>CM053770.1:542820657-542924145 GCA_028658325.1 Potorous gilbertii
AGCAAAGAGAAGTCATAAGGGACTTACCAAAGTTGAACTGTTTACATTCCTATATGGAAAGACAATATTTGTAACTCCTGAAACTTTTCAGTATCTGGGTAGTTGGTGGGATTACACACACACATACACACACACGTGCATACACACATGCACGCACACAGAGACAGAGCACAGAGTGAAGTGAATAGGATGGGATCATATCTTAAAAGAAATCAAGATAAATGGTGAGAGAGAAATGTAGTGGGAGGAGAGAGGGTGAAATGGAATGGGGTAAATTATCTCTCATAGAAGAGGCAAGCAGAAGACTTTTTAGTGAAGGGAAAAAGAGGAGAGCTGAGAAAAAAAACAAAAACGAAGTTTACTCTCATCACATTCGACTAAAGGAAGGAATAAAATGCACACTCATTTTGGTATGAAAAAATATCTTACAATACAGGAAAGTGGGGGAGAAGGAGATAAGCAGGGTGGGGAGGATGATGGAAGGGAGGACAATGGGAGGAGGGAGCAATTTGAAGTCAACACTCAGGGAGGGACAGGTTCAAAAGAGAGAATAGCAACAATGGGGGACAGGATAGGATGGAGAGAAATATAGTTAATCTTACACAACACGACTATTATGGAAGTCACTTGCAAAACTACACAGATATGGCCTATATTGAATTGCCTGTCTTCCCAAAAGGAATAGGTGGGGAGGGAGGGATAGGGAGAAGTTGGAACTCAAAGTTTTAGGACCAACTGTTGAGTATTGTTCTTGCTACTAGGAAATAAGAAATACAGGTAATGGGGAAAAGAAAGTTATTTGGCCCTATGGGGACAAGAGAAGGGAGGGATGATAGAACAGAGGGCAGATTGGTGACAGAGGAAATTAGAATGCTCAGTGTACTGGGGTGGGGGGAGAGGACAAATGGGGAGAAAATTTTGGAACCCAAAATTTTGTGAAAATGAATGTAAAAAGTTAAATAAATAAATTTATATTTAAAAAAAGAGTAGAGAATGAGAAAACGGACTTCTTAAAAAATACCCAAACCATTTTTGTCTACTATTAAAAAAAATAAATTAATAAACAATTTAAAACTGGCTTCCCTCCCCCATTTTGTAGCTAAGATAAAAGAAATTCAAGTGATCCTTTTTAACAGTTACCAAATCAAACTATCAGGAAATTATCAGTTCCAAGATGACACTGCTTCAGACAATACTAATCAAAGAACTATTAATTCTGAAAATAAAATTATTCAAATAGATTTCTTTAAAAAATTATTCAAACAGATTTTTAAAAAAATAAACAGAAGCTCATAATTGAGTAGTATTTTTAATGCCAGAAACTAGGTTCCTAGTAACTAGGGTTGAATTCACTAAATAGAAATGGGAAGAAAAAGAAATGGTTTCTTTTATTTCTTAAGGCTACAAAAACACCACTAAAAAAGCACTAACCAAAGTAAATGTGCACATTACTTCACTAAAGAATATGGAGTATTTTGGTTTTACATTCAGTTCAAATGCTTCTTTTATGCTTTACATATAATTATTCAATGTGTCTTTGTGATAAATGATTCACAAAGAATTTGATTAGATATAACGGATGTAAAATGCTTAAAATGAATACAGCTAATAGCAATAGGACACAACTATTTATTTGTTAAAGAAGTATTTTTTTTAAATTTGCTTTCAAAATTTAAGTATATAGAAACAGGAAAAAAACCAATCAACTACTGAAATCTCAAAGATATAAGAGAAGATTACAGAGGTTGAGGTCTAGAGGTTTCAAATACTCCAATGTCATTTTTTTCAATGTATTGATTTATTTTACTGAACTGGTTTTCTTCTTTATTTTTGGTTGGAAAGAATGGTTTTCTGGGTGAGATTAGGGTAAAGCCACAATGCATAATGCAAAGCAAAAACAAAAGATGTCTATTAAATTTTTTCTTAAACTCCTAAGTGTGTCATTTTGGTTCTGTCTTTAATATTGACTTCTTCCCCCCATGAAAATTTCAAGGTCCAATCTTACTGCTTCAAAAAAACTCATTACTAGGTAGGCCACAAGATAATTAACTTTCAAGCCACAGTAATACTTCAAAACTACCTATTTATCTCTCTATGCTCACTTCAAAAAATGAGAAAAAGAAGATCAACTAATTGGACAACAAAAAAAGACCAACAAATTATAAATATATTTAACGAAAATGTAGTTTCTTTGACACACTCATTCTTTGGGATGAGATTTAGTTTATAATTAATTTTTAATTTTCCAAGGTCCCTTTGCTGAATATAATTTTTATTGCATCATGATCCCCAAAGAGTGTATTTAGTATTTCTACTTTTCTACATTTGTTTGTGAGGTTTTTAATGCCATAATACATGGTTGGGTTTGTTTTTGTTTTTTTTTTTGGAAGGTGCCATGTACAACTGAGAAAAGGCACATTTCCTTGTATTCCATTCAATTTTGTCCAGATGTCTATCATATCTAACTTTTCTAAAATTCTATTTGTCACCTTAACTTCCATCTTATTTATTTCATGGTTAGACTTATTTAGTTCTTAGAGGGAATGCTGAGGTCCTACACTAGTCTAGTTTTATTACCTATTTTCCTCCTGTGACTCAATGACCTTTTCCTTAAGGATTTAGATGCCATGCCATTTGGTGCATATATGTGTAAGTATTGATACTGCTTCATTGTCTATTGCGCCCTTCAGCAAAATATAGTTTCCTTGCTTATCTCTTTTAATTAAGTCTACTTTTATTTTGTTCAAATCATGATTGCTACCCCTCCTTTTTCTTAACACTTGAAACATAACAGATTCTGATCCTGTCCCCTTTTTTTTCACTCTGTGTGTGTGTTTCTGTTTCAAGCGCATTTCTTGTAAACATCATATTGTTGGATCTGGTATCTAGTCATTTCTGCCATCTGCTTCCATTTTATAGGTGAGTTTATCCCATTCACACTTACAGTCATGACTACTAATTATATTTACCTCCATTCTATTTTCTTTTGTTATCCTTCTCTTTTTCACCTTGCTCCTCCTCAAAATTCTGTTTTGCTTCTGACCAATGCCTCTCAATCTACCATCCCTCTGGTCATCTCCCTCCCACTGCCTCCCACCCCTCCCTGTCTTACCCCTTCCCTTCTTACTTCCTTGTTAGGTAAGATAGATTTCTATCCTCAACTATGTGTCTACATGTGTGTGTGATGTACACACCCAATACATATAAATACATGTGTGTATACAACATATATATACATACATACACACACACACACACACACACACACACACACTTTTTCTTGCCTCTTTGAACCAGTTTAGGTAAGAGTGAGGTTCAAGCATTGCCTACCCCCTCCACTATAAAAGCTCTTCCTAGCATACTTCTTTTATGTAATATAATTTTCTTGACTCTTCTCCCTTCCTACTTCTCCCAGTGCATCCTTCCTTCTCATTCCTCCAATTTTTTTTTGATCATCCAAATATAATCAACAAAGAATGTCTTCCATGTAGACTCCCTCTAATTGTTCTAATAATGATAATGTTCTTAGCAGTTATATTTATATCATTTTCCCATATAGGAATGCAAAGAGTTTAACCTTGAGCCCTTATGATTTTTCTTTCATATTCACCTTTTTAATGCTGCTCTTGAAATCCTGGGTTTGAATGTCAAGTTTTCTATTCAGCTCTAGTCTTTTCAACAACAATGCTTCAAAGTCCTCTATTTCATTAAATATTTACTTTTTCCCCGAAGGGATTACACTTGGTTTTGCTCAGGTAGAGGTTACTCTTGGTTATAGTCCTAGATCTTTTGCCTTCCAGAATACCATATTCCTGTTCCTTTAATGTGACAGGTGCTAAATCTTCTGTGATTCTGATAGTATGGTATTTTAAAGACTTCTTTCTAGTTGTTTTAAATATTTTCTTTTTGAAAGAACTGATGCAATGTGAATACAGAACGAAGCACACTATTTTTCACTTTTTTTTTTTCCTTTGGGTCTGTGTCTTCTTTCACAACATGACTAATATGTTTTGTATGACTGAATATGTAAAACTTATATTAAGCTGCTTACTGTCCTGGGGGTGAGAGGAAAAGGAGGCAGGGGAAGGAGGAAGAAAATTTAGAACTCAAAATTTTTAAAAAATGAATGTTAAAAATTGTCCTTTGACAATTAGAAATTAATTAGAAATTAGAATTGGAATCTTTAATTAATTTGAAATACTCATACATATAATTTAAAAAATAAAATATTATCTCAAAAATATTTTCTATTTGACCTGGAAGTATTATAATTTCACTATAATATTCCTGGAAGGTTTTATCTTTCATTTTCAGATATTTTCTATGAGCTGATCAATGGATTCTTTCAATTTCTATTTTGCCCTGTGATTCTAAGATGCCACAACAATTTTCCTTTATGATTGCTGGGCTTTTTTTTTTAAATCAGGGCTTTCAGTAGTCCAATAATTCTTAAATTATCTCACCTTGATGTATTTTACAGGTTAGCTGTTTTTCCAATGAGATAGTTTACATTTTCTTCAACTGTTTAAAAAAAATTATTTTAAATTTTATTGTTTCTTGATGCTCGTGGAGTCATTAGCTTCCATTTGCCCAATTGGAATTTTTTTTTAACTGACTTTTTTTTTTTTACCTCTTTTGCCATATGACTAAGTCTGTTTTTCAAGGTGTTTTCTTCAGTTAAATCTCTTTTCATAATTTTCTTGCATTGTTCTCCATTTTCCCAATTTTTTGTCTACCATTCTTATCTGATTTTTAAATCTTTTTGGGGGGGGAGGTGGGAGGATCCTTCTAAGAATTCTCCTTGGGCTTGTGTCCAATCTGCATTTTTCTTTTTGGTTTTGCTTGTAGATGTTTTCACAGTTGTCTTCTTCAAAGTTTCTGTCTTGAACTTCCTTGTCACCATAGTAGCTTTTCATGGACAGGTCCTTTTTTGCTCATTTTTCCAGCCTATTTCTTACCTTTGAACTCTATGTTAAAGTTGAGCTATGCTGACTGTAAGGGAAAGAAAGTCACAGCTCCAAACTGTAGGTTTTATTAGTCTAGTAGGTATTTATTTTCATGGCTAGTTCTGAGGATTTTTAATTTTTCAGTGTTTCCAAGATGGTATCACCTGGGGAGATTGGTCTGTACACTTATCCTTACCCAAGAAGGGTTCCTACTTCCTTGCATCCACAAATGCTAGTATTCCTCTTTGCCTTAGAACTCTGAATAGTGCCTTGGCTCCCTTGTGACTGAAAGCTCTCTTCTCTACCCTAGAACTGCAACCCAGAATTTGACAATGGAGTTGCCAAACAATGCTTGGTCCTGTGCATAATACTAGCTCAGATGCATCCCCTATCTTGCTGACCAATTTTCCAATCCTCTTACCAGATATGGATGATGAGAGCTCCTGAAGCTGCTGCTGCTTTAAGTCCCACTACAGCCTATGACTGATGTTGCTACTATGTGTACTCTGGATCAGTAACCACTCCATGGTCACAGATCTCTTCTTCCTACCTCCTAACTTGTCTCAGGTTGGAAAAATGTCTCACCCAACCTTTTGCTGGCTATGCCAGCAAATTCCATGTGACATGTTGTTTTAAAGTTGTTTGGAGAAAAACGTTAGAAAGAGTTAGCTATAATGTTCCCTCTACTCTACCATCTTGGCACTCATATTTTAATACTTCAACAGATCCATGACATCAATCAATATGGGTACTTCCTCTAATCAAACACCATAATCCATCTAAGTCTTCTCATCCTATATGATGCTTAACCATGTTCTCCCATAAATTCTCCAAAAAAGATGTACCCAACATACCAGACACATTTCTCTAGGTTTTTAACATTCCATGAATACTAGAACAGTACTCAAGATTTCTATCCATATCATTATATTATTCCTTGACAAAGTTTTCAGAAGGGACCACTAGGTTTTTGTAAACAAGATTCTATAGCACCATATATTTACAGTTGTATGGTTAGTTACTAAAAAGAACACAAAACTTCCTTTTGGGATTTTTTATTAACTCTAAAAAATAAATTCAGGTTGTTAGAATAAAAATGCCACTATACTCTTTCAACCAAGTTCTCCAATATATTTACCTTTAAATACATAACAAGAGATCACTTTGTTCAATGTTTATTAATATCAACAATTTGTCCACCAAAGTGTTTGCGGCTGGCCTACAGGTTGACCAACAGAGTCTAAAAAAAGGGATTCCCTACTGATGAGGAAGTCATCATGCTACTGTTTGGAGATGGTATTATTCCAAATATGTCAAGCACTGGAACACTGTTGACCTCCTAAATGAGATCTATAACCACTCAAGAGTATTTGCCCTAACTATCCACAATGAAACAAATGAATAAAAACCAGATATTATCCAAACAATAATGTGCAACTAGATAAACAAACTTTAGGGATGGTTAGTCAGCTATAAATCTTGGACAATGATCTAAGCTTAGAATTTAAAAAGATAACAGCCTACATTTTATAAACTGCACAGTGCTTTTAATGACCCCTGAGCTTTCTGCAGCATTTTTTAAATATTCCCCAGGAAACCCCCAAGCTGCACCTTCCAATGATACTCACTACTGTGAGTCATGAACTTTCATCTAAAACCATTCAACATAGTAGCACGGAAAGCTAGAATCCCATAAAGAAAATCACTACAGATTGATGTATGATAAAAAAAATGAGCCAGTCATATGACAAGAATAAGGAATAATGGATTATTCCCATGCTACACGGCACCCAAATGTTGGCAAGAAATTTAGAGAAAGGTCCCCAGGATGCTGGAAGACTCCATCCCCTAAATGGAGAACTTGCAAGAAAGCATGTGCAAGAGTTGCACAGTAGAGAAAGCCATGAATAATTGTTAGGCATACCTACACAAATGAGATCACAAATCTAGTGAAGTACATTTAAAAATGCTACAGAAAAAGTAGAGAGATGAATGGTTAAGGTAAACGGTTAGTTAAGGCAGACTGAAGATTTGTGAAATGTTTTAGAGTTGGAAAAATAACATAAATTCAAATCTTCTTATCTTGCAAATGAAACAACTGGGATTACAGAGCTAGTCTGACAAGCCCAGATCAAAAGCAAGGTCTCATCTCAGTCCAATGCTTTTTTTTTTTTTTTTAACAATGTCATGATGTCTCTGGAGATTTGCAATGGATTAAGAGCATTAATGACAGAAAGAAGAAATAGTAGAAGTTAGGACACTAAGGGCACCAAGAATACCAATCAGAATTTGCGTATATCTCATATTTCTTTCATCAGAATGGGCCACCAAAAGCTATAGTGATAGAATGCAATGATAAACTGCTAAAAGGAACAGGAATGTTGTGAAAAGGACAAATGAAATTTAAAACTGTTTAAAAAATGTTAATGTGCTGGGAAGAGAAAGGGAGAATTGTAATGGGGCAGGCTATAACTCATAAAAGAGATAAGAAAAATCTTATTCAAGGGAGGAGATAAGGGAAAAGGGGAGAGGGGGAAAAATAAAGCTACTCTCCCCACGTGTGGCTGAAGGAGGGAATAACATGCTCAATAAATTTGATATGAAAATTTATATACACCACAGGAAAGTAGGAGAGGAGGCGACAAGTGGAGCGGGGGAATGTTAGAAGGGAGGGCAAATGGGAGAAGGGAGTCACTAGAAATAAATACTTTCAAGAAGGGACAAGGTCAATTGTAGGGGGGAAAACGGTGGGATAGGGTAGGTCAGAGGGCAATATAATTAGTATTACACAACATGATTACTATGGAAGTCTTTTGCAAAACAACACATATTTAGTCTGTATTGAATTGCTTCCCGTCTCAGGAGGGCTGAGGAGGGAGATGGGGAGGGAGAGAAGTGGGAATTCAAAGTATTAGAAACGAATGTTGAGAATTTTTATTGCATATAATCAGGAAATAAGAACTACAGGGATAGGGGTATGGAAATTTATCTTGCCCTGCAAGGAAAGAGAGGAGATGGAAATAGGAGAGGGGTGGGGTCTGATGGAGGGGAGGGTAATCAGAATGCAAGGTATTAGGAAGCAGAGGGAGGGGAGTGATGAGGAGAAAAATTGGACATGTTACAAAATGAGGTAAAAGCAATTAGTATTAAAACAATAGAATGAATTAATTACTGAGAATAAATCAAGGACATCTTTAGTTTGGAGAAAAGAATTTCAGTCTAAATTTCCTAGAGGAAGGTAACCTCGGGTAAAATTTGGCATTGATGGAAAAGTCAAGGTTTTAATGGTAAATTTGATTTTATGATTGCCACTTAATCAGGAACTAGAACACGTTTAGAAAGACATGTAAGCCACTTAAGACTTGCCTCAAAAGATGTTCTTTAGCCAAAGTGAAACTATAATCATATTTGAAACCTGCTTATTGGAATTTGCCATTTTTAGATGCTATGGGACTATTAAGTGACTGTTCTTCTGAGTCTAACTCCAGGTATGGGTAGCAAGAAAAGCAATCTAAGCCTCCAATATATGATGCCAGTAAGCTGATGAGATGCTGGTATGAACTGCATAGGTGATCTCTAGGGAAGGGTGGGAGAGCAGCTATTCAACATGGGCTGAGATGGGATTCTCCTGACTCAATTTCCCCACAGACACCTGGCAGACTTTAAGCCTGGCTGAATGCAAGTGGATAATCTAATCCTGCCTGGAATTGACATGAAATTGGGGAGATATTGTATCCCTGCAATGTCCTTACAATTGGTGGCAATTTCCTATAGTCAAAAGGTTTGTAAGCTTAATACCAGATGTATTCAATTATAGATTATGGGTAGGGGAACATCCGAGGTTGTCTAAAATTAAGCTATTGGGCATAGGACTTTACACCAACAACATTAAGTTAGGGTCCTTTAATTCTTAGTCATACTGTGGAGACAATTAGGTCAAGAGCTTGTGAAGTTAGCAACATAAATATTATCTGTGTCTCAGTTGGTTAATGTTTAAAAAAAAAATTCTTTTGTGGTCCATATGCTTTCAAATGCTTTGAAAAAATGTACTACCTGACCAAAAGTCTGAATTGCTTTATCCGTTATAAACTGTGTTAAAAAATATATATTGTGTTCATATACTATGGAAAAGGTTAAAAAGAAGCATTAGCTCTAGTTCCATCTTGTAGCAATCTTCAGAATGGATAAGAATTTTAACTTAATTAAATATATATGTGTAGGGTGTGTGTGTGTGTGTGTGTGTGAGAGAGAGAGAGAGAGAGAGAGAGAGAGAGAGAAAGAGAGAGAGAGATAATTTAGGTGATGGTCTACTTTTGAAACGTGTGTGTGTGTGTGTGTGTGTGTGTGTGTGTGTGTGTGAGAGAGAGAGAGAGAGAGAGAAAGAGAGAGAGAGAGAGATAATTTAGGTGATGGTCTACTTTTGAAACCTAAGTATTTCCACAGAATATTTTGAAAAAAATTTACTTTTCAACAAAAGCTGAAACCAAGAGTCAGGACAAAGAAGTTTGAATGTTCAAGATAAGCAAACTTTTGACCTTCTACCTCTCCAAGAAAAAAAAAATCCTAGAAATATAAGCTATACCAGCAAAGTAGAGTTTCTGGTAGATAACACACTAAACTGGAAAGGTTTCATGTATGGGCCCAATTTCAGACTGTGTAAATGATAGAGCAGTATAACTAAATTCAGAGAAGCTCATCATCAAAAAGTTGCTGCAGGAAAAGATTGTGAATGTTTTTTAACCAGTTAACTCAAAGATCTGAAGTGGTAATGCTCACATAAATGCAATCCCAGTTCCTTCAAGGGCATATACACAAAGTTGACAAGAAAAAGTTTTTTAGCTTTTGTTCATACTACACATATATCAATATAGTTCAAACGCAGCTAAGAGGAGAGACCTTGAGGAGAAAGCTTCTTATATTTATACCACACTTAGAATTTATATAGTACTTCCATGTTCAGTTTCTGATTCTGATCCTGTAGGCAACACAGTTAATTAGGAAGAGCAAATCTTATCATCATCAGGGTTTTTTAAATAAGGAAAGGGAAATTCAGTGCCTTATCGAAGACCACCTACCTACTCATGGAGCTAGGACTTAAACTGGGCCACTGACACCGTACAGACTGGTGGTTGTTCAATCACTACCCAATGGTGCCCCTCAGAAATAAAAGGGCACTGACAAGAAAGGCAACATGTCCAGTAGATAAAGCACAGGTCTCTTTCTACAGCATCATTTGGTGTATGTTGTTTCTATGGAATTAATGCCTTAACTAATTTCACCAATAATCATGCGTTCATGGACTCAATTTATACATGGTGTCTCAAAAGTCCCAGGTGCAGTTTTAAGCCCTCTGATTTAAACTAGTTTAAAACTGCAATGAGACTTCTGGGATACCCTGTATTTTGAGATAAGATATATCCCTTCATTCAACAAATGAAGGACCAAAATGGATAAAGAATTCATCTAGTTTCTAATATTTAAGATATCATACATTAATTACCTGATGTTCTACCTCCTGGAGTAGAGATTCCAAAAGTTCTGTTTCTTGTGTCAGAGATGTCTTTTGACCTGTTTAAAAAATAAAAACGAAAAAGAACAATACTCATCCCCATTATCAGCTAAAAATGAAGCCATAATTTTCAATAAAAACTGCTTATTTTTCATTTTGCTTAAAAATTCTTGACATAAAAATTACTTCAAGAAAGTTCAAATTCTAAATTAAGCTATATCACACAATACCCTAACAACTTCAAGAGTTATCAACACAATTTCTAGGTTTAATGCAATTTAATTCTTGGAAATTTATTTCAAATCAACAAATATTTTGAGTACCTGTTATCATTAGCATTAAATATGGTCTTCTTAATATGGATGGTACCCCTAAAATGAAGTTATAGTAATAGCAGACATTAGCATAGCACTTTAAAGTTCACAAAGAACTTTACATTTATTTGATCCTCAAAACTCTGATAAAAATTATCAATATCCTCATTTTAAAAAAGAGAAAGCTGAGGCTCAAAGAGGATTAAGAGGATTACCCTTGTCACACAATTGATAAGTCTCAGAGGTACCAATCTATTGGAAAGGAAAGGAAATTTGTAAACATGCACTGAAAAAATCATACTGCTTATACCCTCTACTAAAGTCAGATTTGGAGAAAAGGCACAAACTATATTCAGAGTAAGATACCATATACAATGAATTATGCTAGGCACTGAAAAAGACAGAAAAAACAGGTGAAAGAATACTGAAGAGCTAAGGCTAACTCCTAAAGCTGCAAACCTAGTTGACTTAAAGAATGGTGGTACCCCTGATAGAAATGCTGAAAAGAGATAGGTTTCAGTGATCCCCATGGATAATCCAGGTGGATATGCCAAACAGATGAATGATGACGCAGGAGAGAGATGGGAGGTAAATTAGTAGATTTGAGATTATCTGCATAGAGACAAATAGTTCATCAGCCCATGAAGGCTGATGAGATCTATCAGGAGAGTACAGAAATGAGAAGATGACAAATGGTTTAGTAAATGTAATTTTATCACAGACAAGAATACTAAAATAGATGCATTACTCTCTGCTTTGACAATGTATTCTAAGGACCACTGGGCCTTTTCCATCTGTCCTATACCTTAAACCTCCGATATGTAATGTCTCCACCACTTGAATATGAGCTCTTTAAGAACAGAAAGAGTGGAGCCAAGATGGTGGAGAAGAAGCAGGGACATGCCTGAGTTCTCCACCCAAACGCCTCAAAACACCTACAACAAATGACTGAACAAATTCTAGAGCAGCAGAAGCCACAAAATGACAGAGTGAAACATATTTTCAGCCCAAGACAATCTAGAAGGCCGACAGGAGGGGTCTACACACCAGGCTTGCAGAGTCAAGCAGACAGAAATAGAGCAGGCCTAAGGGTGATAAATCACTGCACTTCAGTTTCCAGACTTCTCAATCCACAAACACCAAAGACAGCTTCAAAGTTCAGTGGGAAAGCTCTCTCATCTGAGAGAGGATGGTCTGGTCCTAGTCTCAGCCTTAGCGCAGCAGCAACAGCTGCTTCTGGAGCTCTTGGCCTAGAGACAGTGGGGGAATCTAGCAGCTGATCAAGGTTAAAGTCCTCGGTAGTGGCCCTGGGGCAAGAAGGAGCAAGCACTGGCATGGCAGAGCTAGTAGCAGTTATGGAGAGTGAATGCTACTTGCAGATCCAGGGCAGAAAAGAGTGCTTGTGGTTACTCACAGACCAGAGTTAACACCTCTCCTTCGATCATACCACTTTGGAGGAGCTGAGAATTTACAGGTCCGTAGAGATATCCCTGAAGGCAACTGCACAAAGCCCCTGAAACTTGGGGCAGTGCACTCTCCACTTAACAAAGAGTTCAGAGGTCAAGTAAATGGCTGGGAAAATGACCAAAAAGGGGGAAAAATAAAGACTATAGAAGGTTACTTTCTTGGTGAAAAGGTATTTTCTTTCTACAGGGAAGATCAAAGCATACAACAGCAAGGTTCGTTCTCCTACATTCAAAGCCTCCAAGAAAAATATGAAATGGTCTGAGGCCATGGAAGAGCTCAAAAAGGATTTTGAAAATCAAGTAAAAGAAGTAGAGGAAAAAATTGAAAAGAGAAATGAAAGTGATGCAAGAAAATCATGTAAAATGAGTCAACAACTTGCTAAAGGAGACCCCCCCCCAAAAATGCTGATGATAACACCTTTAAAAACAGACTAACCCAAATGGCAAAAGAGGTCCAAAAAGCCAATGAAGAGAGAAATGCCTCAAAAAAGCAAAACTGGCTAAATGGAAAAGGAGGTCCAAAAGTTCAATGAAGAAAATGATTCCTTCAAAATTATAATGGAGCAAAAAAAAAAAAAAGCCAATGACTTCAGGAGAAATCAAAAAATTATAAAATAAAACCAAGAGAATGAAAAAAATACAAGATTATGTGAAATAGCTCATTGGAAAAACAAATGACCTAGAAAATAAATCCAGGAGAGATAATTTTTAAATTATTGGTCTACCTGAAAACCATGTTCAAAAAAAGAGCCTAGACATCATCTTTCAAGAAATTATCAAGGAAAACTACTCCGACATTCTAGAACCAGAGGTAAAATAGAAACAGAAAGAATCTACCAATCACCTCCTGAAAGAGATTCCCAAAAGGAAAACTCCTAGGAATATTGTAGCCAAATTCCAGAGGTCCCAGGTCAAGCAGCCAGAAAGAAACAATTCAAATACTATGGAAACATAATCAGGATAACACAGGATTTAGCAGCTTCTGCAATAAGGGATCAAAGGGCTTGGAATATGATATTCCAGAGGTCAAAGGAGATAGGATTAAATCACCTACCCAGCAAAAGTGAGTACAATACTTCAGGGGAAAAAATGGAATTTCAATGAAATAGAGGACTTCCAAGTATTCTTATTGAAAAGAATAGAGCTGAACAAAAAATCTGACTTTCAAATACAAGAATCAAAAGAAATATGAAAAGGAAATCAGGAAAGAGAAGCAATAAGGGACTTACTCAAGTTGAAATGTTCACATTCCTACATGGAAAGATAATATTTGTAACTCATGAGACCTTCCTTGGTATTAGGGCAGTTAGAGGATATATATGTATGTATATATTTACATATATATATATATATATGTAAATATATATAAAAATACATACATATATACATATTTAGATAGATTTACATATATATAGATACATATATCTAACCTCATATATATATGGGTTGGGTATGTGTCTTTTTGTGTTCATTCTTCGTTTTTGTGGATCATGGCCACTGGTCTCACTTTCTCCTCCTGAACCATCTCGATCCAGTGACTAGATATTCATCAGGATGACTGGAGAAGACCCAGAATGCAATGGGAGACCTTGGCCTATTCAGATATGTGTATATGTGTAAATATATGTACGTCTATGTATATATACATGTGTGTATGTATATATGTATATGAGGAGAGAGAGGGAGAGAAAGAGAGAGGGCACAAGGTGAGCTGAATATGAAGGGAGTATACCTAAAAAACAAAATTAAGTGTTGAAAGGAATGTAATGGGAGAAAGAGAACGAGAGAGGCAGAATGAAGTAAAAGCATCTCACATAAAAGAGTCAAGAAAGCTTTTACAATGGAGGGGAAGAGGGGGGAAGCAAGAGGGAATGAATGAGTCTTACTCTCATTGAATGTGGCCTAGGAAGAAAATAAAACATATTCAAATGGGTACAGAAATCTCTCTTACCCTACAGGAAGGCAGGGGGCAAGGGGATAGAAGAGGAAGGATAATAGAAGGGACTACAGATTGGGGGAAGGGGTAATCAGAAGCAAACACTATTGTGGGGGGCTGGGTCAAGGGAGAGAATGGAATAAATGGAAGGCAGGACAAAACAGAGGGAAATGTGGTTAATCTTTCACAATATGACTTTTATGGAAATATTTTTTTGCATGGCTACACATGTGTAACCTATATCAAATTGCTTGCTTTCTCAAGCAAGGGGGGAGGAAGGGAGAGAAAGTGGAACTCAAATCTTTAAAATCAAATGTTAAAAACTGTTTTTGCATGCAACTGGGAAATAAGTTCTATAGACAATGGGGCACAGAAATCTATTTTGCCCCATAGGAGACTAGAGGGGAGGGGAATGGGAGAAAGTGTGGAAGACAGAAGGAAGGACAGACTGGGGAAAGGGGTGGTTGGAGGGAGGGGAGAGACGGGGAGAAAATTCAGAATTCAAAATCTTGTAGAAGTGAATTCTGAAAACTGAAAATAAATGAATTATATTTTAAAAACAAGAACCTGGTTGGCTCAGACAACTAAAGTCTCAGGCTGTTGTCACTTTCTCATCTCCTAAGTACCATGGAGCCATGAAGAATGGAAGGGGATGGGAGATTCTAGACTACTGAATCAAGATGAAAGCTTTGCCCAAGAAATCAACTCAATATCTATCCTCAATGTCTAGCCAGGCTTTTCCTGCTATGGTTAAATAAATTTTTGTTAATTAAAAAAAAAAGAGCAAGGACTGTCTTGTTTTTCAATTTGTAACTCCAGCACTTAGCACAGTGATTTTGCACATCATAAAGACTTAGTAGCTAGCCAGCTAGGTGGCTCAGTGGATAAAGCACAAGGCCTAGAGAAAAGAGATAAGATCTGAGTTCAAATCCAACCTCTGACATTTATTAGCTGTATGTCACTTAACTCTATTTGCCTCAGTTTCCTCATCTGTAAAAAGAGGTGGAGAAGGAAATGACAAACCACTTCAGTATCTTGGCCCATAAAACTTCAAATGGAGTCACAAGTTGAATACAACTGAACAATAATAACAAAGACTTAGTAATTTTTCTTCATTCAAAAGAGAATGGAACATGGGTAATAATGGCTAACAAAAGAGACTAAGAAGGAACAGTCATTAAAACAGCGTAACTAAGAAAGGGAAATATTCAAGGGAAAAAAGTAGTCAACAGTCTCAAAACACTGCCAGAAGATCAAGAAAGATAAGATTGAGAGAGGGCCAGAAGATCAAGAAGGATAAGATTGAGAGAGGGCCAACGGATTTAGCAACTAATAAGTTGTTGGTAATCTTAGAAGCATGCATTCTTAAACTTTTTGTGTATGTTACGAATCCCTTTGGAAGCCTGGAAAAGCCTATGGACACCTCCTCAGAATATTTTTTTACTTGTTATTTGTTAGCTTTATTCCATATTTATAACAATATAATAAACTATCTGGTGGTACTGAAAATTTCTTCTACAATCACAAAATACACACTTAAAAGTTCCTATCCAGGAAAAATGCCCCTCTACCTCTACATCATCCTTCAGCTGTACCTTGACCTTAATTTTCTTTTGAAATACAGGAGCAATTTAATAAATCAGTCATCTGGGTGTTCAATGTTCATCCCTCACCTCTTAATTTAAATATAGAATATGCTGTGAGGAAAATGTTTGGTATTTTCCATTTCACATATCAACTATTACAAAAGTGTTATTTTGCAAGCATTTAGATGAGAAGAGGTAAACAACAAAATCCACAATTTTTCTTTAAAAAGATTCAAGCTTATAATAAGGACATTTATCAGTCAGTAAGCAGTAAGTGAACAAGGATTCTCAATGGCCATTTGCTTTTTCTTCTAACAAGTGCTTTTTAAAATCAGTAGCACAGGTAAATATGGAGTAAGTGGGTTTTAAAAATCTCCTCAGGTTCTTATAGTGAGCACTTTTGATGTTATAACTTATTACTACAGTGTTATGGGACACAAAAGTTGAACCACTGAGTGTAAATCATCTTTATAGAAGGTTTTCTGTCCCTAGCATTTGTGAGGAATTGAGATAGTCACTATTCAAATCCTCTAGTGTATTAAAAAGTGGCAGGTGTTACTGTCCATCAATTTCAGCTCCTTTCTGAGCTTTTTACAGTAGATTCTTAGGTATAGTTCTCAATCACAGAAACATAGCAATGACAGACATCTAAATACAAAATGCCCGGATTTTTTTGTCTGCTTTAAAAATATGGTCAACATACCATTTATTTGTTACTTGTGCTGAGAATTACAAACCACAGACTCTACGTGTTTTACTTCGCAAAGAGAGATTAATTAACAGTTGAAAAAATTAGCACATTTCTTAAAAAGAAAACTTACAGAAATTTGTTATTAAACTGAAACTACTACAAAAGGAACAAATGACTTGACAGTAAATGCACTAAAAAATTTTTAAATTTGAGCCAAGAGTAGTCAGAATTTCCGGTTTTCTAACTAATGTTTACACATTTTATGTCATATATTACGAAACTATCATGTACAAGAAATCAAAAAATAAAGCACCTTGAAATCTAACTAAACTGAATATTTTAGGAATAAAAACTACAGAATAAAAAATGTGTGCACACAGTAGTTAGTTGAGAAAAAACAAAACAAAAACAAAACAAAACAAAAACAAAAACATTTTCCAGAATTCACTCTAAATGATTAACAAAACCTTTAACTATTACGTGTAGCAGGTACTTTGTTTTCTCCTTCTATTTCTTCTACCCCTCCTTGGGTCATAAGGTCTGCAATGTTTTTCTACAGATCATCAATGCAACTGCTCATATCATCAATTCGACCAATTATGTGGTCTGACATGGTCTGAAACTTGTCCTGCATCTGCTGGAGAAGCGTTTGAACCACAGCGGTCAGGTCCTGTACAGTTGTGGGGTGTGTTTCCACCATAGTGCCGGCTCCTGATTGCACTCCTCAGAATATTTTTAAATACATAAAGTACATAGGATTACAAAGGAAACCAATTACATTGAAATACAGTTAAAAAAAATTTTTAAGTTTGTGAAACCCAGGTTAAGAAACCATACTCCTAGTTTTATTTGGATAATTAGATAAGAAGCCAGAATGGAAGGGGCAGAGAAGTGAAAAAGGAAGTGTGGCTGGCTAAAGAGAATATGTATAGGAAAATAGTTTGAGTAGAAGGAAGGGTCAAGTGAAGGTTGTTTTATTTTAAAGAGTAGGGAATATCAGTTTGTTCATAAGCAGTAGGAAATGAGCCAGTGGATAAAGAGCAATGGAAAATTATTAGAGAGGGAGATGTACAAAGGGGCAAGCTGCTGGAAGAGAAAGGATTTAGATCAAAAGAAGAAGCAGAATTACTTCACCTTGGAAAGAACAAAACCACAGCTTTCCTCATGCTCTTCTCTAAGGATAATGTTGAGGGGATGTGAATTTAGAAATGGGAAGAGGAGAGAGCTCACAAAGGATGGCCTCAAGGTTCTCAACTGAAGTAGAGAAAAAGAATGGTGTAGGAGATTTGAGGATGGGGGAAAAAAAGCTTACAACAGAAATGTTGGAAGCATGAGAAAAACTAAAACTAACACTTGAGAGAGCAGGGATGCTTTTAGGAGAGGAAGATTTCTGTGATTGGTGAAATACTGGAGGAAAAAGGAAGAAGGCTAATATAAATGGCAGTTTATTAATAGCAGGTTTCCTGGAATTATGAGGGAGGGATGGATAGAATAAAGGAAAATGGAGAGATAAAGCTGAGAGAGATGGGGATGAGAGCAGAGATTGGTAACAGAGGAAAAATTATTTCCATTAAGCTAAACTTCAACTCTGAGTCAGCAAGGGTTTTTAAGTGGAACTGTTCAATGATTTAAAATTATGTCCATGTGATTTATTTCAAATTTGTATCTTGGAATTGCTGATACCAAAACTACACACAAACTGTATAGACTGGTCTGTACTGAACTTAGTGGGGGACAATGGAGGTATTGCCAGAAAAGAAAAAAGGAAAAGGTTAGGATACATAAGAATGTTAATTTCTCTTTCTTACTCACTATTACTCTTTTCAACACTGAGGCAAAATGACAGCAAAAAAAAAAAAATCTAAAGCCAATATTCAAGTGAAAGTGGGTTTTCCAATTGCCAAGCTGGAGGAGTCTTCATTCAGTAAGTACCCCTTATGAGAGACAAAATGCAGCACCCTAATTTATCTGAGTGACAGCAAAAATAGGACATTCTATTTTTGAAGACTAAAAATTGGTCCTGTAAAATACTAAGGTTTAGGGTTATCATGGAACTCTTTTTTCCTTTCAAACAATAGTTGGGAAAAAATGGAACTGGACTAATGCCAAGAGAGGAAGTTTTGATACGATCAGAGTTTAGCTGCTTTTAGAATAGCAGGGGTCACCTGAGAATTTTTCTGTCTCTTTCACAATCACCAACTACATACATCTCTGTAACTCTGTTTCACTTTGGGAAGCAGCACACTCTACCATATCTTATCCATCAAGAAGATTGATTAAAAACAGATCCACCATATATACACCAAAATATTCATAGCAGCACTGTGTGGTAACAAAAAGCTGTAATAGAACTCAGTGCTAAACAACTGAGTAGCTGAATAGAGAGAGTATGGTAAATAAATGTAAGGAATGATAAATATTAAATCTTCAGAGAAGCTTAGAAGAATAATATAAACTAATGTAAAGTTGATATATGTGTAATATGAACAAAATAAGTATTATAAAGTTAAAAGAGAGACTCCAAGGAAAAATATGCACAAAAATAGACGTAGGGTCAATGAACTTATTTTTAAAAATATTTTGATATAATTATTTCCTTTGTAATCCTACATATTTTATTTTATTCATATAAAAACATTATTCTGAGAAGGGGTCCGTAAGCTTCACTAATACTGCCAAAGGAGTTCATGACACAAAAAAGGGTGTGGTATAGTGGTCTGAGAACTGGCTGTGGGGTCAAGTTAGACTAGAGAGAAATGTCTGTGGTAGGAAGGGGGCAGAGAGAAGTCTCTCTAGACCAGAGGGTTCTCAGAAGAACTAATACAGGACAGAGTATACAGTCACTACAACAACGTAAGTGAAAAGAACACTAAAAGGAAGTTGAGCTCTTACTAATTAAAATAACCAGTTTTGGTTCTAGAGAAAAAAAATTAAACATCTCTACCAAGAGGAGAGGGACATAAAGGGCAGATTTTTACGCAAATTGTCAGGCATAGTCATTGTATCAATTGTTTCTGTTTAACTGCTCTTTATCACAACAGAGAGTTCAACTCCTGAAATTAGGGTAAGGAGAAGAATAATATCCAGAAATGACTGGGAAATAAAAACAAAGGGCATCAATAAAACTTATTTTTGAATAACAGATTGCTGAAGTCAATGACAATAGAGAAAAGTTTATCCTGGTCAAAAGCAACTATATGTAGGAAAGAAATGTGGATCCAAATGACTGGGAAATAAAAACAAAGGGCATCAATAAAACTTATTTTTGAATAACAGATTGCTGAAGTCAATGACAATAGAGAAAAGTTTATCCTGGTCAAAAGCAACTATATGTAGGAAAGAAAAGTGGATCCAGAAGTGTAGATCAGAAATCATCTTTTCTTGACAGTAAGTGGCAGGGACAAAAATAGTATGACACAGCCATAAATAAAAGCCAGAAATTAACTAAAAATCTAGAAATATAGGCTGTTAGACCATCTGAAGAGAATTATCCCTGCCTGACACTGAACTTTAAACTTATTTAATCATACAAGCAAAAAAAAAATGAAAAGAAATGATAGCTTATAATTTTCTACCAATCGAATTAATTTGCACAAAAGTAGGGAGATACTAATTGGCAAGTGAAGACAATTTAAAAGGATGTGTCAGTTTAAATTTAAAATACCTTTTACAAATAATATGAAAAAAATAAAATTTTTATGATAAGGTAAAAGGTATAGACAGAATCTTGGAGGGCCAAGACAAACAGGTAAAAACAATTACCTGACTTGTTAAACTTTAATATTGTACTATGAACTGCAATATACAGCTGTTAAAAGGTACAGTTCACAAAGAATTATTATTTCATTTAACAGCTGCCAGATTCTTTGTAAAAATCTACTTTTAATCCTATATTTAATTCTAGGTTTTACAATTTAAGAAGAACATAGATATTTTATATGGGAAGAAAGGAGAACAAGGAAAAAAATTAAGAGTGAAAAATAAAATTAAAAACTTAAAGAACCAAAGTTCTTTATCCTAAAGAAAAGGAGATGTAAAAATTAACTGAAGAAAATAGAAGCCAGTGACTCTATGAGACATCAAGAATCAGTCAGATTCTAAAGAATGAAAAGACAGAAGAAAATATAAAAATATCTAATTGGAAAGACAACTGACCTGGAAAACAGATCCAGGAGAGAAAATCTAAGAATTATTGGTCTACCAGAAACCCATGAACAAGAAAAGAGCCCGGACAATATCTTCCAAGGAATCATCAAGAAGTCATCTGCCCAGAAGTCCTACATCCAGAGGGCAAAATAGTCACCGAAAGAATCCACCATTCACCTCCTGAAAGGGACCCCAAACAAAAAATACCAAGGAATATCGTTGCCAAATTCCAGAACTATCAAGTGAAGAAGAAAATACTGCAGGCAGTAAGAAAGAAACAATTCAAATATCGAGGAAGTACGGTTAGGATCACACAGGACCTTGCAACTTTTACATTAAAAGATCAAAGGGATAAGAAAATGATATTCCATAAGGCAAAGAAGCTGGGACTACAACCCAGCAAAACCGAGCACAACATTTCAGGCAAGGAGATGGACATTCAATGAAATAAGAGATTTCCAGACTTTCCTGAGGAAAAGGCCAGAGCTCAATAGAAAATTCGATCTTCAAACACAAGTATCAAAAGAGGCATAAAAAGGTAAATGGGGTGAGGGGGGTGGGGAAATTGTTATTCAATATGGGCAAACTGTTTCCATCCCTAGAAGGGAAAATGATACTTGATAATCTTGAGAATTGTGTATCTATTATGACGTATAAAAGGGACACACATTGATAGAAGGGGTGGGGATAAAGTCAGTGATGTGATGATAAAAACGTGATTTAAGGGTGTGAAGGGCTTGTAAGGGGAAATGTGAAAGGAGGAGGCAGGAAAGGTAAATGACATCACAGGAAGAGGCACAAAATTACATTACAGCAGAGGGACAGAGGGGAGGGAGATGAGCATTGTTTGAGATTTTCTCTCATCTGACTGGGCTCAAGGAAGGAACAACAAAACTCAGTTAAGTAGAGAAATCTACGAGGGCAAAATGGAGGGAAGAAGTACTAAGGGAAAAGGAGAGTAAAAGGGAGGGGGGATGAAAGAAGGAAGGGAAGATTGAGGGAGGTGGTGGTCAAAAATTAACTCTATTGTGGAAGAGAAGGGAGAAAGGAGAACTAAAAGCATAAATGGGGGGAAAGAGGATGAAGGGGAAGACACAGATAGTAAACATAACTGTGAATGTGAATGGAATGAACTCTCCCATAAAATGGAGATAGCAGAATGGATTAAAAACCAGAATCCAACAATATGTTGTTTACAAGAAACACATTTGAAACGGGGGGATTCACACAGGGTAAATGTAAAAAGGTTGGAGCAGAATATATTGCGCTTCAGCTGATGTAAAAAAAGTTGGGATAGCAATCCTAATCTCAGACAAAGAAAAAGCAGAAATAGATCTAATCAAACGAGATAAGGAAAGAAACTATATCTTGCTAAAAGACCCCATAGACAAAGAAGCAGTATCATTACTAAACACATGTGCTCCAAGTGGTATAGCATCCAAATTCTTAGAGGAAAAGTTAAAGGAGTTACAGGAAGAAATAGAGAGCAAAACCATACTACAGGGGGACCTCAACCTCCCCCGACACTAAATTTGATAAATCTAACCTCAAAATAAACAAGAAAGAAGTTAAGGAGGTGAATAAAACTCTGGCTAAAGCAGATTTGAGAGCTCTCTGGAGAAAACTGAATGGGGATAGAAAGGAATATACCTTTTTCTCAGCGGTACATGGCACAAATACAAAAACTGACCATGTTATAGGTCCAATGCAGAAAGGCAGAGATAGTCAATGCATCCTTCTCAGATTATGATGCAATAAAAATTATATGTAATAAAAAGCCATTAAAAAACAGACCAAAAATTAATTGGAAACTAAATAATCTAATCCTAAAGAGGATTAAACAACAAATCATAGAAACAATCAACAACTTCATTCAAGAGAATGCCAATAATAAGACAACCTACCAATCTTATAGGATACTACAAAAGTAATTCTTAGGGGAAACTTTGTATCTTTGAATGCCTACATGAATAAAACAGAGAAATAGGAGATCAATGACTTGGGCATGCAGCTAAAAAAGCTCAAAAAGAACAAATGGAAACTACTCTCCAAGTAAATACCCAATTAGAAATACTGAAAACCAAAGGAGAGATTACTAAAATTGAAATTAAGTAAACTATTGAACTAATAAACAAAACTAAGAGTTGGTTTTATGAAAAAAACAATAAAACTGATAAATATTTAGTCAATTTGATTTAAAAAAGAAAGAATAAAACCAAATTATCAATATCAAAAATGAAAAGAGTGAACTCACCTCCAATGAGGAGGAAATTAAAACAATAATTAGAAATTATTTTGCCCAACTGTATGCCTATAAATTCAACAATCTAAATGAGATGGATGGTTATTTTAAAAAATATAAATTGCCTAGATTAACAGAAGAGGAAGTAGAACACTTAAATAAGTCCATCTCAGAAAAAGAAATTGAACAAGCCATCATTGAACTCTCTAGGAAAAATCTCCAGGACTAGATGGATTTACAAGTGAATTCTATCAAAGGTTTAAAGAATAGTTAATTCCAATACTAAACAGATTTTTTGGAAAAACTGGGAAGAAGGAATCCTATCAAATTCTTTTTATGATACAAATATGGTTCTGATACCTAAACCAGGAAGAGCCAAAACAGAAAAAGAAATTTATAGACCAATTTCTCTAATGAATATAGATACAAAAATTTTAAATAAGATATTAGCAAAAAGAATACAGCAACTTATCACGAGAATAATATATTATGATCAGGTAGGATTTATACCAGAAAGCAGGGCTGGTTCAATATTAGAAAAACAATTAGCATTATTGATCATACCAACAACAAAACTAACAGAAACCACATGATGATCTCAATAGATGCAGAAAAAGCTTTTGACAAAATACAACACCCAGTCCTACTGAAAACACTGGACAAGCAAAGAAATAAATGGAACTTTCCATATAATAAAAAGTAGTATCTACCTAAAATCATCAGCTAGCATTATATGCAATGGGGATAAGCTAGATGCATTTTCAATAAAATCAGAGGTGAAACAAGGATGTCCATTATCACCACTGTTATTCAATATGGTACTAGAAATGTTACCTGTAGCAATAAGAGAAGAAAAAGAAACTGAAGGAATTAGAACAAAGAAAAAACTAAGTTATCACTCTTTGCAAATGACATGATGATATATTTAGAGAATCCCAGAGAATCAAGTAAAAAACTACTCGAAATAATAAACAACTTTGGCAAATTTGCAGGTTACAAAATAAACCCACATGAATCATCTGCATTTCTATATGTTACTAACAAAGCCCAACAGCAAGAGATAAAAAGAGAAACTCCATTTAAAGCTACGGCAGACACTCACAGACACTATGAAATATCTGGGAGTCTAGCTGCCAAACAAACCCAGGAACTGTAATATGAACACAATTACAAAACACTTTTTGCGCAAATAAAGTCAAATCTAAATAAGTGGAAAAACATTGGTTGTTCATGGGTAGGCCAAGTCAATATAATAAAAATGACATTTCTACCTAAATTAATTTACTTATTCAGTGCTATACCAATTAAACTACCAGATAATCATTTTCTAGAGAGAGAAAAAAAATCATTTTCTAGAGAGAGAGATGAATCAATATTCATCTGGAAGAACAAAAGGTAAAAAATGTCAAAGGAACTAATGAAAAGAAATGCTAGGGAAAGTGGCCTAGCCGCAACAGATCTCAAATTGTATAAAGCAGCAATCATCAAAACCACTTGGTACTGGCTAAGAAACAGAGGGGTAGACCAGTAGAATAGGTTAGGTACTCAAGACACAGTAGTCAATGAATACAGCAATCTACTGTTTGATAAACCCAAGGACCCCAACTTCTGGGATAATAACTCACTGTTTGACAAAATTGCTGGGAAAACTGGATAACTGTGATGGAAAATGGGCACAGACCAATGCCTGACACTGTACACAAGAATAAAGTCCAAATGGATAAATGATCTAGGTATAAAGATTGATACTATAAACAAATTAGGGGAGCAAGGAATAGTGTTTTTATCAGATTTATGGAATGGAGAAATTTTTGATCAAACAAGAGATAGAGAACATTATGAAGTGTAAAATGGATAATTTTGATGACATCAAATTGAAAAGTTTTTGCACAAACAAACCCAATGCAACCAAGATTAGGAGGGAAGCAGAAAACTGGGAAAGAATTTTTGCAATTAGTGTCTGTGATAAAGACCTCATTTCTAAAATACATTGAGAAATGAGTCAAATGTACAAGAATACAAGTCATTGTCCAACTGATAAATGGTCAAAGGATATAGTTTTCAGAAGAAGACATTAAAGATATCTATAGTCATATGAAAAAATACTCTAAATCACACTGATTAGAGAGGTGCAAATCAAAACAACTCTAAGGCACCACATCACACCCTATCAGATTGCCTAACATGATAAAACAGAAAGATGATATATGTTGGAGAACATGTGGAAGAGTTAGAACACTAATTCATTGTTGGTAGAGTTGTGAGCTGATCCCAACCATTCTGGAGAGAAACTTGGAACTATGCCCAAAGGGCTACAAAAATGTGCATACCCTTTGATCCAGTAATATCACTTCAAGGACTGTATCCCAAAGAGATCATAAAAATGAATAAGGGTCCCACATGTACAAAAATATTTATAGCAGCTCTCTTTGTGGTGGCCCAAAACTGGAAATCAAGGGGATGCCCATCAATTGGGGAATAGCTGAACAAGTTGTGGAATATGAATGTAATGGAGTACTATTGCACTATAAGAAATGATGAACAGGAAGACTTCAGAGAGGCCTGAAAGACTTATATGAACTGATGCTGAGTGAAAGGAGCAGAACCAGGAGAATTTTATACACAGCAAAAACCACAGTGTATGAGGAATTTTTCTGGTAGACTTAGTCCTTCAACAGCAATGCAAAGACCTAAAAAATTCCCACTGATCTCTTGAGGCAAAATGCCTTCCACATCCAGAGAAAAGAACTATGGATTTGGACCGCAGAATAAAGAAAACCATTTTCTTTTGTATTATGTTTCTTGTTTTGTTTCATGGTTTCTCCCATTCATTTTAATTCTTTTATGCAACATGACTACGGTAAAAATGTTTTAAAAGGAATGTAATAGAAGCTATATAAGATTGTATGCTATCTCAGGGAGGTAGTCAGAAAGAGGAGAAGGGAGGGGAAAAAATCTAAGATATATGGAAGCGATTGTAGAACGGTGAAAACAAAATAATTTTTTTTAAAGTGTATACTCAATACATGCCACACCATCATTTTGTAAAGATGTAAAATAGTTTTCCAGTAAATCTCAAGAGGAAAGTCAAGGAATAAGAAAACTGGCAAAAAGCACTTACCCATTAATGTTATAAGTTTATTCTTCAGCTGTGTATCTAAACGTGCAATCATCATCTCCACTGCATTTCTAATTTCTCGAACACGTTCATCCTTTGCACTTCGTACTGCCTCGACATTTCTTTCCTAAGGGATTAACAAGTTAAAAGTTTTTTTATTTGAAAATGTCAACAAAAATAAATACAACTTACTAGTCAATTTCTCTGGAAGGCTTTTGACTGCCAAAAACTAACAATAAAATGTAAACTAAATGTATAAAAAAAGCTGCGAATGAAACTGAAAAATAAAAAAAAATAATTTTTTAAAATGTATTTCTCAATTCAAGTGTAAATGGAAACTTAATGAAAGGAAGGGTCACAAGTTCTCCAAAAAGAAGTTAAGAAGTTAGCTCTATTATCCATCAAAGAGCAATAGGTCCCTTCTTCCCTAGAGTAGGTAGAAGGTGAACAGTAGAGAGTTTCTCTCTCATCCTCCATTTAAGGATGGGGCTCAGATAAGATAGCAGAGTAGAGAGAACATTCTAGCTGAACTCTTTCTAATATTCCTCTCCAAACAATTTTAAAGAAACACCTCAAATCGAATTCTGAGTGACACAGTCAACGTAAGATTGGAGTGAAACATTTTTCCAGCCCAAGACAACTCAGGCAGTTGGAAAGAAAAGTATATGACACTGGGTGGGAGCTGGCCAGGAGTGCAGCCTGACAACACCACCAGCTGTGGGCCTTGGAGGTGTGATGGCAACAACAGCAACAGCAGTTTCAGGCACTCTCATCGCCTAGAGACAGTAAGGGGATTTCACAACTGGTCAAAAAGAGATTAGAGAGGACTTTTATGTTGGCACTGAGTGAAGAATCAGGTGATGTTGGGCCAATTCCACTGCCCATTATCCAGTTCTGGATTTCAATTCCAGGGCACGAAGGAGTTTCTGCAGTTGCCAGGGAACAGGGGGATTGGTTGCAATTACAGAACGGAGAGAGAGAAAGGAGCCTCGTTCCAGATCACATTAGGGTTTGTGGTTACAAGGTAAGGACCAGAATACAAGACCAGGAGAGCAGTGACCACACCTCTCCCCAGATCATACCATAATTAGAAGCATGGAAAACTTACAATTCCTCAGAACTAGAGAGATAAAGCCTAAAGCTTGGGGCAGTGACCCTCCTCCTCCAAAATGAACAGAGCCCAACTCTATCATAAAATTCAAAGAAAAGAAATAGCCTGAAAAATAAGCAAATAAGAACAAAAGAAGAACGTGACCATTAAAAGCTACTATGGTGGTGAAAAAGCTCAAGACAAACTCTGAAAAAGATGACCATGCAAAAACATTTCTATAAGCAAAACCTCAACAGAAAAATGCAAATTGGACACAGACCCAACAAGAATTCCTAAAGAAAAAAAAAAGGGGGGGAGGCAGCTAGGTGGCCCAGTGGATAGATACCTGCCCTAGACTCAGGAGAACCTGCTTTCAAATCTAACTTTGGACAATTGACACTTACTAGGTATGTAGTACTGGATAAGTCACTTAACCCCAGCAGACTCACAAAAAAAAAAAAAAATAGAACAAAAAAGAATTCCTGAAAATAGTAGGCAGAGATCAGTAACTTTTTCTATTTGTAGAAAAAGAAATGCACTATTCTCAATGTTTAGCTTAGCACAATGACTGACACATCTGTTTCTTGAGGAAATTTTGTACATCCTTTACTAAAGTGTTTATTTTTCTTCCAATTCATTCATTTCCTTTTCCACTCTTTACTTGACTCTGTGAAGCAATAAATATTCTAGTATTGAAAAATTGAAAAATACCAGAATATTTAAGCTACCTCCTATCAAAAACAACTGACATGGAAAACAGATAAAAGCTAAATAATCTAAGAATCATTAAACTATCAGGAAAAACCTAATCATAAACAAAGCCTATATACTCTGTATTTCAAAAAAATCATGAATAATAAAAACTATCCAGACCTATTAGAACCAGAAGACAAAGTAAAAATAGAATCTACCAGTCACCTCTAGAGAGAAACCCCAAATGAAAATTGCCAATAACACTATAGTCAAAATTCATAGTTTCCTGGTCACAAAAAAATCTCCAGTAGTTAAAAGAAAGGGTTCAAATATCACAGTAAGGATCACACCATACTGGATGTTTGTTACCACTAGAAAGGACAGGAAAATCTGAAATCTCTTTATTCCTAAAACCAAAACATAAAGGCCAATAACCAAGAATAACTTACTCTGCAAAACTAAGCAAAATCTTAAGGGAGGAAATAGGAGGTTAAGAGAGGGGTGGCTTTTTTCATGTCTATTTAACTTCTAATTCCTAATGAAGAGGCCAGAATTGAGGATATTTCGGAATAAAAACATAAAGAGGCAAGAAAAACAGAAATGCAAATATATTTGAGTAATTATAAGGGATTTTCTCAAAACCCTAATGTCTTCAAGAGTCATAGGGACAGAGGGCCTGGGAGTTTTGTAATACTGTCCATGATCTTAAGAGGAAAAAGTAAAAGGGAAGGAAAAAGGAATTAAGTAGGGAAAAAAGGAAGAGTCAACTTACTATCATGTATATTTGGTTCCTCATTCAGGGGAATTGCTTGTTATGTTTTACTTTTGCTTTCTTTCTGTCTTAGTTTTTCTTGTCTTCCTCCATGCTGCCCACCCAAAGTCTTCAGCCAATAGCCTTAAAGCCAGATTAGACTCAACTGGATCACAAACTCTCATTTCAAACCTCATAGTAATCTCTTCAGTTTTGTTAGATACATGTAAAGTTCTAGTCTAATCAACTTAATCAACACCATATCCTTGTGAAATATCCTCTCCTGGCTATAGTCAAGTAAACTTCCTTTTGTTAATTATTAGATGATCTACAAGTATCTCATTTCATGCTAATCTCAAACATGAACTATCAGAGAGGTATGAGTTAGACACGGCCTACTATAACTGGAAGCTTCACAATGATAAGAGGTTTTGAGGAAGGCAGATATTAGTAAACATAAGGGAGAATATGGAAAAGAGTTGAAAAAGATATACAGGCATGGCTGGGCTTCAATTTGTATCACTAGAAGAAACCCCGGCATCAATGAAATTCTAAGTTTTGGGAGAATGTTCTATACAGTAAAGTAATTAAGACTACATCAGAACCTATAAAATCCCGAGTGAATTATTATATGTTCACCTATGTTACAAACTAGTTTTGAAAATATACTGAATCTGGGGGAGGAGTCAAGATGGCGGAGTAGAAAGACGCATATACTCTAATGCTTCCCCCACAGCCCACAAAATACCTGTAAAAAATGACTCTCAACAAATTCTAAAGCAACAGAAGCTACAGAACATCAGAGTAAAAGAGATTTCCAACCAAAGGTAAACTGGAAGGCCAACAGGAAAGGTCTATCCCACAGGACGCAGAGCAGAGCCCAGCCCAGCCCTGGTTGCATGGCACTGGGAAGAACAGGACCTGAATAGACTTCTGGGGCAGAATTCCCAGCAGGGAGGGTCTCAGATCCCTCAACCCACAAGTGACAAAGAAAGCTTCAAAGGTCAGTATGGGAGGACTTTCCCAGCTGGGTGGGAGGGGAGCAGGGTCCCCTCAGCACTGGCCCTAGGCAGCAGCAGCAGCAGGTAGTGGGGTAGCTACAATGGCTGGTGGTCATGGAAGCAGACTGGGTCCACTGTCCAAGCGGATCAGCTTAAAGCATCTGGGGGAACTGAGCAGGGGATCTGAACCTCAGTCATCAGTAGTAGCCCCGCCCCCCACCCAAAGCCTTTGGAGGAATAGAGAAGCTGATCTGAATCTCAGCCTTGAGCATAGCCCTGGGGAAAAGGAGATGCACTAGGACCCTCCTCTTGACAAAAGATTCAGAAGTCAAGTAACTTGCTAGGAAAATGGCCAAAAAAGGGGAAAAAAATAAGACCACAGAAGGGTACTTTCTTGGTGAATAGGTATCTCCCTTCCATCCTTTTGGATGAGTAAGAACAATGCATACTGTCAGAGGAAGTCAAGGCTTCTGCTTCCAGTACCTCCAAAATGAATATGAAATGGGCTCATTTCAGGTCACAGAAGAGCTTGAAAAGCAGTTCAGCAACTTGCTAAAGGTTGAGGAAAATAACACCTTTAAAAACAGGTTAACTCAACTAGAAAACGAGGTCCAAAAAGCAATGAGGAGAAAGGTTTTGAAAAGCAGAATTAGCCAAATGGAAAAGGAGATTCAAAAGCTCACTGAACAAAATAGTTCTTCAAAAATGAGAGTGGAGTTCAGGGAAGCTAATGACTATAGGATAAACCAAGGAGTTACAAAACAAAACCAAAAGAATGAAAAAATAGAAAGTAATGTGAAACATCTCACTGGAAAAACAACTGACCTGGAAAACAGACCCAGGAAAGACAATTTAAAAGTTATAGGACTATCTGAAAGCCACAATCAAAAAAGAGCCTAGACATTATCCTTCATGTAATTATCAAGGAAAACTGCCCTGATATTCTAGAACCACAGGCAAAATAAATACTGAAAGAATTCACCAATCACCTCCTGAGAGAAACCCGAAAAGAGAAACACCTAGGAATATTGTGGCCAAATTTCAGAGCTTCCAGGTCAAGGAGAAAATATTGCAAGCAGCTGGAAAGAAACAATTTGAGTACTGTGGAAATACAATCAGGATAATACAGGATCTGGCAGCTTCTACATTAATGGATCGAAGGGCTTGAAACAGGATATTCCAGAAGTCAAAGGAACTGAGATTAAAACCAAGAATCACCTATCCAGCAAAACTGAGTATAATACTTCAGAGGAAAAAATGGTCATTCAATGATAGAGAGGACTTTGAAGCATTCATGATGAAAAGACCAGAACTGAATAGAAAATTTGACTTTCAAACACAAGAATCAAGAGAAGTATGAAAAGGTAAACAGGAAAGAGAAATCATAAAGGTGTTTCTAAAGCTGAACTGTTTACATTCCTACATGGAAAGATAATATTTGTAACTTTTGAGACTTTTCTCAGTATTTCGGTAGGTGGAGGAACTAAACACACACATACACACATGTAGACAGAGAATACAGGTTGAGTTAACTCAGAAGAAATGACATCCACAAAAAAATTAAATTAAATTAAGAAGAGAGGAAAATATTGGGAGGAGAAAGAGAGAAATGGAAAGGGGCAGACTATCACTCATAAAAGAGATAAGAAAAATCTTTTTCAATGGAAGAGAAAAGGGAGGAGGTGAGAGGGGAAAAGTGAAGCTTACTCTCTTCACATATGGCTTAAGGAGGGGATAACATGCTCACCAAATTTGGTATGAAAATCTCTTATACTACAGGAAAGTAGGGGAGAAGGGGACAAGTGGGGTGAGGGGGATTATAGAAGGGAGGGCAAATGAGAGAAGGGAGTAACTAGAAGTAAACACTTTTGGGAAGGGACAAGGTCAAATGAGAGAATAGGAAAAAAAAGGGGGGAACAGGGTAGGATGGAGGGCAATAGTTAGTCTTATACAACATGACTATTATGGAAGTCTTTTGCAATACGACATATATATAGCCTGTATTGAACTTCTTGGTGGGAATGGGTGGGGAGGGAAGGAGAGAAGTTGGAATTCAAAGTATTAGAAACAAACGTTGAGAATTGTTATTGCATATAACTGGGAAATAAAAAATACAGGTAAAGGGGCATAGAAATGTATCTTGCCCTACAAGAAAAGAGAGAAGATGGGGATAAGGGAAGGGTGGGGTATGATAGAAGGGAGGGCACACTGAGGGAAGGGGTAACCAGAATGCAAGGTGTTATGGGGTGGGGAGAAGGGAGAGATGGGGAGAAAAATTGGAACTCAAAATTTTATGGAAATGAATGTCGAAATCTAAAAATAAATGAAACTATTTAAAAAAAAAAAGAAAATATACTGAATTTTTACAGAAACTAATAGGCATATATGTTTGCCAAACCCTTAATGTTTCTGAATCAAAAGAAAAAAATGAAAATAACTATGTGCTAGGCTAAACACCAAAGATAAATGAACAAAAATCAAGAGTCCTTTCCCTCAAGGAGTTTACATCTATTAGTGAAAGACAAAACATAGGGGGAAAGGAATAGCCAGGAAAAGGTGTTCTGGTCTAAGTGCAAGTGTTACATGGTGAATGGAGTCATAAAGCAATTAATTGATGTACTTTTCATAACGGCAGAATTGATTTAATTATTGTTCCCAGAGTAAGAGGTAGCAAATTGGGGAAGAAGGATAAGGTATGGGGAGACAATGTTACTTGACATGGCAAAATATCCAGAATGGAATGTGGTAGGTCTGGGGAATACCTAAAATAGGGTAAATTATTTGGTCCTCCAAATGACAATTGCAGTGTTCAGTCAAAGGAAGAGGAAGACAGTAAACTCAGTACTGATATTTTCTAATAAATATCAAGATGTGAACACTATATATCAAAGATGGCTTTCGGCCAAAAATATCATACCTAGCAAAGCTAAGCATAATTCTGAATGAAAAAATGGACATTTAATGAATTGTCAGACTTTTAGGACTTTGTTAAAAAAAAAAAACCTGAAGAAGATTTGACATACAAGAACCAAGAGACATAAGGTCACAACTAAGACCAATTACAAGGGACCCAATAAGGACCGACTGTTTACCTGTCTAATATTGTTATTAATAACCGGATGGTTCATAAGAAAGGTTGGGGTAGACATGAGCATGATACGACTTCAAAAAAGTAAAACCATTCAGGAACAGCTAAAGTGTAATTCAAATGAGGTACAGGAGGAAGAACTAATACAGGTTAGATGCGTGAGGAGGGCTCTTAGTTCTGGAAACCTACTTTCATTAGGAATGGGTTCAAGAGGGAAAAATACATCTATATATCTAGAAGAATATAAAAGTCTTCTAAATTTAGAAAGACTCTTATCTCCAAGTATTTTGGCAACTAAGTGATGAATTTTTTTTCCTCTAGAAATTCTTTACAAGTAATGGGCAGAAAAAATAAAATACTATTAAGGGAAAAAAATATGGAAAGACTTGCATAACATAATAAAAAGTGAAATGAGTAGAACCAAAAGAACATTGTATATAGTAACTGTAATACTGGGTTTTTTGGGGGGTTTTTTTGTAATACTGTTTTAAGAAAAACTCTGAGCAAGTAAGTTATTCCGATTATTAAAAATGCCTAAATTAATTATGAAGGACATATGAAGAAAGATGCTATCTGCCTTCAGAGAAAGAGCTGATAAAAAGATGTGCAGAAGAATTCTACATATGCATATATGCATACACACATACACACACACACACACCCTATTTGTATCTAACAGAAGACCTCTCGATTTACATGATAATTTTATTGTATTTTTGAAAGGAATAGCAAATCATACATAGTAATGTGGAGGAAATTATGGTTTTTTTATAACATATATTTGTAATGAATATACTAATAAATTATATTTTTCAGAACTGCCTTTTCCAGCTTGTGAGTCAAACTCACAATATAGCTTAGAACTGATCAATCAAACTTTGACAAGGCTCACAATCACTGGCATCCTTCTGCCTTCATATATGAAGTGAAGTGCATCAAAGACTGTAGAACCTGTTCTCATAACAGAACTCTGGTCCTGTGACCCTCCAAGTAAAAACCCTCAAAGACTCAAGCAATATTGCTCCCATAGGAATCCAGAATTGTTGTATTCTTCTTCCATTTGTGGGTTTGTTGTGGGAAACCACTCTGGCCCTAGAAATGATTGTTTACAATCCTTCTTGCCACTTGTGATTTATGTATATAATCTCTGACTTCACTTCAGCAAGGTGGAATTGTTAAACTAATTATTTAAAGGACTACCTGTGTATTGGCACATTGTCTCTGGCCTGCTGCTTCGCCATTCTCGGCTTAGAAACTAGTTCAGTAATATCCTGTTAACAGCAGATTTGCCATTTCATGTGCAATTATTTTCTTTACTGTATTGTTATGGAAATGCTTGTTTTCTTTCATAAATTAAAAATAACATTTAAAAAATTAAAAAGTGCCATATTGAGTCTTTTTCAACTTCAGTAATATTTGCCTATCCTTTGAGGATCCAGGGTTACTACCTTCATGCCAGATGAGGTAAGTCTCATTTCTGTCTCTGTTGCTCCCACACTGATCAGAGTAGGGATTTTTTTTTGCAGGGAAGGGAAGATTGGAAGGGGAGAATTAACATTCATATAGCATCTAGTATTTGCCAAGCACTGGGCCAAATGCTTTACAAACATTATCTCATTTGGTCCTCACAATTTTACAACTGAAGAAACTAAGGCAAATAGAGATTAAGTGACTCACCCACAATTACAGAGCTGACAAGTATCTAAGACCATATTTGAACTTAAGATCTACTTGACTTTGAGCCTAGTGCTCTATCCACTGCAGCAACTAACCAGATTTAGTGCATAAAATACAGTACTTTTTAAAGTATTGTGTTCTAATTCAGAAGAATTAAAATTCATTTCCTTACCACAAAATCAGCTTTTCCCTCAGGAGCTATGGAGGAAAAGAGCTGAAGGGTAGCTAGGGGAACCAGTAATTAATTATTTGAATTTTTAAAGGTTCAATCATCACTTCCCATTTATTAGACTACAATAAGAAAGAACAATTGTTCCTATGGAAGGACAGAGGCTAGAGATTTCAATACAATTGCTACCTCTTTGTAATTCCATAAAACTAAAGAGTTAAAAAATTAAGAAATATTAGTAGATGCTTCTTAAAGTCCTTTAAAATTTCAGTTCATAAAAATTTAACTTGCGGGGGAAGATAAGGATGAATAAGAATTTAACAATCAAATCAGTCTTTATTAAGCACCTATATGTATGACATCATTCTATATATGAGAAATTCCAAGATTTAAAAAACAACAGTACCAGAAGCTTAGACTCTATTGATAAAAAAAAAAACATACAAAATAAATACAAGGTGATTTGGGGGGAAAGGGACTCACAATGAGGGAAGGAGATGAGGAAAGAAGTTACATAAAAGGTAGGGCTTGTGCTTAGAAGTAAACTAGAAATTCTAAAAGGCATAAGGAGGAAGTACATTAAAGGAAATGAGGAATAGCCTGTGCAAAGGAATGGAGATGGGAAATAAAATATAGGTATAATAAAGAAGGGTAAGGAGATGAGGACTGTTAATAGTAGTTCTGCAGGACCTATGGTCTCTGCCTGAACCAGAAAGTACATGAAGTGAAATAAAGGATATAATAAGGCTGGAAAAGTACACTGAAGCCAAATCATGAAGGCCTTATGCCAAATAGGAGAGTGCATAATTCATCCTAGAGGTAATAGGGAGTCAAAGATTTTTATTAAACAAAGGAATGACATGGAAAGTCCTATAACTTTGGCAGCTATGTGGAAGATAAATGTAAAGACTTTTTAGGGCTATCCTTACCACTTCTTGAACCAAGCTGATTAATTCCATGAGTCGTCGACGAAGTTTTGCTACCTCTTCATTCACTTTAGTGACATGTTGCTCGTAAATTTCCGCCAAAGGTTTAAAAGTGTGTCCACCATGCTATTTAAATCAAATAAGAAAAGTATCTTTAGACCATTTTAGGTTCTGCATGGTCATCCTTTGGACATAAGTTAGAACATACTCAAAACTAATTTCAGGCTTGTAGGTTTTTTTAATGCTATTAAAGCTGGTAGAATCTACTTAAAAATTCACCTTATCTGTATCAAGGTTCCTGTATGAATGACTACTCACAGGCTTGGATTTTAACAAAATACCTTAAAATCTTACATGTGCCTAGATCATCAGCAAGGACCCCAGTGCACAAGATCAACTTAACCAAGAGCTTTTTTCACACTATTTTGGGAGATCAAATATTCATTAAAATTTATAATCAATTTAGAGTGTTACTTTTGCTTGTTAAAAAAGGAGGGGAAGTCTATAAAAATCATCCACTTGTACTCACACAACTAGTTTTTTAGTTAAAATTCAAAAACACTTAACAAATTCTAGCTCTTAATTAGAAATTGGAACTATTAAATTTCTGTTACAATGAGCTTCTGTCAGGTGTTCTGAGAAGAAAAATAACAAGAACAGTCGGCTTTAGTGCTTTATCACTTAGTCATAAACTTTAAGAGGAAATTGTGGAAAATGAGATTTAATATGTCCAATCAAGAAAATATAGGAAAGGATGGTGGCATACTTTAGTACCAAGTTGGAGGAACTTGAGAGTTTTCCTAGTCAGCATATTAATATTCAAATTACAGGAAGATCTCATGGAACATAACATTACCTGCTCTTCCTAAAAGTAAAGGTTTTTAATGGAATACCTTCATATGGTCAAATAAGCTTTCCCCGAAAGAAATCAAAAACATACACTCTCTCTCTCTGGAAGACACTATATCCAGAAATGTGATATCTACAAGAAGCAGCCTGCCATAACACACAGAAGCTGACCTCAGAATAAGAACAGATGGGACCAAATCCTACCTACCTCTGACACATATTACATGTTTATGTAACTATGGTCAAATCACTTAACCTTTTAGTGTGACCATACAACATAAAGACTTAAACAATGAAAATTATTTTGAATAAAATCACTCAAGCAGTTTTAGGGCAAAGGCTCAGGTCCTCTGATTCCAAGTCTAGTGCTTTTCCCCCAACATTTCTCATAATAATAGAGTGGAGGTTGCTCTAGCAAATGTGGGAAACACTAACTTCTAGGTTAATCAATAAATAAAATGAATGGTTTGGACTACATGATCTCTAAGACAATTCTCAGTTCTACCACTCTACGATTCTCCAGTGAGTGTCCACTAGAAAGTGTTTAGTAATAATTGGTACTGCCTCAAAAAGCTTATCATCTAAATGAGGGATAAAACAATACATACACACACAAGAAAAATAATATGCTTGATAGTTCTACTCACCATTCCTCCCCAAAGAGCACACTGATGGCAGATACATTTCTTACAAGTCCAGCAGAACACACTAAGCTTTTCATGGTGATTTTCACATCTAATTTTTTTAATGGAAAAGAGAAATAAATAGTTAAGAATTCATAAGACTTTTCTCCAAAAGTCAGGCATTTTTAAGGCACATCTCAAGGAATATAGCATAAAAGTCCTCCTTTGGATCTACTTCTATAGCTTTGATTAAACAGACTAGAAAAAGTCATTTTTAACACTATAAATTTTTGCTAATGGTTTAAATTAGTCCTTTAAAAACTATATAAGGCTGGATTTTATTCATTCCTGGATATGGACAGTGTCTATGATACCATGTATCAAACTTGGACTATTTCCCAACATGTATCCTTCAGATCACCTGGTCACATTATTGTTTTGTTGTACCTTTTTTAAAAAAAATTAAATTATTTTTAATGTTTTTAAAAAATTTTAAATTTTAACATTCTTTCCCTTTCCCCCAGACCTTCCTCTGCCAATTGAGGAGACAAGTGATATGATATTATTTATACACGAGGAGTCAAGCAAAAAATACTTCCATATTGGCCAGGTTACCTCTTCTCGCAAAAAAGCAAGAAAAATAAAGTGAAAAACACATGCTTCAATCTGCACTCAAATCAGTTTTCTCTGTAGATGGAGAGTAGTTTCATGAGTCCTTTGAAACTGTCTTGGATCACTGATCTATTGATCAGAGTAGCTAAGTCTTTCACAGTTGATTATCACTACAGTATTTCTGTTACTAAATACAATATTCTCTTGATTTTGCAAACTTTACTTTGCCTCAGTTTATATAAGTCCCCCCAGATTTTTCTAAAAAAACCCCAAATCATTTCTTATGGCACAATTAATATTCCATCACAAACATATGCCACAACTTGTTGAGCCATTCCCCAATTGATGGACATCCCTTCAATCTCCACTTCTTTGCCACCACAAAAAGTGCTATTATAAATATTTGTACATACAGATCTTTTTCTTTTTTCTTTCTGATTTCTTTGGGATACAAACCTAGCAGTGGTATTATTGGGTCAAAGGGTATACACAGTTTTACAGTCCTTTAGGCATAGTTCCCAATTGTCCTCCAGAAGAGTTGAACCAGTCCACAACTCCACCAACAGCATATATTAATGTACATATTTTCCCATATCCTTTCCTGGACTTGTCATTTTCTTTTTCTGTCATATTAGTTAATCTAATGGGTGTACGTGGTACCTTAGAGTTGCTTTAATTTGCATTTCTCTAATCAATATTTAGAGCATTTTTCATACCATTTATAGCTTTTTCTTCTTCTGAAAACTGCTTATTATATCCTTTGATCACTTATCATTTATCAACTGACAGATCTTAATTTTTATAAATTTGGCACAGTTCCCTACATATTTGAGAAATGAGGCTTTTATTAGAGAAACTTGCTGCCAGAAGTTTCCGTTTTCTGCTTTCCTTCTAATTTTGGCCACATTGGTTCTGTTTGTACAAAACTTTGTACTTTCATATAATCAAAATTATCTATTTTACTTATGATCCTCTCTACCTCTTGTTTGATCATAAGTTCTTTCCTAATCCATAGATATAACAAGTAAATTTCTTCATGCTCTCATTTATTTGTTATCAACCTTGATGTCTAAATCAAGTCTAAACTCATTTTGACTTTACCTAGGTATAAAGGTGAAATATTGGGTTTATGCCTAATCTCTGCCAAACTGCTTTCCAGTTTTCCCAGCAATTTTTGTCAAATAATGAGTTCTTGTCCCAAAACTGCAGAACTTTGGGTTTATTAAACACTACATTACTCTGGTCATTTACTACTTATTTACTACCACATAATGTGTACCTAATCTCTTCCACTGACCCACCGGGTTACCTCAGACAAATTTCCCTTTAGGATTTCTAAGTCCTAGACAGGTTACAAGCCACATTACGTGTCAGTATGTATGTATGTATGTAAATATTACTTGTAAAAGAGCTACCACACATAGTAATCAACATATACATGGCTAATTGTCTTGATACAATGCTGCACCATCAAGGGATGTGCACAAAGCAATTCTATCTACTCTATCTCTGAAAGGGACACTGCTCTATTTTAGTATATTAGGACAAGTACTTCACTTCACAAGGCACTGAACATTCAGTGAACCTTTGAGTGAGCATATTTCTACATATTTGATTCCTTAGTCTGAATAGCAAATGAACCATTTTTCAATTGATGGTACGAGCTAAATCTTCTAACTATATAGAATTTCTCTCAAAATATACAAAATTCAATGACATTTCTTAGTTGCCTACAGAAAAAAAAAAAAACATTAAAAAACTGTAATGTTTCACACAGTCCTTTCAAAAGGCCCTTACAGGGAGCAGTCAGGACGACACTATCAAGAAGTGACATCCTCCAAGCTGTTACAGGATACATTAGAACCTTAGAAAAGGAAGAAACTTTGAAGGTCTTGATTTTACAATTAAGGAAGCTTGCACTAGAGATTTCAATAACTTGCCCCCATTCTGATTTTTACCCTGAACCTTTCTTTATCTATAAAAATTCTCATTACTCCAGTTCAGGCAATATTTTTGGAAAGAATTAAATACTCCCACATTCTGAGAGAGCAGGAAAAATTTGACAAGATAATTTCTGAAATCTCTTCCAGCTCTAAAACGGTGATCCTAAAAACCTCCATAAAGCAGACATGCCAATAACTAGCAACTGCAATTTATTCCACTCTTCCAGAGAGTCCTGAGTCTAAATCCTGCCTCTGGCATTTCTCTCAGCCTCCGTTTCCTCTGCTATAAAATGAGGATAAGAAAAACACCTTTCACAAGGCCAAATAAGATCATACATGTGAAGTGTTTCATAAACCTTAAAGCACTACACAAATGTCAGCAGGGATTTGAATTCTACAAGAATTCATGAATTTATAAAAACTTTAAAGAAGAATTTCCAAGAGACTCAAGCAAAACCAAAACCAAATACACCCTCCTATAAAGTATTCATGCTGTAGGTTCTCCATCTGAAAAAGAAAAAAAATCACAAACGCTGACCTGCCAATCAATATTTCTCAAAATAGCACCAAGAAACTGCCAGTTTGGAAACACTCTTTCCCAGTGCATATCTGTCCTGGAGCACTAAGCCTATATGTGTCAGAAGTGGGACTTCAGGGCAGGTCAGCCTGACTCTAAGACCAATCCTCTAGCCACTCACCATGCTACCTCTCTAAACAAATACACAGTCCCCCAAAGTTGAAGTGCTGTGATATTACCAATATTTGTACTAAGAGTGGGACCAGGTCAAAGTTAACAACCAATAGAGTTAACAATCAGAGTAGTCTTTAAAAAATTAGATACTTGGTAATATAATCTAAGAATCATTTTAACAAAATAGAATAATAAACTTTGAGGAGTTTCCTCTCATTAAAAATACCAATTGAAAATGGTTTATTTTCTGATCAATGCAATAAGCAATCATGATTTCAGAAGGCCGACAATTAAACATGCTACTGATCCCTTGGCAGAATAGTGAGCAACTAGAAATACCGAATGAGAAATACCTTTCAGACACTGTTTTTATATTTATTTGTACAAAAAAAAATTGTTTTTATATTTATTTGTAAAAAAAAAAGTTTTTATATTTATTTGTTAAAAAAAAGTAACACAAATGGGTAGTGACAGATCAAAAAAAAAGGAGTAACAATAAAATATTTTAAATTATATACAAAAACAAAAAAATCTCAGAAGACAACATAAGCCTGGCAATTTTGTCACTAAAATATAAAATTTTTATATACTTAAAAACCTGTATTTAATAGAGAATATGCAATCCTTTTTTCTTCTTTGTATATTAAAATGCTCATGTTTATTAATAATTGTAGTAATAAAACAAAAAATTTTCCCCCTAAATGATTTTACGTACTTATCCTTTTCATTTTCTTCATGTTTGGTAAGACTACAAAGTTGAAGAGTGTCAAGCTGTTGGGTAACCTCTTCTGCCCAACGACAGTTTACCAGTTCTCGGAGCTGGAGGGGAGCACTGAAAAAAGATAGAATCTATAGTCTGTTTCAGGAACTCAGGATTTTAGCATTTAAAACAGCATATAAAAAAATTTGTTAACTCTTTCATGTAGTATTCACTTGCAATAATATTTATAACATGAAAATAGTGAATTATGCTTATTTTTACTAAATGAATTAGTATCAAAAGTCTATCTTAAGAAAGTACACAATAATATTCCTAAATAAAAAAGTGGCAGAAAGACAAATCATCATCCAAACCTCTTGAGTGATTTTTAGGCAGATAAACTAGTTATGTTATTTTTCAGGAAAGAGGGGAGAGAGAGGTTGTTTCTTTCAATCAAGTTTGTAGTGGGTGCTAGGAGCTGAGAATACAAATATAAAGAGCTGTCACAATCCCTACTCGCAAACAAGAAGCTTACATCCTAATGTATGTGTGTGTTCATCTTTCATTGCTGAAGAAAACCATGCCATCAGAGAAATGATGACATGACTTGCACTTGACTTTGTTTTGAGTGAGGAAGGGCTGTGCAGGTCACCAGTCTCACTTCTCCTCCAGAGCCATCTGAATCCAGTGACCAGATATTTATCAGGGTGACTGGAGATGACCCAGGATAAGGCAAATGGGGTTAAGTGACTTGCCCAAGGTCATACCACTAGTGACAATAAATACATATATAAAGTTATTAAACAGAAATAGATATCTCAAGTTGTCCAATACAAGGTAGAGTGAAAATGGGCCTCAGCTGCTAAGAGGACCAAGAAAGGCCTCATGAAGAAGAAGAGACGACTCAAAGACGGAGGAAAGAGGAAATGCATCTAAGAGTACAGAGGAGCTACTACAAGGCACAGGGGTAGAGTGTCACGTACGAGGAACAGAGAGAGCCCATTTCAATAGAACTGCAGAACATAGAAAGTCCAGTGAGGTTGGAAAGATAATTTGGGATCAAAGCATGCCTCTACTAGATTGAAAAGCTAAATGGAAGCATTTATATTTGATCCTAGCGGCAATAAGAAGTCACTGGAGTTAGTTGAGGAGAGGAGTCACAGTTAGATCTGGGCTTAAGAAAAATTACTTTGGCAGCACTGTGTAGACTATAGGAAGAGAGCTGAGACAGTTCAGAGGCTACTGCAATAATCTAGCCAATAAGTAACGAGGGTTTACACTAAGGTAAAGAAAAGGAGTCAGACGTACAAGTTACCACGAAGGCAGAAATAACAAGATTTGGGAAGTGATTAAATATGTGGAGTGAGGAGGAATGAGGGATCCAGGGTAATGATGATATGAAAACAAGACACTGGAAGGAATGGTGGTGCCTTTAACGGAATCAGTGAAGTCTAGAGGAGGAAAGGGTTTCAAGGAAAAGATAATTAATTCAGTTTTAGACACACTGAGTTTAGGATGTCTCCAGGACATCCTATTTGAAATGTCTAACAGTCAATTGGTAATGTAGGACTAAAGTTTGAAGGGGAGAATGAAGAAGTGAATGATGGATGTTATGAATAAGAAATTCTCCTACATCAGTTAATATGTGCTCTTATGCTACTCTCTTCATGCTAGCATATTCATAAAAATTATATAAAAAAAAACTTACCGACAATGAGGACATTGAGCTCTTTGTTCTGTCAGCCAACGCTTAGAACGCAAAAGGGGAAAAAAAAGATTTTCAGTTCCCAAAATACCAGTATTTTTAAAGTATTAAAATGTAGTTTCATATTAAGTCTGTGGGTTTAAGTTCTTCTCTCATCACATCCAAATTTCACACTGATTCTATAAAAAATATTTTCAGATAGTGAACTCTATTTTCCATACAGCAGGTAAAACATTAAGCACTCAGTTGTTTCCATCGCCTAGGACAGAAGGAACAATATTAACCCAGAACTAATCTATATCAGAAGGAGAAGCAGTACATAGAACTGACATGAAAAGAAGTTGCTCAGAGTAGGAGGATGCAAACAGCCCCAGGAGAGGGTAGACAGCATATGCAAGTGACTTATGTGTAGATCATCCATATATTAATGAAAATACTGTAACTAAAGCAAAAATTATGGATGACAAGATTCTAAATTATACTCTAAGAAAACACTCATCTGGAAAATAATAGGTCAAAGGAGGTACTGACTTAATTTTTTACTATCTCTTAGGAAATTTAACAAAAACAAATGTTACCACAATAAGACCAGAAAAGCCCAGAAATGGCCATACTGAACGAATACTTGGCAAATGTTCAATGTAAGAAATATACTAGTATTTGCAGTGATCATTCCTGATCATCTGTGATATCAGTAAATACTCCCTTTACCAAATGAATTAGGGTTACTTGGGGAGTCTGCAGAAAATCACTTCAGAGAGGAATTCGAGAATCTCATCCATATTACTAGAAAATACAAGATCCTGCTGCATTTACAAAAAAGAATTAAGTCAATAGAGCAGAACGGCTTCCAACTCATACATCAAATAATATAGTAACAACAATGAGCATTTACATAGCACTTAAGGTTTGTAAAGAGCTTTACAAATGTTATTTTATTTTATCCTCACAACCACCCTAGGATATAGGGGCTACTATTATCCCCATTTTACAGTTGAGTAAACTGAAACAAAAAGAAATGACTGCTCAGATTCACACAGCTATCTTTAGGCTGGATTTGAACTAAGGTCTTCCTGATTCCAAGTCAAGTATTCTATTACCCTCCTACTTTTTAGGTATTCTTATACCTTACCATTCAATTCAATGACACTGCCTCCTTGCTGTTCCTCAAACTCCATCTCCAGACCTCTATTCATTAACTGTCCTCCGTGACTGTATCTCTGCCTCCTGGTTTCCTTCAAGTCTCAGTTAAAATCCCTTCTACAGGTCTTTCCTAATTCCCCTTAATCCTAATGTCTTCCCTGTTGATTACTTACAATTTAATCCCTGTAGGGTGTAGGTACATAGTTGTTTGCATATTGTCCTCCCACATCAGACTGTGAGAACAGGAACCATCCTTTTCCTTCTTATATTCTCAGTACTTACTACAATGCCTGGCACAAAACAACCACTTAATAAATATTTACTGACTATCCACTGCACTGCCCCATCCATATTTAAGCTTATGTAAGATTCAGTGACAGATGCAATCACAGAGAAAATTATGTCCAAAAATCCTATGATTATCATTTTCAAATGAGACTAAACAGAAGGGAAATATCCTGGCCAAAATTATTTACCACGATCATGGAAAATGTCCTGTACAGAGTCTAAATAGATTAGGGATTCCCTGTAGATGGTCAGGGTCAACAGACGCTCGTTTGTAGATGATGTTATGTTGACAGCATTGAGTCACAGAACACTACAGGGCTCCAGAATATTACTGAATATGATGATATTCATGGTCATTAAAAAGAAAATGGCTTAATAAATCACACAGGAAAAACCCAGCAGTTGAACAACATACACTGTACCAAGTATGGCATGCAAATGGATAGGCATCTATTGAGTCAATACATTTTTCTACATGTTGGAAAGACACTATAACTAGACAATGATCTCGGTCTAGAAGTGAACTGAATTAATAGAAAAGCAGTCAATAAACATTTTTTAAGCATCTTCTATATGCTAGATACCATGCTAAACACTGCAGATAGAAAGAATAGCCAAAGACAGCTCCTGCCATTAAGGAACTCACAATCTCATATGCAAGGTAACAGGCAAATACATACAAACAAGCTATATACAGGACAGTTTACAAGCAAGGTATATACAGGATGAATAGAAAATAGTCAACAGAGAGAGGATATTAGAATTAAGGGGGATTGGCTTCTTGTAGAAGATGAGATTTTAGCTAGGAAGTGTAGGAAGCCAGAAGACAGAGATGAGGAGAGAGAGCATTCCAGACATGAGGAAATGCCAGTGAAAATACATGGAGCTAAAAGATGAAAGTGTCTTATTCAAAGAACAGTTAAGAGGCAAATGTCACTGAATCAAAGAATATGTGGTAAGGCATAAGAGGACTCTAAAAGGGAAGTAAGGGAAGGGGAGGCTATACAGGGCTTTGAACATCAGAGGATTTTACATTTAATTATGAAGATGATAGGGACCCACTAGAGTTTATTGAGTGAGGGAGTCAGGGATACGGAGGGAAGGCATAGTGGAACAAGATCAGACACTATGCTTTAGGAAAATCACTTTGGCAGTTGAACAGAAGATGGAGTGGAGTGCAGAACAACTTGTGGCAGGCAGATCCACCGTCTATTACAAATGTCCAGGAATGAGGAGCTGAGAGCCTATATCATGGTGGTGGTAATATCAGAAGAGGAAAAGGAGCATATTTTAAAGATACTGCAAAGATGAAACAGACATGCCTTGGCAACAGATAGGATATGGGGGTTAAGAGATAGCGAAGAGTTCAGGATGACACTTAAGACAGCAAGATGGAAGAACTGAGAGGACGATTTTGCCCAGTAGAATAATAGGGAAGTTTGGAAGTAGAAAAGGTTTGAGGGAAAAGACAATGAGAGTTCAGTTTTGGACATGCTGAGTTTAACATGTCTATAGGACGTGAGGTTCAAGATGTCTAAATGGCAGTTGGAGATGCAAGACTAGAGCTCAACAGAGAAGTTAGGGCTGGATGAGAAGGCTTGAGAATCACTAAGAAAGAGATAATAATTGAATCCACAGGAGCTGATGAGGTCAACAAGTAAAGCAGTACAGAAAGAGAAAAGGGCCAGGACAGAGCCCCATGGGACACCCACTGTTAATGGGCCTGACTTGGATGAAGAACAACTAAAGAAGACCAAGCATTAACTGTTGATAGACAGGAGAACTAGGACAGAATAGTGTCCCAAAAAACTAAACAGGAATCCAGAAAAGAGAGGAAGGTGAACAACAGTGTCAAAATCTATAGAGAGTTCTTTTTCTGGTTGGAATCATGGCAAAAGAAAAGAAGCTACCATTCATTCCAAAATCCCTTCTGAAAAAGCAAAAGGCTTCACGATACTAAAGGCCAAATGCTTGAAGAAAGTGGCTATAAAAAAGCTCCGAAAAATAAAGAGAAAGGTTATCCATGAAAAAGCTAAAGCCTACCATGAGGAATACAAACAGATGTACAGAAGTGAAATCCAAGTGGCCAGAATGGCATGAAAAGCTGGCAACTACTATGTACCTGCTGAACCCAAGTTAGCTTTTGTGATCAGAATCAGAGCTATCAATGGTGTTAGCCCAAGGTCCAAAAAGTATTGCAGCTTCTTCATCTTCACCAAATTTTCAATGGCACTCTCGTTAAGCTTAACAAGGCTTAGATTAACTTGCTAAGGATTATGGAACCATACATTGCATGGGGTTACCCAAACCTGAAGTCTGTGAATGACTTAATTTACAAACATGGCTATGGCAAGATCAGAAAACAGAGAACTGCCCTGACAGATAATGTCCTTATTGCAAAATCTCTTGATAAATATGGAATTATCTGCATGAAGGACTTGATTCATGAGATCTACATTGATGGCAAGTACTTCAAAACTGCCAACACCTTCCTGTGGCCCTTCAAATTTTCTTCTCCACAATGCAGAATGAAGAAAAACACTACACACTTTGTGGAAGGTGGAGATGCTGGTAACAGGGAAGACCAGATCAACAGGCTTATTAGAAGAATGAACTCAAGGTCTCTACCACGATTATTTTTCTAATGGTATGTTAATAAAAAAATGCTTGTGATAACATTTTTTTTAAAAAGTTATACAGAGATATAAATAAAAATGAAGACCGAGAAAAGGCCTTTGGATTTAGCAATTAAGAGATCACCAGTAACATTGAAGAGAGCAGTTTTAGTTGAATGATAACATGAGATACCCAATTACAGAGAGATGAAAAGAAGAAGGAAATGGAGGAATTTAGTCACAAAAAGGAGACATGGAATAATATGCCATTGGGGATGAAAGGATCAAATAAGGGTTTTTTTGAGATGAGGGAGACATGTTTATAGTTAGGAGAGAGTGAGAAATTAAAAATAGCTGAGGAGGATGACAGCCAGGGCAATTTGCTGGAGGAGACTACATGGAATGAATCACTTGTGAAAGTAGAAGGGCTTGCCTTGGCAAGGAGAAGGGCCATTTCATCTGAGAAAGGGTTACAAAGGAGGAGACAGTGACAGAAGATATCTGGGTGATATGAGATGAGGAGAGATAAATAGGTAGCTCTTGGGGAATGTCGGCAATTTTTTCAGTAAAATATGAGGCAAGATTCTCAGCTTAGAATGTGGGAAGAAAGGGAGTCACTAGAGAACTGAAGAGGAATAAAAATGTTTCAAAGAGTCATTGCAGTGAGTGGGATAGTGAGTTAAGTAAGGAGGTCTAGAAGAATTGCCTAGCAGCAGTGAAGGTCCAGTTGAGGTTATGAAATACACATTTATATTGCACCCAGTAAGAAGGGCTAAATGATTTTTCTCCACTTGGTTCAGAAGCACCAGGAAGACAACACATATAACAACAACAATGTAATGGAAAGAACTATCAAACAAAACTGGACATTAATTATAATGACCAAGACTGAAACCCTCAAGCACTTGAAAAAATTCACCTCCTTCTCTTCATGGAAGAGGTACAGGACTCTAAGTAAGGAACACTTGACATACAATCAGAAGTAGCTATGTGTTGGTTGGTTCTATTGAATTACCTTTTTATCTCTTCTTGGGTGAGTGGATGGATTATTTGGAATGGAATGTGGTTAAGAGATATGAACAAACAGTTCTCAAAAAAATTGAAAACTATTAACAACTAAATGAAAGAATGATACAAATCACTAATAATAAGTGAATATAAATCAAAATAATGCTGAGACTTCACCTCATACCTAAGAAACTGGAAAAAATGATGCACTGCCCCTAAGCCCAGCCTGTAAAAAAAGGCTCTAAACAAATTCTGGAGCTGCAGAACCCACAGAATGATGGAGTGAAGCAAATCTCCAGCCCAAGACAGCCTGCAAGGTTCCCGGGAAGTGTCTATCACACCATGCTAGGAACAGAGTGCAGTCCAGCATGGGCCATGCCAGCATGGGCCACACCAGCATAGATGAGACCAAAGCAGGCTTTGGGGAGACTGAATCTCTCACACTTGTGGCTCCAAAACTCCAAGGACAAATTGGAAGGTCAGTGGAAAAAGCCTGTGGGATCTGTGTGGGAGAGTGGAGAGCAGACGCCTGGCCCCAGCCCTAGGGTAGCAGAGCAGGGAGGAGACAAAGGAACCCATGGCAGCCACAGCAGCAGCAGGGGCAGTGACAGCTACTGTTTCTGGAGCTCTAGGCCCACAGATTGTTGGGGGATCAAGAGGTTGACAGTATACCTCCCACCACCACTGGAAGCAGAGAATTACCTTGACAAAGAGTTCAAAAGTCAAGTAAATGGCTGGAGAAATAAGCAAAAACCGGAAAAAGAATCAGACTATACAATCTTACATTGGTGACAAGGAAAACCAAAGCATGCAAACAAAATTAAATGATCTCCATCAAAAGTCTCCAAGAAAAATACAAATTGTTCTCAGGCCATGGAAGAACTCAAAAAGGATTTTGAAAATCAAGTAAGAGAAGTAGAACAAAAACTGGGAAGAGAAATGAGAGTGAGGCAAGAAAACCCTAAGTGAGTCAACAGCTTGCTAAAGGAGACCCAAAAAATGCTGAAGAAAATAACATTTTAAAAAATAGATTAACCTAACTGGCAAAAGAGATCTAAAAAACCACTGAGGAAAAGAATGCCCTAAAAAGCAGAATTGGCCAGATGGAAAAGGAGATCCAAAAGCTCATTGAAGAAATAATTCCTTGAAGATTAGAATGGAGCAGACAGAAGTTAATGACTTTATGAAAAATCAAGAAATTATAAAATAAAACCAAAGGAATGAAAAAATAGCAGACAATGTGAAATATTTCATTGGAAAAACATCTAACCTGGAAAATAAATTCAGGAGAGACAACTTAAAATTTATGGGACTCCCTGAAAGCCATGATCAAAAAAAGAGCCCAGACATCTTCTTTCATGAAATTACCAAGGAAAATTGTCCTGATATTCTAAAACCAGAAGGTAAAATAAATACTGAAAGAATTCACTGATCACCTCATGAAAGAGATCCAAAAAAACTTCTAGGAATATTGTAGCCAAATTCCAGGGTTCCCAAGTCAAGGAGAAAATATTGCAAGCTGCCAGAAGGAAATAATTTGAGTACTGTGGAAATACAATCAGGATAACACAAGATCTAGCAGCTTCTACGTTAAGAGATCAAAGGGCTTGGAATATGATATTCCAGAAGTCAAAGGAACTAGGATTAAAACCAAGAATCACTTACCCAGCAAAACTGAGTATAATACTTCAAGGGAAAAAATGGTCATTCAATGAAATAGAGGACTTTCAAGCATTCTTGATGAAAAGATCAGAGTTAAACAGAAAATCTGACTTTTGAACACAAGAATCAAGAGAAGCATGAAAAGATAATCAGGAAAGAGAAATCATAAGGGACATACTAAAGTTGAACTATTTACATTCCCACATGGAAAGATAATATTTATAACACTTGAGACTTTTCTCAGTATTTGGGGAGTTAGAGGGATTATATACATATAGACAGAGGACACAGGGTGAGTTGAATAGGAAGGGATGATATCTAAAAAATAAAATAAAATTAAGAGGCGAGAAAGGAATATATAGGGAGGAGAAAGGGAGAAATGGAATGGGGCAAATTATCTCTCATAAAAGAGACAAGAAAAAGCTTTTTCAATGGAGGGAAAAAGGGGCAGGTGAGGGGAAAAAGTAAAGCTTACTTTCATCACATTTGGCTTAAGGAGGGAATAACATGCACACTCAATTTGGTATGAAAATCGATCTTACACTACAGGAGAGTAGGGGAGAAGGGGATAAGTGAGGTGTGAGGGGAATGATAGAAGGGAGGACAAATGGGAGGAAGAGGTAATTAGAAGTAAATACTTTTGAGGAGGGACAAGGTCAAAAGAAAGAATAGAATAAATGGAGGTCAAGACAGGAAGGAGGGAAATATAGTTAGTCTTTCACAATGTGACTTTTATGGAAGTCTTCTTTTGTATAACTACACATGCATAACTTATATTGAATTGCTTGCCTTCTCAGTGGGGATGGGTGGGGAGGGATGTTGAGAAGTTGTAATTCCACTTTAAAAAGAAATGTTAAAAATTGTTTTTACATGCAGCTGGGAAATAAGAAATACAGGTAATGGAATATAAAAATCTATCTTCCCCTACAAAAAAAATAGAGAAGAGAGGGATAAGGGAAGGGAGGGGTGTGATAGAAGGGAGGGCAGATTGAGAGAAGGTGCAATAAGAATGTATGACATCTTGGGGTGGAAGGGAGGGGAGATTTGGAGAGAAAAATCTGAAACTCAAAATCTTGTGGAAACTAAAATAAATGATTTTTTTTTAAAAAAGGCACATTAGCGCATTATTGGTAGAGCTGTGAATTAAGAGAACTACATTTAAGAGAAAATATTTTTCCATACCTTTGACCCAAAGATCCCACTATAGTATTGGGCACATACTGCAATAAATTCCCCTATATATACCAAAATATTTATAGCAGTAACATTTGTGATGGCAAAGAAATGGCAATAAAGTTGATAACCTACTGTTTGGGGAATTGTGATATGCAAGATAATGGATACTATGCTGTAAGAAAAGATGAATATGATGAATACAGAAAAGCATGAAAAGACTTAGATGAACTGATACAAAGTAAGCAGAGCCAAATATGTGTGTATATGTATGTATATGTATATGTACATATATACATATCTATATATGTACACACACATAATTACAATATAAATATAAAGAACCACCAGCACAACACCACTGAAAGTCAATGTTGCCGAACTGCATGACCCCAGAGAAGAGAAAAAAGAAAACAACCCCACTTCCACTGCTTTGCAGAGGTGGGGTTAAAGTCAAGTCAAGAAGCATTTATTAAGCACTAAATTACCAAGCACTGAGCTGAACAAAGGCAAAACAGTCATTGTTCTCCAGATGCTTACTGTCCAATGGGGACACAGCATGCAAACAACATGCACAAACAAGATATGTGGAGGATAAAAATGGAAATAATTTCAGAGGGAAGGTACTAGAATTAAGGGTAAGGGGAGATCAGGGAAGTCCACAAGTATAGAACACTGAATATACTTTCAGATTTTTTCAATGTATTCACGAAGTTATGCTCATTTTTTTCCTCTTTATATTTTTATTCAAAAAATAAGGGATAGTTATAAGGGATAGCTCTCTGAGAAAAGGGAAGAGAGATGGGGAAGGATACTAGAACAAATGTAGCTGATATAAAAACAAATGATGATAACTGTTGTTTTCTTAATTTTAACCTATTTAGCCTTAGATCATGCTTTACATCTATCCACCCAGCACAACTGGTCATCAGCCATGTTACTATATGACATTTCCACACTATCCTGCTTTCTATCTCTTGCTCTACAAAGAGTAATCAAATCAATACTGTCACTGCTCCTGGAAAGAGTGTGACAATCAAATGCTCCAAGGTAATCTCCTCCAACCACACCTCCCTCTCCTTGACAACTTAAATGTACTGTCTCCCTTTTAAAACATAAGCTCCTTGAGGACAGGAACTGTCTCACTTTTATATTTTAACCTTGGTACCAAAGTTTGGCATTAAGCACTTTAAGAAATGCTTTTTCTTTGATTCATGACAAATCCAAAAACCAAAAGCTTACACCATATTAACATTGTATCTTTTTCACAGTGTAAGAGATGTGAATATAAATAAGGAAAATGGTAGTGAAAGCTCTAAAAGATGAAAATATCCCCCCAAAAATGAATTATATAGAGGAAAGAGAAGGAATCCTAGATGGAATCCTGAAGATTTTTCACAGAGGAAGGGGTAGAGCTTCTAAAACGTTTGAAATAGTCAGAAATTGTCAAGATAGACAGAAAGAGAAAGTATTATGTATCCAGGGAAAAGGTTGTATTACATTAGCTAAGAATACAGTTTTGAAACCCCTAGTGAGGTGGTTACTGAAGACACAGAAAATTTCATTTCAAAGCTATGAATGGAAATCAGACTTAAAGAGAGTGGGATAAACTGAATCACAAAGATAAGAGAAATCTTAGAGACAATCTGGTCAAACCCCTTCACTTGACAGATGAGGAAACTAACGTAGACATCAAAAAAGCTGAACTAACTTGCCAACAGAAGCAGGGCTTAGACCCCAAGTCCCGGTATGGTTCTTTCCCCCGTACCGCAGACGGAAGAAACGGGAGAAAGCGTACAATGATGATGACAAAAGAGACGGCTTTTCCAAGGCACTCGCACTAAAGGCCTAGGTAGATAAAGGTCTAAGATAAAGTGAAGTTTAAGGATGAGAAAAAAAGTCATTACAAGCGGCCCCAAAGCATAACCATTATGTCATTATCACCTTCCACATCACCCTCACACATTCTGACTAAGTATTCACTTGGAGAAAGTCAAGGAAGCACAAAGAATCCAAACCCTTCCCATTAATTTCACTGACAATAATAAAAGCATCACATTTTAAAATAAGAATTGCAATAGCCATAGAACAACAAAGAAATGGAAAGTCCACCTTAGCAATCTATCAGAAGTCTCCTTAAGTATATAACCCAACATATTTACTTATAACCAAAAAGAACAGAACTTACCCGGATGCAGCTGAAACAACAAAGTTTGGAGCAATGTGGACACAGACGTGCATCACGCAACTTCTCCATACAAATGAAACATCGGAAAACCTCAGCAATACTCTAAGAAAATAATTAAACCATGATACAGATTTTTCACTACATTAAGCAACTGAATCAATAGCAATATAATATCTTATTAGGAATTCTAAATGCATTTTGTGAGAGAAATTGGTTGAACAGTTCAACAAACATTAAGTATCTAGCACATGCATGGCAGTGCGCTAGACAATGGAAATTCAATAAGAACCAAAAGAAAAAGAACAAGACCCTAGAGTTTATATTCTATTAGGGTAGGGGTTCCCAGTCTGGTATAAATGTTCCCCTAGGAAGTAGGAAAACCTTGTGAAGGGGGTAGAGGAATATTTGGTAAATAAATGTCAGTCTATTGAAATATTTCAAAAGTAATAGTTAGTGAAAAAAATGAGTGAATTGAGGGAAAATAAATGGTGGAGAAGCAGGGGCAGGGTGGGAAAGGAAAGAGTATTTTAAAAATTTAAAAGAGATCATGAATATTTTTTATAGACCAAAACCAAATAAATGAGGTTTGGAATATGAAACTTTTCATTTTGAGCTGGAAAAAAATATCAGCACCCCAGTAAAAGATGAACCAATTCATCTCCACAGTAACTAGAGATTTCAAAATGATTTCCAATCAATAAAGTTACAAAATTTGGGGTATATCTTTGGAAAACAGTAAGCCATTCTTATATGTTCACAAAGCTTCAATTTCATTTATAACAATTTGTCTTTGTGAATCAGGTTTCTCAATCCTGTTCTCAATTAAATCTAAAGCAAGGAAAAAAGTGGAAGCTGGATATGGTACGCAGATTTCTTTTTCAAAAATTGTACCAAGAACAAAACTGTTGACAAGATTTATCTTAATAGGTTCTAACAAAACATTTGATGGGGGGAAAAACTTTATAATAGTAAACGAGTTATGTACCAAATAAAGCTCTCTTTATTAAAAAAAAAATTTCTATTTCATTTCTTATGTGCATATACATAGTAAACTCTAGAATTTATTTCCTTTCATATGGAATAAAAGGGTACCAGAAAGTTTACTGAAAGCCAAGGGATCTGAGGATGCAATCCAAAAAGGCTGGGAACTCCTGAGGGGGAAAAGGGGATAGAATATAACATAACTGGAACAGTAAGGGGAACAGTTAATAGGACAGTACGGCTTCAAGGGCAGTTACGCTGAGAGAAATCAAAGAAGTGTATAATAATAAATCTACAGTAAGTCGAACTGAGTAAGAGCACAGCTAGGATCCTCACAACCCATTTCCAACAGCACTCTGTGGCTCAAGGTACCCTAGGACATGTTCTAGAGTAAGACCTCACCCTTTTCGGTCATCTCCGTAAAAATAAGTTATCATTTCTTTTTCCCCAAAGGTAGAGGGAACCAGGAAGGGAGGCTACGCTCCGATCCTTACTTTCCTGGCCTCTGGATGACAGAGCCCAAATTTCTGCATCTGTTTAACCATCCCTTAAGGGTAGGGAGGTTACCAGGAAGACAAGAAAAGTGCCTGGCAGCTCGTTAAAGGTGAACGGGGGCACCGCCAAGAGCCCGATGCACAAAGTGAGGGACAAGGGCATCATTTCCCTCCAAGTCCACTTCTGGATAGGGATTATGGTGCAAAGGGGTACCAGAGGCGCATGCAGCTGACTGCGGCACTTGGGGGGAGGCGCCGGCGGGAGGGGGGCGCCGATGCTGGGGGGCGCCGATGCTGGGGGGGCATCGGTGCTGGGGGGCGTGGCGCCGGGAACGAAGCGAGCCTGGCTCCTTCCGAGCACGCGACACGCCCCCCTCAGAACAGGCTAGGGGCGGGGGTGGGGGGGTCAGAGCTGCCCCGGTGAAGAACGCCCCCTCCCCTCCCTTAGCCGCTCCCCTCCCCACCCTCAGCCGCTCCCCTCCCCTCGGCAGTGACGTCGCCCCCTTCTCTCACCTCCACGCTCTGCTCATCCATCGCCTCCAGCTCCCGCCAGGCCCCGCGGTGTCCCGCGGGGTCCGTCCTTCTCCTCCACCAGGTGTCGGAGCCGGGCGGCCAGGTCCGGTTGGCCACAGAGAACAGCACGATGCCCGGGTGGGGGTCAGGGGCTCGGGTCTACCCGGTCCCACCTCGGCGCCCCGCCGCTCCCGCCTCCACGCCGCCTAACCCCATTTCGCCATTTTTATCCGCGCGCGCCCCGCCCGGGCGCTCCTCCCTTCCCCAGTCAGTCGGCCCCCCGCGCGCCGGGTTCAGCCCAGCCCAGCCCAGCCTCGTGTAGCCCGGGGGATCGAGCGGGCGAACCAGGGAGGGCAATTGACCGAGCGCGAACCCCACAGCGGCTCCCTCCCCCCACCCCCCCGTGACAAGGGGAACGGCTCTATCCCGCCTAAGCGCTGGCGCGGGGCTAGGAGAGGGGAGTCCCGGGACACCAACGGTAACCAGGGCAGCTGGTGGCTAGGGTGGTGGCGGCAGCGGGAGGGAGGCAACGCGCATGCGTAGGAGGCCTCCGCAAGAGAGGAGAAACGTGCTCTTCGCGACGCGGCGGAGCACGAGACCGTCCCGCGGCAGCCGCAGTGTCGCGCGCCGCCCCAGTGTCGCGCGCCGCCCCCCGCAGGCCCGTAGCGGCTGGCTGGGAGCGGGGCGGCGGTTGGCTCGGAGTCCGCGCGCCCGCGGAGAGGGGCGGGGCCTGGAATACCGCAGGGGGCGGGGCCTAGCCCGAGAAGGGGAGGGAGCGCTCCTCCCCACCCTCCCGGGAGCGTGCTGCCCCCGACTGCGCGACTCGTCGGGATCCTGGAAGAGGCTCTCGGATGCCCTGCCCCCGTTCCCGCGCGAAAATCGCCCTTCCGCCGCCTAGAGAGCGGGCCGGGCGTTAGGCGGGCCCCCAGGTCCCCCAGGTCCCCCGCCCCCGGGAGAGCCCTCGGGCTTTCTGGGACGCGAGCTCGGGCCGGGTGCCCTGGGAGGCCGCAGCACCGGAGCTTTTGTCCCGGTTACTGGTGCGCCAGGGCAGCTGACCCGGAAGCGGGGGGAGGGGGTGGACGAACGAATGAATTGGAAATAAAGCTTTGCTGTGTTGTTTCTGCGAGTCGTGGCATCGTTTCTCCGAGGTCAGGGTCTTCTTGGAAAGGGAATGGACGAACACCACCGCCTCGGCCGGTAACACGTGTCAGCAGGTTCCGTGGATCCACGTTTAGCCCGTGGGAACGCCCTGCGTGGGGAGATGAATGTCTTCTGTAAACCCTCCGTAGGAAACGAGGCACCCCTCCCACACCCCGGGAGGAACGACGACGGGGATTTGTTAGTGTATTCTGGTTTATGCCTAGTAGAATCAACCTTGGTTCATTCAAGACAGACTAGAACAGAAAGAAGAGGATGGTGGAGGGACACGCAGCGCCCCGGTGGGCACCTCCGCTTGCCAGGTGCCAGCCTGCTGGTGTTGCGTTACAGAGGGGCCCCCGGGGCACGCGCTGCCTTCCCACCTTGGCACTCCCGCAGCCGCTCGGGCTCCGCTGACCTCGGGACATCCCTCCACCGCGGGAGGAGGAGAGGCCAGGGACTGGCTTTCTTGCTTACGTTCGTATTTCCCAGCTCTTTTCACAATCTTACCTTGCTTTCTCTGGAGAGAGAAGGTCATGAACTTCTTTACCATTACACTCAGCATTCCCCCTCCTGATGCCAAAATGCTCTTTCCTAATAATAATAGCATTCATGTGGTGCCTACTCTGTGCCAGGCTCTTTACAAATATCTCAGAACAACCCTGTGAGGGGCTGCTGTTCTCCATTTTACAGTTGAGGAAACTGAGGCACACACACATCGATTAAGAGACTCGCCAAGGTCACACAGCTAGTGTCTGGGGTCCAGTTTGAACTCAGGTCTAGGCCGGGTGCCCCCTCGCTGCCTCCTAGTCACCACTCTCACTGTTAAAAATATAGGCTCCTCGAGGACTCTTGCCTTTATATGATCCTTAGCCCCTTAATACAGAGCTTGGCACCGTATAAGGGCGTCATCAGTTCTGGAAGGAGGGGATAAGAAAAGAAGGATGTTTTCAATAAAGAAAATTACTATCTCCTCCAGGCTCCCACCCTTAAGTGGATAGAACAAGTCTTTCCAGCTTTTGCCTTCAGACTGTTTTCTCTCTAGGTCTCTAATCCCTCTTTGTGAGGGAGGTGTTTCCTTGAATAGCAAGGAAATAGCCCAAGGTCATTGCCTCTTAGGGGCTTCCTTCCCCTTTAACTTGCCTAGCCTTCCTTGGTGCTGACTCTTTTGGGGGTCTTAAGTCTGTATTCATCTTATTTTTTCTCTGCTTTGGGGAAGAATCTATTGATATATGTAGTTCTATTTGAGCCCCCAAACTGGGAAAAATCCCAACAATTAAAAAAAGAATCACAGTCTCTGTCTCTTTCCTCCTCTTTCCCTTTAAGCAACCATAGTTTATTACTCAGGACACAAACTGAATATCAGAGAAACAATTTTCTTTTGATTGTACTTGACAAGTACAAAAAGCAAACAAACTCCCAAAGAAGTAGGAAATAACATATAGACTCAGCACAAGAACTAAAGGGTGGTAAAGGAAGGAAACAAGCATTTGATAAACCCTTTACCACGTTCCAGGCACTGCGTTTAAATGCAAGCACAAAGAAAAGTCTCTTCCTTCCAGGAGCTTACTTTCCAAGAAGGGAAAATCATATGCTAAAGAAAGCTGAAAGGGGGCTATGGCGGAGAGGAAGCAACAAGAAAGAGGAGGACAGCGAAGGCAGGTAATCACAAAATAGAGACTTCAGGAGGAACTTGCCAATGGGAAAAGGATGACAGGCCTTGGGGAGAAATATTGCTGGCTATTTGGCAAGGAGGCTCTTGGAATCAGAACAGGGAAGTAGGCATTTCAGCAGATTTGTTCTCATAATCAAAGACGGTCCCCATCATTCTGCACTGGCTTGAGCTACATACAATGTTTTCCTAGCATCTTGTCTCCCCCAACAAGAAATAGCATTAGTGGTAGTGCTGAACACCAACCAGCAATTCTAATCTGTTCCCCCTCCCTGCTTCGGTTGTTTACACACCCTCTTCCCTTAAGACTAGTTCCCAGTTCTTGGTTTATAGTCCTATTCTGAAGGCATCCATCCCAGCTGCATTTTAATTCCTTGGGTAAAAGGCTTCTATAAATGTTTTGTTCTTGTTCATCCAGGGGATTTTTTTTTCCCCAGACCTGGGGCTTAAGCCAAATCATGTGTGCTGACAATGCAGTTGGCTGCCCCAGCAACAAGGTCGAGTCAGTCTATGCCAGAGGTGGGAAACCTGCAGTCTCAAGGCTACATGTGGACCTCTAGGCCCTCAAGTGCAGCCCTTTGAATGAATCCAAACTTCACAGAACAAATGTTTGCACAAACAAAAGTTTGGATTCAGTCAAAAGGCCACACGTTCCTCACCCTGGACTCTGTATATCTTCCATCCCTTTTTTCATATTCACTCAGCTCATAGGTCTAATGAATAAGGGTCAGAGAATCGTGTAAGTCATAGGGCAATAGATTACTAGATCTAGAGCAAAAAACAGATCCTCCAGGTTATCTAGTCTTAACACCTTTATTTTACAGATGAGGATTACAGGAATGAGGAATGAAGTAATGTAGCCAAGGTCTCACAGCAAAAGGGGAGGGTGGGGATGGGGGGGGGTGGTGACTAGCCAATGAGGGGCCTAGTCCTGGCAGTATACGCAAATGGTTCTGTCTGCTGCCAAAGTATATAGATGCTTCAGTGGTCTGCTTCTGGAAGTAAGATGTAACAGAGAATGGAGAGGCCATATCCTCCACTTCAGAGCATATGCAAATACTCTGACTTTTCTGTTCACCTGTGATATCCTGGAAAAGCTTTTTATTGATTACTGATCCAAAACTGAGTGTGCATCCTAAAGACACTGACAATTCAATCCCTCTCTTCCCTGGTCACCATTGAAGGCCCTCCCCAACCAGGTATAGTGTGCCTTGGAATATATGGCACCTATGTTGCTTTTGTCTGTTATGTCTCCTATTTTTAGGAGAAGGAAGAAAGGAGCTTAGAGGTCACTAAATCCTATAATAAGGATACCTACAGCCACATATTGACTTAGTTTTAAAATGTAATAATCTATATTTTATTATGTTTTATTTATCTTCTTAAATATTTCCTAATTACATTTTAATCTTATTTCAGCAACAGTAGGGAATGTTGTGAGCTACATGCAGCTCTGACCCAGTAACACTTCTATCCTAGAATATTTAAGGAAAAGATACAATAGCTTCTCTCAGGAACCCAGTCTATTAGTGGGAGTAGGAGTTAAAATAAGAACTCCTCCACTTTTTTTGTTTCTGTTGCTATATAGGTAGCAGAGCTGGCTTCAAATCCATAATGTAATTTTTTTTATTACACCATGCTACTGGAAAGTCCTAGTTATTGAGCTATTTTAAGCATGAAGTACCACTAGTAGATCAAGGAAACATAAGAAGACATTGCTGGGGTTTTTATTGACTTTTGTGTAGTGTGCCCATGTCTCCCCCTCACCCCTTCTGAGTCATTATTTCTGTGATAAGCTAATTAATACCCAAAACAGATTGTGAGAAAAGATTATCACGGTGGCGTGAAAAGGGGTTTAACAGACAAAAAAATACAAAGGCCCAAATTCCTGCCTGTCAATTCAATCCAATCCAATCCAACAAATGTTTGTTTTAAACATCTACTAAGTACCAGCATTGTGCTGGAGACCAGGATGTAAAGGCTAGAATAACAGCAGCAACAAAAGAATATCTAGAGAGAACTTACTTTCTACTGTGAAGGGGAAGGAGGAGAGCAGAGAAGGGAGAGGAGAAACACACATGCCAGTGATCCCTAAAGGGGATGGCTGTATGTAACGCTAAGTGTGCTGTGGAATTCCTCCCCATACCCTGAGACTTCTACCTTCTCCCAGCTGCAGTTTGCTTCCTGTTTTTCCTGCCTTGAGTCAGGAAGGTCACAGTAGCAGTTATATCCACCATAGTGCAAAGCTGCCTCCTCAGCTGGGAGTCAAAGGGAAGTAAAGTGGGAGAGGAAAGGAAAGGCAAAGAAATCCCAATCCCCAGATAAAGGTTGCTGTAGGCCTGACTGCTCAGGAACCCTTATTTGTTGCCAACTTAAACATTCAGCGTCTTGTGATTTTTCACAGCAAAGTATTCTTTGAACGGGAGGAAAAAAGGTTTGATTTACAAAGTTAAGTAAATACAAAGGCTATCCAAAGTAATTACAAGAAGAAACCAGGAAAGCCTTTCTTTAGGAGCAGGTAATCCCTACATTGGGCTTTAGAGGAAGCTGGTTTCTGAGTAGAGGTGAGCAGTGACTGCATTCTCAACATGAAGTCTACCTTGTGCAAAGGGCTAAAAGTGGGAGGTGGTACACCATGTGTGAGGAACAGCAAGGGTGTGTGAATGGTAATATAAAATATTACCGGAAAGGTATAGGGGACCCATGCTCTGGAGGATGTGAAATATCAGACTGAGGATTTTGCATTTCATCCTTACAACAGGGATTCTTAATTTGGGGTTTAATGAACTTTTTTTTCATTATTGTATTTCAATATAATTGGTCTCCTTTGCAAACCTATGGATTTTATGTGTTTAAAAATATTATTCTAAGAAGGGGTTCATAGGCTTTGTAAGACCACCAAAGGAGTCCCATGATACAAAAGGGGTTAAAAACCTTCATCCTAGGGACAACTAGGGGCAGTTAGGTGATGCAGTGAATACAGCACAAGGTCTGGAGTCAGGAGGACCTGAGTTCAAATTCAGTCTCAGACATTTGACATTCGCTAGCTGTTTGGCCTTGGGCAAGTCACTTAACTCCAAATGCCTCTCCTAGAGGCAAGAGGAGCCACTGAAGAATTTGAGTAAAGAAGTAATACAATCAGTTGCATGTAGTACCAGGGTCACCTGACCTTCTGGTATATAGACTTCCCCAGGTTCAAGGGGCTCTGTGGATCTTTTTCCATTCAAAATAATAAATCAAGCTTCCACCAATATTTTCATTTCTAGTAGTTAGTGGGTTGCAGGGTCAATTTTTAAAGAATGGAGGAGACCCTGGCATATTTATGGGCAGCGAGGAAAGAACTAGAGGGTAAGGAGAGAAAGAAAATGAGAGGAAGAAGGAACAGTTAAAGGGGAAAGCTCCCAGTAGAGATGGGAATACAGTAGAGAGGTTGGCTTTATCATGGAGAAGGGCCACCATTTCATAAGAGGTTGATCACAAGAAGAGAAGAGGGAATGAGTCTTGAAGAATACAGTAGGGAAATGAAAAGATGCACTTTGTTAGCAATGGCATCTCAGTGGAATCAGAGGTGAGGTTCTGTGTTGAGATGGAGGGGAGAGAAGGTTGTCTAGATCTGAGAAGAGAAAAGGTTTAGAACAGCCACTGTGGCACGTGCAATACAGAGTCACTCATGAAAGAATAAAAGGACTGCCATGCGGCAGTGAGACCCCAGTTGAGATTAAATAACAGAAATTTGTGGAGAGCCTAATTGACAAAGCTGCATAATTTTCCTCAGCTGCATTCAAGGGTCTATACTCATAGCCTCCTAATCTGTGTTTCGGTTCTCCCTCAGGATATATTTCCTGGGTCATCTATTGGTAACACAAAGAATTCATGGAGGGGAGGCAGAGAGGGAAAGGAATAAGCAGTGATATAGGGCCTACAAGGTGCTGGGCACCATGCTAAGCACTTTATAAATATTATCTCCTCACTACACGTTTGAAAAATAGGGGATGTTATCCCCAGATTTCAGTTGAGGAAAATGAAGCAAACAGAGGTTAAGTGACTTGTTCAGGGTCACATAGTATCTGAGGTCACATTTGAATTCAGGTCTTCCTGTCTCCTGGCCTGGAGCTCTATCCACTTCACCATGAAACTACCTCTAGAATAGAGAGAGCATCATGCCTAATAACTTGATCTTGTGTTTTTGTTTTTAACCTGAGGGTCCCTTGCTTCCAAGATTTTATCTTCATCCCTCCACTTCTGTGCTTATCTTGCATAGCACCACAGTTGGTCAAAGGGGTAAAAAAAGAAAGCAGCTCAGTTTGTGGTAAGCTTTTCAAGTGATCAAACATAGCATATAAATTAAAGGAGAGGAGAAAACCATGTTTACAAGGCCTTCTGAGTGTGCCTTATACATTGTTATGGTTCTATAGAGCTTTGAATAAAGGGTTCCTTACAAAATTCAGCAACCTAACAAGCAAGCAAAAGTATCACAATAGATTTGCATATGTTTGTGTTATTTAACCCAGAGAGTTACATCTTTACTTGGAACCTATAAAGAGTGTTGCTCTTGTAATTATATGTCAGTCAGCATTTATTAAGCACCTACAATGTTCTAAGCACTGAGCTAAGTGCTGAGAGTCAAAGAAAGGCAAAAAGTAGTACCCCTGATCTCAAGGAACTTACAGTCAATTGGAGATAGTGGTACGTTCGGATGGAGGAGAACCACATGCAAACAAATACATACAAATAAAATATATACAGGCTAAATTGGAGATAATCAACAGAAGGAAGGCACTAGCATAGTACATACACATGATCAGAACTCAGAACTGACTTAAAAGCTATTCATCTGCACTATAATTTGCAATAGTAAAATGATGTCAACTTAATATAATAAAAACTATATTCATCAAGAGATTCCCATCACAAAGTGAAGTGAGTAGAACCAGGAGAACACTGTATACAGTAACAGCAATACTGTACAATGTTCAACTGTCAATGACTTAGCTATTCTCAGCAATAGAATGATCCAAGACAATCCCAAGACTTATAATGAAAAATGCTATCCAACTCTAAAGAAAGAACTAATGGAATCTGAATGTGGATCAAAGCACACTTTTTTATTTTCCTAATTATTCTTGACCTTTTTGGTCTGCATTTTCTTTTGCAATAATATGGCTAATATGGAAATGATTTGCATGATTGTGCATGAATAATCTATATAAAATCACTTGCCTTCTCAAGGAAAAAGGAAGGGAGAAAATTTGGAACTCAAAATTTTTTTTAAATGAATGTTAAAAATTTTAGTTTACATATAATTGAGAAAATGAAATTAAAAATTAAGTTCCAACTAAAAAATAAAATAAATTGCCTTAAAAGAAAAAGATATCCCACTGGAAAGGAAAAAACCAGATCCTCATCACCAAAACCTTCTCAATATCTTTTTCCATCATGGACTCCTGTTGCTCTCATGCCCCAGAACATTCAATTATGTTATTAATTATGATTCATCAATCAGCATAAATGCATACTGAATCCCACGTTTCACCCTTAGGGTGTCGTACTTAGTATAGCATGTCCTGTTCCAAGCTCAGTTCATTGATATAATTTTTCTTTTCATTTTATTTTACCAAACCAGTTATGACCAAAGCCTGGTAGCTGTTCATTTCCAAGCAACCGCCATTATTCCTTTTACTCCTCTGGGAAGGCAATATTGTTTTTGGGTTGTAAATTATAATTTTAGAGGATAAAGGGAGGTATATTATTAAACTTTTGACTGTCTGATCATGATGACTCTAACATTTATAGTCAGGGAACTAATATGGAAGCTGTACCCATTAATACTGTGATTTCGCTAATATATCCAAAAAACAGCGTTTTATAATAGATGGGATGTTAGACTTGAGTCTAGAAGACTTAGGTTTAAGCTGTATGATCACAGTGATGCTACCTCCTCCCTATTTTGTATATATCTTATTATTTACATTTCTCCCCCATTATGTGAGCTTCTTGAAGGCAAGGACTGTTTTTACCTTACCTTTCTTTGGTATATCCCCAGCACTTATCAAAGTGCCTGGTGCATAATGAGCATTTAACAAATGCTTATTTGACTGAATCTCAGTTTCCCCATTTATAAAATAGAGGCAATACATGTAGCACCTACTTCACAGGATTGTTATGAGGATCCAAGGATATGATGTATTGCAATACCTCATAAATAAGAATTATTACTCAAGGATGAATGAGACAATTATAGGGTGCAGTTTGGGACTCATTGACCCAAAAGTGAGGAGGGTTCTCACTATCACTCATGTAATGATGTTTCCCCTACAGTCTCCATCCCTAACAGATAGCCCCACTTCTTATTTGGGTCCCCCAGCACTAGAGTGACTTCTGAGTTGAGGAGGATTTTACAGAAGAGTAATGCACAAAAATGGCCTCATGTCTCAGTGAAGTTGGATCAAAGGGATCCTTCCTTCCCTCAACAGGTGACTAGGGGACTCTTAAAATGGCTTATTTCAACAAGTGCAGAAGAAATCCCATGATAGGGCTCTTCTTTTCTTTACTGTGGACTTTCTGTACAACTCTAGAGGAATGTTCATGGGCTGTTTATGATTTGCTCCTTAGAGATCCCATTGGGATATAATTTATTTCATCTGTGTTTGGGTGGAATAACAGTTAGGTAGGTAGTGGAGTAGATAGAATTCTGACCTTAGAGTAAGGAAGACATGAGTTGGAATCCTGCCTTAGACGATGTTAGTGATAATCCTACAAGGGGAATGGGAAAACCCTTTGCTTCCCACTGCCATTTCTAGACTCTTTCTTTGCCACCTTTACTCAACCATCTCTCCTTTGAAATTCACAGTATCAAAATTTTCTACCATTTAAACATCCTGGTGCCAATTGTCTACTTGACTCATAATATATTCTTTCCTTTCTCAAGGGATTTAACTCATTATCTTCCTTTCCTCCCCAATTTCTGCCCTAATACTAAAAGACTTCATCTTCTTGATTCTTTATCAAGCTCTTTACCATCCCAGTCTCCTCAATCTCCTCAAACCTTACAACTTATTCCTTCACTCCACATTAGCTACACATAGGGATGGTCATATCCTTAATCTCACCATTACCCACAAGTGTTCTGCTTCCTTCATCAGCTTTGATATTCTTCTATCTGCCAGAATATCCTATCATTACATTTTTCCATATGCTTCACCTCCTATAATTTTTTTTTTTTTGCCTTTATAGTGACCTCCAATTCCTCCATCCCTTATTATTTCCTTAGGCCATACCCTTGCTCTAATTTCATTTTCTTTCTTTCCCAATCTTGGTCCTATAGTTAACCAATTTAACACACAGTCATCAACTCTCAAATATCTTGCCCCCCTTTTCTTTAATCACCACTCATCTCTTTTCATACCCCAAACCTAGATTATTTCCTCCATCCACTACCCTACTTCCATGGTGCTGAACAGGGCTGGAGGAAGTCACACAACTGTGCTGATTACACCATAAATACATGTTATTCAACTCCAACTGATCTCTCAGCATAGCAAAGCAATTCTTTTATTCCTCAATAATTAACTCTACTTCATTTCCCTGAGAAGTTATGTAAAACTTCTCGTCAAGGCTCCCAAACCATTTCTCCCTGCCCCACCCCTCACTCCTTGCCCTACACACACAATCTCTTAGCTGAGGGCCTCAGATATTAACAGAGAAGATTGGATATCATCTTATCATCTTACCCAGCCACCTCCTTATGTTAAAATCCCTCAAGTCCCATCCTCTATTTGTTCCTCCTTACCCAAGTTCATAATAATGACGTGCTCTCTCTTTAATAAGGCCAAGCTTTCTACATATGTCTTTGGTCCCATCCCCTCCCATCTTTTCTAGCAGATTGTCCCTTCAGTCATCGTCCCACTGTTTTAAATCTTCAACCTCTATCTATTGGTCCCTTCCCTACTGCTTTCAGTAATACCTAGGTTTCCTCCATCCTTATGTAGCCCTTGTAAGTTCTAGAGTTCCTTATCCCAACTGTCATACTGAAGAATTGTCCCTCACAGCCAGACTGTATCTCCTCCTTTAGGATCTAGGGATATTCCTAAGAGGTTATAGGGTGTTTTTCTCTAATCCTACTGGCTTGTTCTCCCATTTTGATATGTTCTTATCTATATTAATCACTATTAGTGATTAGTACCATAGTATCAACCAATTAAGATTTTTACTAAGAAGATATAGCAAAAACAGGAGAGACATTCTCACTAATATCTAGGGGTGTTGTTGTTCAGTTATGTATGACTCTTCATAACCTCATGAATCATACTGTCCGTGTCTTGGTAAAGATAATGGAGTGGTTTGCCTTTTCTTCTCCAGTATAATAAGGCAAACAGAGGTTAAGTGACTTGCCCCTGGGGTTACACAATGCCTGAAGCTGAATTAGAACTCACATCTTCCTGCTAGGCCCAGAAATTTATCCACTGAGCTATCTGGCTACTTCCATATTACCTTCCCCCAGGTCTGCTTGGAAGTGTCTTGGCTGGAACACTTATGTCAGAACCAGAAGACCTCCTAGCACTGCCCTACCTCATCCTCAATCCTCTCCCTGGGTGTCCCTCCTTCCTTCCCCAACTGCCTGCTGGGTTCTTGGTGTCCCCTTTTGGTGATCTAGACTGGAGGAAGATGCTGACTGTAGTGTCCCTCTTTATTTCCCAATGATCATTGGGTCTGTCACTCTTCTATCTTTTCCAGAGTACGTTACACCGGAAAGGGGAGAAAAGGGAGTTTAATAAACATTTATTAATAAGCACTTTTTACAGATGTTACTTAATCCTCACAACAACCCTGGGAGGTAGGTACTGTTATTATCCCCATTTTACAGCTGTGCTGTTCATCTGTTTTCAAAAAGGACCAGTGATATCACAGGTAGTGTCTTGACTTGCATTTGAATTGGATTTAAATGAGGCAGTTGTGCAGAATCGTCAGCCTCATTGTCTCCTCCAGAGTCATCGAAGTCTAGTGGCAGGACAAAAATCAAGATGACTGGCAATGGTCCAGGATCCATTGGATGACCTTGGCATTGTTGATGCCTGACCAATCTCTAAGCATTCCACAGCTCCCTCTTTGCTGTTGGAACAAATTGTTCTCAACCACCCATTCTGTCAAAGAAGTTGCCACATGCTTGACTTAGACAAATCCCTAACTCGCCAACAGGTTTGAGGGCTGTCAGTGACCCTGGGTTAGCCTGTCTACTGGGGTGTGGCCACTGCCCATGCTACAACTTCTTGGAGCCACAGATGAGAGTTGGGTGAAGGTGGACATCAAAAGTGGATGGGCAGCCTTGAAAAAGGCTCAGCAAACCCTCATACTGATACGCCCCACAATTGAGAAAACGGAAGCAAAGAGAGGTTAAGTGACTTGCCCAGGATCACACAGTTGCTAAGTGACTGAGGCTGGGTTTGAACTCATCTTCCCGACTCCAGGCCCAGTGCACCATGGCACCACATAGATATACAGAAGCAAAGCCTAGTCCTTAATGCCCTCCTAAATGCCATGGAAATAGTTCCAGCAAAACTCCACAAAAGCATAGTACTCAGTAATCACACAAGCTGACAATTCCCATTCTTTTGTGAGACCCCACAGTTTTGGAAATTACAATCATTCCCAAATACAAAGTTATACAAATTCACCAAACAAAGGAGGACATGTCATAGGAGGTCTCACTTCTAACATACATTGCAGAGTACAGGCTTCTAGTCTCCCAGTCCCAGAGTAAAAGTCATTCATCCATGGTTTCTAGAACACCTTGTCTCTAGCTCTTGTAATTCAATGGATTCAAGATGCTCCCACTGCCCTGCCACACTGCATCCCTAGTTAATTTTTATCTTATAAACCTCATTTGCAGCACCAGTTTGTGGGGGGTGGGTGCTAGAAATGCCCATAGTAATGCTGCTACAGCTATGTTCATCCCAGCTTGATTCATTTACCAATTTTCTGTATTAAGGAAGGAAAGGGATCCAATGACTGATTAATTTGTGTAGTATATTATTTGGCCACCAGATGACACTCTTCCTATGAATAACCTCTCCTCTCTGCTTGCTCTGAAGGCTGTAAGGCAACTCCTCTCCTCCACCCTTTTCCTCCCGTCACCCCCTACCCCTCCACCCCCCCACCCCGCTCCAGTTCAAAAGAGGTCTGGAGATGTGATCTAGAATAAATTTTTTGGAAATAGGAAAAACCAGATCCATGTCAGTTCTGCTCTAAGCCCCTATTCCATGGTGGAACTTCTCCCTCCTCATACACTACTCCTTATTCAGAAGATTTGACAATTCACAACAAAGGATGTCATATATTTATTAATTGATGACAATTCACTTACTGGACATGTGACTTATCAAAACACTCAAATACCATAAAAACACAAGAAAACCATAGAAAACCTTCAAATAGCCAACTGCAGTATCTATTGGAGCCTGAATGGATAGACTCCCCTTTCCCCAACCCCTCTTCCCAACAGGTAAAAGATATTGAGGGGATAGAAATAAAGGATTTTAGAAATCATGGCAATTTCCCCATGCAATGAGGGAAAAGGGAAGGAGAAAGTCCTGTAATAGATTCTATTAAAACTATTTCTTTGTGCAGGTCTCTCATCTTGCCTGTTCAAGTCCCACTTCTGTTTCTTCTTGTCTGTCCTACATTCAGAGCTTCCTGGGTATTTTCCTGGAGCTGGCACTCCAAAAGCAATCTCAAGTTTCACTCTACTCTTCTTGCTTGCTATAGTACCAGCATCTAGCATCTTATCCTGCTCCACATCTTGGAAAGGAAATCCAAAATGAAATGTGACCAGATTTCTCTATAGACAAAAACCTATGAAACAGTCAAGGGTCAAGACAAAATCACACATACCTGCATAGGAGACTGAACCCTTTTCTTGACTCTTTTCTGTTAATGGGATTTTATTTTTTCCAATTACATGTAAAGAGAGTTTTCAGAATTCACTTTTATAAGATTTTGAGTTCCAAATTTTCTTTCTCCCTCTCTTCCCTTCCTCTTCCCCAAGATGACATGCCATCTGATGTAGACTACACATGTACAATCATATTAAACATGTCCTTGATTCATGTAGACAATGCCATCTTGAATTTACTTGGGGGGAGAGGGAGAAAGTCTTGTAAATCTCACCACAAAAATGGTGGACCCCTTCAAACTAAAAAAAATGTACTTGGGAAAAAATGTGTATTTTACACTATTCACATAGTGGAAAGCTGTCATTACAAGTGTTTTACTAATGTGGCATCATAATAAAACCAATAGTTTTTTGGGTTCTTCTCAGCTGAGGTTGATGAATAATTGAATCTGAATTCCAATCTGTCTCTCTGGAGGCACAGCCACCACTGGATGAGGTGAAATTTAGTGTAACCAGAGTACAGCTACACCAGCAGGGCAAGAAAAGGCACATTTAAACTAAGAGAAGCCCAGTGCAGCCAGAAGACCCCTACACTACCAAGATAGGGCATACCATAGCGTAACAACTTAGTGGAAGCAAAGCCCTCTGACCAGCAAGATTCTGCCACATCTTCACTTAGGTTCTTTCCCCATGGTCAGTAAACTTTCTCTCATCTCTTATTTTCCCAGTTTCAGTGGTACTGAATCCCCAACTACCTGAAACTATCTGAGAGGAAACTACCCTAATCCTCTTTTCCTGTCTCTTTATCCTTATCCATAGCAACTCTGCCCTTTCAATGACACACCAACTCTGGTCTCCCCTTTCACTGTGACCTCTGGAATTCCTGCTTCATTATAAACTAGCATTCCTTTTTTTTTTTCCCTCAAAACCCCTTCCTTTCATGTTCCTTCCATCTCCTAATTCCCTCAGAATTATGCCTCCCTCTGATGGCCCACAGCCTGAACCATCTATAAAATGGCAATCCTTGTACTGTGAGCTCCCAGAGGACAAGCATTAACTTTTGCCTGTCCCCAGTGCTTAGTACACTGTCTGGCTAATAGTAGGCACTTAATAAATGTTTTTTAATATAAATAGTATTTTATTTTTTCCAATTACATGTAAAGATAGTTTTCAACATTCATTTTTTTAAGATTTTGAGTTCCAATTTTTTTCCCTACCCTCTCCTCCCCAAGACAGCATGTAATCTGATATAGGCTATACATGTACAATCATATCAAACATATTTCCATATAAGTCATTTCATGAAAGAAAAGTCAGAGCAAAAGGGAAAAGCCAAGAGAAAAAAAAAAGAGAAAATAATATTCTTTGATCTGCCTTCAGACTCCATAGTTCTTTCTCTGGATGTGGATAGCATTTTCCATCATGAGTCTTTTGAAATTGTCTTAGATCACTGTACTGATGGGACAAACTAAGTCTATCAAAACTGATCATCACAAAATGTTGCTGTTACTGTGTACAATGTTCTCCTGGTTCTGCTCAGTTCACTCAGTATCAGTTCATGTAAATCTTTCCAGGTTTTTCTGAAATGCACCTGTTCATCATTTTTTATAGAATAATAGTATTACATTATACTCATATACCACAACTTGTTCAGCCATTCCCCCAATTGATGGGCATTGCCTTAATTTCCAATTATTTGCCACTACAGAAAGAGCTGCTATAAATATTTTTGTACATGTGGGTCCTTTTCCTTTTTTTATGATCTCTTTGGGATACAGACCTAGTAGTGATAGGGAATGATTGGATCAATTCACAACTCTACCAATAATGCATTCATGTCCCATTAATAAATACCTTTGTTCTTGTTTAACCATATCCAGTGCTCCCTGATCCCATTTGGGGTTTTCTTGGCAAAGGTACTGAAGTAGTTTGCCATTTCCTTCTCCACTTCATTTTACAAATGTGGAAACTGAGGCCAACAGGGTCAAGTGACTTGCTCAGGGACATAACTTACTGACTAATAATACTTGTACTTGCTTTCTCACATGATTAGTGTATGAAACTAGATGGCACATGCAAAAATACATTTCATCAGCACAACTCTGGGAGCAGCAGCACAACCTCACCACCAACCTTGATTTGATTTTTGATATCCCCTCAGACATCTCCCAAAATGGCTTCTACTGTCAAGGATCAGTTGATTTTGAGTATCCTAAAGAAAGATCAGGTTCCCCAGAACAAGATCACTGTTGTTGGGATTGGTGCAATTAGCATGGCATGTGCCATTAGTATCTTAACAAAGGATTTGGTTGATGAACTTGCCCTAGTGGATGTAATAGAAGACAAACTAAAGGGAGAGATGATGGATCTCCAACATGGCAGTCTTTTCTTTAAAATGTCAAAGATTGTTTCTGGCAAAGACGACAGTGTGACTGCAAACTCAAAACTGGTCATTTTTATAGTTGGGGCATGTCAACAGGAGGGAGAAAGTTGTCTTAATTTGGTCCAGTGTAATGTGAATATATTTAAATTCATCATTCCCAATATTGTTAAATACTGCCCAATTTGCAAGTTGCTTATTGTTTCCAATTCAGGGGACACTTTGACACATGTGGCCTTGAAATTAAGTGGCTTTCCTAAAAACTGCATTATTGGAAGTGGTTGCAATCTGGATTCTGCCTGTTTCCATCACCTAATGGGGGACAGACTTGGTTTCCATTCTTCAAGCTGTCGTGTATGGGTCCTTGGGGAACATGGAGACTCCAATGTTCCTGTGTGGAATGGTTTGAATCTTGCTGGTGTGTCTCTGAAGAATCTTCATCTCCTTTGAGAACTGATGCTGATCCAGAGAATCCAGAGAAAGATGTTCATAAACAGGTAGTTGAAATTGCTTATGAAGTGATCAAGCTGAAGGGCTATACACTTCATGGGCAATTGGCCTGTCTGTGGCAGATCTGGCAGAAAGCATTGTGAAGAATCTTGGGAGAGTGCATCCAATTGCCACTATGATTAAGGATTTATATGGCATTCATGAGGATGTCTTCCTTATTGGTCCATGTGTCTTGGGGCAGAACGGCATTTCAGATGTGGGGAAGGTAAACCAGAATCTGGAGGAGAGTCATTTAAAGAAGAGTGCAGATACTCTTTGGAGAATTCAGAAGGAGCTGCAATTTTAAAACCTTTTAATGTGCTACCATCAAGAAAATATGACAGTGGTTAAGGTGTTATGATGTGCTTTTCAAATAGGTCAAATCCTTCCTTTGATTAGCGATTGAACGCTAAAAAGGTAAAACCTGTGAATACACTCTAGTTTCTTCCTACAGTTAGAAATGGGGGATAGTACAGTGTGACTACTATTTGTTAAATCCTATTGTTGTCTGCATATATAACTTGTATAGTCTCAGTACTTGGTGTCAAGCAGAGCCAGCACCACACAGGTATATAAACTACCTGCCTTGTAGTAGATGCTACCAGTTCCCATAGGTCCGGAAGACAACACTTCTGGATATAAAATACCATATAGTAGTAATTCTTTATTGATGCATTATCACCTTCGTGCTCCCCTCCGTTAGGGTTCTACAGCATGGCCCCATCCATCACTCTTCCAGAGCATCTGATTTTGTATATATATATATACATATATATGTGTGTGTGTGTGTGTGTATCTCAATAGTTGTAAATTTCCATATTATATAAAAAGATCTGTATATGTACAACAATGCAACCAATTCCTCAAGTGTCATACTAACCCTAAATACTGAATAAACAACAAATAACTGAAAAAAAATACAATGCACCCACAATGCTACTATGGAAAGGAGTAGTTTAATGCACACTGACAAGAGAAATCTTACTGTAATGGATGACAGTCCTGTGAAGGTATGATCTAATATAAAAATTAAAGATTACTTATGTGATTTGGTTATAATCCTTTTGCAAGAAGTAGAAGACAAAGTATAAGAATCATTAATTATATTATATGCTTTTCTCTTATGTGTATATGTAGTATTTTTTGTTATAGTTACTTATGTGTTAGATGTCCCCATTAGACTGGAATCAATCCATACTCAACCAGTAAGCATTTATTAAGTGCCTATGATGAGCCAGGAAATATTCTAGGTTCTGGGCATACAAGTTCAAAGAATAACACAATCCCTGCTCTCAAAGAGCTTATAGTCAAATGGGGGACACAGCATAAGTGTGGAAATAGACAACATATATATAAATACATATAACATGTATATGCTATATATATTTATATAATTTATATAGTGTATTTAAGCACAAGGCAGTTTGGCAGGGAGACCATTAGCAGATAAGGAGATTAGGAAAGACTTCATACTGAAGATGGGACCTGGGCTGCATATAATTTTATTTTGAAAATTTATTTATCTTTAGTTTTCAACATTCACTTCCATAAGATTTTGAGTTCCAAATTTTCTCACCATCTCTCCCCTCCTCCCACCTCAAGATGGTATGTAATTTCATATAGGCTCTACATATACCTTCATATTAAACATATTTTCCCATTAGTCAAGTTGCAAAGAAGAATTAGAACCAATGGGAGAAACCATAAGAAAGAAGAAACAAGCAAAAAAAGAGAGAGAAGGCAAATAACATGTTGCAGTCTGCATTCAGACTCCACAGTTCTTTTTCTGGATGTGGATAGAATTTTCCATTATGAGTCTTTTAGAGCTGGCTTAGATTCTTGCATTTCTAAGAAGATATGAATCTATCAAAGTTAGTCACTGAACAATGTGACTGTTAAAATGTTCTCCTGGTTCTGCTCACTTCATTCAGCATCTGTTTATACAAAGTGTTTCCAGGTTTGTCTGAGTCCAGAGCTTCCATTTTAAGAGAAAGGATTCTATAAGGAAGAGGTAAGGAGGGAGTACAGAGACATAGAGATGGAAAATGAGGTGTCATTTAAGAGAAAAAGAGAAAAGGCTAGTTTGGCTGGATCTCAGAGTACAGGAAGGGAAGTAATATCCGACGAAACTGGAAAGATAGATTGGGCCAGGTTTTATAAGGCTTTAAAATCTAAACAGGGAAGTCATTCAGACTGGAGTAGTGAGAGACTTGAGGCAGAGTGACTATTGCAATCAATAATCTGAACTAGAAGTGATAAGGACCTGAACTAAAGTGGGAGCTATGTGAGTAGAGAAGAAGGGATGGATGGTAAGGATATTGTGGAAATAGAAATAGCAATGCTGTATTTGGAAATTGATTGGATATGCGGGGGCATGGGAAACTCCAGCAGAGCAGAGAGAAAGTCTTACCTAAACTTCCTTTCTCATATGCTCACCCAGGAAAATTCTCTGTACACAGTAGAGGCTTAAGTAGATATACAGAATCAGAAAGAAGCCACTTCCCCTATGCCATCCTCTTGGGCCCCAGGAGTCCTGATTTTGGGGTGTGCAGGGGGTATGCCATTTGAAGTTACTTAGTATTTTTGATCAGTATCTGGTATCTGGAAATTACTCAGAATCATTTGAAGCGTCAGCCAACTCAGAGCTGAGGGATATGTCCTGTCCCATCTCCACCTCCACCTGAGGCTTTTAACGGTTTGGAATTTTCAGCAAGTCATGAATACTTCCAAATATGATCATATTCACTTTATAGCAATCCTATGTAGGAATTTTATGAAAAGAGAATTTTCTGCATAGGCATATGAGAATGAAGTGCCAGTCTGATAGCTTATGGGATCACCACAGACTTCTGCTTTCCACTGAATTTAGTGTTAATTGAATTGTATTGTTTCGTATCTATTCAGTCTCTTTTTCTCATGTTTTTGACCTTTCTCGTCATGACAAATTGGCATGGTTGGCTCACCTGAATGCCCCTCTTCTTTCCCACCTTTCATTTGAATAGCACTCTGACATTTTCCCTATCCCTTTCATGGTATGCTTTTATGCATACTTAGCATATCCAACAATTTGAGCATCCAGGATAAGCAGCACCAAGAGAGCCCTTAGGTCAACTTTGTAATCATGAGGTGAAAATAATACAAGATTGAGATGGTCGGGAATTCTTAACCTGGCATCTGTGAACTTGGTTTACAAAAATCATTTTGATAACTCTTTTAATATGATGGATTTTCATTGTAGTTCTATATATTTTATTTGACATTTTTAAGAACATTATTCTGAGAAGGCTTCCCTAGGCTTCATCAGATTGCCACAGGGGTTTAAGACACAAAAAAGATTTAAGAACCTTTGAATTAGGAAAACATCAGTTGACTCAGAAGGGAAATGCCAGGATACAACCCTATGAAGCAACACACCTAGTATACCTAGATACTAGCCCTACAAAAGATCACGGTTGTGAAATCCAAGGGATCTAAGAGGATATCCAATCTAATCTCATTTTATAGAAGAAGAAATCAAGACTAGAGAGAGAGATTAAATAATCTACCCAAATTTACACTGGTAGGCAGGGGCAGATCTGAGACTTGAGCCATAAAGTCATAGATTCAGAAGTGAAGGACTTTATATGTTGTTGTTCAGTTCTGTCTGACTCATGATCCCATTTGAATTTTTCTTGACAGAGATACTGGAATGGTTTGTCATTTCCTTCTCCAGCTCATTTTACAGATGAAGAAACTGAGGCAAACAGGGTTATGTGACTTGCCCAAGGTCACACGGTTAGTGTCTGAGGCCAGATTTGAACTCAGGAAGATCTTCCTGACTCCTAGCCAGCTGTTGTATCCACTGCACCACCTAGCTGTTTCATGGGAAGGTCCTTAGAAGTCATCAAATCCTTCATTTTGCAAATGAGGAAACAGGTCTAGGGAGGTTGTATCTGTAATGAGATTTGAACACAAGTTACCACACTGCCTCTCAGTCCCTCTGACTCCAAATTCAAATACACCGTTATTTCTACTGCATGGTACTGCCTTCTTGCTCTTTAAAAGATAAGATTCTGGAATATCACAATGCCTTTGCTGAGGAGACTATTACCAAGAGGGAAGGGGGCCAGGGTAGGGAAGGTATCACTCAGGATAAGCAGGGTAGAAGTAACACTCCGGGTAACTTCTTATTTTAATAATTGTTCTAGAAAATAAATTTGTATTAGTATGTTTTGCTTATTACATTGTTTAGCTTTCCCCCTGTATCTCTCCCCCTCCCAGAGAGTCATCCCACATAACAACAAATTTTTACATGAATTATTCTTGATTACCAGATGCCAAGATAGTTGTTTCTATGCTAGTAAAGGAGTACAAGAGGCAGCTGGGTGGCACAGAGGGCAGAGCCTGATTTTCCTGAGTTCATATATGGCCTCAGACACTTAGTAGCTGTGTGATCCTGGGCAAGTCACTTAACCCTGTTTGCCTCAGTTTCCTCAACTGTAAAATGAGTTGGAGAAGGAAATGACAAACCACTCCAGTATCTTTGCCAAGAAAACCCCAATATGGGAACATGAATAATTTAACGTGACTGAAATGACTAAACAAAAGCAAAGGAGTATAGGTGCTATAAAAATGCAAACATAACTTTTTTATAATTATACAATCTTTAAAAATGATTATTTAAAATAGTTTAAAATTTTAGTGCCCTAGGACAGAGCTCTGCTCTCCCTGTTCTAGATATGGCTGTGTTTATAAATCATTCAGTTACTGCATTTGGGTCTAACTTTGTGTTTTTGGGTTATTTTTTTTCTTTTTTACTTTCTTCTTTACCTTCTTCCTACTCCCACAAAAAAGGTTGTTTCTCTTTCCCACCCCCACCTCCTTATCCCCTAGCCCAGTGACTTCTAAATGTGAGACATTCTAGAAGGCTGATAACTGTATTTCCTTTTGTTTTGTGCATTAATACTTTTACTTGACAATATCTGAGAGAGAGACAGAGGAAATGTGTATTGTGTGTGTGTGTGATTGAGTTTAAGGATTTAATTGCTCTCTTTAGCAGACATTTTATAAATTAATATTAATATGATTCTTAGGAAATTGTCTCAATCTGTATTGCAATTACAACAGTTTAGAGTGATTTTTATGTAACTGCTATTGTGAAATAACGTTTAGGCCAATCGTATGATTAAATAGTACTGAATTTAAAAGTTCAAATGCTCTCATAAATAACTTCCTTAATTTATCTTTCTTAAACACTGGATGTTATATTTCCCAAGTACTTAATAATTTGAGATTTCTGTTGCTAAGGGGAAAATCATAATTTCTGAAAATGGTAGTTGAATTTCATATGTTTTGGTTCAGGCATTTTTATGACACTAAGAAACAAGATTAGATTCGTGGTTACTATAGTACCTACAGTATTAAAATTCATAGAATTTTAGAACTAGGAAGAACCTTGGAGATATAATTCAACAAGGATTTATTAAGTGCTTACTGTGTACAAAACAATACAGCAGTTGCTTGAGGAGATATGACATCGATGTATCCTTTGTCCCAAATCTCTTTTTCCTCATTTTGTGTCTTAGTCTTTTCCTTACCTGAACTAAAATGCATTCATGTGTAAGAGGGGATTGGCCAATGAGAGCGTAGTCTGGGAGCATGTGTAGATGTTTAGTGAGCCAGTCTCTGGGTATTCATTAAAAGAAGGCTCTGTTCTTCACTTCAGAGCATGCACAGACATTCTAGGACTGTTTCCTCTTAGCTTCTTGTGTAATGACAGAAAACGTTGGTTGCTGAGTTGAATTCAGTAAATACAAAAGGCATTAACCAAATCAAGCTCTCTCTTTCCTGGTTGTGATTGGGCAACAATTTCTGTAAGCTTCTGGTTGGGAAGAGAGAGACAGACAGAGAGACACAGAGAGATAGACAGAGACAGAGAGAGAGACAGACAGAAAGGGAGAGCACAAGCACCAGCAGCCTAGCCTCCCTACCTAGGTTTCATATAAATCCATTAGCACATGATAGTAGTGCTATCATTTTGGTTCCTATTGTACCTCTCTTTCCTACCTTAGATAGCAGAGAATTGGAGATAAAACAGAAGGCTTTGAACCTGTGAGCTTTGAAAGATCAGAGGAACATTAGAAGTCTAGAAAAGAAGGCCATAACAGAGTTCACCAGGTAAATGTGCCAGCCTAGTCTAAAGAGCTACAGGGTTCAGCACAGCAGGGGACTGATCTGAAAAACTGCTTCCTGCAGACAGGAATGACTCATCTAATAATTATGCAGTGAACTTTGGCTCTTTACATCTATAGATGTCATAACCATTTTACACTTGACCCACCTACCTAGGGACTGAGATAGTAAAGCAGAGAGTGTATCTCAGTTCTCAGGGATATTTTTGCATTTCTGTTCTTGCTTTATCTTCTTAGTAAATATCACTTTGTGAATGCTAACTGGCTTAAATTTAGTTGTTCAGTCATTTCAGTCATGTCCCACTTTTCATGACCCCATTTGAGGTTTTCTTGGCAAAGATACTGGAATGGTTTGCTCTTTCATTCTCCAGATCATTTTATAAATGAAGAAACTAAAGCAGAGTTAAGTGACTTGTATAGAGTTAGATAGTGTCTGATGTTGAATTTGAACTCAGGTTCTGCCATTATAGTTAATGTGATCCAGGAAGGGTGTCTAATTAGACCTCTAATAATGTCTTTTTAGCAGGGCATGAATCAGGATCAGACTATTCTTGGCTCATTGATCAATAAGAACGATTTGGGAGACAGGCTGGAGACAGAAGAGCTACTACACACAGAGAGAAAGCATGGGTCTCTGGGAGGTAAGAAAACCTGTTTATCTGCATAACATCCCAACCCCAGTAGGGAACTGCTCAGTTCCAGAGATGACAGCAAGATAAGGCAGTGGACTTCCTGGAGGAAAAACGATTCAGTGCAGGAATTCTAGGACCAGAGCCTAGGTGCAATGAAAGGAAGCCACAATGAGCAGGAACAAACACTGACCTTGTATTTCTTTAGAATGAATGAATAAACCAAAGAATTAATGAATGAACAAATGAATGAATGAACGAATGAATGAGAGCATTTATCACACATTCACTCTGTACAAACACTGTTCTGAGCTCTGGTGATCTCAAGGAACTACATTTTAATGAAGAAGGCTACATATACTGAGATGGCATTTTCTCTACATCATTTACACTGCTAAAACTATATCCATGTTGGATCCTGAACCATTTGACCATGCCGGTGACTCTACTGGGGAAAATTTCCCTTTTCAGTTGTTTGGTAGCTGTTATTGCTTAAGGAGATTAAGATTGCCAGGCTGGCTATAAGAACTAACCCGAGAAGAGATGGGGAAAGGGAAAAGTGACATTCTCCTTATCCAGGCCCCCATGACACCTAAGGCAGTTTGGTGTCTCAGTGGAGAAAGCCCTTGGCTTGGAGTCAGGAAGACCTGAGTTCAAATTCAGCTTCAGACACTTACTAGCTGTGTCACTTTGGGCAAGTTACTTAATTGCTGTCTGTCTCAGTTTCCTCAACTGTAAAAAAGGGATAAAAATATTATCCTCCCAGGGTCTTTGCCATTTAAATGAGATAATATGTATAAAGCACTTGGCACAGTGTCTGGCACCTAGTAAGTACTATGTAAATGTTTATTTCCTTTCCCATGATCAGTAAAGATAATTCTACCATCTCCATGAGTTTCTCTAGGAGTTACTTTCCTGTAAGGGGCGTGGAACTCATGGAAGGTTGAGGCATCAGCCCGTAGATGTGGAAACATTGGGGTTGATTGCATTCCCTCACGGCTCCTTCCTGGACATGAAGCAGGAGCAGGCATGAGAAGGAACCAAGGCTTGATCTTTTCGCTAATTGGCTGTTGTGATTAAAACATGGGCTGTGCACGAGTACAGAACTAAGGCTTGTACTGCATATATACTCTGAACTTGCTAAAAATAAATGGAGCTTCCACCATCTTTATCTCCTGCCTCATCACTGTGTCCTGAGATCCCGAGACCCTTTGCTGGCAAGGGGTCTCAACAACTGAGCTGGCCACAGCAATCTTTAATACTTTCCCATCAAGGCCTAAAGGAAATTGTAGCTATTTTGTGTAAAAAGAAGAGAAATGAGAATAACAATGCTTTTTTTTGATGCCCTTTTTTATTTTATCACCATTTTCCAATAACTCACCTCTCCCATCCCACAACCTCCCACCAAATAGAAGCCTCCTTATAACCAAGAAGAGTTAAGCAAAACAAATCAACACACTGGGCATGTCTGACCAAGTATGCCTTTATTTTCCTGAGTCACAGTGCTGTAATGTTTTAATTAAATACTGCAGTTTGTGAACATTGGATAAGAAAGGACTCAAACTATGACTTGCATAATTGATTACATAAAACATCATGAACTGGAGTGTACCTTGGGACCAGAATGAAGATACTAGTCCCAACCCTAAAGCATTTTATAGTTTAATTGGGAGGGGGGCGGATTCCTGTAACTATGTGGATAATTATATAAGAACACTTGAGAGGCACAGAGCAAAATGTTAAGTGAGGGACAAGTTTGTTATCAATTGGAAATACGAGCAGGACAGGAGGTAACATCTGAATTGAGTTTTCAAGTAAGGGAGGAAGTCAACAGAAGGAGAAGGACAACATTCCTGGAATATGGAACAGCAGGAGTAAAAGCATATGGAAAAGCATTGAACGCATGCCAGAGATTTAGCTCTGTGTGGCTAGAGGGTAGCATGTATGAAGGGAGAAAATACAAGATAAGTCAGAAAAGGTAGGATGCTACCATGTTCTGCAAGATCTTGAATGCCTGGCAAAGGAATTTGAATCTATTTAATAAATCAAATGTTAATTAAGGTTTGCTTGTTTTTTGCAGACTGGCATAACCATAATAAGGAAGGCAGTGTGACAGTGTGGACTAAAGGTTACTTAGGAAAGGAGAGAGACTGAAAGAAGACCCATTGGGAAGCTATCATGATAGTGCAGATAGGTAGTAATGAGGTGTTGTTCTAGGCTTGTGGCAGTGGGAATGGAGAAGAGGAGGATGGATGGATACAGGAGATGTTGAGGAAACATAATTAATGAGGGACTAGTCAGATATGACAGATGAGGCAAACGAAAGGTGACAAGAGAGATGCAAGTTTGCAGCAAAAGATAAACTGAGATTCATCTATGTTGGATTTAAGGGTCTGTCCTTTTAAGTATTTGAGAATCAAAGGATCATAAATATGGAGATGGAAGAGATTTAAACTGAGGTAGAAGTGACTTCACAGAGATCACATAGCAGAGACAGGATTTGAACTCAGGTCCTTTAACCCCAAATCCAATATTCTTTCCATTGGACTATGCTGCTAAGCTCTGTTTTAACAAGTAAGCATCTTTTGTGGTAAAAGTTTTGCTGACTGGGATAAACTTAGCACAGTTTCAAGATAGCTTTAAAGCCCAAGGAGGCTTTTCTGAGGCCCAGAGAAATTGATTTACCCAGAGAACTTGGCTCTGGCGAAGAGGTGAGAAAATGTGCCTCCCTCTCCCACTACAGATGAGGGGAACTGTGGATATGGAGTATTTCATATACTGTTAGACACAGTTGTTGTATATATTAGTTTTGCCAAACTCTTTTCCTCCTTTTTAAACTTTGTTATAAGGGATGACCCTCTGGGCAGAGGAAAAAGGAGAGATAGATACAGCAATGAACATAAAGTATCAATAAAAACATGATGTTTTAAAAAATCTGTGCCTTATAAGAAATGATGAACAGGAAGACTTCAGAGAGGCCTGGAAAGATTTATATGAACTGATGCTGAGTGAAAGAAGAACCAGGAGAACTTCGTACACAGCACAGTGTGAGTAGACTTAAATAATTCCCAATGGTCTCTTAAGGCAAAATGCCTTCCACATTCAGAGAAAGAACTATGGAATTCGACTGCAGAATGAAGCAGATCATTTTCTCTTGTGTTATGTTTTAGTTTGTTTTGTGATTTCTCCCATTTTAATTCTTCTATGCAACAAGGCTAAGGTGAAAATGTATCTAATAGGAATGTATGTGTAGAATCTATATGTAAAACTGTATGCTGTCTCAGGGAGGGAGTGGGGGGAAGTGTGGGGAAAAAAATCTGAGATATATGGAAGTGATTGTAGAACAATGAAAGCAAATAAAATAGTAATAATTAAAAAAAAAACCCCAAACCTGTGTCCCTTCTTATTTCCTGTTCAGGGTGTTGGGAACTTTAAAATAATTTAAAATAAACCCAGATAATCACATCTCAGAACTGAGACACAGTTTAACCTCTAGCGAATCAAGGGAAAAATTTATTCCACATTAAAAATAAAATCCTGAAGCATAACAATGATGGTCTATCCTCCTACTGTGGGAAAACTTTATTGCACGGTGTGAATCTAAGCCCTGTGTGTCTGAGAGGTCAGGTTTGTTGCTTAGAGACTAGATTTGTTTAATGCTTAATTCAAGACTGCAACTTATGCTGACTTCCTGCTGCCCTCCAAAAATAAATAAATAAATGAAATGAAATTTAAAACAAAACAAAACACCCTTCCAGGGGAGCCACATCCAATGACTGATGAAAGAAACGTAAAGAGTTCCTTCCTGTTCATCAATCTCAAGCAATCTATTTATTTGGAAACGTCTGCATTCTGGTCAATCAGCAACTGTTTCCTTGTTCCTTTGTTTGAGAGCTTACAAAATGTAAAACTTACAAAGAATGAGGAGGGGAGCTTCGGGTGAGGAAGCCATAATTTTTTGGCTCTCCCCACTGTTAGACAACTTAATAAACTTCTAAATATTTTCAGTTCTGGGTTTGTTTTCTGCCAACACTATATAAGCAGTACACGGCAGATAGGAAGAACATGAGAAAAGGAGGGTTAGGGGTTAGTTCCATTTGAGAACTCTGATGCTTTAGTTATTTATGAATTCTTAAAGCTGAGTAAGCTTTATTTGGTTCTTTAACTATTAGGATGAGAACTGCAGTGTAATTTGAAAAGCAACCTAAATACATTGGCTTAACTGTATTGCCTATCTAGCCTCTTGACCATTTTCAGTCTTGCTCAGTGAAAAGAAAACAGTCTGCTCTAAATCTACCTTCCCCCATTCAGGGCAAGTCTATCTTTGGGGACCCAAAACAAGCTGGAAACTTAAATCACCAAAAGCATTCACTATTTTCATTTTAAAATGAGCTACGTGAAAAATGAAACAGCATCCACCAAGAGCAAATACAAACTGTTCTATTTGGCATTAAATGCTCCCTGTAACTTGACCTCAATATATGTTTCTAGGCTAATTATAATAAACTTGCTCTTCTTGGTCCAGACAATCTACCTTTGTTACTGTTCTCTACATGGCCCAGTTGTTCTTGCACCTGACATCCCCCACATCTGGAATGCACTCCCCTTGTTTCTCTTAACTTATCTTAAGCACTCTATTGGGGCAGCTCGGTGGTGCAGTGGATATAGCACTACTGCAGAAGTCAGGAGGACTTGAGTTCAAATATCACCTCAGACACTTGACAGTGTGACCTTGGGCACATCCCTAGGTCATCTCCAGTCATCCTGATGAATAAATATCTGGTCACTGGACTCAGATGGCTCTGGAGGAGAAGTGAAGCTGATGACCTGTACAGCCCTCCCTCACTCTAAACAAAGTCAAGTGCGAGTCTCTGACGGCATGGTCTTCTTTGGCAATGAAGGGCGAATACACATAAGCATTCTACCTGAAGCCCTTCCTCATTTCTCCAGCTGTTAGTATCTTCCCTCCCATTCCACTTTAATACAGTTACATATGTATATGCGAGAGCAGCCGGGTGACATAGTGGGTAGAGGGCTGGGCCTTTCGTCAGGAAGACTCGTTCATCTTCCTGAGTTCAAATCCGACCCCAGACACTTGCTAGCTGTGTGACCCTGTTCAAATCATTATCCCTGTTTGCCTTAGTTTCTCATCTGTAACATGAGCTGGGGAAGGAAATGGCAAACGACTCCAAAATCTATGCCCAGAGAACCCCAAATGGGATCACAGAGAATCAGACACAACCGAAAAAATGTAAGTTCACTGAAGAGGCATTTTCCTTTTTCTCTTTATCCAAAGCATCTAGTGCAACACCTGGCACATAGTAGGCACGTCATAAAAGCATTGCTGATATGTCAATTTAAGCAAATTAAGTTGTAATAATTCAAGAATGTTCTGGATTGAAATTTACCTTTAGGTGCATAACCTATGTCTTAATGCTTTTTAGTAGGGAATTCTTCTTAGTTGTACAGATGAAGGCCCTGCCGCAATGAAGCAAGGCAGAGTTGAAGAGAGGCAAGAGCTTCAGTTCTAAGCCAGTTGCCTTTTGGAGATTCTCTAATTGAGAGAGTCTTCAGTCAAGTTGGCTTTTTGCTTCCAATTTCAAGAGAGAAGATGGAATAGGACAATCCCACTTAAGATTGCTGAAGGAAGACTCTGGGAAGACATGGTAGAAGTGAGCAGTCTCCCTTATGTCCTTATTCACTGTAGAGACTGGGAAATTTCCCCTTGGGAGAGATCTAAGACACTCATCATTTGAGCTGTTATCTTGATCCCAATGGGAGAGCACTTCTACTCCTATGTGTACCTTCTCTGTTTTGTGTTTTGCTATGATTTGGATAGATGAATTTCTTTGCTTTATTATTCTCTATGTGGATTCACTGTGAACCTGGTATTTAGTGAGGAAGGCATCAAGACTTGAATATAGAGCTAGAGGTTTTCTCTTCCCCACAAAATGACAAAACAATAAAAAGTTAGATGGAACCTGATCATATCCCCTAGAGGAACAGTAAGAGAGCAGATATTCTAGCTTTGTACCCCCTCTATCTAAGGACAGAGTAGTGGTCTCTGGCCATAACGTCTAGGCAGGAATGACAATCTCTCTTGGAGAAGGGGGAGGGGAGAAGCTGGAGATATCTATTGTCTCTCTTTGAGCCATTCAAGGACAACATCACTCTCCCCATAGTTGGGCCTTGCTACACATGTGGGTCCCATATTTCACACAGATGTTAAATTCTTTCTTCAGAAGTTTTATTTCTTAAAACTAGGTTCTGGGGTGGCTAAGTGGTACATTGTTTAGAGCACTGGCCCTAGAATCAGGAGAACCTGAGTTCAAATCTAGTATCAGACTTTTACTAGCTGTGTGACCCTGGGCCAAGTCACTTAACCTTGTCTCTAAAAAACAGGTTCTTAGAACTTTATTTTTATGCTTTGAAATAAAAATATTATTTCTTGAAATCTAGTTGGCCAACTAGAAAGAGTTAAGTGTATCAGATGGACAGTTTGAGAGCTACATTGCTCCTTACAGAACGTAAATGAAACCTAGAAGACAACCTTCCTTCCACATACTGAACAGATCCTCTTTGGAAGGACTATAGCAGAACATGGAAGAAAATTACATGGATTGAGATATGGATGAGTTGCCATTTGAACAAATGGAAGGGGTGCCCACATAGATGAGATCATAGATTCAATTATTTTATGATTCATCCTTTACTGATTCAGGCAGGCCTTACCAATTCGCCCAAATTAATGAAACTTAAAGCAAATGCACACAAATTACTGAGAATTTGGTTTTAGGAGTAATTGTATATTGGTTGTGTGAACAATGAGTGAGTAAATGAATAGAGTTTTTATTAAGTTTTACTATATGCAAAGCACTAGGAATACAAATAGAAAAGCAACACAATTCCTTACTTTTCCATTTTAATGGGAAACTCAACACATATGGAAGGTTTTAGCTGCAAATTATATGTAAAAGTCCCATGGTCCTTAGGGTACTTTGATGAAACAGATGGTATCGCTTCTTCTTTAAAGTTATTTCCAGTGATAAAATCACATATCATATCACATCATAAAAATGATATCTTACTTTACTGAAACCTTTTACGTTACTGAAGAATTCACATCTTAATTTAGGCCTATAAATTAAAAGACAATAATTTTTTATGTAAATGTTATACATGGAGTAGTGGAATGAGTGTCTTTGACCTCACTGTCTGATGTTATATAACTGTTTTTGCTTATTTAATTTTAAATATTTTATATGGATTATCAGTATGATCTTTTAACCTTAAAAATCTTTTCAGAAAAAATACAACAAATCTGCTTGTTAAAGGTGTTGTAATATTCTAATTCAACAAATCCAATACAATGATATTAATTAGCATGAGTATTGCACTTCCAAGACATGATAAACTTAATGGATTTATATACAAAATCTGAAATAAGCAATGAAATAAAATACTTAAAATGACCACCGGGATCACAGAAATCAAAGGGTAATTAATATCGCAGCACACCAAGTAAAATAGCAAAAAGAAATACGTAAAAAGCTCTTCAGCTTTTCCCATTAAAATTATGTTGTACTTTTAATTCTCAAAACACACAATAATATTTATCCTTCTATATGAGTTCATAAAGACACTGTGGACACCTTTTATCTTTATCAGGTTAAGAAAATAAAAGCAGGTATTTGAAAAAAAAATTATCAAGTCTAGACCCAAGCAATGGCAATAAAACTTCACATGCTGACAATTCCTACCCTAAGGAATTTGTTTGTCTGTAGATACAATATTTTCTTCATCACTGGGAGGTGGATAAAATAAATTAAATCTCAGTTTCCTAAAGAGGAAAACTAAGACTGGGGAGGTTAAATGTACTTCTCAAATATAGCAATTTAGGGATTGATCTAATTACTAAACTTTCAAATACTTAAAGCTCCAAAGAAACACTCTACTTCACTGAACAGAGAGAACTTAGATTAATTCCCAGGATACAAAAGGAAAACACTATGCAGTTAAAAACAGTACTTAGATGGCTTACAGATTTTTTTTTAAGTTTTAAAGGAACACTTCTTACAAATAGTTAATATAGCACAAGCAACTCTTACCACATATTTATCACCATATCATCACTGTCAAAATAACAGCTTCCTGGCACATGAGGAGATAATGCTCATTTCATGCATCGAAATGAACAGAGACTCTTTGTCTTTAATCTGCCTTGTTCATCTTACTATTTCCATTTTTCTTAACTTCAGTTCTTTCCAGCTCTGTAGCTTAGTCTCCTGGTTTTCATAGTCATCTGTGTGTCATCTGTATCAGTATCATATTCAGTAGAGTTCTATAAAAATGGGGGAAAGATCATTAAAAAAAATCAGGAAGACTGATTCCCAAAATTATTACACTGGCCAAATTTTCCTTCCAGATATAGACATCTATTGCTAATATTAAACGAAAACTCAAATTTGCTAAATTTTAATTTTTAAGTTGGCAATTAAAAATGAAATTTCATTATCCAGTTTCCATTTATCCCAGTAAATAAGTGTACAAATCACATACCTAAGGTTTATTTTATTGTAACAGATCACACTAAGAAGCTGTGGGTTCAGTCAGCAGAAACAATACTGAATATAGATTTGGGAACACAACTGCCACAGAATGGCTAAAAGAGGAATCATAGAAAGAATAAGTATCCATTGATAAATGGGCAGCGAGAAGGTACCATCACTCCCTCAGGTGAGTGTAGACAGTGATTGGCAGGTTGAGTCACAAGTTGAATCTAGGTAGTCTTAAATGTATTCTTATTAGCAGCTGCTGCCCCTAGCACCCTTATTTTCTCAGAGCAACTTTCCCTATCCCTATCTATTCCGTTGGATAGGTGAACAAGGTTCCAAGACTTTTCTCATGAAGACAAAGATAAAGCTTTTCCTTGGAGCAGTAAATGGGCAAGGCCCAGGCCCAGAAGGCTTACTATCTCACAGCAGGACTAATGGAGTTGGACTATAGACTGTTACAGAGGTAGAGAATTCCTCAGGGTTTCCAAACTCACATGGGCTCTCACTATCAAAATACACTGAGTACCCCACACTGCGTAGTAACCTTCTCACAAAGGGGTATGCAGAATTGAAAAGGAGCAACTCTGTTGTTCAGTACATAGTACACAATAGGAGCTCAATAAATATTTATGGAATTTAACTAAATTGGGCCATCAATATCAAGAGTCCTTAACACAGCATGAAGCTAATTCCATTAGGGTCACATGATTACTTGAAGTTTCTGGCTAGATTTGTCCCTTAAGTCCCTCACCATACTTCTAGTTCTTGGATTCTTGGATTCCTTAATATAAATTCGTGGCACTTGGGTTTGTTCTAACCTTGCTTCCCAGAGCCCTAAGGCATTTGTCAAATGCAGAGAAGCTTACCATAAAGAAGTTATTTCATTTGACCATATGGTCTTAGGTAAATTTTTGTATTTTGTAGATCTCAGATGCTTCCTAGCTGGGATCCAATAACCTCACTCTATAAGACCTAATCAAATAACATAAAGCTGAAAAAGGCTCCAGCAGAAGTTCTTTTGCTCATACCACATGATACAGCTCTCACCAATTTCTGCTAAATTATTTACCTTAAATAACTTCATAGGTATAGTTCTGTCAGGATAGACTCTAAATGTTGTCTATTACACCCAAAATGGGAAGCTTTGATTCCTCCGCAGCACCATCACACTTACTAGATGTCTCTGTAAAATTCTATGCTATTTTTCTCTACAAATTGGGTCTTTTCATCTAGTATTTCCCTCCAGTAGCAAGCAAGTCTCAACCCTAAATGTTCAGCTACTGATTACTGCTATACCTTTCCATCTCTGGGGGGAAATCAAATAACTTAGAAGACTTAGAATTCTTTCTTATTCTTTCATCAGTCTTTGATGGATAGGAAATAGAGGACAAATTCTACATGGAATTGGAGCTACTATTGCTTCTTTGAAGCCTGAAGCATATTATTGCTAAAATTTGAATGGACAGGAATTGATGACATAAAATTAGAATCTTAAAAGTGACCAAAACAGCTGCATCCCCTTCCTTTTAATTTATAATGTGGTACAGTTCTGAGATGAAGCAATCTATGTATGTGTTACAATTCTGGGGGAAAAAATGACAATTTTAGGTCCTGTTGGCTGAGTGCCAACTATATTTATTAAAATTAAAATCATTGCATTGGTGCATAGAACTGGACTGGTTTATCTCTGAGGTTGTTTCAAGGTGTAACATGCTATTTAAATGAACAATATTAAATAAGCAAAACCTTTATTTAGATTATGCTAATTTATCTTGGTGGACCCATTGAGGTATAATTCTACTTAAAAATCAGATACTGTATAGAGGCTATCCTGAGGTTCTTTTGTGATTGAGATGGAGGATCATTAACACTTGTCCTTAAAACTTTTCTGGACTCAAAATTCTGTAGCAGGTTAAATAGTGTTATAGTTTTTGGACATCTCAACCAGGTATTGTCTATATGATGGAGCAGATTCAAAGCTGTCTTTTGAAGAAGAATACTAATTAATAAACAATAAACAAACATTAAAGGCCTACTATGTGCCAGGTATTGTGATAAACACTGGGGATACCAAGAGGCAACAAGCAGTCTTTACTCTCAAGGAGCTTATAACCTAATGGAGGAGACATGTAAATAAATGCATACAAAATAAGTTATATGTGGGATAAATAATTAACAGAGAGAAGTCATTAGATTTAAGGAAGGTTGGATAAGGCTTCCAATAAAAGGTGGGATTTTAGTTGAGACTTAAAGGAAGCCAAGGAGGTCAGTAAAATAGAGGAGAGGAGGGAGAACAGCCAGAGAAAATGCCAGGAGCCAAGAGATAGTCTTGTTGGTGGAAGAGGCCAGTGTTACTGGATTGATGAGTAAGTATTCTGGAAGTAAGGTGTAAGAAGACTGGAAAGGCAGGTGAAGTCTAAGTTATGAAGGGCTTTGAATGCCAAGCAGATCACTCTGTATCTGTATTTAATTTTATCCATATATACTCCTATATTCCAACTCGGCATGGAAGTGGGCTGTTACTTTGCTTCGACCAAGAGCAAGTCATGGCCCAAAATCTTCATAACAGAATTCTTCTGCTGCGTTTGGCATAGTTGATTTCCAAAACATATGGATCCTTCATTAATTAGCAGCACAGAATATCAACACCTCCTGAATTCATTATGAATTGGTTGTAATCCTGTACTTGTCAACAGCTGCTTAGAGATGTCTGATATACTCTACACCAATTTTGTCAAATGCAAATAGAAACAGGTCTACTCAGTCCAAAAATAAGAATCCCCATGGGCTGCATATTGACTTAGAAAACAGCATATTGATATTATCTATTTTATTGTACCTTGTTAGATATTTCCCAATTACATTTTAATCTGGTTCAGGTCACACTAGGAAATGTAGTGGGTTTCATGTTTAATATCTTTGCTCTAGGCTCTCCAAACTGAATTAATTTGGCTCATCAGAAAGTAATATACTGAGACTATATTTGCTCAGCTGAGGACAGAAATGCCTGAGTTAAAATTTAATGTCATGCCTTCAGCTTTTATGGAGAGTTGATATAAGAAATGTCAATTTCAATTTGTGTCATCAGTAAAACCACTACTATTATCCAATGTTCCTGACATAAGGATCCATGTGATAAAACGTTTTTCCTTGATATTCAATACCAGGAAAAAGACTCTCCAAACAAACTTGCACTTTTTCTTTTAATCAGACAGTAAAGAAATACATAAGTCAACAGGTACCCCTTTTATCTCAGCTGCCAGGATACTCAGAGCTAAATTTCAGCAATGAACCAATTTCAGGTACCTGATAACATTTGCTCATTCTATTTGGTTTTGTTATGTGTTTTTTGTTTTCCTATGTGCTTTAGAAAATTTAAGTTGTACTGTTTTGGATACTTAATTTTATAAGCTGCCTCAAATCTTCCTGGAAGAGGGCAAGGTATGAATTATTAAAAAGCTTATTCCCATATGTTTAATATGATTATTCATGTATAGTCTAAATCAAACTGCTTGCCATCTTGGGGGAGAGAGGAAAGGGAAGGAGAAAAAAATTTGGCACTCAAAATCTTATAAAAGTGAATGTTGAAAATTATCTTCACATGCAATTAGAAAAAATAAAATACTATTAAGTAGGAAAAATAAAAAAAGGTTATTTCATATAAAAAATCATATGACTCATCATATAGTTTAAAAAAAGCTTATTTCCTTGGGATGCTAACATTCAACTTGAATTAATCAATCACCTTGCATCTTATCAGACTAGTCAAAAGCCCCCACACTAAAGTCTTTCTCTGACATCTCACTGGCATGGGAATGAGAAGGTGAAGAGGCATCTAGAAACATATGCTAGGAGAATGCAGGTTCTAGCAGTTTCTACAGAGTCAGACCAGCTTTGCCTATGGGCTACTTATGGACCACTACCTCATCTAAAGATCAGAGTGGCTGAGTTCAGAGAGGCTCATTATTAGAGAAAGCAAAGAAGTACAGGACATGATGCCAGATTTCCAGAACCTTAAAATTTGATTCAGGAGATGATGTACCCAAGTCTTTACAATATAAAAAAGATGTCTTCCAGATAAGACGGTTACTCGAACAGGAGGCAGACCCACCCAAGCCTCAACATATTCACTCTAGCAAAACACTGACATTCACATCAGATCAAATAATAGCTAAGAATTATAGTGAAATACTATACTAAGAAGTTGAAAAGGTAGTAGATTTTATTAGATGTGTCTTTCCCTCCTTTTACGTAATATTCGTCCTAATCAGATTTCTGAATGAGGAGATGTGTGTGTATGTTTGTATGTAAGGAGAATTTTGTTATTTTTAGTTTAGTTTCTCAGGATCCATGGCCATGGGAATGTCTAGTTTCCACATGTTAGATAACTCCCAGAATAGTTCCAAGGATTCTAGATAGTAATTCTCAGAATCATGACAGACAGTCCTACTGTGAGATAAGGGGTGACATAATGTAATACTTAGCACGCTTGCACAGAATGACAATACTGCTAAAGTTAACCTGTGAGGCCATTGTTGGAAAGATGCCTTCTTTGTCTGTTGCCCTATAAAGCAAGTAGGCATTGGTTAATGAGTGGGGAAAACCAGGGGAATCCATAGGGGAATCTGTGTGTGCCTCAATTGGCCCCCACTGAAGCTTGAGGAGATTTAGGGTAGTGCACAAGCGGTGTCTGTCTTGATTTTGACTCCATTGAGATGTAGGGATAGTTGCCCCTTCTTCTCCTTGGTCCCTGTGAGAAGGGTGATTAGGGAATGCCATAGAAGCTGGTTCTCCCAGTAACCATTTGAGAAGACTAGACTAGAATAAAGCTGATTATTAACCCCTCCAAAGCTGTCTGCCTGTCTGACCAGATCAAGATTGAACCTGTTAGAGGCTGGAGTCCCAAAAGTTCCAGGGCCTCCTATGTGTTATCTGTGAAACAATGTTTTATAAATATATAGTATACAAATACATATAAAACACACACATATGTGTGCATACATACATATATGTATATGTGAGTGTGTACCTATATATATCCTAGATCTATAGGTTACCATTACAAATATCCTTATTTCAGGCTTGATGGAACCTCAGCCCATTGTTGATGAAACTTGCCATTGTCAATCACCTCTCAGTAATGAGTTCAATAAACCTCTGTACCTCCTCTCCTACTTTGTTACTGCTTATAGCAGTTTCTTAGCTCCCACAGTATGATGCTTTTGCACTAATCTGTTGATGATCTGAGTTTTCTTACTCTTGAAAAGGTGCACATAACTTGTATTGAGCTATATGAAATCTGTTTTTACCAGGATTTACCTAAAGCAATCCTGTGGGCTTGGTTCTCTTGGCAACCTGCCCCATAGCAAGAATATAATTATTCTGTTCTTTTTATGTAAAGAAATGTTTCATTTAAATATTTTAAAATGACTTTTCCCACAGATGTTGATTATTTTTTCACTTCTTAAATAAAATGCGATGTTCTTGATGTCACAAAAGTAACAATGAAAAAACTATCCATTGTTAACATGGTTTCTTTTTACCATCATCTACCAAAAATACTCTTCTCAACTACATTGCTTCAATGTGCAAACTTAGTCCAAATGAAGTCCCTCAAATGAATGCTCAATCAGTGTGAGGGCTACAGTAATTATAAAGTACAAGTACAAACTAGTCATTTAGGGGAAAGGACAAAGGAGAGGGTTTCCAAATACACAGCTTCGCAGGCTTACAGGGATCTCTCTATCTTTTACAAGAGGCAGAGGCCAGGGCAGATGGAAAAGCAAAGAACCAGCGAGGATGTTTAGTTTCTGTCTCTAGGGAAGGGAAAAAGAAGATTGGTATTTTCCCTGCTTTGGGCGCCCCCTTGTGGTTAAGCATCACAAGAGTCTTTTTAATGTAATACCTGTTTAACATGGGTTCCAAGTGTAGAAAACTCTACTTCAATATCTCTGTACTTAGTCCTTTCCAGTTCTGTTAACATGCAGGGCTGAGAAAGTGGCAAATGAAAGGTTTTTTTTTGGTCAGTATGGTTCAATAGTATCCTTTAAGAACCGGACGGAGTATTCAAATTACAGCTCCATATCTTTAGATATGCATTGTTTTAGATACCTATGTTAATTACATCTAATCTATTAGTGGAGCTTTGGTACAATTGCAGGCTTAGCCTAGAGAATCTGAATTACATCAATCAATGAACATGAAAAAGTTATTCCTGGTGTACTTAAATTTTTTTTCTTTTAGTTATCCTCACTCTTGGGTTAAGGCAACTTACTTTACATGCACACCAAAACAAATGCCTTCGTAATAATTTAAGAATTTATATTTTTCCAGAAGTAGCTTCATCTAATTTATTTTAAGAAATGGTAATTCATAATCAAAATAATTTAGGCTATGTAATAAGAAACTTTAGGTTTTCTCAATGTCAACACAGACTATAAGAGACCGGGGAGACCTAAAATTGTATTATCTTAGCTAGCTTTAGTAATGATATAGTCTATCTACAATTCAGTAAGAATTTATTTAAATGTCTTCTACTTGCAAGGCACTCTAACAGCAGTGGGGGAATTCAAAGACTAAAATGAACAGCCCTGACCTAAAATTATACCCTACTAAAAGGATTATCCTAAAGGTGCATTCTTAATCTATCACAAAAAGCAAATTTTAAATGAAACAATTTGAAAATTGTTTAACAGATATAAACCACAAATGCCTTATTCAGAAAAAAAAATCATACATACACATAACTTTTTACAAAGTTGATTTCAGTCAGAAGTTTGAAGAACATTTACCTGTTTGAAGTTGTGATGAAAACTTCAACCACGGTGACTGACAGGAAACAAGATAAAAAGTTTTCATTTTCTGACTTCTGATTTTAAAAATGAATCATTTTTATAAGTTGTACCACTTAAAACAAAAACTCTGTACTATCAATTATCTCCTTGTCCAAGTGATATTCCCCACCCCCTTCCAATTTCACCAACACTAACTGACATCAAATACAGCTCTCTCACAGCCACCACACGATCTGCTCAGCTGCCAGGAAATCCATTTAAGAAAGCTGTCTGTCTTCTCCTAAGTTAGCTCAAGGAAAGAGGCTGCTTGGAGCAAACTAACAACATAATCATATTACCATTTCTCTAAATAGGAATCAAAAAATACCTTTTATCTTCTTTCAAAAACAACAAAATTCCAATTATTTGCAATTTGGCAGGGTTTTTTTTGGCTGAAATAAGCATTCATTTTCCATCCTTGTGTTGCCTACTACTATTATTGAAACTTAACAGGCAAAAAAGACTGATTGATCAACAGAGGCAGCTGCATGTTTCTCTGAATTCTGCTTATGTGGCTTTTCTTATGTACAATATAGAAACACCAAATAGACAAAACAATTGCTGTGTAGAGGGATGGATGAAAATTAAGTCAAAATACAAGGACCTTTTGAAACATTACAGAGACCATGGCCACCAGCTTATGGGAAACAACAGCAGCCAGGCTACATAGATGGGGTGAACAGAATGAAATTTCATGGCCTACATAAGAAGTCAGTTTGATATGTCTTCAGATATTCCTCAGATATTTTTAGTTATATATTGTATTACACAGGAAGATGGGTAAGTAAGTCACAATTAGGCCATAACCAATCACAGGAGTACAATTATTTGCACCAATGATGTCTAAGCTTAAAAAATAATACAGGTGATAACACCTTTATACATCCTTCTTTCTTTAATTTCAGAAGTACCTTCATCTATGCTTTCTCTTGATTTGATGACTATTCTCACAATATGCCTGAAAGGTAAACTGGGACAGGCATATTATTCCCATTATTCAGATAAGGACATTGAAGCACAGAAATTTTAAGTGACTGCCCCAAAATAACGAAGTTAGCCAGGGCAAAATTGGGCATATAACTCAAGTAACCAGACTGGTCTAATGGTCTTTACATCAAACTATTTAAAGTCACTATTGAATAATACTCACCTAACTATAACAAGAAATCCGCAGAGTATTTAGCACAATTACATATATAATAGGTTTATTGCTGAATGAATGAAAGCAGATGGAAGGATTAATATGGAGCAAAAACTACTCATCTGCAGGTACTTTTACTGTCCAGTCATCTCTTGATTTCTTAGCTTCCTGTCTTACGAAGCTTCCCCAGGGTCCCTCTGTATCTTCTTCCATTTTCCCCTCAGAATTTCTATATCTATGACTTCAGTCATTAACCTGTTTTGCTTTTTTTTTCACCATGGATTAGATAGTGTGCATGTATTTTTTCAGTTGAACTGGATTTTAATTAACTGGTACAGAGTTATACCAATTATATAAATGAAAATTCACACAGCACACACAAACAAAGAACTATTGTTCTTTGAAATATATCACTTCAGGTTTCCTTCTAGTGCTAATTGTTCTTTTCTCCTTTCATAATAAAGACAACATACAAACAGAAAACAAAATATTAAATACATACATACAAAAACTCATGCTAGAAAACTACATTAGAGTGGTCTTATGCAAGTTGGTTCCTCCTGAAGTCTGGCATGTTGAATGGGTCTGTAATTGCTCTACCGCAGTTTGCTCTTCCTTAGTGAGATGTGACAACTAGACAAGAAAGAATACGATTATGTTCCTTATTTCACATTCTTTAAGCTTCTAAGTTTTATAGTAAAATACTTTTTTTTACAGTTTTACTAGTTACATGATCTCCAATTATAGAAGAAAAAGACGAATCAATTAAATGTATTACATCACACTATGTCAATTATTAAAGACAGATGTCGTATCAAATTCATATCTACATCTTTCTCCTTCAGTCTTTTATTTTATTTTTCTTTACAACCCCAGAAAGTAAACCCATTTTTAGGGAAGGGCCAATCATATTTGTATGAAACTGAATGACAGCCAACCTTTATTCAGCCCTTTATTATGTGCCAGGCCCTGTGCTAAACACTTTGCAGTGATGATCTCATTTGATCTTCACAACAGCCTGGGAAGTCAGGTGCGGTTATGGTCCTCATTTTACAGATAAGGAACCTTGGAGGTCAGGTGACTGGCTCCGGTTCACAAAGCTAGGAAGGGTCTGAGGCCGTATTTAAACTCAGGTTTTCCTGACCCCAGGCCTAAGTGAACATGAACAGAAATAACAATAAGAATGCATTGAGAATATGCACTGTGTATAATGCATTGTCTTAAGCTGAGGGGGAGGGGGAAGGGAATAAGAAGGACAAGTAATTTTATAATGAAAGAAATGTTTCAAGGAATTTATAATCTAGTTAAAAATGATGAAATTGTTAAATCAAGATTTAACAAAATAGAACATGAGTAAATACTGAATGAATTACATAGACAATTAAAGGAGTTTAGAAGAAGTAAAGGTTACTCTGGGCTAGAAAAATTTCATAGAGGAAAATGGACTGAACTGGATTTGGAAGGATTTGTAGAATTTGGACAGTCTGAGAGGAGGAGACACATTTCAGAGTGAATGTTTAAGGTTGGAGTGAAAAGCTATCACAGTGGCAGAACTGGAAGGAATATTTGACTGAATGTGCTTGTATGGGCGGAAGAGATGAGGAATTTAAGACAGTACTGGTTTCCAGTGAGGGTAATTGGGTTAAAATGGTGACTTTACATGAAAGAAGTCCAGAAGAGGAAGAAGTTTTAGGTTAGTTAAGAAGTGCTGGCAAGATAGCTCAGTATAGATAGATGCCCAATGTGAACCTGGACACTAGCAGCGAGGTTTGGGGGGTGGTGGTGGTGCTGTGTGTGTGTGTGTGTGTGTGCGCGCGCGCGCGTGCACACACGCACACACAAATCTGACTATAAATCCACAGAGATGTCAAAGCTGCAGGAGGAGAATTCAGAAAACTGGGTGAGGGACAGTCTTTGAGTAGTTTCACAATGAAGGAGTAGGTGGAGCAAGAGGTGGGAAAGACTGAGAAGTAGATAGACAGGCAGAACCAGATGAGTTCATTCTCATGAAATCAAGAGACCTTAAGAAGGCAGAGGTATTCGACAGTAGCAAATGTCACAGAATAGTAAAAGAAAATGAGAACTGAGAACAGGACATTAGATTTAGAAATTAGGAAAGTATTGGTAGCTTCTTTCAAACAGTAATTTCAGTAGAGTGATAAAGGCAGAGGTCATTTGCAAGGGATTTAGAAATGAGTGCAGTAGTATATAAGCTTCTCAATGGCATGGGCTGTTTTGTCTTTATTTGTACTGTCCTACTACAGTACTTTAAAATCAATCACAATCCATCACCCAGCACTGATTAATCATCTTCAATGTGCTGGGATAGGAGGGCTGCGGACACAAAAGTGAGACAGTTCTTGACTTCAAGGGATTCTATTATAGGGATCTGACCTCTCCAGAGAGAAATGAACACAAGATACACATGTACAGGAGAATACGGGGATCAGGAAAGGCCCTTGAATCTTGAAAGGGACCAGGAATTTCATGAAGTGAAGGGAGAGAGCATTCCAGGCACAGGTACCTGGGTTCAAGTGGGAGATGAAATGTTGTTGATTAGGGGGGCAGCAAGCAGGCCAGCAGCATTTGGCTGGAATTAGAGTGTCACAGAAGAGTAATAACTCATCAGCCAGGAAATGTGAACTGAAGTCAGATTGTGAAAGACTTTAAATACTGAACAAATGAGTTTGTATTTTATTTTAAAGGCGATGAGGAGCCACTGAAACTTTTTGAGTAGGGGAGTGAAGATTTCTTGTGCTTTGGGAATATAAGTTCAGCAACTAGAGATAAGATGGATTGGAAAGAGAAGTGATTGAGTGCAGAGTGAATTAGAAAGCTATTACAATAGTTCAAGAGAAGAGTGATAAGAGTCTGGACTAGCGCAGGCATTCTATGACTAGAAAGATGAGCACTAGCATGCAAGATAATGAGGGGATGAAATTGGTAAGATCTGACAACTGGTTGGATATGGGATAATGAGTGAGAATGAAGAGCTGAAGGTGACTCAGGTTTTGAACCTGGATGTGTAGAAAAATGAAAAAACAGGAGTGCTCTGGCCAGATACAGGATGTAGAATTTGAGATGTTAATGTGACATCTGGGTGGAATGTCCAGCAAGTAGAGAGAAATCAGCTGTCAAGTCTTGTCCATGCTGCTCTCTCAAAATTGCCATCTTCCTCCTCTCCATTCACACAGCCATTATCATAATCTAAGACCTACAACTTTCTAGGTCCTCATTTCCTGCACTCCTACAATAGCCTCCTCATTGGTCTCTCTGTACATAGCCTTTCTGCTTGCCAGTTCATCCTTTGTACATTGATGTTCCTAAAGCACATTTCCTTGCTGAAACATCTAACAACTCTAACTGAAAACAGAAAATCCTCCATCTAAACTTCAGTAATCACAATGTGGTTGCAGCTTACCTTTCCAGGTAGTTTACATACCATTCCCCTTCTCACATTCTCCCTTACTGCCACACTGGCCTACTTGTGGTTCATCACATAGGAGACTCCTACTCCTGCCTTTGGGCCTTTGCCCAAGACTGGAATCCCTCTCTGCTCACCTCTGCTCTTTAGAATCCCTAGACTTAACTAATCCCATTCAGCCCCTAATATCCTCACTCAAAATGATTTTGTATCTTCTTTTGTGTTTACTATATTTAGTTGCATATGTAAATATTTCCCTTATCAAGCTCCTTAAGGGAAAGGGTTATATTTTTTTTGACTTTGTATCCCCAGTGCTTGGCACAAAGCAGTCAATAAATGCCTGAGGAGATGGTAGCTGAATCTATGGAAGCTGATTACATCAAAAGAGAGAGGAGAGGCTCCAGGACTGAGCCCGGGTTATACATATATATCTGCATAAGAAATAGTACATGAATTAGGAGTCTACAAAGGACCACAGTTTCTAGATTTAGACTGGAAAGTCTTCTAGTCTACCCCCTCTCTATATACATGAACAAATTAAAGTCCAGAGAGGTTAAGTGAATTAATTAAAGTACATGGGTTAAGGAAAACTCAGATGTGGGATTAGGGCCTAGGTTCTCTAATTCCAAATCCACAGCTCTTTCTGCATCACACTGCCGATCTAGATCTGAACCCCTAGGTCTTTTGAATTCAAGCCTGGGTCTCTATCCATTGCATCAAAAGGCCTCTCTATAGGCCTTTCTCCTGTATATTTCTTAGGAGAAACTTTGTAAATTTTATTGCCATAAGCACAGTAAAGGAAGTGACACACCAATAGAAGACTACAGCCAATAGTGAAGATGAAAGCTGTTTCAGTCTTTAAGTCTCAGTTTCAAAGGCTGGAAGACCCAATTCTTTTAGACTTCTATAATGGAACAAAATGTGATAGGCTAGACATGAGTTTAGCAGAATTATTCAAAATTACTCTTCCTGTGGTTTGAAAGAGATCTTTTAAAGTCAAAGGAGAAAGATCGAAGATGCAGAAGAGCAAAGGGGTATGCTTTGGGAAGGAAGGAAAGGATGGGGTAGAGGATACAAGTAGAAGGGTTAAGCTGGGGAAAAAATAAGTTATCTTTTCTTATTCGACAGAAAGGAAGAAAGAAAGGGTGGAGATAAGAGAGGGTTTAGGATGCAGAGAATGGGAACTGAAGGAACTCAGTTCAGTTAGCTCCAATCTCTCTGAAGTCACTTGCTGACAGAAACTGTTTCTTGCAGTCACAGATAAAAGGAACAAAAAGTTCTTCTGAAATCCTGATAGCATTGTTTCTAAAAGAAAGATTGAATTGCTAGTGTTTGAATAACTTGTTTTCCTTTCCCAAAGTAGTACCTTAATCCCTTCCCCCAAATGAAGCATAATATACTAAGGGCTAACTATGTATTATTACAGGACCTGAATTTGGAGTGCAAAAAGATGATGATTGAATTGTGACTTCAGGAAACCCAAGGATATATGTCAAATCAACTGTTATAACCCTAAGTGTGAAAGTCCTTTAAACATTTTCAATGGGTAATTTGTTTTTTCTGTTCTGTGACACAGAAAACTTAAAATAAGCATTACCTCCAGATTTGCTTGTTGCTCTAGTTGTTGTACCATTTTCATGGTATTATTCAAAGTTGCACGAATACAGTTCATAGATTCTTTCTGTTCAACAGCAACTTGTTCCAACTGAGCACACAAAGTCTTATATCGAGACTTCATCATCGACAATTCCTTTAACAGTGTAAGTGGATTTTCCTATATCAGATGGAAAACATATACAGAAAGGAGAAACTACATTATGTTTAAATCAAAAATGAATATATTCACCAGTATAGCAAATCCTTAGTCATCTAAATTGGTATTTATTCATTACCAAATACATTCAGGATATTATTTAGATATACTTTGTTCCCCTCAATGTGAGAGAGGCCCTGCCTTCAAAGCAATTATAAATATGTATGTATACATATGCACATATAAAATCATACATACATGAAAACTTAAGTTCTAAAGTCCTACATCAATGAAGAATTATACTAAAATAGTCACTAAAGAGAAGCAAACCCTTTGGCCCACACTGCTGCTAGACATATACTTCAAAGGAGGTTGAAAAACAAGGGAAAGGTTTCATATATACAAAAATATTTTGGAGCAGTGATTTTCACAATAGCAAAAAACTGGAAGGAAAAGTAGGTATTCACTGATTGGGAAATGACTGAATACAATGGATATATGAATGTAAGGAAAAATATTATGGTGCCGTAAGAAATGGCAATTATGAAGCATATAGAGAAACCTTGTCAGATTTATATGAACTGAACCAGGCTGAAACAGAATCAGAACATTTTTCATGATCATCACAATAATGTAAAGGAAAACAAGACTAAAAGATTTTAGAGTGTCAGTAAATGCAGTGATGACAAATTATGACTTCAGAAGACTTGATGGTAAAGGACACCTCTTGCCCATCAGCAAAGAGTTAATGAACAATAGGTGCTGAGTGCAGCAAGCTTTTTCAGATATGACCCAATTTGCTTGTCTGTATTTGTTACAAAGGACGGTTCTATTTTGGGGACAGGAATTACCATTGGGAAGTTAACAGTGATGTTTAAAAGAAATCAGTATCAATACAACATGCTTAAAAATTGATTTACCACTTCAAAAAAAAAGTTTATTTGAGGGTATACGAAATGCTACTTGTCACAAGCCAATTTTCTGTCCTTTCTGCAAGCATGCATATGAATTGCTAGTTATGGCTTTGCAGTCCTTTTATTAATTTTTTGTTAATTCTCCATATTAGCAGATTCAAACTGTCAGTCTTCTGAGCTTCTAGTCCCAGCCACCTGTTACCCTCTTCTGGTAGACTACCTTACCTTCTACTTTATAAAGGAACTTGAAAACCTCCAGTAGAAGCCCAGTCTTCTCTCCTTATGGCCTCAGAATGTTCATTTCTATGTCAATATTCTCATTTCTCCCTTCTAGTTAGGAGGAATACATTTTTTTCTCCTTTCATTAGCAAATTTCACCATTCTTATACCTTCCCTATTTCTGATGCATTACTCATCCCTCTTTTTCAAAATATTCTCAGTTCAAATATACATCTCTGATGCTTATTAGAGCTGTGTGACCCTGGGCAAGTCTCTTAACTTCTGCTTACTTCAGTTTCTTCAAACGTAAAATAGGAGTAATAATAATGTCACCTATTCCCCATGGTTATTGTAAGAACCAAATGAGATAATATTGGTAAAGCACTTGGCACAGTGCCTGACGCACAGTAAGCTCTTAATGCTTGTTTCTTTCCTTCCTTGCCCTTAGGTTCAACTGAGATTAATATCAAACTGCTATCATAATAATCATTTACATAGAACATTAAAAGTTTGCAAAGCCCTTTATACACGTTATCTAATGTGAGTCTAAGAACTACTCTGTGAGAGATATCACCTCCTAATTATCAGATTGGCTAGGATGACATAAAATGAAAACGACCAATGTTGGCAGAAAACAGGCAAACTGATGTACTGATGTACTGTTAGTGGAGCTGTTAGTTAGTCTAACCATTCTGCAAAGCAGTTTGGAACTATGCCCCAAAAGTTATTAAACTGAAAACCCTTTGACCCAGCAATACTGCTACCATGTCTATAACCCAAAGAGATCAAATAAAAAGGAAAATGACCCATGTGTACAAAAAAAGATTTGTTGCAGCTCTTTCTGTGGTAGCAAAGAATTGGAAACTAAGGGGATGCCTATCAATTATGTAATGGCTGAACAAGTTATAGTATATGAATGTGATGGAATGCTATTATGTTTTAAGAAATGATGAAGGGGATGATTTCAGAAAAACCTGGGAAGATTTGTATGAATGGAAAGTGAAGTGAGCAGAACCAGAACAATTTACACAGTAAAAGTAATACTGTAAAAAGAATCAACTTTGTAAGACTTAGGAACTCTGAACAACACAAGACCAATCACAAACCCAAGGATTCATGATGAAAACATGATAGTCATCTCTACATAGGAACCTGATGGACTCGAGTACAAACAAGCATATTTTTCTCTCTTTTTTTTGGACATGGCTAATATGGGAAATTTGTCTTGCATGACTATTTGTATTTGTAATCAGCTTTGTTTTTCTTGCCTTATCAATGACTGGAGGAGGGGAGAAAATTCAGAACTGAAAAAAAAATTAATATAAAAAAAAACAACAAAAATAGAATTAAGCCTTTTGGAATGCCCAAAATTAGAGTAGGATGCAGAGCACTGAAAGAAACAAAAGGAAGTTAGAAAAACAAAACAGTGTAGTGCCATATAAGGCAAGAAAAAGTTTTAAGAGAGTGATACAACAATATCTAAATGCAACAGAAGTCAAAGAAAATAAGAGCAGAATAAAGTACACTGGATGTAGCAATCAGACAGCCAAACTTGCCTTTAAAAAAGAAAAGTAGTTTCACCATAGTGGTAAGGATAGAAGCCACGAAGAGCCAGAAAGAGGAAAGTGTACAAACACTGTGAATGGAGTTCAGGGAAACTTGGAAACTACATTTCTCCAGTGCGCCAAGCCCACACTTCAGCAAATCAGCAATATTGTGGAGAAGCAGGAACTTGAGAAAGATATTGTCTGGGTTTGGTTCTGTAACTGACATCAGAAGGGCAAATACAGCAATAGCAACCTCCCTTGTGAAGATTTTGAGATGGCTGGTTCCTTCCCTGGTGGACCTATACCTTTTCCCCTAGTTCCAGGCCCTCCATTCAGCCATGGATAACCCCTAGTTATAAGGGTCTTCATTTCACCACTCTCTATTCCCCAGCTCCTTTCACAGAGGAGGATGCATTTCCTCTCTCCCTGTCACCCCTCTAGGCTCCACTATGCATTCAAGTTGAAGGGTTTAGACTATCCTTGGGCAGAGGAGATGAGACTAGACATGAGGAACCCAACAAATTATTTTAAGGTCTGGAAGGTGCACGATCAACCTCTCTGTATCCTGGGGGTGTACAGGAAAAGGGAAGAATGGGATCAATATTTCAGAGATTCATAAACAGATTTTTTTGAGGGGAACAGATGGGAGGGTAGTTGGAAAATTTGCTGTTTATTAGTTCTGCATCTCCTAAGTCTTAAATAAAGCAACCTGAAAAGCAAAAAAAGAAAAAAGAAAACAGACCAAAAAAAAAAAGAGATTTCTAAAAAAAGTATGCTTTGATCTGCATTCCGACTCCGTTAGTTTCTTTCTCTGGAGATGGTTAACATTTTTCATCCTAAGTCCTTGGATCATTATATTTCTGAGAATAGCTAAGTCATTGACAGTTGATTACGGTACAGTATTACTGTTACTGTATATGCTGTTCTCCTGGTTTTGATCACTTCATTTTGCATCAGTTCACGTAAATCTTTTCAGGTTTTTCTAAAAGCAGCCTGCTCACCATTTCTTAGAACATAATGAAATAATATACACTTTTTTTTAAAAATAAATTTATTTAACTTTTTACATTCATTTTCACAAGATTTTGGGTTCCAAAATTTTCTCCCCATTTGTCCCCTCCCCCCTCCCCGATACACTGGACATTCTAATCACCCCTATCACCAATCTGCCCTCTCTTCTATCATCCCTCCCTTCCCTTA
>CM053770.1:542924645-543012971 GCA_028658325.1 Potorous gilbertii
CTTTTTGAACCTCTTTTGCCAATTGAGTTAGCCTATTTTTCAAGGTGTTATTTTCTTCAGCATTTTTTGGGTCTCCTTAAGCAAGGTGTTGACCTGCTTTTCATGCTTTTCTTGCATCTCTCTCATTTCTCTTCCCGGTTTTTCCCCCACCTCTATTACTTGATTTTCAAAATCCTTTTTGAGTTCTTCCATGGCCTGAGACTACTGTTTATTTTGGATGTTTGGGATACAGAAGCCTTGACTTTTATGCCTTTCTTTGATGGTAATCATTGTTCTTCCTCATCTGAAAGGATGGGAGAAGGTATCTGTTCCCCAAGAAAGTAACCTTCTATAGTTTTATTTTTTTCCCTTTTATGTGCATTTCCCCAACCAGTTACTTGACTTTTGGGTCCTTTGTCAAGAGTAGGGTATACTGTGTAAGACCTCAGTTCCTCTTAGGTGGCACAATAAAGTGTGTACACTGGTCTGGGAGCAGGAAGAGATTTTTGTGCCCAGAATCTTAGCAGAGTTCTCTCTCCACAGTCACCTGGCCTCCAGTTCTGCCAAGCCAGCACTGGTCAAACTGTGGGGGGAGGGCTGCCTTTCAGTGTGAGACAAGTACCAGCTCCCTCAGGGCCTCTACACAGGGCCAAGGTAATAATTAGCTCCTCAGTGCCCCCCCCCCGGGGTTTTTTACGATCCAACAATGGGTGGGAGCTGCTGTGAGAACTGCTGCCACCTGCCGATGTGACCTCTATGGCCGATGCCTGAGACCAGAGTTATGGAAGGCCCTTCTCTCTTCCCAGCCAGCTGAAAAAACCCTGTCACTGACCTTTGGCGCCTGTAGGTTGAGGGATCTACGAACCTGCTGCTACTGGGACTGGGGATTCCTTGACTGGAGATTCCACCCCTGATGTCTCCTCCTCCCTAAACGCTGGGCTGGGCTCCACATCCGGTGCAACAGATGTTTTCTATGGGCCTTTCAGGTAACTCTGGGCTGGAAATCTCCTCCACTCTGTTGTTCTCCACTTCTGCTCCTCCAAAATTTGTTGAGAGTCCTTCTCTACACGTATTTTATGGGCTGTGTGGGGAGAGCCTCCATAAGTGTGCCTTTCTACTCCACCATCTTTGCTCCACCCCCCTGGATGAACTTTTCTTGAAGCTTCAGGACAAGACTGAAGATCTCAACTTTAGACCTGTCCTTCATTCAGATCAGGATGTTTGCCTCACAGATCATTTCCAGATGCAAGGCCTCCAGGTTCAGAGGTATCTTCCTATGTTTCTGTTGGTATTAGCCATCAAAATTAGGGGACTTGAAGAACCACCTACACAGGTCTAGCCAATCACCCTTGAGGACACAAGTGTGCTGGGGGCCAACATGCTCCAGGGTTTTCTGGAAGTCATCTGAATGGAAAGAATGGATTTGAGGGGGGAGTCTTTCAGGGAGTGATTGCCCTCTGCAGGGGCATCAGGCTTGTCATGTAGTGCTCCAGAAGGATGATGAAACTCTTGGTGAGCTCCAAGAAAACTGCAGAATCAGAGCACTCTGCACCCTGAAGGACACTTCTTTAGATGCTCTTCAACAACCTCTTAATGAGTATTTATCCTTGTGTCTAGGAGGTGTAGAGCCCTGGCTTAGAGTCCAGGGTCTTCAACTTTGTGAGTTTCTTCATCATGCCACAGTTCTTTGAGTTAAAAGTATAATAGTTTCCCCTTGGATTTTTAACTGTCAAAAAATTATTATATAATTCAAAGTTACATGCACTGCACAGTACTTTAAGACTTGTGCTAAGGTAGATTTTTAAACAAACACTTTTCAAGTTGTATTGTTTGTTCACAAACTAATAAAACTTCTGACAGTTTAGGATTTAGAATCTCCAATAGTATCTGAAACTACCATTCCATCTACAGCTTCTTTCAAATCAAGCTATGAAACAGTAACTTAGACTGATTTTTTAAAAAAAACTTAACACATTATAGTTTAAAAAGTTCAAAAAGAATAAACTGTCCTCTCTCTGAAGTGAGTGGTTTCAGGTGCAGATACCTTCAACTGTTAGGTAAGCACTTACAGCATAAAAGGATCCAATAGTAATCAAGAAAAAATGCTTGTCTGCCAGGAACATTTACGTTAAGACTAGAGCAACTAACACTGACAGTTTCTTTTTAATGGATTTATTCTTGCATTTAATTATTGCACTGGCCTTATTATCTCCACTGCATTTGTGTTTAGAAAAGACTTCACAGCAGAAGCAGAGCTGCAAATGGGCTATGAAGGACAGAACGAGAAGCAACCAGACAGGGAATAGCAAACGATGCCAAGAATTGGGCAATAAATTGGAGCCAAGAAGGGAGAAATAAAGAACTGTTTGCCTGACTGCAGTTATCTCAGTGGACAAGAGAGTAGCAGGAGGAGATTAAAGAAACATTTCAACTAGAGCAAAATCTAAATATGATATTGGCAAATAAAGTTGATGAAGTTTACATGCCTACTGAAGTGGATAAAGCTGGAAGTCAGTACCTGAAACTAAACTAGAAAATGTTAAAGTTAAAAAATAAACACACTAGTTCCATAATCACAAAAAATCTCACGGAAGTCCAACATGACTAATAAGTGCTTCTTTGTTGGCAAAAAACTTGGTCAGCAAATAGCTGAGAGAGGGTGAGTCCAAGGTTCTATCTCTTCCACAGTTAATTTGGGCAAGTACTTCACCTCTGGGCCATAAGAGTCATTTAATAAAGGATAACAAAGGATGTCATCAAGGAACTGTATGACCAAAAAACATTGGCTAATCACATGACAGATGGACAACCAGAGTGTTTCACTGGTACCCTTGTGATGCTGCAAGGTCTCCAACACATTGAGTGGATTCTTAAGAGGTGACCTTTTAGGAAAACATGGACAAGAGTTACATAGGATATGCAGGAATGGATGGGATACGATCTGCACTGTTAGAAGGATCTCACAAATCCATGAATATTTTGTTGGATTGGATCACATCTTCACCTGTAAAATGACAAGGTGGGTCTGAAATTCTAGTTCACCCCCTCTGAAATGGTAAAAATGACAAAAGACAGGTCAGTCAATGTTGGAGAGGGTCTGGACAGGCACACCAATGTGTGGCTTGTGGAGCTGTGATTTAGTCTAACTATTCTGGAAAAAAATGTAATAAAGGAACGACTGAAATGATCATACCCTTTGACCTACTGATCTTACATTGAAGTATATACCCCAATGAGGTCGATGATAAAAAGAAAGGCTCTATACATACTAAAATATTTTTTTGTTGTGGCAAGGAACTAGAAAAAAAGTAGATGCCCATAAAATAGGGAATAGATGAAGAAATATAATCATATATTACCACATTTATAAAAAATGACAAAAATGACAAATTCAGAGAAATCTGGAAAGACTTGTATGAATTGAATCAGAATTGTGAGCAAAAACAGAACAATTTAGACAAGTATAATAATGTAAAAGAAAATGACTCTCAAAGACTTAGCAACTGTGAACAATCTAATAATCAATCATGACTTTAGAAAACTAACGATGAAGCATGTTACCCAATTTGTTAGTAAGAGAAGTGCAGTTGCATATATAATCCTCTTTTTCTAACAGTCTGAATACAAATCTAGCCTCAGACACTTACTAGCTGTGTGACTCTTGGGCAAGTCACTTACCCTCTGATTCAGTTTCTTCATCTATAAAATGTGGATAATAATGGCATCTACCTCCCAGGGTTGTTGTGAGGACAAAATGAGATAATATTTATAAACCACTTTATAAACCTTAAAGTACTATACATACACTATTATAATTTAGAAGAAAAATTTTAAATATTATCATGCTCTAAGAAACGGAATATAAATATGATTAATAAAGAGGAGCACAATAAGACATGAATTGAGTCGCAATGAAACAAGCAGTATCAGGAAATATATAGTTACTATCACAATGCAAATGAGAAAAAAACAATTAAAATTGAAGGCTGTGAAATTATAATGACTAAGCTTGGCTTCAAAGAGATATAAGAATTTACCTTACTCCTTTCAGTGCACAAGTGAGGAACTGTGGATAGAAGTAGAATACAGAATATAATGTAGAATCTGATTGATATTTAGTTTTGCTGAACTTTTTTTCCCCTTTTAAAAAATTCTATTACAAGAGAAAACTCTCTGGAAGAAGGAAGGGGCAGAGATACATTGGGAAATGTGGGTAATATGAAAACAAAAGTTATCAGTAAATTTTTAAAATGATAGTTATAAATTATCTTCAGCATTAAAATTCTATGAACTTTGGCAATCTCTATTGCAATTAGTACATAAAAAGTTTGATTTTTTTTTTTAAATTATATTACAAAGAAAAATGATGAATATGCGGACTGTACTGAGAGGCATAACTTTCAAGAATAAGGTGTTAGTCCTGATGTACTATGCTCGACTTCGGGTCCCACTGAGACCACATAAGGAGTTTTGTGTTCAATACTGGGCACACTTCATAAAGGACACTGATAAACTGGAAAGCATCCAGAGGAAAGCAATTACAACACCGAAGGGGCAAGAATCTGAGCTATATGAAGACTGGGTGAAGATATTGGGGGATGTTTAGATTGAAGAAATTAGGCCTAAGAGTCATCTTCAAATTTGTAAAAGGTTATCTATCTTGTTCTGTTTGGCCTCAGAGACCTTGGAGTACTAAAAGACTATTAGTTGTTAGGAGGCCATTTTGGGTTTGATGTTAGGAAAAACTTCTTTGTAATTAGAAGAATCCAAAAAAGTGGGCTACTTTGGAGGTAGCAGGCTGACCCTAATTGGAGCTCATGAGACAAGTGCTAGATTTACCACTTGTCAGGTATATTGTGGGGGGAATTATTTTTCATATATGGACTGGTGAACACCCTTCCATCCAATTCATAAATTTTGTGATTCCGTAGCCTTCTAACAACAACAAAAGTATAGGTATTCAATATTTTCTTTCATTTGTATTAATGAGAATGCTAGCTGAAACTCTGTTTTTTTCTAATCAAGGATGATGGCATCTTCATCAGTTCTTCACCCTGGCCACTGTTCTTTCCAAACACTAAAACCCTATAAGCAATATTGCACTACTCACAGCTATGCACACAGCAGAGACAATATCGATAGGGTTCTAGGATCTGGTAGTATCAACAGGAAATATATTTTTAAATTATGCAGTAGGTAACTCAATTTTATAATTGACCAATCATGATATTCCCCAAACTGATTAATATGCAATAACTCAGACTGCTTAGTGGATTAAACTAATGATACTGCCACCACACTTCACTCAAATATCCCTCTCTCTGGTATAAATGAGACTCTTGGGAGCTGGATAATTGCCTTGTAAAACAGTGAAATGGCAGTTACTGCTTAATTAACTTTAGTTCTTCATTTTAATAACTATTAGGATCTTTAAAAAAACCCCACAGTACATTAAAATAGCTACCAAGAAAACCTCACAATGTGATTTAGGAATTACAGTGTTTTAGTAAAGCTGGCATGAAAAGCAGCAGCATATATCTTTAGAGAACAAAATTCATTGAAAAGCCTGGGCAATTAGTTTGAAAGTCCATAGAAATAAATTTAGAGAGTCCCAAGGATTAGGTAATTTAAGATCTAACTAATCTTATATCTTATGAATTAATTTGGGAAACTAATGAATTTTTGTAAAATATAAAATAATTATCTTAAAAGTCACAGGACAGTTGAGAAGTCATTTAAGAGGTCTGAGCTGTATGGGTTAAGAGTATAATATATATTTCATAAGCTTATATATTTCATGTCAAGCTTTAAACATGCTTAACTTAATGTAGTGCACTGCTTATTAAAGTATGTAGTAATTAACTATATGAGAAAAGGTAGTCAGATGGAGAAAATGGGGGCAACACTTGGCTTATGAACATGTGACTTGGGAACAAACAATAGCTATAGCTTGCCTAAAATAAATCTAACTTAAAAGTAAATTTAAAAAACAAAAGTTCAGTCTTTTCTTCTAGTGGAACTACTAGAAATGCCAATGGAACTCCTTCTGCTCTCTCATCTTCCTTTACTGTTGTCTAGGGAACTGAAGCTGATGGCTAAACAAACAAATGCCCTTGAAGTCCCACCACTAGGGGAATCCTCACCTCTTTCTTTTTCCCCATCCCAATGTTAACAATTACTGGAAACTCAGCTGTACTCTTCCTTTCCCAACTCCCAGCCCCTGGGTCTCTTCTATGTACCATTTTGGAAATGACTCCACTCTGAAACCTGAATTGCCAGAAAACCTCTTTCCCCTCATCTACCCTTTACCCCCAGCCCCTCTTCCATCACTCTGAAGTCCCTAGCCCAAGCTCCTCTTTGGCTGATAATAGGATAGCAGGAGTTTCCCCTGCAAGTTTATGTGTTGGGGTTGGGATATATTAGCAAGAAGGCTTCTTTGGTTACTGGGACTCAAGGAGGGAAGAGACCTCTCTCCCCACTTAGAATTTTCTCATGGAAATGATGATGAGAGAACTAGTTCCTTATTGCTAGAGTACAACTATGTTATGGATTTGACTCTAGAATCACAGATTAGAACTATAAGGATCGTTGTCTTTATGTTATAAAGAGCAAACTGAGTTTTGGCAACTTGCATACTGTCACAAAGTAAACAGTGAGAACTGAAAATAGAGTCCAGATCTGTGGGCTTATGTTCTTTCTACCATATGAGAGTGCAAGTAGAATTCTATCTCCTGGTTTCGGAAACTACTCTTTAGAAGTAATATACATTCAGTATTGATAAATTGTAGACTGCCTATAGTTTCTATGTAATTAATTTGGGGCGGGGGACGGTATACATCACCTACAATTTTATCTATTGCCCTCAATAAAATCTATTTGTCTATCTCTCATGTCTACAAGGGACACTTTTGTGCTTACCTAAAATGGTAAACAGTGAGGTACACAGGTGCTAGAGGGCTTCCTGCATACCATTCAGATAAATGGTGTTGCCAAAGTGGAAGTGAGTAGGCAGAGGCTCCTTTCCACTAAAATGTATGGCCAAGGGGAATAAAGCTGGCATTTCAAATCCTGTGTTTATACAGGCTGTATAAAACCGTAGCTAGTTAGCATATATGTACATTAGTTTCTACTTGTCTTGAACAAATGATTTTCAATCAAAAAAGCCTCTGTCTACTGGAGCATTTTCCTTAGCTTCGGGTTCTTCCTCTTTTCACATGATTAAACCTTTTGAAATGTCATATTCCATTTTATTCTGTTCTACATGTAAGGATCAAGAAACTGACAAACCTTTCTGAAATGACTGTGTACATTTTATATTTATTTACCGGTAGACATGTTGGATTTGGAATCAGAAAACCAGAGGGTTCAACTCTCAACACTGCTTTCTGTTTAACCTTGAGCAAGTCACTTTCCAGGCAAGGTGGTTTCTAAGGTCTCTTTCAGCTCAAAATCCATCATCTTAGGATCATAATCTCCTCGTTCATTAAAATGTAAGCTTCTTGAGGGAAGAAATTCTTTCTTTTTGCCTCTGTATCTCTAGAATTTGGAATGGTGTCTGGCACATAGTAGGTAATTAACAAATGTAGTTTCAAAATATGACCTTAGCAATCATTGGCCAAATTCTTGACTTGGTCAACCTAAATGCAAACATTTTATTATGGCTCAATATATCTAGATAACATAGGGGTTAGTATTCATCTTTGTGAACAACTCTTCTAATCCCATGAAACTCTCATCCAGATTTCATGCATGTTGGTATTTAATTGCTTAAGAAAACCCCGCCAAAATCTGAAGTTAAGAGAAGCAACAAATTTCATAGCCAACCATGCTCCAAAACCAAAGTAACACTATGAGAAGCAGTATGTGAGCAGTGGATATTTTCCTTAAATAAATCAGACTTTAGCACTTCAGGCAATGGCTAGATGGGAGGATGTTTATATCTGAAGAGGTAATATTCACTGAGAATAGATTTTTTAAAACAAGTAAAAAAACTGCTAGTTCAGTACTGGCTCTGAAGGACAAGAATACTACAGAAGCACTAAGTCATATGTCTTTTCTTTAAAAAGGGAGTAAATGTTGCTTATCTGCGAGGCTAAGAGTTTTTTTTTTTTAAATAGGGAAGCCAACTGATTGTTTATATTAGGTTTATAAATAGATAAAACGTAAGGCTACATTCCAATGGACTCAACTTTCAAGCAGATTTCAGACTTTCTGAAGCTGTTGCTACAGACTTAAATGCTTTTGTTCCTTCTCTTATATGGCAATAAAATGTTTATATATATACATACATACATATATAGTCTAATTATGAGCTGCTTCAGCAAAACTGAATTTACTGTATTTGCCAAAACCTCAAAACTCCAAAAAAAAAGTATAAATGATAATAAGGCAGTGTGCTAGGCACTGAAAAACAAAGAAGTCTTGGCCTAGGAGGGAAGATGTCAGAATTTAAGACTTAAGTTAAAGACTTAGAGAACAGTAGAGGGCAGGCTAGAAATGGGGCCTTAAACCCAGGAAGACAGGTTCAAGACCTACTGACTTATGTGACCCTGGGCAAGACAAATCAGGAGGGGATTTAATTTGTTCATTCATTCAACTGTTGGACTACATGAAAGGCTTGGGGGTGGAAGTGAGGGGGGTTGGCTGAAGAGGTGAATAACAGATAAAAGATGAGTATGATACTGTCCCTTGCCCTCTCAGAACTTACAATGCAGCAGAGGAGAAAGGCATAAACAGTTAACTACAAGACAAAGCAGTTATCTGTCGTAACAAGAAATGTCTTTTAAGGGATAAGATGAAATGTTGATGTGAAAAAAAGGCATTCTTGTCTAGGTACTACAGGGGACTTAAAATTCTGCCATTGCTTTAGAAAAGCTGATACGCTAAAAACAAAAGACTATATCAAATTCCTTCAAAGCAAATTATGCTTATGGTGGATTCCTCTTGTTTGGATTCCTCCATCTATTTTTAAAAATTTAAAATTCTGCCATATTTGCTGTCCTTACTACGTTTGGGTTTCAAAATCCAAATGTAGAGAATGTCTCCAGGAATTTGTATAGCATGGCCGTTTAATGAATATATTGATAGCATATAACAAAGTTTACACTGTTTCACACTTTAAAAGTCTTGAAACTAAGCATAAAAGCAATGACGGCTTTACTGAAGCAAGAGTACGAATGATTAAGTTGCATGGGACATACATATTTGCAAAACTTTTCCCTTATGATTTACTTCAAGAGAAATTAACTTTTTAATGGCACTTAGCAATATCTGTCTTATTAAATTATCAATACTGCTAAATTGATGGTTCAAATGAAACTGCATGATGCAACATTATAAGAATTCTCAGTTCTAAACTCTTAAGTTATTATTTCTAATCCACTCGGTTAAAAGTCTAAATTTCTTACAAATAAAAGGCACAGTTAACCTGATAATGACATGACAGCACTTTTAAGTAATAAGTCAAAAAGCAAAGCTACAATGACTTTTCTTAATCTCTATCCCACTATTCTGGCTTTGAGTATATTTCTCCTCAAAAACCTACTCAGGTATCCATGTTTGCTTCCCCAGATAGAATACAGCTTGATGGAGAAGGTCAATTTCACTTTTCTATTTGCATATCTAGCATCTACCACAGTGCCTGGAACATTGTAGGCACTCAATACTTGCAAACTGATAAAACTGCTGAGAAGTTTAACCATCAAACCTTTGCTTACAGACACTCCCTATTTTTTATATTTCCATTCTTCCGTTACTTAAGTGAGTCTACAAAAAAAACCCACATAAGATATGTGTGTGTTTCTCACTGTTTTACTTTTCTACTTGTAAATTAACACATTAAAACTGAAACTAAAGACTGCATACACAAACTATAGCAAAAGAAGTCAGCAGATTGGAGGAGTGTTTCTAATGTATTTTTATCACTGAGTTTCACTTCTAATGAATTGTACTATTTCTTCTCATTTCACATGCCCGTAAAATAGATAGGTATGATATGTAATGTTACACATATAACACATATGTAATAATAATCAGATGAGGTTTTAACTACATATACCCCAAAATATTTACAGCAACATTTTTGGGATAGCAAAGAATTGTAAACAATGTATTTGCCATCATTTGGAGACACAGCTAAATAAATTGTATTACATGAATATAGTGGAATATTATTGTGCTTTAAGAAATAACGAAAGTGATAAATACAGAAGAGCATGAAAAGACTAGCACGAACTGATGCAGAGTGAAGCAGAGCAAAGAAAAAAATATACACAATGATTACAAAGCAAATGGAAAGAGTAACAACCACAAAGAGAATGATGCAAAAGTACAAAGCAAAACGGATAGGTAGAAGTGAAAGGTCCACAGCTGTGGAACGTTAGTATATTTTCAATTTTTTTTGGTGTATTAGTCAGTTTTACTGATTTTCCTCTGACTTTAAAAGATTCTTTCTCATATGAGATGGCTCTGTGGGTAAGGAAAGAGGAAGGGATGCTAGGAAAAACTTAAGGCAATGTTAAAATAAAGATAATAATGTATTTTAAATAATTTTTTAGCAATGAAAAGTTTAACATTTCCTAGTTACATTTCAAGACATTTTTATTGCTCAGTTTCTTAATTTATAAAATAAAAGTTGCAGCAGATGACACCAATGTTTCTTTCAGCTCTAGAATAGTAGGATTTTGTCATGTTAGTGCCTGTGATATTTTTATATAACCTTATGAATGTATGCTAAGTAAAATATATCACAATAAAAGTACAAAAAAGTATAAATACATATAGGAATTCTTTCATAGCATCCTTTCAAACAAAACTAGCTCCTTTCTTTTTTCTCATTTTCATACTAAACATTTATGTCCAACACATAGGACTTAATACACGTTCTTGTTACATCTGTGTCAGTTAATTTAAGCTTCTCTCACTAAATATTTGACTCGAAACCTCAACTGGGGAATTGTAGGGAGAATTTTTAAAGTTTTTAAAAATTAGATCCTGAATTCAGATTTTGTGAGGAAAACAAAATCTTTTCAGATTATCTTGTATTGAGCTAGGCCTTTCATCTATTCATATGCAAACTAGGAAAATAAAGAATTTGCTAAGCTCCCTCTTAAAACTTTGTTTTAAAAAGATGTTTCCCCTACACTGATTGGCAAGTACCTTATAGTAAATAGATGGAACTTGCTAGGATGAGAATTAGGATTTACTTTTATGATAGCTCCATAACCACTTATTAATCTGGATGGACTTCTGATTTGCTTCAGAGTAATATTTTCTATGTTCTTGTTGTACCTCCTTCTAAATCTTAAATTATCTAGTTTAAATTTCCAAAACAACCTTTACAAAGTTTTGTCTTTTTTAGGAAAAGGAAAAAAAACCACTTAAATAATCAATAGTCATCCCCAAAGAATTAAGGAATAAGGCAAAATAACCTTTTGTCTACTAAGCAAAGTATTTAAGGTACATTAGCCAACTTGTTCTCTCTATGCATTAGAGATATTTCAGCCTTTTTTTAACATAGGATAGCAAACGGAACCTGGATTCGAGTTCTAGTTTTACCCTGGGCAAAGCACTTTATTTCTCTGGACCTGTTTCCTTTGTTCCCCTTCTAGTTCTAAACTTCCACGAACTATGTATTATAGGAAGTGTAGATTTACCTACTAGTAGAGAGGAGAGACATATTTTGCAATATAACCTTTTGTCCTTCTATTTTCAAAATACTGGCTCTATACTAAAGAGAAAAAATTAAATAAACTCTTGGCTGTTTAAAAAGTTACAATGTGTCACCATTCTGGCCCTTTCAATTAATTTAGGCAGTTTCTCCAATACTAACACAAAGAATACACTCCCTTACCTGGAACAAATTACAGCCCCTATGTTGGTGAAATCCACTCTTTCTCAAACCTTCACATATTCCCTGGGCATAACATCTTACCTCTAGGGAAGGTCAAAAACAGATGGCTTTCCCTAGTTTTCTGAGTATAGTTTCAGGATCAAATTGAAGTGAGGCACAGAGGGACAACAAAAAGTACTTTCTTCCCAAATTGGAGATGCCTGGTATTCTTTATGTTATTATGGTGTAACCTTTTACCTGAGGACCCTAAAAACCTTACAACTCCATAAGTATTGGAGGAGGAAACAAGACTAAGCAATTGGCTCCTTGGTATTTTATCTTCAGACTAACTCTGTGAGAGACCAAAAAGATGTATATTACATTTGCAAGAGAAATTCATTTCACAGAGAAAAATAAATTGAGGCTTTTTTTCCAAGGTTAAAATTCATTCCAAGATACAACTCCACCCACTGCTCCAATTAGACCATTCGTGAATGGTGAGAAATAAGTCAAAGAAAAGGAATGTAGCTATACTTGAGGCCAAGAGAGGGGGGTTCAGGAAAAGAACAGTATATTTTGGCATTAGAAGTGAAATGGTTTTTCGATGAGCTATTATCATCCCCATTCCCTACAAATGATGTCCTTGGATCCATGCCAAAGATCTCTGGTATCTTTTAAAGCAGTTTTTAAATGTTATGTAAACCCGTCCGTTAGAATCCATGCCATGAATTTTTCTGCTGTATTTCTGAGCTATAGATCAAAAATTCATAATCTTCCTCCAAAAATAAAAGCACCAACAATAAAATAAAATGATACTGTAGTACTATACAAGCAAATATGACATAAAAATGCTTAAGAAATTTCCAGTTCAAAAATTCCTATGCAACACTGTTTTTAAATAATAGAGCTCAGTCTGAAGTATCAAAGTGTTTCATGTTGTTTCAACACTGTTTCAATAGGAAATAAAAACTTAATGTGAAGAGCCCACACAGTAAATAATTTTTAAAAGAGTTTAGAATAAACATAAAATTCAATGTTAACAAAAATCAAATTAATAGGATCTAGTCAGCAAAGACCTTATTTTAAAGTCTGACAAGAACTTAACAATACAAAGTATCCTACTGATTTAGGCTCCGTGAAACTTTACTTATTAAAAACTTTTAATTAAATCAGAATATATCCACATACCCTGCTTCTGTGAGAAAACAAATGACATGAAAATAAGCTGGTATCAGCAATTTATTTTAAATAGATAAAATTTCCAGGATATGGTCTAGCATTGCTACGGAGTCAATTTCCTGCATCACACACGAGAAATGATGCTTATTTTATAATAACATTTAAAAACAAGCTGCATTTCATAGATTCATGTACAATTGTATGTTCCTTGCATGTGAAAGTACTCATCTTTTTTAGTGTTTATGTTAATAAAACATTTTAAGAGAATTTTTAAAATGTTTATGAGGCCAAGGAAGGCACTTATCTTGAATCATAAAATTAAATTATATTCAATATGCTAAGCTTGTTAAGGGTTGAAAGTATAATAATAGTTAACCAATAATCAATAAACATTAAGCATATACAATGTGCCAGACACTGCTAAATGCTGTGAATACAAATAAGATAAAGTCTCTGCCTTCAAGGAGTTTACAATCTAATGGGGGAAGTTATTGATGTCCAGTCATGTCAGACTCTTGGTGGCCCCACTGGGGGTATTTCTGTCAAAGCTCCTGTAGTGGGAAAAGGGGGGCAGAGACAACACAGAAAAGAAAGCTAAAAAGAAGGATGGGAGGTGGGAGATGGTTAGGGAGCCAAATAAGTACTGAAATGACAAGTCTCAGAAGATGTCAGTCCTATTTCCCTCCTTTAATGGCATTCATGGCTCCACCCTCCAATCAGATGGACAGAGAATACTGATGAGATGAAACAAGACTGACTGATCCTACAAAATAATGAGATTTCCCAGTGAGGAGTTGTAGACTACACAACAATGAGAATGTATAGTAAAATCAGAAACATTTTCATTTACAAGAATTGAAAACAAAAAATTTCCAGTGAGCTGAGTTAGCAATAAAATTAAGGAACTAGGATATGTGAACACTTTTAAGTTGGAATGTGGTTGGCATACCATAAATTGTTAAAGATAGACTATGATAGGTAAGAGAGGTATGAGGTTAATATGTCAGAGAAAAATATCAAATAAGAATTTTCCATAAGAGTCTCTGTTAACAAAAGTCTGCTCATGAAATAAACATTCATTTTGGAAACTAATGAAAAAAGAAAAAACCTGGAAAGATGTATATGAACTGATGCTAAGTGAAGTGAGCAGAACTAGGAAAACAACATACACAGTAACAGCCGCATTGTTCATTGACTTTGACAGATTTAGCTCTTCTCAGCAATGCAAGGACCTAAAACAAATTCCAAGACTCATGATGGAAATTGTCATCTACAACCAGAGAAAGAAATATGGAGTCTGAATGCAAATCAAAGCATATTATTTTTTTGTTTTGCTTTTCTTTCCCATGATTCCTCTCATTTGTTCTAATTCTTCTATACAATATGATTAAAATGAAAATATGTTTAAAAAGAATGTATATGTAGAGCCTATATCTGATTGAATGCTGTCCTGGGGAGAGAGGAGGTGAGAGGGAGATGGAGAAAATTTAAAGCTTATGGAAGTGAATGTTGAAAACTAAAAATTAAAAAAAGAAAGTAATAAAAAAATAGGTATAGATTCAGTAACAAGTAGAAAGCCAAAGTTTTATAACTTCAGATATTGAATAATGATGCTCATTTAGCATTTTACAGGTATTAATCATGACAGTCTATTTTAAGTGCTCGTCCTTCGTTGCCGAAGAAGACTATGCCATCGGAGAAATGATGACATGACTTGCACTTGACTCCATTTTGAGTGAGGGAGGGTTGTGCAGGTCAACAGCCTCACTTCTCCTCCAGAGCCATCTGAATCCAATGAAAATGGAGAGATGTATGGTAGAGTGAAAAGTACACAGGTCCTGAAGTCACATTGCTTTTGGGTTATTGTTTGACTTGGTAGGAGTTATGTAACATTGCTAAGCTTCAGTTTTCTGACCTGTAAAATGGGATGTACTTAACTACCTGGGATGGCTATGAGGAAAGTACTCTATACACTAAAAAAATATGAACCATGGGATGATAAAACCATGTTAACGACCTGCAATTTCTTTTTTGAAACACCAAAGGAAATTCTAACTTTTGACTTGATAGCTAAGTCTTAGAATTGCCCAGGGTATGGTACAAGTGAAAAAATATTTGCTCTGAAGCCAGAGGCCCTGGGTTCAAATCTCACCTCAAGGGTGCTACACTTACCTGTGTGAGCTCATTTACTCTCAGACCTTTCTAGGCCTCAAATTTCCTCATTTGTAAAAGGAAGGTTTGGATTAGATGGCTTCTGAGGTCCCTTCCAGCTCTAGAGCTATAATCTCAGGTGACTTGTCTGGCATCTCATGGAAGATTTAAGCTCAGGTATCTTTGACTCCAGCCTCAATATGTTATGAAAATGGCAATGATAAAAATTTAAAGAAATCACTGGTACATGCAGCAGTATTTTTATGTCATCCCATGGATATTAGCTATTTTATTGACAAAGTGACATTCCTATAGCACAAGTCTAACTATCTCAACTCCACAGTTCGGGTAGCTCCAATGCTTCCTTCCACTTGTCTCTAGGACAAAATACAAATGGCTCTACTGGACATTGAAAGTCCTTAGGAATCTGGTAGTAGTCTACTTTCTGCAGACTCAAAGCTTTCTTATCATACACTCTTCATTTTAGCTGATGTGGTTTACTTGCTCTTCTTACAGGCAGAGTGTTACCTCTTTAATATCAGTGATTTTATCTAGAATGTACTCAACTTAGTAGAAACCTCAGCTTCCTCCAAGGCTCTGCTGAAGTGCTAACTCCTCCAAAAGCCTAATGTGGATCCCTACTATTGTAGGTTCCTTATCTAGAGCCCAGCAATTTTTTGTTCCCTGCTCAAGTCTGGGAATTTACTTTGCATATTTATTTGTTTAGTTGTTTACTCACATGTGCTCCTGCAGTTATCCTAAAACAAACCAAGTTGGAAGCCAGTCACTATTATCTCACTTTTGTAATTCTATTACCATAGGTTAGCATATGGTAAAATGCTTGTTGAGTGAGATCTGCTATAAATTTTTGTTTCTGAGTATTATAACACTGAAGTAAATGGCTTCATTTTTATGGTTTTTATTCAAATAGTGGTGAATAAAGGGTTGCAATCACAGAGGTCTGGGTTCAAACCCTACTTCTGCATACACTATTGTCAAGTCACATTAATGAGAGCCACACTGGATCATGAAACAAAGATTGTATTATGTTGTAGCAAATATGCATGAAAGATTTTCATGAGTCCTACATTAATGAAATCATACCAAAACATGTTTTTATATAATTCTATCACCACAGATTGTCAATTTAACAATGCTTCTAAGCACTTTTGGGATTTGTTGTCTAGTTCACATTCACTTTTTAAATTAATCCAAAAAGAAGAGAACCAAAAACCTGGAAAGATTTACATGAACTGATACAAAGTGAAGTGAGCACAACCAGGACAACACTCTACAAAGAGCAACACTGTAAGAATGACCAGCTGTGAATGACTTAGTTATTCTCAGCAATACAATGATCCAAGATAACTCCAAAGTACTCATGCTGAAAAATGCTATCCACTTCCAGAAAAAAAATTAATGGAGTCTGAATGCAGATCTAAGCATACTATTTTTCCTTTTCTGTATCACCCCCTCCTTTGGTCTGTGTCTTTCTTTCACAACATGACTATTATGGTAATATGTCTTGCATGACTGAACATGTATAACCTATATCAAACTGCTGTCTCAAGGAGGGAGGAGGTAAGGGAGAGAGAGGAAAAAATTAGAACTCAAAAATGTTTTTAAATGAATGCTAAACATTGTCTTTCAGCTTTTACAATAGAGGGGAAGAGGGGGGAGGTGAGAGGGAATAAGTGAGCCTTACTCTCATGGGATTTGGCTTAAGGAGAGAATAACACACATTCAATTGGGTATGAAAATCTATCCTACTTTGCAGGAATGCAGGGGGGAAGGGGATAGGAGAGGAAGGATAATAGAAGGGATGGCAGACTGGGGGAAGGGGTAATCAGAAGTATACACTATTGTAGGGGGACAGGCCAAGGGAGAGAATGGAATAAATGGAGGGCAGGACAGTATAGAGGGAAATGTGGTTAGTCTTCCAAACATGATTGTTATGGAAGTGTTTTGCATGGGTACACATGTATGACCTATATCGAATTGCTTGCTTTCTCAATGAGGGTGGGGAGGGCGGGAGGAAAGGAGAGAATGTGGAACTCAAAGCTTTAAAAATGAATGTTAAAAACTGTTTTTGCATGCAACTGGGAAATAAATTGTACAGGCAATGGGGTATAGAACTCTATCTTACCCTACATAAAAATAGAGGGGAGGGGAATGGGAGAAGGGCGTGATAATAAAAGGGAGGGCAGATTGGGGAAAAGGGTGGCTGGGGTACATGCTGGGGTGGTAGAGGGGAGAAAATTTAGAATTCAAAATCTTGTGGAAGTAAATGTTGAAAACTGAAAATAAATTACATTAAATTATATTACATGTAACTAGGAAAAAATATTATTTTAGAAAAATAGAAAAAAAGACAAATGAATCCAAGCTAAAAATTATCCCCCAACTCTTACAACTCACTATTTTAGTTTACAGATAACATCATTTGTTATCTCTTATTTTTATTTCCTTTACTAATGGCATACCTAAACTTGTAACTTATAGTCCCAATGAACTCAAATGGACATGACAGGGACTTTTTTGCCTCAAAAGTAAAATAGTCCTGACTTGAAATAGAACATGTAAGTGCCTCCTTGAGGGAAATTCATCTGCCTTTTTTCCAAATTAACAATGTTCTCAATCTGACTAAACGTCAGAGTCCAAGTACTACACAGAAATTAGTTAAGCAGAATTATAATGAACCAAATCAGAAATTATTTCATATATGCTTCACTAATAGCTTTCTATTGAAATATACTTTAAGAACTGATTTTAAAATATTTAACAGCTAAAGTTAGTAAACTGAGTAATATTCATCAGTTGAATAAATTCCAGATTTGGATTCTTCAATGAATGTGAATCCTCCCAAGAAGAGATTGCTTTTCACAGGCTGAAAAGGAGAGGTTTATAATGAACATGGAAAACATTTTATCTCAGAAAAATATCCAACTAGTAGTTGTCAAAAATCAAGTTTCAAAATTTGTTTGAATAGGGATTAAGATTATGGTACAATTTTCGTAATAATGAAGTGATGAAATACAGTTGTGGAAGCAAAACAAAGTCTTTTTTACAATATACCAAATTTTAGGAAGGTGATACTCTATAAACTTACAAATTAAGTTCACCTTTACCTCTTTCTGCTATTAAGACAATGTGTCTCTATCAATTACATTTTTCTTAGTTTTTAAAACAAGTTTGTACAGAATTAAACCATACAAACAATTTCCTTTGAGAAAGTACAGTGTTAGATGTAGAGACATTCTTTCCAAAATTAAGTTTATAAATACATAAAAGTCTAAAACACATCTTTAAATTCAATATTTTAAAGTTATAGTTTAAGTATATTTAAATTTTTACTATTTAAAACATTATCACAAATCTCAGTAACATAAAATTATAATTTCATCCATCACAAATGTCTTTCCAGTACAATTAGGAAATATACAAATTAAGTGAAAATTATCCATAAGTTTTGAAGGAATCATAAATCATAAGACAAGAATCAAAATATTGCTGTGTATTCTGCTTTCAGATGCTTTGACAATACTATTGCACTGCTAGCTGTAAAGTACAGTAGTGCAATAAAGTCAGAGCATTCGTTAGCAGTATTATCATAAGAAATATTAGAGAGAACAAGGAGCACCCGTTGAGATTTTAAAGGATATAACATTTACAGTAAAGTGGTCATTTTGATATGAGAAACCCCCATTAATATCATCAAAATCTTCACCTCAATGTGGATAAAAATTGGACTCAAATGCCAACTTGGGTATACAATACAATGATTTGTCCACTCTAAATGTCCTATCAGAAACACTATTTTAGAGCGCAATTAAAAACAAACAAACATGTCATAAAGGATCAAAGAACACATAGTAACTACCACTAATGGAAGTTGCAAAAAAAAAAAAAAATTTCAGTTGTTAGGATATAATTAAATGTGATTGAATGCTGCAAAAAGCAACCCAACTTGACTTTTTTGCTCACTATTTACTATGCAATGAATCTCCTTGTTAAATACTAAGAACCAAATGCATAGTTAAGACCATTAGGATGCACAGTTTCTTCGTATTCAGCCTATCTTTCCAGAAATTCCTGCAGTGTGTTATATTTGTCTTCTCACCTCTTTTTGTCTTAAGAGTTTGGTGAGAGTAATCAATAACTCCCTTGGCTGAAAGCAACAAAACCAAGTGATAGTTTCCTTGGCATTCAATGAGTCAACGTGTATTAAAGAGTATTCAGTATTACCACTCTTGTCAGTTGCACCTTTTTCTGTCTCTGAAGAAATTTTAATAATTTTAAATATCTCTCTACCATTTCTGCCACATTCCCTCCAGTTTTAATAGTAGGAAAATATTTTCATTTCCCACAAACTTAAGTAACAAAGTAATGGGCAAGAGACAACCCTGGTTTCAAGTTACTGTCATCTACTTCCTTTGTTTAAGGGTAACTAACCCAATTAGAAAGCTGAAGAATCCATTGAAAAGGCAGCTGTGGGAGCCCAGAAATGTGACCGGTATCAATGGCCAATGCCCTTTTAACATTGCACTGCTTTTTGTGCAGGATCACTAGTAGTACAACATAAAAAGGGCACTAGACAAATACCACTCAGTCAATAAGATGTCCAATCATACTAAAGAAAAAACAGATTAAGGAAACATCAAATATTACTGTGCAATATGCACAGTATGTTACTTATTTCAAATCATAAATACTTTTGAAATCATAATCAACAGACCTAAATCTTGCTCAACCTCCCCTTTATGGCATGTCCATCTATATGTACAATAAAATCTACTCAGCAGAAAGGAAATTTCCTGCATTTAATACAGTTAAATAAAAGGGATAAAATGGTTTACTATTATAGTAGAACTTACCAGTTTCTTAAATGTCATGGTACATAAAACTACTAACACCAATATTACAAATGTTAATATCCATTATTTTTATCATCAATTACGAAGATCAAGTCACTTGCTATCCAAGTCTATGGCAAAGCCTTTCCTCCTAGAGATAAAAGCATACCATGAATACTATGCCTTTTCTTTTGGTAGGTTATCTGTCAATTAGACTAATTTATTATAGTAATTTGAAGTAAAAATTCCAGACTTGTATACAGGAAAGTATAATTTACTTTTAGCAATGCAGGAAAAAAAACATTTAAAATCCATACTGCTTTTCAAGATTCTTACTGAAAACCTCTGGAAAAAAAGAAGCATCATTTTTAATCATTATATTATTTGATCAATAAAAAATAAAAATACTAAAAAGCTTGATAGCAAGGATACATGATTCCACAGAATCCCAAATCTGATTTTTTACATTCTACAATTCAATTTAAAAATATATAATTTTCAAGAAATTTAAGGGGGCAAAAAAATCAAATAAAAAATGATCTTCCCTTTCTCAATAAATAAAAAGCTACCCCTTCCCAATTCTACCCTTATAAAGGATGTTTCCCTAGATAAGTCTGTTTCATACAAATACTTAAGACCCCTTACTCTAATGTAGACAGAGTAAGAAAAGGATTAAGACACTGGAACTAAATCAGTGGCCACTAAAAATGTATTACTTGTAACATCTAGCAACAAAAATTCAGTAAAAATATCTACTCTGAAGGCTGAAATTAAGGGACATAATTTTAATACGTATCTCTGTTGGCAGTATTATTAGATACTCTAAAAATATTTATTACATTCTTAGAAGAATTTACTAACCTAAAAATAAACTCTTAGTAAACAAGCATTTATTAAGTGCTTACAATATGCCAGGGATCCAAAAAAGGCAACAATAATATATCCACCTTCAAGGTGCTCTAAAAATGATAACAATACCAAAAAAGTTTGACATTGTGTTTGAATTGTATATTAAGGACTGCCTAAAACACCTCTATCCCCAAGATCTGGATGAGAAAAACTAATTTTAAGAATGTTACAGATAGAAATTAGAAAACATGCAGACACCACACACTGGAAATTATTCCATTTGTAAAATAGAAAAAAAGATCATACATTTATAAAAAATAACACTACAGCTAAGTTGTTAAATTTCAGTATCTACATTCTTTTAAAGGCACCTGGCTTTTCTAACTACAAAGTCAAATTGAAAAAATTTTTAATTGTTATCAAGTAGACCTTAAGTTTCTACTTTTAAGTGGATTTATCCCAGAAAGGGTAACAATGATCAACACTATTCTAAAGCAACACAGAAAGGTTAGGAACTAAATTATCACGCAGGAAGAACAAGTTTAGCACAGAAAACAAAATTCATATTTATAGAAGGCAAGAATTTAAACTTAAGCAGTACAATTAAGCTCTATCCTCTATTGGAAACCTGACGTGAGACAAATTCAAGCTTGTATGTAAAATATTGAATGTTCACTTAATGAAAAATGCCAAACGGTTGAACAGTTGGCAGGGTTTACTAGATAGACCTGAAACAGTACAGAAGCCTATGTAACTGAGTTGACTAATCCATACTGGCAGAATTAACTTACCAAAACTTTTGTGTTTAAAAATTTACCAAGAGGTTGCTAAGGTCAATTGTCGTGGTTTGGGGCTCTTTTTAACTATGGCAAATTCTTTAACAATTGATACATTTAGTAGAAGAGGTGTTGAGTTGAGTAAAGGCTAGACAAACAAGTCTGTGCTAGCTAAACCAAAAGTTGCATGGCTGTTTGTGAGCCTCAGCTACCTCCAATGATTCTTCTGCAACAATAAGATTTATATCTGGAGAGTCCTTCATAAATGTTTCTCATAATGCAGAAATTAATCCACTCTTCAAAGAATTTACTAGCTTGACGCATGAAAAGCACAATTATTTCTAAAACAATTACATAAGATAAAATTTTTAACTTTTTGGCTGCAAGAAAATCATTTAACCTAGAAATAAACCTGAATTAATTTTAATGGAAAAGTACAAAAAACTAGAAGGCTTACATAATGCCTCCGATTGGAAATCAACCCACTGCCCAATACAGAACCAAGGAAAGTGAAAGTCCTTCATGAATACACAACAGATGGAAAAATATACCTTCCTGTAATATAAACAAACTTTAAAAATGTAACTTAAGAAGTATCACAACTACACTACGATGGAAGTAAAAAAAAATCAATAGGTGCCAAATTTTTTTTACAAAACATAGAACCCCTCAAAAGAGATTTTTTTTTTTACCCTGTGCTTTACCCTATCATCTGAAGTACTGGAATCGGCAGGTTTCACACTTGGGTCCACATAAACTTTTTTCATCTTCATTCCCAAGGCTTTCTACTACTCAATCTCTTTTCTTACCTCATGCTCACAGACATCTTCTATCCCAGCATCCACTCCTTTTTCCACTTCCAACTCCTCACATTCTTCCAAACCACACCCTAAGTTTGGAATAGTCTATTCTCTCCCATCTGCCAGATTACTTTTCTTTCTATAGCTCCTCAAAATTTATTCAAGGAATCTTTTCCTGCTCTGCCCAAGGCTTCTGTTCTAACAATTTAATCTCAATCACCGGCAGACCCCTGAGATTCCCGAGCATTCCTGCCCTTCATCTTTGGGTCTTACCTGTTTTAAAGTTGACTCAATTTACCCTCAATAAGGATCTACAAAGGACAGAATTCTATTACGTGCTGCCACGACTATCTCATTTTGTGCTGCGGTACTTGGCTATCAGCACTGCTGTTTTCTAAAAGTTTAGTAACATCACATTCTTAGTAATTGGGAACTGAATAAAAGTATTCATTAGAGCTTTCATGTGGAAAAGTAAAACTGCTGTTCCGTTTCAAAAAAGGATCTACTATGGGAAATAAATCACAAAACCCACTAAACTTGGCTGTATTTTTGACTACAGTATAAACCTGATAAAAACTGATCTGATTCCCATTATTAGTATTTTTGAAAGTTTGAGAAACGATTGAACAACAATAACTCACTGAACGGTTTTCTAATTATTTGATACAGTAGCTATTCCAAATTAACTACCCGGTCGGCGAACATTGAAAAACTGCAGGAGACAGAGGATTAAAAGTTAAAACACTCGGCGCCACTACACCTCCCACCTTAATCAAGGCCTCAAGTTAAATACCTTTCTAACGCTCAAAGCGGGCTGCAAAGGGTGGGGAGACAAGGGAGGAGGGGGGCGGGGAGCTGCTCCTCCCTGGATTCCCCCCGCCGGGCTCGTGCCAATCAAGGCGTCAAAACGAAGCCTGGGCAGCTGCTCGGAGGGGGCAGGCAGCACATGCACCCAGACTGCCGAAGCAGCAGCGCGGAGAGACGAGGCGAGGCGAGGCGAGGCGAGGCGTGGCGGGCGTTGGGGAAGAAGGAAGGTCGTCTCTCTCTCGAGAAGCTCCGGGGGAAGGCGGGGAGCGAGCGAGGGGGAGGGGAGTTCAAGCCCGGAATCCCCTCCCCCCAATGCACAGCGCGCCCCTCGCCCTACGGGGAAGTCAGCCTGAGAAAGAAGACGGGTACCGTGGGGGAGGGGAAAGCATAGCGAACAAGGAAATGTGGGGAGGGGGGCGGGGAGAGGGGTGGAAGAAAGAGGAAAGAAAGGGAGGGCGCCCTTAAAGAAAGAGAGGGAGGGAAGGAAGGAAGGAAGGAAGGAAGAAAGAAAGGGCCCCTAGCTTGGCCCCCTCCAGCCCGCCTCAATGACCTCCCCCTCCGCCCCAAAGTCACCCCTCTCCTCGGCGGGAGTTGCTTCCAATCCAGTCCCCTCCCTCCCACTCCTGGTGGTGAATGAAATCGACCTACGGGGAACGAATGGTACGACCCGCTCCCCACCCCCTACCCAGCCACGGCCGGGGGGAAGGAGAGTGCCGTCCACTTCCCGCCGTCCCGCACACACCTCCCTCAGTCCCTCCTCCCCACGCGGGGCAGGATTCGTGAGCGGATCCAGGAGCTCTCCTCCTGCCCCACCCCCCCTCCGCCCCCTCCAGGGGGTGTGTGAACTGAGGAGCCGAACAGCCACATTGGAAATGAATTGGCCTACCGGAGGCCCCCCGCATGAGAGTAAATGGTTCAACCCGAAAAAAACATTCCGTGCCCCCCCCCACTTCTTTCCGGACCCCGATTCTTCCACTATCCTTCCCACCCCCATAACGTGTGAATGGACCAACCCCGCCCCTTCTCCAGGCACAGGGAGACCGATCCATTCACACTTTCTAGGGGGAAACGCGGGACGCGGGCTGCACCATCTTCCCCCTTGGGGAGGGGAGGGAACGCTCGGGCTACACCATTCATGCACCCCATCTAGGGAGATGAAATTCCATGGCCCCGAATCCTCAGCATCTCCCGCCATTTCCCTCCCGCGTTCCCCGGATGTAACTCGTTCCCCGCGGCGGTTAAACGGGCCCAGGCGGTGGCTACTCCCGTAAGCGAGGGAGGAGGGGGGGGTGGTGGGAATTAAGTATCGGTGCAGCCCGAGTTGCCCAGAGTTCCCAGAGAGTCTATCGTGCTTTCTCCTCCTCCTGGTGAGAAGAATGCACAAGTCCGTCTCCTTCGCTTTGCACTCACCATCACTTCCAGCTTAGTGACCGCCGCCTCCATGTTGAATAGTTGACATTCTTCAGGCAGCGACGGCGGCAGTGGTTAAGCCCTCGAACACGAAAGATGCTAGCATGGAGCGTTCCCATTGGACAGCTGTCACACAGCGCGGCGCATCCATTGGCTTTCCTGTTTCTCCAGCACCCGCCCATTGGCGCCTGGGTCCCTCCCTTCAGAATGAAACAGAACCTCCTGTTGGACGAAGGTACAAAACGCCGCATCAGGATTGGGTCCTTTCTGCACTTTTCTTACTGGTTGCTCTTACTTTCTACTTTCAATTTTATTGCAGAGTTTCAGCAGAATCAAGTTTCTAATTGGTAGACTCGGAAGAAGCGCCAACCAATCAAACAAGAGCTTCCATAAGCCGCTTTGTGGAGGTGGAGACACCCCCCTACAACCTTATTCGTACAAAAAGCGCCATTACTCCGATTGGCCAGGAAGTCGGGACGCATTATCCAATCAAGAAATATCTTCGCTTCTTTCCCCACCAGGAGAGTGACTTGAGTAGAAATGATGGCTCTGATTGGCCCGTCTATGCCAAGGGTTTAATTTTGAATTCTCCTAGATGCTGCAGCCAGAGAGGACATTGCCCAGACTCCGTTTACCTCCCGGGGCTCTTATCCTAGTAAGTGCAGGAAGGTCTAACCTTGTTTTCCTGGGACGAGGCGCTTGGTGCTGCTTTGCATCTTTTCCTTGCTTGCAGAGCGAGGCTGGTTTGGGTGGAAGGGGAGGACGAGGGAGGGATGGATTACGGAAGACCGCACTTGTCCGCCTCCATAGGAGGGCTGGTCTTTCTCTTCACTAACGACACTTCTCTGCGCGTACAACCGCGACACAAAGAGCCGGGACTATTCAGTAAACCTTTGCCCAGTCACGGCAAGAGAAGGTACCAGTACCACGTACGAATTGGGGGCCTCCTGTGTGCGTGCTGGCGAGCTCAGGAAAAGACCGACACACCCGTCGGCTAGAGAGCCGTGCAACGCAATTTCAAAGATAACGTGAAATATAACCGAACGACACATTGAGCTGTAGCTGATGAACAGGGACTTTATCTGATAAGCAGCGGGATAAGCTTGGGAGGAGTGGGTAAAGCGGAACAAAAGTAGTTTTAGTAAATTTTTTGGTTTGGCTCCGACCTGTGATGTCATCCGTTTAGGGTACCTAAATTCCTTCCATCAGTGCAAATCTAGAATTATTTGGGGGGCCGGGAGATTGTGACTTGTCCAGAATAGCATAACCAGTATGTATGTTCGAGGTAAGACTCAGCCTAGGTTTTCTGACTGCAAGGTTTTATCTGACCGTACTTCCTTTCAGTGACATTAGCAATATATTTTGTTAATATACAGATTAGGTACCTGTATCTCTCTTTCTTAAACATTTTGGGTTCTTTCTTTGCCTTTATCACATTTCACCTGTCCTAGTAATTTAGATGTCTTATCTATTCCCTCTTAGTGTGTTAACTTCTTGAAGGCACGTTGTGTTGTCTTGACGTTGAAAGAAGTTGCCTGCCTGTTATAAAATCTTAGACCTACTTCAAGCCTTAAAGTAGAGGTGAGTTCTTAATCTTGTGTCATGGACTCCTTTGGCACTCTGGTGAGGACTATAGATACCTTGATTTGAAGGAAATGCTAAATTTCAGTTAGTGGTTAAAAAAAATGAAGGTGTCATTTTCTTCTCCATCCAAGTTCATAGATTCCCCCAGAAATCTCTCTGTGGACTTCTTTGGTCATCTTTGGACCATTTGTACTTCCTCCACTGTCACAGATATCTTTCTGACTTAGTACAGGGTAGAGTTACTTTGAACAAACACCCTCAGGAAATCACAGTGTCAATCGTTCAGCAAGCATTTATTAACTGCCAGGCACTGTGCTAAGTACTAGGGATGAAAATCTAAAAATGAAGATCTTTCTCTTCAAGACCATATCCTTTAAAAAAGGGAGATACCCAGGTTTCCAATTCTACAAATATTTGGGATCCCACTGCTTGCCAAACAGAGGTTAGAAGCTGGGAGAGATGTAAAGTTTAGATAAGACCACCAGATACCTTCTAGTATGGTGGAAAGAACACCTAATTAACCCAACTCTGATCACACTTTCCTCTCTCTCCAATGTCAACCTAGTAGTTAGAATTTCAATTCTACATTGCCCTCCGATCTTCTATCCTTTGCTCTCTTTTTTACCCACAGCCTTAGGTTACTCCCTTCCACCTTCTGCTTCCTGTGCTCTTATTCACAGCCACTGAAGGAAGATGGAGAAAGTCCCACAAACTTACTGAATACTTTACAAATTTAAGTTATCCAGACTCAAATGAACCTTTACCACGGTTAGACTATTCCTTTACTCCTCTCTGATTGATTCATTATCTCACTCCCCTAGAAGCTATCTAAACCTCTTCTCTTCTCAAAGCCCCCTTTTCCTCCTTTCTCTCAACTGGGGGCCTTGAGGTCATTTGACATTAGCTCCTTCTCTCATCCTCCTAATTTCAAATTTCCTTGACATCTCTCACTTTCTCTTCCTTTTGGCTTCTGTGACAAAGAGGTAACTCTTTTCCTTGACTAGATCAACCCCTCAACATGTGCATTTGAACACATGCTCTGCCATCTTCTCCAGCAGATTGCATCCTTAACCATCCCATCTCCAACTCCTATCAATTGATTCTCTCACTATTGCCCTCAAACATACCCAAGCCTTTCCCATCCTTAAAAAATCTTTATTAGACTTTTGTTGTCATTCAGTGTTTTCAGTTGTGTCCAACTCTGTGACCTCATTTGGGATTTTCTTGGCAAAGGTATGGAGTGGTTTGCCATTTCCTTCTCCAGTTCATTTTACAGATGAGGAAACTGAAGCAAACAGGGTTAAATGACTTGCCGAGTCACACACAGCTAGTTAAATATCTGAGGCTGGATTTGAACTCAAGTCTTCCTCACTCCAGCCGCTCTATCCACTACAGCACCTAACTGCCTTTAGTAGACCTTGTTACCATCCCCTAAAGCAACCATCCTATATCTCTCCTTGCTTTCTTGGCCAAACTTCTCAAAAGGTTGTTCCTCCTCCCTGCCTCTGCTTCCTCTCTTCTCACTCTTCAACCTTTTGCAATCTTGACTTTCAGCCTCATCACTCAACTGAAACTGTTCTCTTCAAAGTTACCAGTATTAGCTTAATTGCTCATTCTGATGGTTTTTCCTTAGTCTGGTCTTTCTCAATCTATCTCCTGCTTTTAACACCACTACCCACTGTCTCTTCCTGTATCCTCTCTCTTCTCTGGGTTTTGTGACACTGCTTTCTCTTGTTTGCTTCTTCACTACTGGGTCTTCTTTGTTGGATCATCCTCCACACCACATCCTTAGGTGGAAAGTGACATCTAAACTGTGCTTCTAAGGACGTTAGAGATTCTGTGAAGGACAGGTAACAAAGGTAACTTCCCAAATCAGGAGGATCGCTTTGCAGAGGAATGGAGGTGGGGGATAGAATGTCAAGTATAGGGAACAGCTCGAAGGCCAAAGCACTGTTCCCTCTAACCTACAGAATGAGCCTCGGTATTGAATTATATGTACATATATGTGTGTGTATATATGTGTGTGTACATATATATATACATATAATACATATATATGTATATATACATATATCTTTTGTTATGAAGTTGCACTGAGGATTTATAAAAATTGCCAACCTTTCCCTATCCTCCTAGATCACAATATATATATTTCTTTAATATATATATTTCTTTTATACATATATATATATATTTCTTTAATATATATTTCTTTTAATGGTTCCTAGTTTAAATAATTGCATTGTAGCATCAGAAATAATCTAAAATAAAAGACATTCATAATTTACTGTGTGATATTTTACAGGAGCGAAAAGTACTCTTGAAAGTCATGAGACAATGAATCTCTGTCCCAGGTTAGTGATTTGGATCCCACCTGAACCATGAGTAGGATTCATGTCTATCATGGGTTCATGAAATGATTTTAGAAAAGATGGCAATTGTAAATGTTTAATGCTTCTGGAAAAATATGCTCCTTGAGTATAAAAGTTATTCTGCGAAAGTCCTAGTTATACTAAGGACATAATAGAGTAACTGGATTTGTGTTTGTTTTTAAGACTCAATCTCCCCATCTCACCCAAGATAAAAACACAAAGACCACATGTGTGTATAGATACACACATACATACCCACATATGTCTATATGTTTGATAACAGTATTTCAGTATAATTGTTTTCCTTCATAATCCTTATGCTTTTAAAAACATTCTGAGAAGTTCATAGGATTCATCAGCCTACCAAAGGAAAGGAGTCCATGTCACAAAAAGGTTAAGAAACCTGAGATTAGATGATCTCTTTTAGTTCTCAAATTATTTCATCCCACATCTGAAAACCCTCTCCCAATTTCCATATGTACCTAGGGAGACCATAAGTAAGGTGGGTTTAAACAACTTCCAAATACTTTCTTTCAGAAACATTAACAGAAGTACTTTTTAATGCACAAACTGTGAATACCATATATTCAGACGGAGTAAAGAAGGTATATAGTCATGCTTTCGTTATAGGCAAATAACAAGCAAGTACCTATGCCAATGTAGGTACTGTGCTAAGTCTTGGGGATATAAATACAAAAGTGAAATAGTCCCTATCCTCAAGTAACTTATATTCTACTGTATGAAAATGATTTAATATTTTATTTTTCCCAATTACATATAAAAACATTTTTTACATTTGTGTGGTTTTTTTTTAATTTTGAGCTCCAAATTCTCTTCTTCCCCTTGCCTCTCCTTGAGAAGGCAAGCAACTAGATATAGGTTTACTGTATGACATTACCTTAGAGACTACTCTGTGGCAAATCACTTGAAACATCTTCCTTCTCCAGGATTTCATTGGCTTAGGTACAAGTTCCTCCACCTGGCTTAGGAAAATTCCATGAAGTAAATTCCCTCTATCAAGAAAGATGGGCACCTGGGGTGGGGGGTCGGGCACTGAAAGCTAAGAGAAGTGCCATGGATCACACCATGTTGGATGTAGGCCTTGGACCTTTGTTCTTGGAAGCCTACTTTCTGTGTCTTATGCCACCACTACCCTTTAATGTGTAAGGTAATAAAATAGAGCTTCTCCAGGAGAACAGTTTATGTAATAACAATGACATTGTCATGGAGAATCAACTCTGAAAACTTTTATTAGGAATTCTGTTCCACACAATTACAACTAGGATTCAGAGGACTCATGATAAAATAACCTACCCACCTCCTAAGAGAGGTGATGGACTCAGAATTCAGATTGAGACATTTTTTTGGGACAGGGCCTAGTGAAGAAATTTGTTTTGCTTCACTACACGTTTGTAACAGGGGATTTTGTTTTTTCTTGCTTTCTTAGTGAGAATGGGAAAATATGGTTGGGAGGGAGAGTAGGCAGATCTTCATTGGAAAAAAATTTTTTTAAATCACAACTCAAAAAAAAAATTAATATAGATCCAAAGGATAATATGCATCATATTGTGGTAAAAAAGGGCTCTGGATTTAGAATCATATAAGAGGACTCTGCTACTAATTACCTGCTGAATTTTTAGCAATTCCTTTAATCACTCTATTCCCATTTGTAGAATGGGAGGAGGGGAGCTATCTAGTCGACCTCTTTGGTTCTTTCCAACTCTAAATCTATGATTCTAAGAGAAAAAAAGAGGATAATAGCTAGCTTCATTTAAAATCATCCCCTCCACCCTGACCAACACTATTCCTCCCATCCCCATGACACTTGTTTAGTGTAAGCCCTGTATGTAGTGGTTCCAAAGCAGACCACTAAATAATGCTACCTGGGCAAATTGGAGACACAGTATGTGTCTCTTAAGAAAACCTGACCAGTCAGAATGCTATTACCCTGCTCTATTCTGGCTTGATTATATGTGTGTGTGTATGTATGTATGTATGTATGCATGTGTGTGTGTGTATATATATATATACACACACACTACACACACACATACATATGCACATATGTATGTATATATGTATTTTTCTTAAAAGGATTCTTTAAAAATGAACAATAACAACAAAAACCCTGAACAAAAAGAGGAAATATTACTCCAGGACAAAAGAGTTTATGTGCTGGGGAGGAGGGAAGGTGGGAAATTGTCACAGCTGTTCTTGTAACTTACCAAAGGTATTCATAACCACCTTTAAGCTTCAAGTTTTTCTTTGTGCCTTGAAGATGGGAGTGAATTCAAACACCACTTTCCAGTACATCTTCCAGGGCTCCAAGAATAAACCAGGGTGGGTCATTTGCTATTTTAAGTCTGAGCCTCTGTTGCCTAGCAAAATGTTGATAAGCAGGCCTCTTCCCCCTACCCAGTCAGTGGTAGCTGTTGGTGCCCCCACCCCACCTGACCCCACTTCACTGCCACGTTGCTGCCTTTGGCACCTGCCCTCCCCCTGTTTTCCCAACCCTGACAGAGAGCTATGTGAGCCAGAAGACAGTTGAAAGGAGAACCAAGTGTAGAGGTGCATACCAAGTGCCTGGAGTCCCCCAATGAACAAAGGCAGGAATGAAAGTATGGAGTCTAACAGCAGGTGGCTCCAATTCTAACACAAGTGTGGAGGGAAGGAGTCCAGGGTTGTGGTCAGAAAAGGAGGGGATGGGCAAGGTTATTTCTAGTTCTGCTACTCACTTGCTCATAAATCCAAGTGACTTCTCTCCTTATCTTCGGTTTGCTCTGTTATTAGAAGATGAGTAGTTAATAATAACCACAGCAACATTCTAAAGTTTGAAAAGTATTTATGACTAAACCCAGCAAAACTCTTTGGGAGTGTAAGATCACAACAGCTAACATTTATATAGGTTGGTGCAACCTTTTGTATATGTTATCTTATTGCATCTTTGCAACAAACCTGTGAGGTGGGTGCTGTTACTATCCTCATTTTATAATTGAGAAAACTGAGACAGAGAGAATGAATGAGTGGTCCATGATGTTTCAGAGGGAGGATTTGAACTCATGTCTATTCTGACTCCAAGTACCTACTCTAGCTATTATTCCAACTAGCAGTCCTTGAAGGGTACCTTTGCAGCAGTAAGTTTAAATCTCTTGAGTGAGTTTCCTGAGTTTCAACCCAGGAGTTTTCTAAGAAGCATGTTATTTTTAAAATGATATACTGGTTACGGGGCAGCTATGTGGTACGGTGGATAGAGTGCTGGGCCTGGAGTCAGGAAGACTCATCTCTCTGAGTTCAAATCTTGCCTCACATACTTCTACCTGTATGATCCTGGGCAACTCACTTAACCGTGTTTGACTCAGTTTCTTCATCTGTAAAATGAGCTAGAGAAGGAAATGGCAAACCATTCCAGTATCCATGCCAAGGAAGCCCCCCAAATGGGGCCCTGAACAGTCAGACACTACTGAACCACAACATGAATGCATTTTGGATACAAACACAAAAACTGTGACACTCCCTGCCCTCAAGAAGCTTATTACATCCTAATAGAGGGAGGCCACACATATAGAGGAGTGTTGACCCTGAGAGATATTTTAGTTTGGAATGTTAGAACTGAGTAGAAGTGTGGTTAGAGCCAGGCCTGGATGTGGTAAACAACTGAGGCAATCAGCAGTCAAGACTGTCAGAGGAGACTGAGGGTGGGAATTTCTGGGCAAGAAAGACTTAAGTCCTTCTGGACCTAAAGGTACTGTGGAGAGAAGTCAGAGCAGTGAAGTCCCCTTGGAGGAGTAAATAAAAGTTACATGAGCAAGGTCAGAAACCAAAAAAGCCAGCACTTTCCTCCTTCTTCTCCTTCTCCTTCCCTTCCCTGCTAACCAAGAATTTAAATCTCTGTCTACAGTTTCTCCACAGAAAAAAATGACCAAGCACAAATACCGGAGAAGAAGGAAGTTGCGAGTCAGAACCAAAATGTTCACCAAAAAAAGAAAAGCTGGTCTCTCTGATCCTATTGCTTCTCCTCTTCCTCCCTCCCCTCCTTCCTCTCCTTCATCTCCAACTCTACCTCCACCTGAAAGGTAAGCCCTGGTGTTGGGCAAAGGAAATTGTAAGTATTTAGTTAGAATTTCGTTTTACTTAGGAGAATGGCCGAAACTCAGGGTTTTCAATCTAACTGCTAGTCAGTGGGGTTGGATAAACCACCTTGGGGGTGGAGGGTGGGGGGGTGGATAGAGAGAATAAAGCTAACGTCCATGAGATGGGAGACAAGGATGCACCGTCTGTCTGAAGGCAGTTTGGGAGGGGTGGTGAGCCTTCTGAAAAGAATGACGTCTCTCTTCTCTCTTGTCCTCCCCACCATAGCCACATTCCCTTAAGACACCCTCTGGCCTATTCCCCTGCCAATGTACAGATTATGGTATCTGCCTTTTTACCTGTAAGGGAAGGGCCCAGGGTTGGCACTCTGGACCCAGCACTCATGCTATATGATGGGCCTCCCTTAGCTCAGGGGGAGGTTCTAGTAGCGTAGCTTTGGATTTCTTTTTTCCCTACAGGATAATAGATGCCTCTCTCACAAACACATGTTGTAGCCAAAGTTATCCAAAATTAGCCTGGAGCAAAACATTTTCCAGCATGAAGAATCTAATGAAATTCCTAGCAAAGAGAGTGTGGTCTTTCTATTGGTGTTGCCAGAGCAGTATTACACAGGTATGATTCTGACTGGCTCGTTCCTAGTTTTCCCTGTATATGTGTATTCAGGTAAATGATCCTCTGAGATCTTATTCATATGAGCTCACAATATGACCTGGGAAGTTTTGGGGGCTTTCAGTTGTAGGATAACATTTGGTATGTCAGGCTATTGTCTTGTTTTACTTTTGGCTGCACCTTTTTTCGTGCCCTTAGGATTCAGACTTGTTTCTTTCTGGTCTTTAGAATTTAGAGATGTTGAAAGACTTCCTATTTCCATCCCGTATGTACTTTCGGGAACTCAGCCTGATCAGACAGCAGGTGGACAAGCTGGAAAATGAATTCTACAAGCTCCAGGAAGCACTGAAGGTCAGTTACAAGACTTATAGCTAAGACAAATTTTTTGCCTGTTGTTTTCAGAATTAGAGTTATTGTCCCTTCCAGATTTTAGGTAATGGAAAATATCAATATGTAGCTATACTCACAGAAGATACTATATTTAGAATAAGTAATCTTAGTTCAATTCCCATCTTTTTTTCATCAATTATTTTTTTCTTCCCTACCCCCACCCAAATTGGAAGAAAAAAGCGAAACAAAAAAAGGGACCCCTTGTAACCAATATGCAGTCAAACGATACAAAGTCCCATATTGGCAATGCCCCCCAATGTGTCTACTGCCTATTTAAGCCATCCTTTCTCTGTCAGGAGCTGGGCTGTAGCCTTTGTCTTCAATCCTCTAGAGTCATGGTTGGCCATAGCATTGATCAAAGTTCTTAAGTCTTAGAAATCACTTTCTGCCCTTCTGTACTTTCCCAGTCGTAGCTATACTGTTGACAGTTTGGCTAGTGACTGGGCTGTGACTCCATGAGGCAGCTGGACAATCAGGCCATATGTAATGTATTTCCAGGCTGGTAAAACTAAGTTCTCCTGCTGAAAGGGAGGAGGCGTGACTAACCTCAGTCAGCCAGCAAGCACAAACATGTGTTAAGTGTCTACTGTGTTTGAGGAAATGTGTTTTACTGTCAGTCACTGGACTGACGAGAGAGCTCTGAGGCCTGTTGATACTATGTACCTTTACACATAAATTGTCCTCCTGGTGCTGCTCATTTTCCTTTGTACTAGGTCATACGACTTCCTCAGTTTTTCCGAATTCTTCGTGTTCAACAACACTTACAGGATAATAATGTTCTGTTTCATTCATATCCTACAATTTGTTCAGCCATTCCCCAATTGATGGCGTTAACTCTCCTTACAAGTTACATTCACAAAAAGTGTTGCTATGGATATTTTCTGCATATTGGGAGCACCTATCTTCACCCACTCCTAGAAATGTTCTTTTGTGACTTTTTTTCTCTCAAGCCTGTCCTTGATTTTCATTTTAACTTGATTTCATACATAAACGAATTGCAGAAGGAGGGAGTTTTAGAGGGTGGTATGCTCTATCTCTGGGGATGCCTCTAGACCTCAAGTCCCAGTCAGAGACAGTCCTGGTCTTGGTGGCAGCCTGACAAACAGATAATTTGTACTCACTGACTTGAAGGAAGCCTCTGCTGTCCTACCACAGTTCCCATAATTTTTAACAGGAACTGAAAATAGCACATCTCTAAAATGAGGGGGTTGGACCAGATGATGTCTAGGTTTCCCTTTCTGCTCTAATGTTCTCTGGTTCTCTAACAATGGGTCATATGACATCTCTTTGAAATCATCCCCTGGTTCTTCATGTATTTTGTCCCACCCATCCTGGTTAAGATTTTATTAGATATAGTTAAAATTATTCGCTTCACTTGGGCATTTAACCATCTCAGCACTAAATCCATAATTAATAAGATAAGCCATGTCTGCTAGTAGCCACTCTTTTGGTAAATTTAATTTTATTTATTTTCAGTGTTCTACAATCACTTCCATATAACTTAGATTTTTTTTCCTCCCTCCCCCCTACTCCCTTCTCCTTCCCTGTGATGGCATACAATTTTATATAAGTTCTACACATATTAAATACATTTCATGTTGCCTAGAAGAATTAAAAGGAATGGGAGAAATCATATAACAAACCAAAACGTAATACAAAAGAAAATGATCTGCTACGTTCTGTGATTGAATTCCATGGTTCTTTCTCTGGAAGTGGAAGGCATTTTGCCTTAAAAGATCATTAGGAATTTTTTAAGTCCTTGCATTGAAGTGAAGTTCTAAGTTGACCAGAAAAAATCCTTACACACTGTGGTTGTTGCTGTGAACAATGTTCTCCTGGTTCTCCTCCTTTCACTCAGCATCAGATCGTATCAGTCTTTTCAGGCCTCTCTGAACTCTTCCTGTTCATCATTTCTTATAGCACAATAGTATTCCATTACATTCATATACCACAGCTTGTGCAGCCATTCCCCAGTTGATAGGCAGTCCCTTGATTTCCAGTTTTTGGCCACCACAAGGAGAGCTGCTGTAAATATTTTTGTACATGTGGGACCCTTTCCCATTTTTATGATCTCTTGTGGATAGAGCCCTGGAAGTGATATTGCTGATCCATTCTTAAAACTTTAATCAAAGCCTCTAACTAGGCCAATCTGCCATTCAGTTGCTCGATCAAATGAGATAATATTTATAAAGCACTTCGAACAGTGCCTGGTACATCATAAGTGCTATGTTAATTCTAGCTATTGTTATTATTAAATTTAATCTCTTTTTCTTTCAGATCTCTCAGACCCTTGCCTCAGAGTGTTCTTCTTGTCAGGACTGCCTTAAAACATGTCACTTGAAGTCTCAACTTCCAGAGGACCTTGCTCAAGCTCAAACCACTATTAGAGAATTAGCATCCATACTTCCACCTGTGACACTGCAGCCTATGGTTCTCCTTCCTCCTCCTCCTCCTCCACCTCCACCCCCTCCACCACCACCTCCTCCTCCTCCACTCAGCTCAGCACCTTTGTTGCTCAAAAAAGCTGATAGTTCCAAAGCACTTCAGGTAGGAGGCAATGACAGTGATTTCTGTTTTTCCCAGCAGTGGTAACTGGTGTGATTCATGCAAGTTGTTTTGGGCTGGGTCCCAAAGGAGAGGCAGCTTACTCCTGGCTCAGGGTTCTCTAGTTTTTTGGATTCAGGAACTTGATTTTTTCAGCATCTGTTTAGAGGTGATCACCCCCTAAAGGTTCGATCCATATGTTTTTTGCCCATAAAAACCAAAATGCTAATTTATTTGTCTACCTGTAGAAACAGAACTGCATAGTTGAATGGAATAACTCTGTTGGTCGGTCCCTACATTCTCTTCCCAGGAGAAAAGGCTACTTAAGAATCAAATTCTTATCAGACCTTTGCCAGGTAATGACAGAGTGGGAATAAAGAGAGCTGGATGATAAAGGTTGTGAAGGGATAAATGATGTCATACAAAATAATCGGATATACCCTCCTTCACTGTAGTGATGTAACTGTCCAGCCAAATGGAATGTTTGGAGGTAGCATGGTATGTAGTACAACGATTATTATTTTGGAAATTGAGTTTTCATGATTAGAAATGAGTTCTATTCCTGGTTCTGTCATTTGTACCTAAAACAAATAACTTAACCTTTCTTGGCCTCAGTTTCTTCATTTATCAAAAGACGACATCTGCTTTATTTCCCATTCAGGGTTATATTGATCAAAGGACATAATGTATATAAGAAATATTTATGAACTTGTTAATGTTTTATTGACACTTAAAAAAATTTTTTGTTATTCTCCAATATATTCTTCACTCCCAATGAAACTCTCCACCGTAACAAGACACATGCATTTTTTTCTTCACTTTTTTTGGCAGCATGTACAACATTGCACATCTGTAGTCCTACCTCTCTATAGAGAGGAAGGAATTGTGTGAAAATCCTTTTTTATGGGCTATAGAAATTAAGATATTACCTGCTAGAATGTAAGTTCTTCAAGGTCAAGGGTTGAATCCTACTGATTTTTGTATTCCTACAGAGCCTAGCACAGTGTTTGTACAGTGGAAAGAACACTTGATTCAGCAGTCAGAGGGCCTGGCATTAAATCTCACTTCTGATGATTAATGTGTAACTAGGGGAAAGTCACAATTCCTCTGGCCTCGGTTTACCCATTTGTAAAATGAGGAGACTGGACTAGATAGTCTCTAATGTCCCTTACGCTCTAAGTCTGTGATCTTTTAATTGGAAATATACTTTTAAAGTTTTGCCCAGTGGTGACCCCAACGAACTCAAGCTAATTTCTGCCACTTCTGTAATTTAGCACATCATGGATTACATGGTTTTGGGTTAATAGCCTTGGAACTAAGCCATCATTTGTGATTTTGATTCCTTAGGAAAATTCATTCTGAGTTTGAAACCCTTCTGAAACATATGACCTATTTGGGGCTTCCCAGCTTCTTGTATAAGAGAGATACAGCAAAGACAGAAACTAATTTTCTTCCGACTTTTGTTTCAGGGTACTTCTTTCCATTCTTCATTTTCTAATTATGTGGCTGTATTATGAGACTGAAATAGAATTTCCTTGATTTTTTTCCTCCTTTCCCCTCCCCCCTTCTTTTTCTATCTCTCTCCTTCCCCCCTTCTCCATCTCTGTTTCTGTCTCTCCTCTACTTTTTATATCTCTTTCTTCTTTCTCTCTTTTCCCCTCACCCCCTTTCCTCTTTTTTCTCTCCTTCTCACTCTTTCTTTTCCAACCCCTTCTCTTCCTCTTTCTTCCCTCCTCTCTGTATTTATCTCTCTCTCCCTCCCCTTCTCCTTCTCTGTATCTTTCTCTCCCTTCCCCCTTCTTCTTCTTCCCCTATTTTGTCTTCCCCTCTCCCTCTTTCTGACTCTGATTCACTCTCTCCTTATTCCATATCTTTCTCTTCATCTCTAACCTTCTTCTCCCTCTCTCTGTCTCTCCTCTTTGTTTCTTTTCCCCTTCTAGCTCTCTCTCCCCGCTCTCCCTCTGTCTCTCCCTTTCATTCCCTTCTCTCTCCCCTACCTCTGTATTTTTCTTCTTCTCTTTGTCTCTCCCTCCTCTTCTTTCTCTAGTTGTCTTTCCACCTCTCCCTATTTCCCTCTCTGTCTCCCTCTTTCCTCTCTATCTTCCTCTTGCTCCCATCCCGTCTCTTCCCCTTTCTGTCTCTCTTCCTCACCATTGCTCAATGATCCCTATTCAGTCTGCTGCTTCCTAATTACGGATGTTTTTGGTTTACTATGACCTCAGATGCTCGTTTGGGTCAAAGGTAGGATGTCAGACTGTCCGTGCCCTAGATGTACATCTTCTTGCCTGTCGTTATTGTGACTACAAGACAATACAGGTAGTTTCCTAGATAACGAGGCAATATCCCAAATTTGACTGGAATGATCAGAGTGATGGTTCTGGTCTCCAGCTACTTTTGTTCTTGTGGCTGCTGCACAAATTTTGTCCTGAGCATTCTGGCTACCACTGGAATCTTGGAATCAGATAGGTACCTTCTCAAATGCCTTAGTGTTATTCACTTTGGCCCCAAGTCAAGTGAACATCTCATTTTTGGTCAAGTAGCTACTTTTGAAAAAACTCTCAAAATAAACATGAATTCCTGCTTCCATCTCGCTACTGAAATATAACAGAGCCCTAAAAAACCAGCTCCATCTGGCTTATGTTTGGCAAATCAGACCTTTCCTTGTGTTTTTAGACTATACCATCAAAACAAGATGTGCCCATGCATATAACTGTTAAAGATCTGCTCACTGTGAAGTTAAAGAAGACACAGAGTTCTACCAGTAGCAGTAAGGTAAAGTAGCTGTGACCATGTGCACCATCCCCTGCCCCTCCACACACACGCACGCGCGCACACACGCACACACACACACACACACACACACACACGCCACACATGAGTTTCCGCTCTCAATACGGCCATCACTGGATTAAAACTCAATCAGCCTTTCCTTATTCATTGAGGGCATCAAGGGAAAAGTATTCTATGTTTCATCTGAATCTCTTCATATAAACTATTTAGTTGCCGTTATTAACTTAAAATACAACTTTATCCACTAAGCATTAGATTTATTGTGCTGGAATGCTCAACGATGCACTGCTCTACATTCAGACATGGGGTAAAAACTCATTAGTAAGGTAATTGTTGCACTTCACAGAATAGACCTACAATAATAATTTTATTTCAATATATTTAAAGTTAGCAAGATTATCTTTCAAAATGTTGATGATAAATTTTCCTTTTGCATTTGAAGATTCTGTCTTCACCAAAGAAACGAAAGCCGCTGGTGACAGTCTCTGATCTTCAGAGTATCTCCCTGAAACCTCAGTCCAAATTTCCATCAACTCACATCAAAAATGTGATATTGTAAGGACCTAGGCAATTTTACTGTTTTTTTTCTTTGGGATATAAGACCAGTAATGGAATCTCTGGTTCAAAGGATATGACATTTTAATCACATTATTTGCTTATCCATACTGCTTTCCAAAATATTTGTACCACTAACAATTTATTAGTACACCTATTTTTCCACAACCCCTCCAACATTGACTGTTGCCATTTTTTTGCCAAGTTTTGCCAATTTGTAGAATGTGTGGTGAAACCTCAGGGTTGTTTTGATTTGCATTTCTTTTGTTATTAGTGATTTGGAACATTTGCTTCATGTAGTTGTGAATACTTTGCAGTGCTTTTGAGAACAATTTGTTTATATCCTCTGACCATTGATCTATTGGAAAATGGAAATTAGTCTCATATATGTTTATTAATTGTTTACATATCTTGGATACCAAACCCTCATCAAAGAAACTTGTTACAAAGATTTTTCCCATTTGACTACTTCCCTTTTTATCCCATATGCATTAATTTTGTCTGTGCAGAAACTTTTCAGTTTCAAGGCATCAAAGTTAACTTTGTTCTCTTGTAATTGCCTCTATCTCTTGTTTGGTTAAAAATATATCTTTACCCATAGTTGTAAGAAGTATACATATATGACCTATTTGTCTTCTAATTTTTTATAGTATGATCTTTTAATATTAAGATAATGTATCTATTTAGAATCTGTTTTTGTATAAAGTATTAGTCTAAGTCTAATTTCTTCCAGACTGCTTTCAAGTTTTCCTAGCAAACTGTTGCTTTTTAATGTAACAAAAAACACCATGCTGTTGAAAAAGTTGTTCTACAAAAGGTGGAGTAAAAAATTAACCACTAAGACTTTATTTTATCAGCACTCCCAGAAAAGGCCAAATGGATCTGAGGAAACTTCTTAGAAAAGTCAACATAGATAGGTAACATACTTCATAATTTCTTTGTGCTTTTTAAATACATATGAAAAGCTGGTTAAAAAAACAGCCTTTAATGTTTTCAATACCTTTCCTTTGCAGGAGCCCAGGAGGTACCCCTCTCATCAATAAAGAAAATATGGAAACTGGAACAGGGTTGACCCCAATCATGACCAAGGCTTTGCGGCAAAAGTTTCAGGCAAGCTTTTGGGACTGTTCATTCCTCCCCCTTTTCTGTTAAACTCATTTACTGAGATTTATAATTTGTTGGGCATTTTTCAAACAGTGCATTTGTCAACCTCTAGGCCTCTCTGTAGGACTTTCATGTCTTCAGATGGTCAGTAAGAAAGAAGTGCACAATAAATACTCAGTGAATAGCTATAGAATAAAACAACCCCTTCCCCTCCCCCCCCCCCAGAAAGAAAGAAAGAAATTTAGGAGACTAGGAATAAAACAACTTAAACATTCATTTCAGCAAATGCTCATGATGTGCCTACTGTGAGTGCTGGACTTTGAATCAAGAAGATCTAATTTCATTTCCTGCCTCTGACACTTAATAGTTGTTAGTTATGTGCATATTGTCTACTCTGTTAGAAAATAAGGTCCTTGAAGGTAACGACTACTTTTGGCTTTTTAAAAAATTCCCCTAGCACTTAGCAACATGCTCCACATACAGTAAGTGCTTAATAAATACTTGTGGATTGATGGACTGTTATTAGATATAAGACATTGTACTAGATTTTGGGGATACAGAAGGCGCAGTGACATGGGCCTTGCTCTTAATGACCTTACAGAGCGGGGTTGTTGTTTAGTCATGTCTGACTCTTTGTGACCCCACTGAGGTTTTCTTAGCAAAGATACTCAGTGGTTTGCCATTGCCTTCACCAAATCATTTTACAGATGAGGAAACTGAGGCAAACAGGATTATACAGCTGGTAAATGTATGAGGCCAAATTTGAACTCAGGAAGCTGTGTCTTCTTGACTCCAGACCCCAAAGACTATGCATTGCATCACCTAGAGGCTCCTAAGGTAGGAGGGAGAGAGGACAACCAGCATCTATTAAAAGCCTATTATCTACCTAGGCATAGGTGATACAAACACCAATATAAAAAAAAAACCTCACTAAGCAGATCTCTGCCTTCAAGGAACTTACATGTACATAGAAAATAAAATATAAAATATGTACAAAATAATTGCCATAGGAATTTCATTAGCAGTTTTGATATAATGGAGACTAAAATGTATGAAGGAGGCTGAGAGAAGAAATCTGATGATGAAGAGATCATTTTCACCCAAGAAGGCTTAGGGAAGGTTAGAGGATGAAACAAATCATCCAAGTAAGATACAATGATGCATAAATGTTGTGTGTATACAGAACATCCCAAGAGTCTTAGTGCAGTTGTAAACTTTAGTTACAAAAAACTGCACTGAGACTTTTAGGACATTCTTGTACCTATGACAGTCTTGATCCTAACAAAGCAAATTCATTTTAGAGAAAACAGTAGTAGATATGAGTCCAGGGATATCCCAGAGATAAAGCATTTTCCCTTAGTCTCTTAAAACATTCCTCATTCTCTAGAAATTATCCGTGAATGTGGTCTGAGAAGTGAATCATAGTAGCTCTTTTCCCCAAAGGACAATTTTCATTTTATTAAATATGTATGATAGAGATCCTATCTCTTTCACCTAAGATTGCAAAAAATCTATCATTTGTTCTAATCCTAAGAGTTCAATCGGCTACAAGAGAAGACGTTTTTAAACTAAGTTCTGATTACATAATTACTTTTTCAGATGGGATCAGTTAAATAGGATTTTAAAAGCTTATCTTTTAGCCATTTAGTCATTAGGAATGCAATAGTAGATTGTGATACAGTGTAGTACAATGGAAAGGTTTGGGAGGCAGAACTTCACGTGGAATCCTATCTCTACTGGCTGTTTGATCTTGGGCAAGTTATTTCTCTTATCTGGCCTCAGTTACTTGATGTGTAAAATGTTGGGGGTTGGACTTGATCTCTTAGACCCTGTCTAGCTCTAAATTCTGTGACTTCTTGAGTTCTCAAAAATCCCCTTGTTGATCTTAAAACCTGCTGAACATGAGTGAGTTCTGCTAATGCCAGCTGGATACATTTTTGGACACTCTCTCCTCATTGCTTTAGCCTATTGTACTGTTTTATCTAGCAGCATAAATCAAATTCTAATTGGTACTTTGTTTTAATTTCCACAGCTGGCTCATCCAAAGAGCCCTTCACAAGCTCCATTGCTTTCTGCAAATAGCTTTGATGAATAAAATTGATGTCAATGATGGATCACATTTGAAGATAAAATATTAAACAGATGTACTCAAATGTCATTTTTAAGAATTCTAAAACACCATAATTCATTCATTGTGTATCTGCACAGCAAAAGGTATAGATTTAAATATTGTCCACTTGTTTCAATTAGTAAATATGTCCAGACAGGATTTTAGGTTTTTTGCCTTTGGTTGTCTAGATGATCATGCGTAACTAAATTTCTATCATATCCTTTTTTTAATTTGCCATGATAGGATATTTTCAGTGACTGACTTAGATCCCAGTCATTGTAATTGCCACATTTGACACCTAACAAATAAATAGATAATAAGATTGCACCCCTGCATATCTTTATATGAACAAGTAAGAAGCCTGATGACTTCAAAAGGTAGAACACACCCACCTCTTCCACTATCTTGGGGTAGCTATTGCTAGCTCACCACTGTTCCCAGGCACCCCTTACTTTTCATATTCTGTATTCAAGAAGCCAAAGGGAAGTGTCATGGACAGCCTTGATAAGCATTATGTTTCTTCTACTGTCTCTCCTCCCAAGAGCTCCATGAACTCTAAAGCTGGTTCTGGGCACGAGGCCCTCTCTCCTGTACCTCGAGCCACAGAACAGAGGGAGCTATTATTAAGCATAAAACCAGGTCTTGAGGTCTGCTCCTCTAAGAATGAGGACAGCAAGGGTAGGAAGGACAGGGTCGTAAAAACTCAGTAAGCTTACCGTTTCTGGGAAAAACTGCAATATGAAACAAATATAGGATCCTTGGAAAGTCACAAGTCAAAAATCTAGTTTAGGGAGTTTCTTAAAATATCTAGTAATGTTCAAACCTTGGTCCAAATACAATGGCCCTCAGAAATTCTCATGTGAGCTCTGAGGCTGTCTATTCAACATGGGCCCTATTTTTGAGAGACACAAGCAGGCTCTTAACACTCACAATGGATAAATACAGAAGCAATAGTACGACACGTACCCAAAATGAAAGGTATTATAAAAAACCAAGCCAAACCTGTTGGCTGTTCTTGTAAAAGTCTAGAACTAAGGGAATGCTCATGGAGGAAACAGTTCATTTCTTGTTGAATGGTGTTTTACAAGGCATAAATGAAGTTTACAATAGCTATATACTGTGTTCACTTTATAAATAACTTGATAATTCACAAAGGATGAATACTATTGTACCTCTTTGATTACCAAAAAATTGAAAAGGTTCTACAATAGGTATTCAGAGGGAAGGTTCTGTAGGCATCTGGTAACTATATGGGTATATGCAAATATATATATATTTGTAAAGCTGCTATGGCCATCATACCAGTATTAAGAAATATTCCATGCTCCCCAAGTATACTTTTCAGCTTTTACTAAGCCCTTGTCATAGCTTACTTTGTATTTTTCATAATTCTGTAAACTTAGGGCTCCTTAAAACCACTATGTACTATATGCTTTGTTATTAAAATTTTAGTGATAACAAAATCAGGCCAGAATTCTTAGCCACTTAGCTATTTTTTAACAATAAAATTTTTATAATAAATGATTGACCTTTGTTTTTTTCCCTTATCTGACTTATACTGCACTCTGAGGATTCATGCTATAATTATGAGGAGTTAGTTCACACTCTTTCAGGGCTTTAAACAAAACCAAAAGGATTGTAGAGGTATTTGACATAAAAAAAACCTAACATTTGTACCGTATATCATTAGGAAGTTTCTACATTGGTTAGGTACTAATTGATATAGGACTGGCTATTATTGGTAATAACTGATATAGAATTGCTTTTAATTTTCTAGGATCACATTTGCCTCCTGAATCCTACTTGGGTACGTTAAGGTGACTAGAGGTGTAATTACTAAAAATAAGTCAGCCATAATATTTACTACTTTATGTTGGAAACTAGTAAAATACTTATGTTAGTATTTGCATAATGTGTTGACATTTTAAATCGAGCAGTTATATCTAATTCAATTCATTGTCTCCCATGTGGAGAATGCTGAACAGTATCACAACAGCCAAAATATATATTTTTTAAAATATATTTTTATTTATTTTATTAAATTCTTCCCAATTACATGTAAGAGATTTTTTAACATTTATTTTTTGAAAATTTTGAGTTCCAAATTCTCTTTCTCCTGCCCCTCTTCCACACACTGAGAAGGCAAGGAATATATCAATTATACATGTAAAGTTATACCAAACATATTTCCATATTAGCTATGTTGCAAAAGGAAGCACGTGTGCACTTATGCACACACATACACAAAGTAATAAAGTACATTTCAATCTGCACTCAGAATTCATCAGTTGTTTCTCTGAAAATGGATAGCATTTTTTCTTGTGCGTCCTTTGGAATTGTCTTGAATCACCATCTCTATCGGAGTAGCCAAGTCTTTCACTGTTGATATAGGTATATTGCTGTTAGTATATACAGCGTCCTCCTGGTTCTGTTCACTTTACTCTGCATCACAAGTCTAACCAGGTTTTTCTGAAATTATCCTTCTCATCATTTCTTTTAGCACAACAGTATTCCATCACAATCATATACCACAACTTAATTATGCATTCACCAATTGATGAGCATCTCCTCAATATTCAATTCTTTCCCACCACAAAAATTTGTGAAATTTGTTAAGGAAACTTAGGTGGGTAACTTCTAAATTTGTTACACTGATGGGTAGAATGAAGGCAAAAAGGAGATAATTTTTAAATGATCAGAGAAAATAGAATACAGACTTCACATTTCAATCCTCCTATCATTCATAGCAAGAGAAAGAGAAGAAAAAAAATCAAACAAGTAAATCAAACTTCTAGTTGCCTTATTTGTATGACAAAACTGGCCCTAAACACTAAAAATTGAATTAACCATTAGGTTAATGACCTTACCTTAGCATTAATCATTGGATATTTCCTGTATGTTCACTAAATATTCATGGTGTTTTCCATCTCTTAACTGATGGAAATCATAGGATCATAAATTTAGAGATGGAAGGTACTTGAGAGCTCATCTACTCTACCTCATCTCTAAATGTATAATCTGGCATTTTGCAGATGAGGAAATTGAGAGAAATTAATTTCCTCAATAAGTTCAGCATTCTTTTCATTACAGTGATCATTTTCTAAAAATAAATTTTGTTATTAATAAATCTAATGGGGGCAAAATAGAATGAGAAATGATGTTTTTATTAAGAACTCTTAACTGCCCCACATAATGGCCTTTTCTAAATTCTTGCCCTCCAATATTGTTGATCACCCTCTCTTGGATACTTTTTCCTTCCTAGGTTTCATCACTGCTCCCTTCTGGTTTTTCTCCTACCTCTGACTGTTCCTCAGTCTCCTTTGCTCTATTTTTTTTATCCAGGTCACTCCCACTAACCACAGGTGTTCCCTAATACTCTGTCTTGGGCCTTTTTTCTTTTTCCCCTCTCTCCTACCTCACTTTGTGATTTCATCAGTTCCCATAAGTTTAATTATCATCTCTTTGCAGATGATTCCCAGCTCTATATATCCAGCTCTGATCTCTCTCCTAAAGTTCAGTTCTATATCATCAACTGCCTTTTGAATATATTGAACTGAATGGCCCATGGGCTTATTGAACTCAACATGTCCAAAACAGAACTCATTATCTTTTCCACCAAATCCTCCCCTCTTCCTGACTTTTCTGTTGTGAGCATCGTGAGTCTCCTTGTCATCCAGACCCGCAACCTTAATATCATTTTCAATCTCTCACTATCCCTCACCCCACATAGCAATCTTTCGTCAGATCTTATCATTCCTACCTTTACAACATCTCTTGGATGTGTCCCCTTCTTTCTGCGCAGACAGCTACCATCACCCCAGCACACCATCTCTTCCTAACTGGCATTCCTGCCTAAAGTCTCTCACCGATGCAATCCATCCTCGACTCGGTTACAGAGTGACTTCCCCAGTGACTCCCTTTTACCTCCAGGATAAAATGTAGTCCGCTGTTCCGCCCTTTCCCACCTTTTCAGTCTGGTTCCCCCTTACCTCCCTCCACGCATTCTAGGATCTGGCAGCAAAAATGACAGCCCATCTCCATCTCATCGAGGCTAGCAGTGTGTCGGGACAAGTCACTGCCTCCGTTTCCTCGTCTGTCGCACGGAGATGTCGGCTGGAGAAGGGTCAGGCCTCAGCAGGCCCCGCATGCCGGCACCTTCGGACCCTCACCAGCCGTGTGACCTTGGCCAGATGGGTTCCCGTCCTGTAAAAGCGGGTAACAGTCACACCTACCTTGCAGGGCCGTCGGGAGGGCTAAGGGGACAAAGGCTGGCGAGCGCCCGGCGCGGTACCTGGCCCAGCAAGCCCGGCACGAACGTCGGCCGCCGCTACGTACGGGCGATGCCGGTCACCGAGGCTCCGAGCGTCCCGCCATCCCGTCACTCCCCTCACCCCCCCCTTTCTCCCAAAGGCGGCGGTCCTTGGCTCCGGATGGAGAGCAGCGGAGGCAACCCTGTGACAACGCACGGCCACGGCCACGCTCCCAGCGGCCCGGGAGGGGAAACGGGCTTCCTCACGTGGCGGCCAAGGACCGGAGAAAGGCGGCGGAAGCCCTCCGAGCGGAAGTTGGGGCGTTACCGATAAAAAGTGGAAAACGGGAGGCGAGGAGCCGCCGCAGGGGAGGTCGAGGGAGGACGGACCGGAAGCGGCGCTGACAGCCGGAAGGGTATCGAGACCGGACCGGACCGGAAGCAGCGGGCGAGCGGCGCGGCATCATGGCGGGCCCGGTCAGCCTGCGGGAGCTGCTGCTCGGGGCGGCGGCGGGGGCCGGCGCAGCGAGCCCCGCAGGGTCGCCGGCGGAGGGCGGCGGGGCGGGCGGGGCGGGCGGGGCGGAGCCGCCGTGGCGGGAGGATGAGATCTGCGTGGTGGGGATCTTCGGCAAGACGGCGCTGCGCCTCAGCTCCGAGAAGTTCTCGCTGGTCAACACCGTGTGCGACCGCCAGGTCTTCCCCCTGTTTCGCTGCCAGGACCCGGCGGAAGCAGGGCCCGGGCCGGGCGGCGAGGCCGGGGCCGTGGGGGAGGCCGGCGGGGCCGGGGACGCCGGGGCCGGCGGCGGGGAGTCGGCGCGGGCGAGCGCGGCCGCCCCGGAGGCGGCCAAGGAGGACCCGAGCTCCCGGGACTACAGCCTCCTCCAGGCCTACTACAGCCAAGAAAGCAAAGTCCTGTACCTGCTGCTGACGTCCATCTGCGACAACTCGCAGCTGCTCCGCGCCTGCCGCGCCCTGCAGAGCGGGGAGGTGGGGGGCGGCCTGGCCTCCCTGCCCCACGCCGAAGCCCACGAGTTCTGGAAGCACCAAGAGAAGCTGCAGTGCCTCAGCCTCCTCTACCTCTTCTCCGTCTGCCACATCCTTCTCTTGGTCCACCCTACCTGCTCCTTCGATATCACTTACGACCGGGTCTTCCGAGCGCTGGACGGGCTGAGGCAGAAGGTGCTGCCGCTCCTCAAGACTGCCATCAAGGACTGCCCGGTGGGCAAAGACTGGAAGCTGAATTGCCGGCCTTGCCCGCCCAGACTCCTCTTTCTCTTTCAACTCAATGGGGCTCTCAAGGTGGACCCTCCCAGGAACCAAGACCCAGCCCATCCGGATAAGCCCAAGAAGCACTCGCCCAAAAGGAGGCTCCAGCACGCCTTAGAGGACCAGATCTACCGCATCTTTCGGAAGAGTCGGGTCCTGACCAATCAGAGCATCAACTGCCTCTTCACGGTTCCTGCCAACCAGGCTTTTGTGTACATTGTCCCCGGCGGGCAGGAGGAAGACCCGGTAGGCATGTTGCTGGACCAGCTTCGGAGCCACTGCACTGTGAAAGACCCCGAGTCGCTGTTAGTCCCTGCAACCCTTTCTGGGCCTAGGCGGTACCAGGTGATGAGACAGCACAGTCGTCAACAGCTTTCCTTCCATATAGAGAACAGCAGCAGCTCCAGTTCATCTTCAGGCCAGCTCGTGGATTTCACCCTCCGAGAGTTTCTGTGGCAGCATGTTGAGCTGGTACTGAGCAAGAAAGGTTTTGATGACAGTGTGGGCAGGAACCCACAGCCTTCCCATTTTGAACTCCCTACCTACCAGAAGTGGATTGCAGCTGCTTCGAAATTATACGAAGTAGCCATTGATGGGAAAGAGGAAGACCCTGCTTCTCCCACAGGAGAAATAACCTCCAAGATTTTAAGCAGTATCAAAGTTCTGGAGGGGTTTTTGGATATTGACACAAAATTCTCAGAAAATCGTTGTCAGAAAGCATTGCCCATGGCTCACAGTGCCTACCAGTCCAATCTGCCCCATAATTACACAATGACTGTCCATAAGAATCAGCTTGCCCAGGCCCTTCGAGTATATAGCCAACATGCCCGGGGCCCTGCCTTTCACAAATATGCCATGCAGTTGCATGAGGACTGCTACAAATTTTGGAGCAATGGTCACCAACTTTGTGAGGAGAGGAGCTTAACAGATCAACACTGTGTACATAAATTTCACTCACTACCTAAATCAGGTAGCTGAAATTTTCTTAATTGTATTGAAGTCATTTTGTTTCATCTGAGTTTTTGTTTTGTTTCGTAAGAGAATCCTACGTATTTAGAAAAAGGCAGGTTTTTTTTCCAAACAAAACTTAATATGTCCATCAGTAATTTTTACCAATATTAAAGCATGAGAAACTAGCCTTGTGAATATTAGTGGATTAGCAAATAACCAGGAAATAGAAGTAAAATTTTTAAACTAAATATTAACTGAAGGGTATATTGAACTTAATTTGATTTGATTATAGCCAGATTTAATGATTCAAGACATCTTAAAAAGCACCTACTTCTAACAAGGCTTTATGCTAGATGTTGTTTGGTCTATGTGCTGTTGGTAAGCAACAGGGAAAAGTGACAAGACTCTCTAGATCTTTAAAGTAAAAAAAAGTTTTTTAAACTATTTTTCAGTTTCTTCTGCCATGTACTTTAGACTTCTGTCTCTTAGAGAATATTTCAGAGAAGTTGTGGGGTTAGAAGTAGCAGAATTTAGATTAAACTTGACTTTCTCTTGATATTTGTGAAGTAAATTTTGCCCATTGATCTATTATAGGAGAAAAGCCTGAAGCTGATAGAAATCCTCCTGTCTTGTATCACAACAGCAGAGCTCGATCCACTGGTGCCTGTAACTGTGGGAGGAAGCAAGCACCTCGAGATGACCCCTTTGATATCAAAGCAGCTAATTATGACTTTTATCAGGTAGTTACTTAATGTTCATTTTCATTTGTTTTCTGGATACCATATAATTGAAGAACAATTGTTTAATTGCTTTATTAAAAAAATTTAACATTGAACTACAGTAGAGCCTATTAACTATTTACATTTAATTTGTCAGTGTATAAAGTATCTCTGGTTATTTTTTTGCAGAGGTTGGCCGGGCTGGGTTCCAAGGAATGGAATGTTGAATACAATGCTGAATTTTTTTCTAAATATTGATTGGTTTTGCTAAATTTTTTCCTTTTTTCCTTTTTTTTTAATTTTTTAAATTGAATTATTTTATTTGTTTTCAGTGTTCGACAATCACTTCCATGTATCTTAGATTTTTTTCCCACTCCCTCCCCCTTATTCCCCACACCCTCTGTGAGACGGTGTACAATCTTATATAGGTTCTACACGTACATTCCTATTAAATGCATGCGGCATAGAAGATTTAAAATGAATGGGAGAAACCATAAAACAAAACAAAACATGATACAAAAGAAAATGGTCTATTTCTATCTGTGATCCAATTCCATAGTTCTTTCCCTGGATGTGGAAGGCATTTTGCCTCGAGTCTGTTGGAAATTTTTTAAGTCCATGCATTTCAATGGAGTACTAAGTCTGCCAGAAAAATTCCTTACACACGGGTTGTTGCTATGTACAAAGTTTTCCTGGTTCTGCTCCTTTCACTCAGCATCAGTTTATATAAGTCTTTCCAGGCCTCTCCTGAAGTCTTCCTGTTTGTTGTTTCTCATAGCACGATAGTATTCCATTACATTCATATACCACAACTTATTCAAGCCATTCCTCAATTGATGGGCATCCCCTGGATTTCCAGTTTTTGACCACCACAGAGAGAGCTGCTGTAAATATTTTTGTACATGTGGGATCCTTTCCCATTTCTGTGATCTCTTTGGGATAGAGTCCCAGAACAATATTGCTGGGACAAGTGGTATACACATTTTTGTAGCCCTTTGCGCATAGTTCCAAATTGCCGTCCAGAATGGTTGGATCAGCTCACAGCTCCACCAACAATGAATTAGTGTTCCAGCTCTCCCACATCTTATCCAACATTTATCATCTGAGGTGTGATGTGGTACCTCAGAGCTATTTTGATTTGCATCTCCCTAATCAGTAGTAATTTAGAGCATTTTTTCATATGATTATAGATAGCTTTAATTTCTTCCTCTGAAAATTCCCTGTTCATATCCTTTGACCATTTATCAGTTGGGGAATGACTTGTATTCATGTACACTTGACTCAGTTCTCTCCATAATTTAGAAATGAGGATTTTATCCCAGACACCAGTTGCAAAAATTCTTTCCCAGGTTTCTGCTTCCCTCCTAATCTTGGTTGCATTAGGTTTGTTGGTACAAAAACTTTTCAATTTAATGTAATCAAAATTACCCATTTTGCACTTAAAAAATGTTCTCTATCTTTCGTTGGGTCATAAGTTTCTCCATTCTCCATAAATCTGACAAATCCACTATTCTTTGCTTCCCTAATTTGTTTGTAGTAGCAGTCTTTATACCTAGATCATGTATCCATTTCAGTTTTATTCTTGTGCACGGTGTCAGGCATTGGTCTCTGCCCAGTTTTTACCACACTGTTGTCCAATTTTCCCAGCAATTTTTGTTAAACAGTGACTTCTTATCCCAAAAGCTGGGATGCTTGGATTTATCAAATAGTAGATTTCTGTATTCATTAACTACTGTGTCTTGAGTACCTAACCTATTCCACTGGTTTACCTCTCTGTTTCTTAGCTAATACCAAGTGGTTTTGATGATTCCTGCTTTAATAATACAATTTGAGATCTGATAGGGCTTTTCTTTTTTTAAAAAAAAGCCACATCTTGAAGAAATGACTCTCTTAAGGGAGGAGCATTAGGGAAATGTAAGTGATATCAAATATTCAGATAACATTAAAAGATAGCAATAAAAACTTAGTTTAAAAAAAATATCGTGGGAGGACAGGAGTCACACAGGATGGGAAGGCCTGGATGGGTTGCAGTCTGCATGTGTGGAGAGTATATCCAAATTGATTAGATCATAGATCATTTGCGTGTGAAGTGTCATATCAGTTTTTCATTTATTCCCTCTAAGCACTCATTAGATCTCTTTGTCCATTCATTTTCATTCACTTTTCCTTTATATTATTATATTTACCATAGAAAAATTCCTCTTGTAGGACAGAAAAGATGTGATAGCTATGTTGATATGGTTTTGTATGTGTGCAGTAAAAAGAGCTCACTATGATCAATCTGACATTGGTTTTCATAAATATTAAATTACAGGGGTTGGTTATTTGGCTCAAAAGATGGATTTTGATACTGTTTTTAAGCCTCTTGCTTGAAATAAAAGATTAATTGTATTGCATTTCTCATAGCTCCTAGAAGAAAAATGTTGTGGAAAACTGGATCATATCAATTTCCCAATATTTGAGCCAAGTACCCCTGATCCTGCTCCTGCCAAAAATGAATCCTCACCTGCCCCTCCAGATACAGATGCTGAGAAACTTAAAGAAAAAGAACCTCAAACCCAAGGAGACAGCACAAGCCTGAGTTTAGCATTGAGTCTTGGTCAGTCCACCGACAGCTTAGGCACATATCCAGCAGATCCACAAGCAGGAGGAGACAACCCTGAAGCTCATGGACAAGGGGAAGTAAAAACTGAGAAACGTCCAAACTTGGTTGATCGTCAGGCATCCACAGTTGAGTATCTCCCAGGCATGCTACATTCAAATTGCCCTAAAGGTCTTTTACCCAAATTTTCCAGCTGGTCTTTGGTCAAATTAGGCCCTGCTAAGTCTTATAACTTTCATACTGGCTTAGACCAACAAGGTTTCATTCCAGGAACTAATTATCTTATGCCTTGGGACATTGTCATCAGGACAAGATCTGAAGATGAGGGAGACTTAGACACAAACTCTTGGCCGGCTCCAAATAAAGCTGTTCCTGGAAAGAGAAGTTCCGTTGTCATGGGAAGAGGAAGGCGGCGAGATGACATAGCTCGGGCTTTCGTGGGGTTTGAGTACGAAGACTCCCGGGGCCGGAGGTTCATGTGCTCCGGCCCTGACAAAGTGATGAAAGTAATGGGGAGTGGGCCGAAGGAATCCGCAATCAAAGCCCTCAGCAGCGACATGCCCTTGTACATCCTGTCGTCTTCTCAGGGCCGAGGACTAAAACCCCACTACGCTCAACTTATGAGGCTTTTTATTGTGGTCCCTGAGGCTCCTTTACAGATTATACTGACTCCTCAGGTAAGGGAGAAGACAGAAACGCTGATGTGCCTTTTGATCAGGCCAAAACACATTTTGTTTTAAATTTATAACTTAAAAGTAACTCGCTGAATGTCCTTTATGTACATTCTACAGGGTCAGGCCAAACTTAAAACTTTTTAAGGCAGCATTGATTTCTGAAAAGAAGTTGAAGTGTATTGCTTTTCCTCACCAATTCGTCCTATAAAGATACGGCAATTTAATTCAAGGATTGGGATTTAAATTTTAAATCTCTAGGGACAGACTGTACTTACTGCTATTTGAAATTTAATGTAATGATCTAACACTTAACCTAATAAGTCAAATAAGTCTCAGACTTATTTGATTATAGACCAGATAGACTATTATAAACAAAATAAGTTGGATATGTATAATTTTAGAGATGCAAACATATCGGCTTAGTCATACCTTAGTCATATGTTATTCAAGCCCAATGATTAACTCTGATGTGTATTGTTAGGTTTCCTTTTTTGAGAAATATAAGGTATTTTTTTCTGTACATTTTTTTCCAGGTTCAGCCAGGCCCACCACCTTGTCCAGTATTCTACCCTGAGAAGCAGGAAATCACTCTTCCACCTGATGGACTGTGGGTACTACGGTTCCCTTATGCTTATGTGACTGATCGTGGACCTTGTTTTCCTCCCAAGGAAAACGTGCAGTTAATGAGCTATAAGGTCATCCGAGGGGTTCTTAAAGCAGTTACTCAGTAGTGTTTTCCAAACAGATCAGTTCTATTCTTGAACTGCATTTTCAGCTCAACATGGCTTTTAATTACAAGGCTTAACATCTGAACAGTAATTGTTGCATTATTTGGGAATGTTGTTGCTATTTATTGGGAATACAATTCACCTTCCTAATAAAAATTGGATGTTCTCAAAAGGAACAAGAAAGATACAATTATTACTCTTGATCCCTCTTATTTTCTTCTTTGTGTTTCAGTGTTCTACATTAAAACATTATCTTCTGTACTTGAATTTGTATCCCAAAATGTTGAAAGATGAAAGATAATACTGGCATTGGATAAAATAGATGTTTGGATTGGGATTTTCAGTGAGGTAGTTTTATTAAAAATTTCATCAAAATAGAATAATATTTGATAGGATTAGTCTGGTAAGAGGGAAAGGTGGTTTGGTTTCTTAAATTAAATACTTATTTATCAAATATTATTGTATCTGTTAAGGCTTTGTTGTGTTTTTTTTAAGATCATTACATTCTGGGGTTGAAGATGGACCAGTTTTTCCAACAAGCACTGAAACTTATTGAAATAATATCAAAATTTTATATAAAATTTTAACATAAAACTATAATTGTAGACATTTATGTCATGAAACAATTCAAGGAGACATAGGATCTTCTTAATCCTTGATGGTAGACATGAATTAAGATAAAGGTTTATGCATCATAAAGATATGATGCATCAGACTTATTTGATAACCTTTTCAGCATAATTGAGCAGCCCTAGATACCAGCAAAGTTAATTATTTTCCTTTTTTAATGCTCTGTTGATGCTTTTTGCTTTTTTTAATGTCAGTATCATGTTCCATTCTTCTTTTATCCCTGAAATGGAAGCTTCCTGTGTAACTAATGAGTACAGTCAGAAAAAGCTAATTAACACGTTGACTATATCTGAAAATGTATGCCTTATTCTGCACCTGTTGCCTACCACCTCTTTGCCTAGGCAGGAAGAAGCATACTTTCCATAAAGTCCTCTGAAGTCACGATTGGACAATGCATTGATTGCAGAGTTCTGAGGTATTTTAATTTTTTTTTGTTACATTGTTGTGGTCATTGTGTAAATTGTTCTCTTGAGTATGCTCTGTATCAGCTCATACATGTCTTTACAATTTTGTGAGTTTTTCATACATTTTCAGTTACCACCTTGGGGTGTATATACTGTATAGTGTGGTATTGCTGTGTCAAATAATGTATAGTTTAGTGCAGTGGCGTCCAACTCAAATAGAAATGGGGACCAACAAACTGTACATAAGGATTCCTGTGGGCTAGATTTGGAAAACCACATATTCAGATTATCTATGTTTTATTTATTTTGTTAAATATTTCCCAATTGCCTCTTGTTCAGGTCACATTTCAGGGGGAGTGTTGTGGGTCACCAGTGAGTTGTGATCATTTTTGACAACCTTTGGTTTAGTGAATTTTTTCCATATAATTACAACTCTTTTACCAGAACTTTGGGGCCAATTCACAGCTCCGTTGTCAGTGCGTTAGTGTTCTTGCCTTCACACCAGGCCCCCAACATTATCATTTTATCTTTTGTCATCTTTGTCAAACTGGTGAGTATAAGATGAAGCCTCAGAGCTGTCTTTATGAAAGCCTTCAAATTTTTTGTCATTGAAATCATTCATTTAATCCTCTAATCACCTCTATCCCATGTTTAATTAGCCAAGGTTGTTCAGGATACCTCCTTTCACTTGCAAATAAGCTTCTAAATGATACGCAGTTTTTTATATTTAGGCCACATATCCAATTGGAGCTTATTTGGTAATGTTGATCTAGCCCTAATTTTTGCCAGACTACTTTCCATTTTTTAAAAGTAGATTTTCTTGAATAGGGGGAAGCAGTTATTAGTGCTTCATTTTAAACTACAAGAGGAAAATGTAATTAGGCAACTTTTTTTCAAAGCCAATGAGTTGGTTAGATGTATTTTTTTGCCCATATAACTGTGGCTTCATTAAGTAAATGGGAACTCAACTGGTGAGGATTATTATTTGTATCCTTTCCCTCCTTAGAGCACTACCTTAATCCAGTTGTCTTTCTCATTAATTTCCTAAAGTCTTGGCAGCTTGCATACTTATTCCTGGTGGGGGAATTGGGGAAAATTGGGGAGGGTGGAGTTTGTACTAAATATATCAACCTTCATTTGTTAGGCACTAGATTTCTCTGTGGGACAGCTACAAATTGTTGTGTTTTTAAAAAAATTTATTCTTTTGGTGAAAGTTAAAGGTCTTTGGGAGCATGTGTCAGTTGAGTAAATAATGTTCTTAGTGTTCTTTTCATTTTTGGTATTACTTTTTTATTTGGTGGAATTTTAATATTGTTTAAAGTTAATAAATAACTTTTCCATATTTTCCTCTGGTAATATGGGAATTCACTTTAATTGGAATTTTTTTAAAGTCACAGATTCTTCTGTTAGTATGTATTTTGCCTTTTAACAATGAGTAGCATGTTTGATTTTTTAAAAAAATCCTTAAACAACTTGACAGGTTGCTTCATAAAGTTGTTTTTTTTTTCTTATTATGTACTGGGTCTATAAAAATGACACTTTATGCAATTTTCTCTTTTATCTGACATTATAGCCACCCTCCTCCAAAAATAGGAAAAACTAATGATTTTTTATGAAATTCATGACTTGACCCCATTTTATCTTTCTAGTCTTATACTTTACTCCTCTTCATACATAAATGATCTAGCTACCTGGCCTACTTGCATGACAATCCATCTTCTGTCTCCTTGCCTTTTTACTGGTTCTCCCCCATGTTTGGAAGTTAACTCAGATTCCACTTCTGCAGGAGATGTTTCTTGTCACTTCACTAGCTCCTAGTGCTTCTGATACTACCTTCTGTCTGTTCTTTGTATCTTGCATGTACCTAGTTATTTTCATGTTATTTTCCCCATTAGACTGTGAGGTCCTTTAGAACAGGGACTATTTTTACCTTTCTTTCTATCTTCAGTGCTTAGCACCGTGCCTGGTACATAGTTGGTGCTTAATAAAGGCTTGTTGATTGATTGAAAGATATCTATTGCTGCAGCATATAAACGTCAGAGGGCATTCTTCATTCTCCTACCTCCAGAGAGAATAACCAACGAAGTCTCTTTACAAATAGATGTGTTCTTTAAAAGTTGAATGTAAATTGGTCTTTTGAAAGTTGAATCCATTTATTCCATACTCTAAGTATGTGTTTCCTGAGACCCAGAAAAAAGATAGATAAAGACAAAAGCCCTCAATGAAATGAATTTTTTTTGGTGGGGGGAGGGCTTTGCTAGGAAATTTTTACTGTAATGAGAACATAAAAGCTTAAGAATTGATCATGATTCCTTTACCTAAGTGTACTGTGTCTAAGAGACAACTAGAGAGGTGGGAAATTTCTTTTTCATAACAGCCTCAAAAAAAGGTAGAGATGTGTATCATAGACTTAGAGCCAAAGGGAATCTTAATAGATATTTAGTCCAGCTCCCTCAGTTTTTCTGATGAGGATACTCAGGCCTAAACAGGTAGTAAGTATCGAAGCGGGGATCCAAACCCGAGTCTTTTCAGTTCAAAGCCAGCATTCTTTCTGTCCCACTGTTGTTACTACTCCTGCCACTTCTTTATTAAGGAAAAGAATAAACCAGGAATTTGACTAAATCTTTTTTTGGGGAGTGGGGGCCATTATCAGCCTGTACCACCTTTTGCCCATGTGACTCCGAGCAAGTCACTTAACTGTTTGCCTCAGTTTTCTTATCTGTAAAATGAGCTGGAGAAGAAAGTGGCAAACCACTCCAGTATCTCTACCAAGAAAACCCCAAATAGGGTAAAGGAGAGTCAGAAGCAACACAACAAAAAGCTTATTATGTATAAAATAGTACTCTTTATTTGTCGAAGATTTATTTATTTCTAGTGATTCGTTAGTTCTGATAGTCTGAGATTTGGTGAAGAAGCCTGTAGGTGCACTCTAGTCATACTTTTTCAAATAAAATTTTTAATTGCCTTCTACATAATATACAAGGTACTGTCTAAAGATGCTACGATTTTCTTTTTAAACTATTTCATACATTTTTATTCTCTACTTTTCCTTGTAGTGGATATCTACTAATAGTATCTCACTCTAGTGTCTTATTGTAGCATATAGGTGATCTTGGGGTTTCAAAATCTGCCTTCACTGGATAGGTTCTACCAAGATGGAAGGCTTTGATTATGAGTCCAGTGCCAGGTGAGGGTTAGCCTAGCAAAATTCAGAGATCTCATCACTAGATGGTGGATTGATATTAATTTGTTCATAGGTAACTAAAAAAAAAACAAACAAAAACCACAAATGTACAGAAACCTTAACCTGTATTTCTGAAGAAGGAAGTACCTATGCTAACAAAGTAATAGATAATAAAGTTAGACTGTTCATATCTTACCTCAAGGTTTATAGGATGAAGAGTTCTAATTTTAGAACTCATACTTGCCCTTACAAACCATCAACCATTATAATTTCCCCTTAGACCACCTCCAGTGTTTTTATGTCTTTCTTAGGCTGTAATAATCAGAATTGTCCTGAGTATTCCAGGTTTGGCCTCCTAGTGGAAAGAGAACTGGACTTGGGAGGGAGAAACCTGATCCTCCTACTGACAAGCTGTGTCACTTACTAGTCACTGAATCTTTCTAGACCTTAGCTTCTTTCTCTGAAAGATGAGGAAGTTGAAGAAGATCACCTCTAAGATTCCTTTCAGCACTAAATCATTGAGTTTATGACTTGGACAGGGTTAGGATAATGTGTTCTTTTTTTACTTACCCTTCAGGTTTTTGCTTTTTTTGGTACATTGGTCATTGAGTAATGTTTCCAGGAAGTAGTATAAAATCACTTCTAAATTCCATTTGTGTTCTGATTGTTTAGTAACACTGAAAGGATCAGAATTTAAGAATGCTTTTCAGGATTGAGTGGTTTACACTTGGTGCCGTGAATTATTTTTTATCCATAAAGCAAAGAATATAGAAATAGTAAGATGAAAATTTTTATTTCAAAGTAAAATTATATTTTTGCGTCAATGGCTGCTCCTAGACCTTCAAGTATTAAGAGTGTATTTTTTCTTCCTCAATGCCTTAATTTCCTTATGCCTGAAACAATTGTCTTCCTGCACATTTACACATCCATAACATTTTGTTTTTGGAGACAATCAGGGTTAAGTGACTTGCCCAGGGTCACACAGCTAGTACATGGCTAAGGCCAGATTTGAACTCAGGTAGTCCTGATTCCAGGGCCTGTGCTCTATCCACTGGTTGCCTAGCTGCCTGATGTGTAACATATTCTAAAGTTTAAATCTTGCCCTTGGGCTTCCTCTTATCCACAGATTCCTCAGCAATTTGTAGATTAGTCAGCTGCAGCTTCTTGGAGAAACCATTCCTTTTCATCTAGGATACTCTATATTTTACTTATTCAGTGATCATAATACTTTTTATTTCATCCAGTTGCTAGATACTTTAGTGAGACTAGTGGTGCAGTGGATAGAGCACCAGTGCAGGAGTCAGGAGGATCTAAGTTCAAATCTCACCTCAGACACTTGACACTCATTAGTTGTGTGACCTTGGGCAAGTCACTTAACCCTCATTGCCTCATCCTGGGTCATCCCTAGTCATCCTGATGAATATCTGGTCACTGGATTCAGATGGCTGTGAAGGAGAAGTGAGGCTGGTGACTTGCACAGCCCTCCCTCACTGAAAAACAAAGTCAAGTGCAAGTCATGTCATCATTTCTCTGATGGTATGGTCTTTTTCAGCAACGAAGGACGAATACACACAGTGAGACTAACTTGTCTGTAGTTCACAGGATGTGTCTTAGGTTTGGGAATTATATCGGCAATTCCTAAGTGTGTCAACATCAGATTTTGAGTCACTACAAAATTCTTAGGTAGATTCCATCTGGCTACAGTGATCGAACTATGTTGGATTGGTCAATTATGACTACAGCAGCTAATGTACTTATTTCTGTGTAGAAAACTAGACATTTTAAAGGTGGAAGGACCTTAGAAAATGCCTAGCTGGCATAGATTTGTTAGCACAGACCTGAAATCTCTTCCACCGGGGAGGCAGAGGCTAGTGGATTGCTTGAGCTGGGGAGTTCTGAGCTGCCGTGGGCTTGAAGCTGATTGTGTCCACTGTCTGAACCCAGTATGGTGAGCTCCTGAGAATGGAGGCTCCCAAGCTGCCTAAGGAGGGATGAACTGGTCCAGAGTGGAGATAATCAATTTAAAGTTTCTGTTATCAGTTGTGAGATCAGACCTGTGAGTAGCCACTGCATTTTTTAGCCTAGATGAGAGTGATACCTAGTCTAAAAAAAAAATGCTTAATGATTAAACATTGAGATTATTAATTATCCAGATGAGGAAAAGAGCCCAGAAGTGTCAGTGTTACATAGTAACTTATTTTCAAAGTCTGTACTGGAACCCATGTCCTAAATTGCAGGCCATGTAGGAGTGGAAGACTCCATATGTCTAACCAATTAAAACCCAAGATTGAGAATTTATTTTATCTGTAGTGTTGCCTTTTGACCCTTTGTGTACGTTTTGTACAGGAATTAATTAGTCCCACTGTTTCCTTAGCTATATTCCCTCCTAATTTTGATGTGTGTAAAAAACTTTTTTACTGGCCTAGAATATTTTGTAAATGGTTCCTCAGATTTTGAACTGCTTCACTCATTTAACTTATCTGATTTCAGATGGTTGATCATTTCATCTTGAAAGATTTATTTTTCTGTCAAAATAGCCTGGTTTTTTATTGCCAGTTAGCTACATAAAGTTTCTGCTTTTTGAGTGTTTGTGGTGTACTTTTCTTGGGCTTCCACTTAGGGTTTTTTTAAAGTTTTAGAAAGAAATTTATTTTATCATTTGGTAGAGGAAAGAGCTGGAGGCTCCCCTGTCTAATCTCATCGAGGTTCGCATTATATGGGGTTCAGGTGAGCAGATGAACTGCTGGTAGCCGTCCACCCAACTTGTAGAGAGGACAATAACATAAATATTTAAGTTACGGTCGACTGAAATGTCAACATAAACATTCAAATTTGAGGAACCCAAAACACAGACTTTGGGTGGATCTAAGAACTGAGTGAGATCCAGGCATCCCCTGCAGTTTCCTGGTTGTTTTTTTTTTAACATTTTAAAAAAATGCTTGGACATGATTCCATTTTCCGAAGTGTGTGTATGTTAATGAGCGGACTGGAGGACTTCAGTTCCACATTCCCCTTCCTAAATAGGTTGCCCGGCAGCCTGGTGTGAACGTCGGTAAAGCCTCTTCACCTCTGTGCAGTAGCATCTCCCGAGGCCCCTTCGGCCCGACGGTCCGTGTGTGGCTGCGGTTCTCTAAACAACCCTGCTTTTGGAACCAAGGGAGTGTTGACCACGGGCCCTGTCTGTACTGCATACGGCAGGCACTTAATGATGCCTGTTGAAATTACATTTAGAATTATCTCAGTCCGCCTTGGAATCACGCTTTCCAAAATGGGAAGTGGCAGAATTCCAGACAGCGCACTGCCCCAGGCTGGGGGTGTGCTCGTGTGCCTTCCTGCAGGTGACGCATCCCCTTGGGAAGCTTCCTTCGAGTAACCCAAGTGCGCTTGCGCGGTGGGACCCCTTTGTTCCCCCCACCCCCGCCTCCGGTCTGGCCGCGCTTGCGCAGTGGGTCCTGCGCCGACAAGTGTATTAGAGTCCGGGCTCCGGCTGGGGGCGAGCAGACCTCGAGCAGCCGGCGGAGCTGCCGGGTCTCCTGCGGGTGCTGCCGCGCGTGCAGGGCCGAGCTGGGAGGGGACGGCTCTCCGCGCCCGAGCAGCCGCGATGTCGTCCTCCGCGGCGATCTACCTGCTGTCCACCCTGGGAGGCTACGTGGTGACCTCGCTCCTGCTGCTCAAGTACCCGACCCTGCTCCACCAGAGGAAGAAGCAGCGATTCCTCAGTAAACACATCTCTCACCGCGGAGGTGAGCGCGGCGGGGACGGCGCTGACGAGCCCCTCCCGGGGAGAGGCGTGGGGGGGCTGCTGCGGCTGATAACGCAGGGCGGGGGTCTCCCGAGGAAAGCGGGCGCGAGTGCACGGGGTCGCCTGAAGGGTTTCCCTGGGCACGCAGGGGGTCTGGAACGATGGTCCCGCGTGGAGGACCCAGGGAGCCGTACTGGGGTACCAGGTGGGGGGCTCCCGGGTCGCTGTCACGCGGCTGCTGTTTGGGGACGCCGGGATCTGCGTGGGAAAGTGGGGCCCCCGAAACCACGGTCCTGCAGCACTGGTTTCTGGTCCCTCGTGGGGGATGCAGGGACGCTGTAACTGGGGTCTCCTAAGGATGGGCCCTGGTGGGAGGTGCCGAGGCGCCATAATGATGGCTTTAGGGGGGATGCAGAAATCCTGTAACCGGGTTTGAGGATGGGAGGTGGGGCGCTCTCTGGGAGGGAGGTCCCAGGTGGAGGACGGCCGGGACGTTCTATACTGCTTGTCTGTTTAGGGTCTCTTTAAAGTAAGGGTCCGAAGCCTGGGGAATTGGGGGGGTTGCTGCAAGGAAGTGCTGGAGATTATAATCAAGTGGTATAACAGGGAGGGAGGGGCTATCTGGGGGTCACTAGTGGGCGAAGGGGGAGAGAAACGCCTGACGAATCTGGAAACAGCTTCTGGCTCCTCCGGTTTGGGGTCTTCAAGGCTTCTTTGGATCCTCTTGCCTGTGGAAGGGATCCAGGGTCGAAGGCTTGGAGCTGTGAGTCCAGTCTAAGCGCCTACCTGTAACCATGGTTTCCAGCACTAGCTTCTCAGACCACCAACTTGGAGTGGGAAATGAGGGCTCAGTTGGAATGACTTTCTCAAGGTCACTGCAGGGAAGAATACATGGTCTCCTGGCTCCCACCTGTTCAAGGTTGCCCTAACACGAACCCTAGGAGGAATAATCCGATAGCTAAAAAGGTTAAGCATACTTGGGGTTCTGATCTCACCTCTGATACTGCCTATGTCACTTTAGCCAGGTCATTTAAACTCCCTGGGCCCCAGTTTTTTCAGTTGTAAAATAAAGGTGTTGGACTAGACAGCCTCTGAGGTCCCCCTAAGGATCTCTGCTCTTACATGAAAAGATTATTTGCAGGCCTGGATACTCCAACTCTAAATTTTCCTAACTAGCTATTTTAGAGGCCTTTGCTTCTGTATTTCAAAACAGCATATACTGAATTCAGCAAACGGTTTTAAAGTGTCTGAAGGTACTTTGCTAGGCAATAAAGATACAAAGACAAAAAAATAAAAGTCTCTGCTTCGAAAGAAAGTACACTTTTGTGTTCCCGGAGCTGTTCAAGGTGCTACAACAAATACAACTTTAGAATCCACCAACATCAAGCCCTACTGGTCAAGAATTTAAGTATTAGTTAGAGATTAACTTTCAGGCCTGGTGGTGCCTGCCTCCTAGAACTTTGCCATTTAAACTTGAATTGTTAAATCTGCTAGCCCCCTTTATAACCAAAGGACTAGGGCAACCCTAAACTTTAAAATGTGGTGGAAATATCACTTAACAGCGAGAATTTATTAAGTGTTTATTATGTGCCAGGTACTGGGTTAAACTATGGGGATACAAGGAAGAGAAAGTCTTATCTAAAGATGGCTCTAATCCATATTCTAGTTGGTTGAGATAGGACGCAGGAGGTAAAGTTTCTTACTATTCCCCAGTTGTTAACTACCCAGATCTGTTTCAGTGTATTTCCTTTCCAGTGGATGTGATATATATGCTTGATGGCTAAACTGCAGGGAGTTAAATAAACACTATTGTGTCATCCTGTGCACTAAATACCAAGCTTTAAGATTGTGTCCTTTGCTCTATAATCAGTTTTATTTTATGATCATCTGGTTGGGGATAATAAAGATCAGAAGAACTGATTAACTCTTGTGTTACTGAATACATAAAAAGAAAGTGTTAAAACATAATATTCCATCCAAGATGTTTTAATCAAATGAAGTCATTTGTGTAAAATACATGCTATACAACATGGCAGCTAGGTGGTGCAGTACATTGAATGGTGGGCCTGGGTAAGGAAGACATGAGTTCAGATGTGGCCTCTGGTCACTTACTAGCTGTGTGATATTGGGCAAGTCGCTTTCCTCAGATATATAATGGGGATAATTAATAATAATACCTATCTCCCAGCATTTTTGTGAGGGTCCAATGAGATTGTAAAGTGCTTAGCCCAGTTTCTGGTATAGTTAGAACTATATAAAAGGTAGTTATCGCTGTTGTTGTTGAAGTCCTGTATATGTAACACATTCAGAGCGGAATAAGTGTAGTAGGGGAAAAATCCAACTAGAATTGGAGTCAGTAGATCTGTGTTGGAATCCTGGCTCTGCACACCTACTGGCTATGTGACCTGGGTTAGTCCCTTAATTTATCTGGGGCTTTGTTTCCTAATCTGAAAAGTAAGAGCTATACTGTCTACCTTACTAGGTTTTAGTGAGAATGAAATGTGATGATATTCAGAATACTTTGTAAACTGTAAAGTACTCTACAAGGGTCCCTACTCTTGTGTGAAGTTCAATTTTTATACTAAGAAAAGTAAATCGTAAGCTTTTTGAAGTTCTGAAACTACACTAGCTATGGAATTGTAGAGCTGGAAGGTAAATTGGAGATCCAGTGACCTCACTCAGTAGATCTTCATTTCTAAGTATAGAGAATCTCTTTTGATATCACATTTTGCATACCTCCCACTTGGTAATAGCACTCCATTGATTGAGAATACATATAATGAGAATGATTTGTGTGCATATGAATTTGGACTACTGGTATCACTCGCCCCCTCTTTTCATAGGTGAGAAAGCTCAAACATGAGAGGAAGTTGAATAACTGGCCAAACTAATGAGTCACACAGCTAGTTAATCAAAGAACTGGGACTAGAAAACAAGTTTCCTACTTTTTACTTTGCTGTTTACCCCATCACCCCAGGCTGCTGGTAAATTATTTCTAAAACATTGTTTCCCCATAACCATGAAAACTTTTCCCATTGATTTCAAATTATGTAATTTGAAAAGTAACATGATATAGTGGAGATTTGAATGCTTGCTTTACTATCTGCTACGTATAATGCTTGTGTCCATGTAATTCACAGTGTTGATTGGAATAAGTTAGAATGTATGTAGAGTATGGTGTGTCTGTGAAGTCCTACATAAATCTCAGTATGTACTTACTCATTAATATATTTGTGATAGGCACAACTACATTTATATAATATGGGAATTTTCTAAGATGAGTAACTGAAATCACTATTTCATGTGAGTCTTGTTAGTTCTGCTGACCTAGAGAATAGGTTTATAGTCCTGTGCAGTGATCTTGAAGTTATTATGGTAAGAGGCCATATGAATTCCTCCTAAATGATACATATGTAATACAGAGAAGCCCCAAACTATGCAGTGAATATGCTTTACAAAACATTCTATAATTTAAAACTCCTGAATATATTGAGTATCCAAAATAAAAACTCACAGTCAAGATTTAATGATAGGGTTTCATTTTTAAAAGGATATTTAAAAGGAAAATGCTGTAATGGAATTATTAGCTCTACTAAGACTGTCCATCACAAATTAGAGAGTGCCAGGTGAGAGACAGAAGATAGTGCCAAAGACAAACTTGATTTACTTTGTAGTAGTAGACTCTGCCTCTTTTGTCCAGTGAAAATCCTGTCCTTTGACTCATTGCTGGGTTGTAGATGCTTCTCTCTACTGTGTAGAAGTGAAATTGTATACCACAAGAAGTTGAAATATTGGTCATTCTATGCAAAATGTATAACTTGAACCTATGTAAGAGTGGACTGGAATTTATCTGCTTGAACTTCATTTTTGGATTGAGAAAGAGTGGAATCATGTTATGCTTTCAGCCTTTCAAATTTTTGCTCTTAATTCTTACCCAAAGAAGCTTCGAAGTATTTTAAGGATGTTAACCAAAAACAAAACTTCATTTAGGAGAAGAAGAAAACTTTAGACTAAACAGCAAAAGATGTGCCGTTGTTGGCTTTGATCTTGTGGTGTCTTTGGAGAAGATTCAAGACAAAAAAATCACATTCTTATGTTTGTTTTTGCAGATGATTCTGTTTTAGTGACTGTACTATAATAAGGAAACAAACAGCCTTACACTTCTGATATGAGACCATTCTGTACTTTCCTGGGGGAAATAAACTAAATCAGCAACTATTTATTCGAATTTACTATGTGCCCAGTATTGAATTAGGCACTAAAGACATAGAGACAAGGATGAAAATGATCCTGTCCTTGAAGAGCTTACATTTCTGTTGTGAGGGGGAACAAGAAGTACCCAGACAAGTATAAAATAACATACAAATTAAATAAATACTAGGTGGGGAGGGGGGTAGTGAAGGACTAGTAACCTGCTGGGGAGGAGTTGGGGGCAAAGTTAGGAAAGGCCTTAAGTAGGAGGTGATACTGGAGCTGAGGGCTGGAAGAAGCTAGAGTTTATGAGAGGTAGGGAGGGATAGGGAGGGAGTATATTTTAGACATGAGGGGACAACCTGTACAAAGGCAGAGATTTCATATAGCATGTCGCCTGTGAGGAGCAGCAAATAGGTGGATTTGACTGGATGGAGCACAGAGTAACTCGAGTAGAATAAGCATAAGCCTGGTTATGAGAGGCTTTAAATGCCAAACAAAAGAGTTTGTATTTGATCCTTGAGGTGAGGGGGAGCAACTAAAGCTTTTCCAACAGAATTAGTGGCATAACCTAATGGAAGACCTGGGTTTTAAGAACATCAACTTGGTTGCTAAGTGGAGGAGGGATAGAAGAGGGAGACAGATTAGGAGGCTCTAGATGAGATGTTAATGAGGGCTGGCTTGAACTAAGTTGGGTTGCCATGAAGGGAAGAGATAATATTGACCATCATCATCATCATTTATATAGTACAGTGTTTTAATGTTTGCATAATGCTTTACAAATATTATCTCATTTGATTCTTATAACAGTCCTTAATAGGAGATTTTAGTATTATCCTCATGTTAAAAGATGAAGAAATTGAGTTGTGGAGGTAAATCTTTAAGACTTGGAAGAGTTTTAGTATGACTCCAAGACTACAAACCTGGATTACTGAAAATATGTAGTACTTTCAAGAAAAATAGGAACGTTAAAAAAGGGGGTGGGTTTTGGTAGAAAATAATGAATTCTGTAATGAAAAAGAGGATTCTTTTGTATTTGACCTATCTTGTATGCTATTTTAAATTCATAGAAAAAACCAAAAAGTTCAGAAGAAAGTACAGACAAGGACAGTTTTGAAAGTAAAGTATAGAATTTTATTTCACACACACACATTTTTAAAGGCAAACATTGTAAAATGGAAACATATAAAATTCACTTTTGAGTACTGTTCTATGTATGAAAATGGTCTCTATTTTTGTGTTTAAGTTTGGAATTTTTAAAAAGTATGTTAAAAAAGGTTTGAACCAGCATCACATATCAAATGAACCACAATCAATTCTAAAAGGATATGTAATGCAAACAAAGATCATAAAAAATTAGAACAAAAATGAAAGATCCTAGCTTGGAATTGTGTCAAAGGATAAAATTTATAATCAACAAGCATTTAAGACAAATGACAGATGTTACAAAATAGAAAATTTCAAAGCATCAGTCAACAAACATTTATTAAGTGCCTGCTATGTACCAAGTATTATGGCAGTTGCTGGGGTTCCTAAGAAAGGTACAAGACATTCACCATTTTTAAGGTTTACACTCTTCCACTCATCAAAGAAAGAAAAACCAGCCACCTTTATAACAAATAAATATAGCTAAAGAAAGCAAATCCTCAGAATATCAAAGTCAAAAATGTCTTTGCATTTTGTATTTATCACCTCTCTATTAGGAGGTGGAGAACATATTTCATCAGAGGTCCTCTGTAGACATGATTGGTTAGTAAGTACATCGATCTGAGGTCTTAGGTCTTTAAAAATTACCTTTCTTTATAGTGTTGTTGTCCTTGAATAAATTATTCTGCTTTTATTCACTTCACTTTATCAGTTCATACTATCCAGGATTCTTTAAACTCATCTCTTAAATCATTGCTTATGTTGCAATAATATTCCATTACAATCATATACCATAATTTGTTCAGCCATTTCCCAGTTGACTAAGAAGCAATCCTAAGGTACACCTTTAGACTCGGGTTCTTTTTTCTTCCCTTTTTTCATACCTTTAGGATCAGGATGTTTCTTTTGCTTGTGACTGTTCCCTTCATAATTTCTTCCTCTTTAACCCTCTATCCCTTCCATCATCTCATTTTGTTTCCCTGTTTTTTGATGTATTTCTCCATTAATTTTGTGTGCACATGTACGTGTTACCTCACCCTAAGTGAGTACTTGCATAGACCCTGACCTAAAGCGACCAATGTCTTCCAGTGCATCCTTGGTCATCTCCAGTCATCCTGATGAGTATCTGGTAACTGGATTCAGATGTCTCTGGAGGAGACTGATGATCTGCACAGCCCTTCCTCACTCAAAACAAAGTCAAGTGCAAGTCATGTCATTATTTTTCTAGTAGCATGGTCTTCTTCAGCAACGAAGGACGAACACACATTCGTATATGCTATTAATGATTTAATTTCTAAATAGATGGAGATACCACTGTCATAAAAAGAGAGGCAGTAGGAAGTGATGAATAGAAAAAAGCTAATTTTGGAACCAAGACAACCTGGATCCAAGTCCCACCATGGACCCTTACTGCCTGTGTAACCATGAGCAGATGATTAGTGCTTCAGGCCAGAGATCTCAAACATATTGCCATCAATAATAAGTTCTTCTTATTCTCACACACTTATTTACATTTGTGGAGATCATTTTAAATTATATTTAAAAGGAAAATGCTGTAATGGAATTAATAGCTCTACTAAGACCATTGATCCCAAATTAGAAATTGCCAAGTGAGACAGAGTATAGTGTGGAAGATACAATACGCTTCTGAGTGAACCAAATTAAAATTGTAATTGGGAAATAGCAAATAAAAAAAACAACTGTGTGATATAGATAATGTAAATATGTAGTTTTCTAAGTCAGTGTGCTCCTGCAGGGATCCTTATATATGAAGATGTACCAATATTTCAAGTTCTCCATATTTCAGAATGACTTTGCTTATGGTGATGTGCTGTGTTTGCTTGACTGTAAGTTTAACATTTTTTTTGAGTATTCAATAGTTCCATAATAAACTTGTGAGGGTCAGTACCTCTATTCTATTTCTGTGAGAGATGTGTGTGTATTCGTCCTTTGTTGCCAAAAAAGACCATGCCATCAGAGAAATAATGACATGACTTGCACTTGACATGGTTTTGAGTCAGGGAGGGCTGTGCAGGTCACCAGTCTCACTTCTCCTCCACAGTCATCTGAATCCAGTGACCAGATATTCATCAGGATTACCAGAGATGACCCAGGATGAGGCAGTTGGGGTTAAGTGACTTGCCCAAGGTCTCACAGCTAATGAGTGTCAAGTGTCTGAGGTGACATTTGAACTCAGATCCTCCTGACTCCTGCACTGGTGCTCTATACACTGTACCACCTACCTGCCTCTCCTGTGAGAGATACAAGGGAATAGGATATATGTAACCTATCCTCAAATGGAAATCAAAATCTGGTTTGGAGATTCTCAAAAATAAGAGACTAAGAACCTTTTATAACAGTCCACTACTTATCCACAAGTAAATACAGTCATCATAACAGCTCACATATGTAGAGAGTGCTTTAAAGATTTATAAAGCATTTTTCTTTACAACAACTCTTTGAGAAAGTACTATTAATCTTTTTTACCAAGTGAGTTTTTGAGGCCCAGAGAACTAAGGGGCTTCCCTGTGGTAATCTAAGAGTAAGTGGCAGAGGCAAGAAGCAAACCCAGGTCTCTTGTTTCCTAAGTACAGGGAACTTTTGACTAAGCTTTTGTGTAGAATATGTAAGCATTGATAGAGTAGTGTAAATGAGTGAGCAAAATTGGGGCTATTCAAGGAAGACTTTCTCAAGAAGTTGAGTAATTTTTACCTTGTTAAAAGGTAAACAGGGAGGAAGGCATGGGCAAGTGTGGAGACAGGAATGTATAAATAATGTGAGGGGCAGCATGGGAACTTGGCTGCAGTAGACATCCCATAATAGGAATTACTTCCACATTGTTTCCAACTGTAATCACCATTTTCAGAATCAGGCACTGTCTGTGACTTCCATGGGGAAGAAAACATATTTGTGGCAAGTCTGCTTCTGGAAATGGTCTCTGATAATTTAGAATGAAGGAAATTCTAAGATATTTCATGAAAGAAATTCTTTGAAGAAGGGCAGACCTTTTAATTAGTCTCCTAGTTACCCTCCAGACTCACAATGTGTTAACTCTAAGAAGTAATTTGCAGTCATTAACATCATTTATCAAACTTTAAAATGATCTCTGAAGTGTAAATAATGAATAAGGAGAACTAAAGAGTTTCACTTTTAAATTTAAAGTAAAGGGAAAGTATATATCTGACATTGACCATGTTTTTAAGATACTTCATGGAGGGCAGCTATGAAATTTCCATTGATAAACTTAAGATGGAGGATATTAATAGCATTTGTGTGCCTTATGTACTGAGTGAGTCATAGCTAAAAGATATATGAGATTATAGGTTGAAATTGGCATGTGTATTTTCTAGTTAAAAGTTATTCTTTTGTTCCAAAACACCTTATTCCTCCCCACCTCTTGTTCCTCCCCTCACCAAATTTGATCTGCTTCTATTTGCTTTACACACTGAGCACTACAGGAAGATGGGGATCTTGCCCCAAGGATGTTTACATTACATGAAGGAAGATTTGCATGGCATTGTGCCCAATCTGTGATTATACTGTTGAGAAGACAGCTCTACCAGAGCAAAACAGTAGCTTCTTTTCTGTTTGTTTTATAGAATTAACTGGAGCACTGGGAAACTGAGTGACTTGTCCAGAGTCACACAGCTGGTACCTGTCAGAGATCTTCCTCATGCCAGGGCAGGCTCTCCCTCCTCTGTCCCAGCCTGCTTCATAAATAGGGTGAATAACCCCCATGATGCAAGAGGACAGTTTCATACTAAACTGTAAAACTATTGATTCAAATAGTACTAGGAGTTCAGAGGAGAGAGATCAGATCAATGTCAGGTGAAATAATCTCAAAATCAAAGGATCATGGTTCTTTACAAAGGAGGAAGACCTCTGGCTAGGTAGGGATAGATGAATAGAATTTGGAAATTGTGGGCAAAGGAAGCAACTGGAACCAGGACAGAAAAAAGGATTAAATGAGTGTTTAGCGTAAAAAGAAAGAAAAGGTTGACTTGATTGGAACAGAGGGCAGAAAGTCACAATACTCTGTATTCAGACAGTCCTTTAGAATCCAGAAAACACTTTTCCTCACAGATAAGACAAATAATATAATTGTTATCTTTCAGGAAGTTACTAAATCTCTCAACCTCGTTTTCTTCATCCGTAAAACAGAGGCAGTATGATTATTCCTGCTTGTGTTCCAGTGTTATTGTGAAGATCAGATAAAAGTACGTATGTGAAAGCACTTTGAAACCAACTAGATAGTATTGTTGTTCTTTAAGAAATAAGTACCCTGGCAGCTAAGTGGCTCAGTGCATAGTGTGGGGCCTGGAGTCAGGAAGACCACTCTTTGTGGGTTCAAATCTGGCCTCAGATACTAGCTGAGTGATGTGGGCAAGTCACTTAACCCAGGGGTTTGCTTCAGTTTCCTCATTGGTAAAATGAGTTGGAGAAGAAAGTGGCAAACCACTCTTTTTGGCAAGAAAACCCCAAATGGGGTCATGAAGAGTGAATGTAACTGAAAAATGATTGAAACATCAACAAACTCTGGCAGGGAGAGCCCAGAGTCAAGGCGATCAGCCACAAGGCTGTTGTAATTTGTATATGAGATGATGAACACTTGGGACTGAGTAATGGCAGTGTGAATGGGAACCAAGGATTAAATCCAAGAGACATTTTGGAGGAAGAAATGGGTCAAGTAAACTCATTACATTTAGACCCACCAGTCAAATTTTCTCTCACAGCTCCCACTTTGTAGATTTTAACTTGACTTCTCTTTGATCCCTTTCTTTTTCTCCTAGTCAGTCATCCCCTTAATTCTTTTTTTAGCCACTCTTATTCTGCTGTTACTTTCCTTTTTGCTTGTACTCAGCCATTTCACTCCTTCAGTCTCCTCCATACTTGATTATCTCTTATTTTCCCCTGCTTTCTTTTCTGTTCTGCTAATCCTGAAACCTGGGTAACCCATACAACTTGCCTTCTTTGCATCTCCTGGGCAGTCACCAAGCACAGGTAGAAGTCATTAAATCACCTGAACAGTATTCACTACAGATTTATGCTTTCTAACCCCAATAGGCAGTACAGTCACCTTTTATCCCCCCATCTTTTGTTGACATAAATATATATGTATATGTACACATGTGTAAATATAAGGTTGGTTGTTGTCCTTCGTCTTTGAAGAGGACCAAAATGACATCACCATGATAAACTGTATAAATATATATTATATATATGGAGAGAGAGCACATTCATACAAGAACTTACATTTTATATAACACTTACTATGTGCCGGGTATTGTGCTAAGTCCTTTTACAATTACCATCTCATTTGATTCTAGCAACAACTTTGGGAAGGAGGTATTCTTATCTTCATTTTACAAATGAGGTAACAGAGACAAACAGAACCTGGGTCTTCCTGACAGAGGCCCAGTACCCTACCTGGTATGTCATCTAGTTTCCCCTATCACATTTATCCATTTATCCTGTCAAGCACCAAACTCTATATTCTTTTCCACCCAATTTCTCTCTCTCCTCCCTTCCTCCCCTTTCTCTTTCTCCATTTTTCTCCCTCTCCCTCCTTTTTCTCTCTCTCCTCTTTCTTCCTTTCTATCCTTTACTTCTCTCCCTCCTTCTTATAGAATTGTCATTAGGGGATAGGACCTAGACCTGTGATTTCATTAGTATTTCATTTCAACTTCCAGGTGAGAAAACTCCACTTACTAATGCAGGTTGGTGCCTTCTTAGAGTTGCCTGGTGCATGGAGATTTGACTATTGTCACACATGCTCTTGTGTTAGACGCAAGACTTGAAAATCTTTGTGACTTCAGGCCTGACTCTCTGGTCATTACTACAATCTGCCTCTCCCCAGAGCTACTTTGAATAAACAGATCACCTTGCCTTGTGCTTGGAAGCCACAAATTTCTTTTATTTTTATAGCTGAAAGATGTCTTGTTCACTGAGCCCCTCCTGACCTCTGGTATGAGAAGGTAAGGTGATACTTTACCTTACCAAAGCTAAATTTGCTGCCTTTACTTCATCAACTTCATCTAATCTAGTTTTCTCTATAGCAAAACTTCCTTCAAGAATCATGAATGATATCCTTGTCACCAAAAACCAATTTTTTTCTTCTTTTTCTATTCTTGTTTGGAATAACTTGGAACTAGAGAACATGCTGTAGTGAAGAGAGTTACTTGACTCAAGACTAGTTCACTACCCCAGTCACTGTCAAAATGATCTTCCTACAACACTGGTCTGACCATATCCCCTATTCAGTTAAACTCCAGTGGCTCCCTACTATACCTTCAGGAACAATATAAAATCCTCTTTTCTACTTTTAATGTCCTTTCTACTCTTTTTACATCTTACTCTCTTCCACATACCCTTACATTGGTCTCTTTACTGTTCCACATTCTAGTTCTGTGTATTTTCACTGACTCATCCTCATGCCTAAACTCTTTGTATCCTCATCTCTGGGTCTTAACTTCCTTCAAGTCACAGCTAAAAAAATACCTGCAAGAAACTTTTCCTGATTCTGCTTTCCCAATTTATCCTGGTTATCTTTGTTTGAATGTAGTTGTTTACCTATTGTCTCCTCCTATTAGATTGTAAATTCCTCAGATTGGGGATAGCTTTTACCTTTCATTGTTTTCCCACTTAGCTAACTCAGTGCGTGGTGCACGGTAGGTGGTTAATAAATGCTTTGAGGTCACTATGTTTTCTCCTCCAGTGCCCTACCTGTAATTTTTTCCCAGGGCTCTGTCTTCCACATTCTTTTCTCTCTACATTCCTTCGGTTGTTTACCTTAAACTTTTAAGCTGTATGCTGTGGGCTATAATTTGTGCATATTATCTCAAGCCCTAAACTCTCCCCTGGGCTCTTATGTGGCATTTCCCAATATTCTTGGGATAGCTCTATCTAGAGGTTGTGTTATCCCCTTCTGTCTCAAACAGGACATATAATTTTGACCTCTTGCCAGTTTTTTCTTTATCTGTTGATGGAACCATCATTCTCCCAGTTACCAGGGCTTGAAATCTTAATCATGGAGGGGTAGAGCCAAAATGGCAGAGTAAAAGGAAGCAATTTAGACCACAACACCTCTAAACAGGTCTGTAAGATGCACCAGACTGAATTCTGATGGAGAGGTCCAGAAAAAGACAGTGAGTCCTTTGTCCAGCCCTGGTCAGCATAGGGAGATAGAATTATGCAGACACTGGCGACAGGGTCAGTTTAAGAGCCCTCTTATACCCAAGAAGAAGCAACTCACCAGCACAAAAGGAAATCTAAGACCTATCCTAGAATCCATGTAGACCCACACTGGCGCACTGCCATGGGGACAGGTGCCAGCTGACATCTTTGTTGCTCATTATACAATCCCAGTTCTCAGATCTAGAGAGAGTGAGGAGTCAGATCAAAGCAGAAGTGTTGCCTCTTCCAGGTAGGCACTCCTTGAGTGGTGTACTGAGAAAAGAGGAAGTTCTGAGCCCATTTTCAGCAGTGATATGGCTCCAGACTCCAAGCTGAGATCAGGTTCTCACTTCCAATATCTAGCCCAGTCTGCAGAGGAATAATCAAGGCAGGAAAACCAAAGGTGAGCCTATAATTCTGCCGCTTGGAGCCAACCGAGCTTTCCAGTTGACTGATGGGGTGGAATCCAGTAGCAATCTACTATTCCTCAGACCCAAGTCCAGGTCAAGAACTTGCACAGCTCAGACAAGGGGACATAAAACTGACTTTGCCCTGTAGCAGACACATTATGGAATACTGAATGCTTGTAATTCCCCCAGCCTGTCCCTGAGATCCTGAAATTAACCTAACACTATACTCCCAACAGGTAGCAACAGGACCAACCCAGGCCTTCCCTACAGAAAAGGTGCCTATTACTATACGTGTGTTGGCTAGTACTGTTGTTATTTGGTCCAAAGTTAGGACATAGGTTGGAAGAATAAGCAAGCGAAGAAAAAGAACCTCATCGTAATGAGTTATCATAGTGGTAGGATGCTCTACATGCAATCGTAGAAGAAGATAATGACTCTAAACACCTACTAACAATGCCTCAGAGTAGAACATAGCTTGAGCACAAACTCAGCCAGAATCACCGGAAGAGATATGAAGGATGAGTTAAGAAAAAAAATGAATTAAATCTTTTTATACATGGAATGAGAGTGCTTGAAAAAAGTGGAAAAAGAAATGAGAATAGGAAAGGGAGTTAACAGCTTGGCACAAGAAGTATAAAACCTTGCCCAACCAAGCAACAAACTCCTTGAAAATATAAATGGACTAAATAGAATCCACTGACTTCGTGAGGCAACAAAAAATATTAAAACAAAGTCAAAAGGTTGAGGAAGAAAATGTAAAGTATTTCATAGCAGAAACAACTGACCTGGAAAACAGATTTTAAAAGTTTATCTCATTGGACCAAAAAAGCTCTCTAGACATGCTGTTTCAAGAAATCTTAAAAGAAAACTGCCCAGATCTCTTAGAATGAGAGGGCAAAGTAGAAATAGAAAGAATTCATTAATTTTTTTTCTGAAAAAAAAACTCCAAAATGAAAACTCCCAGGAAGATCATAGCCAAAATCCAGAGCTTCTAGGACAAATTAAAAATACTGCAAGCAGTCAGAAAGAATTCAAATACTGAGAAGTCACAGTCAGGATTACACATGATTTATCAGTCACCAAACTATAAAGAAGCAAAGAGCTTGGGGTATGCTATTCCAGAAAGTAAAGAAGATATATATCTAGATCTGTGGACAGATATATCTATGAACATGTGCACGCATGTGGGCGAGTGCACACACATAAGCTTACAGTCAAGAATAACTTATTTAGCAAAACTGAGTATCATGTTATAGGGCGAAAGTGGATATTGAATGAAATAGAAGTCTTCCAAGCATTTCTGATAAGACCAGAGCTTCAGAGAAACTTTGAAGTTCAATGAGCTGACGAGAATCATAAAAAGATAAACATAAATAATGATAAATGATTAGATATGGATAAACTGCTTACAGTCAAGTATGGGGAGATGATAAATGTGTTCCCTCTGAACCCTGCCATCATTGGGGTTCAAATAAGTCCAATCAGACAGTGCCTTGATAATCTTAAGAAAAGAAAGGAAAAAGGGAGGAGAGAAGTACACTGTGGGATGAGGGGAGCAGGGAAAGAAAAGTTAGGGAAAATTATCTTATATCATGAGGGAATACATGTAGACATCTATACTAACAAAGAAGAGAAAAGGGGGGAAGCAGCTTGTCACTTAAGCCTCATTCTCATCAGAACTGGTCAAAAGGAAGAATAAACACAGACAAACTCACAGTTTGTGTGTACAGAGTTAAATTTGTGTGTGCAGACACATTTCACTCAACAGAAAATTAGAGAAAGATGGAAGGAGGATAAGAGAAAGGATAGATGAAAAAGGGGATTAATCCTAAGCAAAACAATTTCCATGAATGTACAAAAATATATGATAAATTTATTATATCTTTTTTGAGATGGCAAAAGTGGGAATCCGGCAGAGGAAGCATAAAATGGGGAATAGATGAACAATTTATTGTTTGTGAATATGAATGGAATACTAAAATGCTGAATTCTTATTATCATAATGGAGAACCAGGATTCCAAGGTTCCTATGAAGCATCCTACCCACCTCTTGAAAGAGAGGTAAAGGATTCAGAATGCAAAATGAGACCTTTTCTTTTTCTTTTGGACATGGCCAGTGTAGTGATTTGTTTTGATTGACTACACATGTTCGTTAAAGGTTGTGTTTTTCTCATAAATTCAGGGAGTGGGGGAGGAGGGGAAGAAGGCAGATCATGACTGATTAAGACAACTAAAAATTTTTTTAAAGAAACCTGTCATTTTTGATATTCCTTCTTAACTCTTTCCAGTCCAAACAATGGCTAAATCCTTTAGATGCTACCTCTACACTGTCTTATCTTCCACTTTCCTTCCAGCTTTAACCTATTTCTCATTGCTTTCTATGCTCCCAGTCTCATAACTTTTCCACCTTTCACACCTTCCAGGCATAGGTCTGATTATAAAATTGCCCCTCCCAAATTGTTTAGACTTCTCCCCTAACCCAGTGCTACTAAATAGCACACATACTCCTCAGGCTGTCATTTAAGATTATTTATAGTTTGACCCTTATGTTACTAATAGGACTCTTTCATATACTACATATTTTAGTTGAACTCTTCTAGTATGCACTCTTCTTTCTTCCTTTGTGAACTCTATACTCCCTCTCCCTATATAGATGTCTGTTGAAATCTTTCTCTTTCAGGCCCATTGAAAGGGATGGTTCCCCCGCCCCGCAAGCTACCCACCTAGATGAGTGGTTTATCTTTTCTGTACATTCTACTAGAATCTTCTAAAGCTATTAAAGCTTAAAATTATAATTAGTCTTTTGGGACATCAAAACAATCTAGCACTAAGAAATAGAGTGGTGGAATAGACAAGGTACACAATAGTAAATTATTATAGTAATCTAGTATTTGATGAACCCAAAGATCAAAACTTTGAGGGCAAGAATTCACCATCTGACAAAAATTTCTGGGTAAATTGGAAAGCAGTTTGTCAGAAACTAGGCATAGACCAACATTTCATATCACATACCAAAGTAAGATCAAAATGGATAAATGATTTAGACATAAAGGGTAATATCATAAGTAAACTAGGGGGACATGGAAAAATTTACCTTTCAGATCTATGGATAGATAACAGAAGAGTTTATGATCAAATAAGAACTAAAGAAGATTACAGGAAGTAAAATGGATGGTTTTGATTACATGGAATTAGAAAAGGTTTGCACAAATAAACCAATACAGTCACAATTAGATGGAAGCAAGAAAGTGGGAAACAATTTTTTTAGCAAGTTTCTGTGATAAAGTCCTAATTTCTCAAATATTTAGGGAACTAGGCCAAATTTATAAAAATAAGATGCATTCCCCCCACATGATAAATGATCAAAGGATATGTATGAGCAGGCAGTTTTCAGAGGAAGAAATCAAAACTATTACTATTCACATGAAAAAATTCTCTAAATCACTATTGATTAGAGAAATGCAAATTAAAATAACTCTGAAGTACTGTCTCATATCTGTCAGATTGGCTAACATGACAGAAAAGGAAAATGATAAATGCTGGAGAGGATATAGAAAAGGAGATATACTAATGCACTGTTAGTGGAATTATGTACTGGTCTAACCATTCTGGAGAACAGTTTGGAACTATGGCCCCCAAAAGGCTATAAAACTGTTCTAGCAATTCCACTACTGGTCTATATCCCAAAGAGATCAAACAAAAAGGAAAACAACATATATGTACAAAAATATTTGTAGTAGTTCTTTTTGTAGTGGCAAAGAATTGAAAATTGAGGGGATGCTCATCAATATGGAAATGGCTGAACAAGTTATGGTAGATGATTGTTATGGAATACTATCATGTTATAAGAAATGATGAGAGGTATGGTATCAGGAAAACATGGAAAGGCTTATATGAACTAATGCAAAGTGAAATATGCAGAACCAGAAGAACATGTTACACAGTAGAAGCAATATCGTAAGGATGATCAGATGTGAAAGACTTTAGCTACTCTGATCAAGATAATGATCCAAGAAATTTCCTAAGATTTTATTGTTATTCAGTCATTTTCAGTTGTGTCTGATTCTTTGTGACCTCATTTGGGGTTTTCTTGGCAAAAATACTGGAGTAGTTTGCCATTTCCTCCTCCAGCTTATTTTACAGGTAAGCAAACTAAGGCAGACAAAGTTAAGTGACTTGCCCAGGGTCACAGAGCTGGTAAGTGTCTGAGGGCAGATTTGAATTTACAAAGATGTCTTCCTTGTGTCCAGGCTCAGCACTATCCACTACATCACCGATCAAAACAATGATCCAACATAGAAATGGGAAAAAATATTTGTACAAAAATATTTGTAGCATCTCTCTTTGTGGTGGCCAAAAATTGGAAATCAAGGGGATACCTATCAACTGGGGAATGGCTGAATAAGTTGTGGTATATGAGTGTAATGGAATACTATTGTGCTATGGGAAACAATAAACAGGAAGACTTCAGAGAGGCCTGGAAACTTATATGAACTGATGCTGAGTGAAAGGAGGAGAAGCAGGAGAACTTTGTACACATCAACAACCACAGTGTGCGAGGAATTTTTCTGGTAGACTTAGTATTTCATTGGAAATGCATGGACTTAAAAAATTTCCAATGAACTCTTGAGGCAAAACATCTTCCACATTCAGAGAAAGAACCATGGAATTGGATTGCAGACAGAAACAGACTATTTTCTTTTGTATTATGTTATATTTTGTTTTGTTTTGTGGTTTCCTCCATTTATTTTAATTCTTCTATGCAACATGCATTTATGAGGCATGTATGTGTCAAACATGTAAGATTGTATGCTGATTCAGGGAGAGAGTAGGGGGAGGAAGAGAGGAATAAGAGAGAGAGTGGAAAAAAATCTAAGATATATGGAAGTGATTGTTGAACACTGGAAACAAATAAAATAATTCAATTTAAAAAAACAACAAAAAAAAAACAGTGATCCAAAACAATTTCAAAGGACCTGTTATGAAAAATGCTCTTGACCTTCAGAGAGAGAACTGATGAACTGTGAGTGCAGGTTGAAGCATACTTTCTTCCACTTCATTTTTCTTGCTTTTTTTTTTTCAGCATTGTTAAATGCATAACTTAATATATATAATTGATATAGTGCTTGCCTTCTCAAGGGGCGGGGAAAAGGCTAGAGGAAGAGAATTTGAACTCAAAATTTTAAAAAATAAATGTTAAAAATAAAGAAAAGTGATTATGTGTTAGTCATTTCTTCATATGTTATACTGAGTTCCATGTAAGTAGGAGCTATTTCTCATTTATTTTATAATCTTTTCTGATGTCTATTGGAGGAAAACTCAGATTAAAATTATTTTCCTTCCTCATTCTACTTTGTATCATCCACTGTTGGAGTTATTCTGGTTTTGCCTTCATGCATAACTTCTTAATTTCAAGTACATTAGGTGAAACTTGCATTTGAATGCCATGTGTTATGTTACTTACTAGATTTTTTTAAATTTACAAGCAACAGAAAACAAATAATTTAAAAAGGTCATCGAATGCACTTATGTACTTTGAAGCAATAACCTATGAAGTCATTCAATACAACTTTCCTCAGGGAGGTAAAACTTTGTGTGTCTTCTTGCTATGGAGAAATTGGTTTGCTATTTCTATTATGTTGCCAGAATGTTTTCCCATATGCATATTGTAACTGTTCAAATCTTTGTTAATCTTTTTAGTTTTCAGATATTTTGTTGACTTTCATGAATTTTCATTGTATGACCTATGTTTTTGCATTTCCTGTTGAACTGTAGTCACTTTAGTTTTCGACTACTTTCCTTTCTTTTTTTTTTTTGTTCTGTGCCTGTAAAGACTTACAAAAATTAATTCCATTTAAACATTTGATGTTCCTTTATATTTTTGCTGTGATGTAAACCATCTTATTTTGTCATCCTTTCTTTCACAAGAAAGCAAGAACGTGTAACTGGGTCATTGAGGACACTTTAGTTATTCTGTCGGCTGACGTTGCCTTCACCGTGTTTTAAGCATTACTTGCTCCTGAAAGTAGTTCAAGAAATAAAGCTAAATAAACGTTAAACCGTTAAAACAGTGTATTTTGAGTTAGGTTGCATTTTGATGACTATATAATGTCCATAGGCAGATTGGATTTATCTTCTCAAAATGCAGCGATTTAGACAAGAATTGCACTTTTTTTATTAGTAAAATGAATCAGTGATCATTTATTTGATATTTCTACAGGTGCCGGAGAGAATTTGGAGAACACAATGGCAGCCTTTCGGCAGTAAGTATGTAAAATGAGACTCATGTCAGATATGCTTTTATAGTGGAAGAGAATTGCCTTCACCAAGGAAATAAGATAGGTGGTGGTGGTGGTGGTGGTGGTGGTGATGGTAGCAGCCCTGTTTTTATAAGATTATTTTTAAAGAAAATTTTTATTGATGCCTTGTGTCTTTATGTCAGTTATTTTTACCCTTTTCCTCACTGACCCTTCCCTTGTGACAAAGAGAAACAATTAAGAATTTTTCCACATACAAAAACCATACCTGACAACTTACTTGGTTTTCTGTGCCGGCAGTCTTCCCCTTCCCTTCTGTGAGAAGGAGGTGTTTTCATTTCTTTTCCAGACTCCAGAACCTTCATTGGTATTTCCATTATTTTATTTAGTAATCCTTAGTTCACCTTCCTTTTAGGGATCTTTAATTGTTACAGTCATTGTGTAAAATTGTTCCCATGATTTCAGAGTACATCATTTTATAGAAATCTTCCCATATTTCTTTGAAGTCCTTGTATTCACTATCTGCCCAAACTGCCCAAAACCATTTCATTATATCCAAATACTATGGTTTTTTACCTCATTCCTCTGTTAATTAGCACCCACTTTGTTTCTAGTTCTTTGTTACTATAAAGAGTGCCACTATAGATACTTTGGTATTATTAGAACTTTCCTTATGTTTTTGACTTCCTTGAGTCTATGTCCAGTAGTGGGATTGGTAGGTCAAAGGGTCTGGACAATTTAATCACTTTTCTTGCCTGATTCCAGCTTGAAATATAAAATAGTTGGACACTTCACAGCTGTGCCACAATGCATCAGTGTGCCTTTCTTACCACAGCCCATTCAACATCAACTGTTATGGTTTTCATCTTTGCCAATTTCCATGGCATGGAGTGAGAGCTCAAGAATTGTTTTAAATTGCATTTCTCTTACACTAGAAATTTGGATTATATTTTGATATGGTACTCTATAGTTCAAAAAAATTTTTTTAAACTATTTTGTTCTTTAATCATTTCTGTTGGGGAATGGCTGATTTGGGTTTTTACACAATTATGTCAATTCCTTGCATAATTATGGATATTAGACTTTTATCGGGGATATTTGATTTGTTTCAAATATTTTTCTCATTTTACCATTTCTTTTTTAATTTTATTTTTTATTTTATTGATACAAAATCTTTTTAACTTCATTTAATTGAAATTATCTATTTTATACTTATGATCTCTTTTGTCCCTTGTTTATAAGACTTCATTTTAAAACAATTATCATTAAATATTTGTTACAAAGAATGTTGAGCATTTGTATAGCTGAAAAATTAGGAACTATGGTTTTTCAAGCTTAAAACATAACCATGAACAAATTGTCTGATGCTAATTAGTCCCAGAGAAAGAATTAAAACACTTGATATGATTTGTTGTTTTTTAGAAGATTATGCTATTTATCTATCAAACTAATGAATTTATAGAAATGAGTGTGTCTAGCCCCTTTGAGCTTTCCCGGGAATTTTTAGCCTTTTAAAAGTTTACTTTTATTGTCTTCTTAGAAAAGATAAATTGTAGTGTGTATGTTTCTAGGTACTTTACAGGGAAACAGAAAGAGGAGACTGAAATGAAGCTCAAGTGCATTGTTCTTTGTCTTAATTGACTAAGTGGTTACTATCAATCTAATGAGAGGTTTGTTTTTTTCCTTACAAGGCAAAAATGAATTGAAAAATTTTTAAAATCATGTGAAAGGAAATAGTTTGTGTATATGAAAAATAGTCTTTTTTTGCATATATTGGCGAATCTATGTGTATTTGCACAAGTAGATACAGTGGGCCAGGAAATCTGGAATTTATTTTTGGTTTTCTCTCTGGCCTATTTAAATACTTTTTTCCTTGAAAAATTTTTCCCCCTTTTTGTCTGTGTTTTCTTACTTGGTTCAGTGGTTCTGCTTTTCTGTTTTCCAAGGCCTCTCTAAAAAATAATTTCTTTTTACATTTTAAAGTTCTCTGTTCTTTCTCTAAAATTAGACAGAGATTTTGTCATTGTACAGTGAAAAACAGCTTTAAATTACTCCATTTACAATATTTACTTCATCTTTATGAAATTGCAACCCTCTACTCATATGAGGTGGTCTGTGGCCCCCCAATTTTTATCTAAGTTATTTAAATTCTCCTTATCCTTAGAAAGGAAGAAATGGTACCTTTGCATAGATTTTTAAGTGTCAAATTCTTGTTGACATTTCTTTGAAAGTTGTACTGCCTTTCTCTTAGAATAATTTCAACATTCTCTGTGTTAAAGTGTTTTTTACAGACTTACTTCTCTGAAGTACTCACCCAAAACGCTATGAAATATAAACCAAAACCAACGTATTTAAGGAGTCATTTGTAAAGATAGCAGGTTTTAAAGACAGATGTAATGACTACGGTTTGGTCTTTGAAAATTATCATTTGAAATTCTTCCCAGTTATCAAAAAGTATCTCATTTGGGTGGTTTTTTTCTTGTTAGACATAGCACTTTTGGAGTAAAACATTTTCTTTAAAAGAGCATATTTTTCTTCTTCAGCAGTACTGTTACTCAAATAGTAAGCATAAGAAAGAATTATATATAGCCTTCTCCATAAATCTTTGTATAGCTTTTCGGATTTCTTAATTCTCTAGTGTTTCAAAAGAAGGAAGTTACTATTTTAGGTTCCTTATGACTTTGAAGATGTATTTTTTTTTTGAAAGATTGTTAGTTACTAGCTTCAGAGTTCTCTATAAACATAAATAAAATTGCCTTAAATTTCAGCTTTTCCTTTTATTTATATATTAATCTTTTTGTCTTGTGATTCAGAGGTGTTGGGATGCAGATTTCACTTTACTGACCACTCTTTTGTTTTGACTTCTCCTTAGCATATTTAATATATTTCTCCTAGCTTCTATCATTATAGTTCTTGCATTATATAATTATCTTTCCCCTCCTAGAAGTTAAAAGCTGTGAGTAGTCAGGATATCTGGAGAGGAAGTAAACAGCCTTCCTCTCTGCTTTACTCTTTGTTAGCTTTGCTGTGAATTAGGTCAATTAGGAAAAGCTAGTCCTTTCCTTGGACCAAAGAAGTCTAACCTGGGCTCTGCCACTTTTATTAGCTGTATAATATTGGGCTGAATCACTTCATCTGTCTGAGCTTGTTTCTTCTTCTGTGAAATGAGAGTAATTACCTACTCCCTAGGGAGTGGGTGTGATTTTGAAGCCAGATAATTTAAAATTGTGACCCAGAGTGGAGGGATTGATTTATTAGTTTATGTGATGACTGTATTATTTCTAGGACAGGTGGTGGAAGCAACATCTACCTTATGAATAACAACCAAATTCTGAATACGTGTTGTGTGCAGCGCATTATTAACTTGTTACATACAAACATTGTCTTGTCCAAGAGGGGGAATTTTTGTTGTTCAGTTGTATCTGACCCTCCATGACTTTGTTGTGGGGGTTTTCTTGGCAAAGATATTGAAGTGGTTTGCCATTTCCTTCTCCAGCTCATTTTCAGATGAGGAATTGAGGCATACAGGGTTATTTGAATTCAGAATGATGAGTCTTATTGATTTCAAACCTAGTGCTCCATCTTCCTGCCTAGGGCACCAGGAATAATTAGGGGTTTTGGAGCAGGTACGGTGTCTCTCACACAGTAGGTGCTTAATAAAGGTTTGTTGATTGAAAGGTGCTGGAGTTTTGGTGATAGACAATCCAAATTTTAAAAATGTAGCAAAATTATTGAGAATTTAGAATCTGGATGATAATAGGTGACTGACAGTTGTCTACATAGTGACCAAAATATATGTTGTACAAATAAATATATGCTATTTGAGAGTTTTATACACTTATGTGTACATGCCATCATTTACTTACAATCTCAGAGCAAATCTCTTCCTCTTCTGATGTGTCCCATCAGTTGCCAAGTCTTATGGTTTCTATATCGTTTTCTTCTGTATCCTTCATGACTAGATCAGGCCCTTATCACCTTTCACCTGCACTATTATAATAGCCCTCTCACTGACAGATCTCCCTTTCTTCAGTTTTCTTTCCTAGAGCCGCCAATGGATATTTCTAAACTATAGGTCTTACCATGCCACCCTTTGCTTAGTAAACTCTAGTGACTCCCTGGCTAGTCTTCACACAGCATCCCATATGCCGCTTCTGGCTCTCTTCATGCCTGGTTAGCACTCCTTCCTTTTCTTCCTGCTTTTACAGTCTTTGGCTTTCTTCAAAAATTAGAGCAAGAAAAATCTTTTACTGATTCCCTAAGCTGCTCAACTCCCTCTCAAAACTACCTTGTAATTCATCGTGTTTACATTTTATATATATATATATATATATATATATACTTGTTTGGGTGGGCTTTCTCCCAGGTCTTCTCTATAAGCTGCTTGAAAGCAGAGGCAGTCTCATTGTTTTGTCACTGTATCCCCATCACACTTAGCACAGCACAGTGCCCTGCTAGCAATACTTGCTGAGTAAATGCTTATTGATTGATTGAACTAATAGAAAATTACGTATTATATGTATTGTGTGCATATGTGTAAGAATGAATTAAAGTTCAAGAGAAGATAGACTCAATGATTGTTTATGAATACTTTATATATTAGAGTTCCTATATTCAAATGTAAATAGGTCTAAGTAATGACGAAAATAGATGCTATATACCCAACATTTCCAGGAGTTTTATGAATGTGTGTCATCATCTATACACCAGATTTGTAACCTCACAGTCAGCAGCGCCCTTTGCTTCACTTTGTCAAACATTTGCCACATCTTGTAGTTCATATGTCTTTCTCTCCAGATAAGGGCCCTGTCACTTCTCACCTGGGCTATTGCAATAGCTTTCTAATTGGTTTCCCAGTCTCATCTCTCCCCTGGACAGAATCTGTCTTCCATTTACCTGGCAGTGTGATAAAGTGTAAAGTATACTTAATTGATTTAGTTGATACTTAAAAGTTAGGTTGATTAAAAAACATTTTTCAATGGATTAGGAAGGCCAGGTGTGGGGGTACATCCGGTAAGTTTGACATAAATCTAGTGAGTTTCCAGGAGTGGAGAACAACCAGGCTGCCTAAGGAGAGTTGAAGTGGTGCAGTATGGAGAGAGAGAGAGAGAGAGAGAGACAGACAGAGATAGACACAGACCTAAAGCTTTCATGATTATAAGAATTTGGGTCATATTGGGAAAAACCCAAGCACTTGTAGCCTGAGTGAAATAGAGGACTCAGTCTCCCAAATTCCACCTCCACCCCCTCCAAAAAAAAGGAATTGGGAGTCAAAGAGCAAAGACCTGTGTTAGCAGAAGGCAGTTGAAGAGGAGAGATTCCTACACACACTAGGTTTGAAACTGGAAAGTGAGGTAATAATGTAACAGGGATCTTGTTACATTAGAGTCAATAAAACTAGGTTGTTAGGGCAGTTGATCATATCTGAACACCCATAGGGCACCCTGGTCCCTATAGGAGTTCACTCTGAGCTTGAAGAAAGGAAGCAAATTGTATTTGTAACAGCTAGAATTACAAATTGGCACATAATCAAGGTTATTAACAATAGGAGACTGTTTTTTGCTTTCAGTCAATGCTAGCCTCAGATCTGTTTATTTTATGTAACCCTCTTGAGAACATTTGATTAATAAAGTAACAGTATCACATTTGAATGGGGTTTCATTCAGAAACTACATGCATTTTTGTTGAGAGCTAGAGATTTTTTTTTCCTCAGGGAACGGCTCTTCCTTGCCGTTGGCTTCCCTAAAATTTTTTTCTCATGCCCTATCAACAACCCATTGGAAACTTAGCTAGAACCTATCTGCTTCTTAAGGTGAAATAGACACATACTGTATTCCTGAAACAATATGAAGGCCAGAATGATAACAAAGTATATCTTAAATATACTGTCTCATTTTTAGCTGTTGTCAAGTTCATGAATTGAGTATCATAGATTTAATATATATCTAACATACATATTTACATTACAATATTTATTAAATATATTAAATGTATTTGTTACTAAATATATACATTTAATATCCCTCATATATACAAGGGAAGAAACTGAGTCACAGAAAAGTTAAGTGATACGTCCCAGATCACATGGATAATAAGGTGACAGGGTCTGGGTTTGGTAATTCTCCCCACCTGGACATCCTCCCCTCTCTCCATATTGGCCCAGAAGAAGGGAGAGAGGCTTGCTTCACGAAAATCAGTCCTTTAAAGTACTAGAATTTTTAAAAAGTAATATATATTTTTGAGGAAATTTGGTATGATTATAAGAATAATCCTGCCTTTCCTGACTTTACAACTCAGTTAAGTGTTTAGTAGTTGATGCTATGATTTTATTTTATTATTATTTTTCTTAATATTCTATAATCACTACCATAAAATGAAGATTTTATCCCCCCCACACCTACCCTCCACTACCCCCCTCTCTCCCCACAACAGCATAGAATTCTGTATAGGTTCTACATATACTTTCCTATTGAGTACATTTTCACTATAGTCATACTATGTAGTCAAACTAAAATAAATGGAAGAAATCATATAACAAATCAAAACATAATACACTAAAACACACACATACACAAATATAATCTGCTAGATTCTGTGAATGACTTCCATATTTCTTTCTCTGAGTGTGAAAGGCATTTTGCCTTAGAAAACCACCATTGGGACTTTTTTTTTAAATAAGTTTTTGCATTATTACGAAGTTTCAAGTCTACCAGAAAAAACTCTCACACACTGTGGTCATTGCTGTGCACAAAGTTCTCCTGGTTCTGCTCCTTTCACTCAGCATCAGATCATGTAAGTTCTTCCAGGCCTCCCTGAAGTCTCATCATTTCTTATGGCTCAATAGTACATCATTATATTCATATACCATAATTTATTCAGCTATACCCCAATTGATGGGCATCCCCTTGACTTCCAGTTTTTGGCAACTACAAAGAGTGCTGCTATAAATATTTTTGTACATGTGGGACCCTTTCCCATTTTTATGATATGTTGGGGATACAGTCCTAGAAGTGATATTGCTGGGTCAAAGAGTATGCACATTTTTGTAGCCCTTTGGGCATAGTTCCAAACCATTCTCCAGAATGGTTGGATGAGCTCACAGCTCCACCAACAATGAATTAGTGTTACAACTCTCCCACATCCTCTCCAGCATTTATCATTTTCTTGTTCTGTCATGTTTGCCAATCTTATAGGTATGATGTGGTACCTCAGAGTTGTT
>CM053770.1:543013471-543062236 GCA_028658325.1 Potorous gilbertii
TATATTCTAGAAATGAGGCCTTTATCCCCGAGCTTAGCCGTAAAAATTCTTTCCCAATTTACTACATCCCTCTGAATTTTGGTTGCATTGGGTTTGGTTGTGCAAAAAACTTTTCAGTTTAATGTAATCAAAATTATCCATCTTGCATTTCATAATGCTTTCTATCTCTTTAGTAAAAAAATTCTTCCCTTCTCCTTAAATCTGATAAATACACTATTCCTTGCTCCTCCAGTTTATTCATGGTATCAATCTTTATACCTAAATCATGTACCCATTTGGACTTTATTCTTGTGTATGGTGTCAGGCATGGGTCTATGCCTATTTTCCGCCAGTTAACTGTTAGCCAGTTTTCCCAGCAATTTTTGTTGAATAGTGAGTTCTTATCCCAGAAGCTGGGGTCCTTGGGTTTATCAAACAGGAGGTTGCTATATTCCTTGCCTAACATGTCTAGAGTGCCAAGTCTGTTCCACTTGTCTACCTCTCTCTTTCTTAGCTAATACCAAGTGGTTTTGATAATTGCTGCTTTATAGTACAATTTGAGGTCTGATAGCGCTAGGCCACCTTCATTAGTCCCTTTGATATTCTGGACGTTTTGTTCTTCCAAATGAATTTTGATATTATTTTATCCAGCTCTAGAAAATAATTATCTGATAGTTTAATTGGTATGGCACTAAATAAGTAAATTAATTTAGGTAGAATTGTCATTTTTGTTATATTAGCTCGGCCTACCCATGAACAACTGATGTTTTTCCACTTACTTAAATCTGACTTTTTTGTGCAAAAAATGTCTTGTAATTATGTTCATATAATCCCTGGGTTTGTTTTGGCAGGTAAACTCCTAAGTTTACCTATAGTGTCTACCCTAGGATGCTATGATTTTTAAAATATAATCTTACCTCAGTTTCTTTCATCACCTGTAAAATGAAAATGTTGGATTTGTTGCTATGGCCTTTTCCAGTGCAGATCTTCTGGCAAATATACCCATCAGTCTCTAAAGTTTCATAAGAAAACTTCAGTTTTCAATAGTAGCAATCCATAGACAGAAAGTGACAGTTTTCCTTATGCTTAAATTCCTACCTTAAGCTCATGTTGGCTAATAAACACTAATGACAGTAAATCCATCTTCTTGGTGAGAGTACCTTAACATTTCTAATTTCATTTATTATTTTGAGACCTAAAACTTGGCTTTAGTTGGTTTATTTCTGTTCTTGAATAACTGTAATGTGCCTGTCATGTACTGTGGAGTATGGAAAACAAGAATATTTATTTGGGCTATTATCATCCTTATCGCTACTTTTTTTAGGAATTTACAAGATAATTGGAAAGCTGTATCATTCAGACACTAAATAAAGTACTACATAGATGCATGATAGTGTAGTATAAATAGCATGCCATATTCTCATGTTTCACTCACTCTCACATTTTTTAAATTAAATTATTTTATTTATTTTCAGTGTTCTACAGTCACTTCCATATATCTTAGATTTTTTCCCCTCCCTCCCCCTCCTTCCCCACTCCTTCCCTGAGACAGCATACAATTTTATATAGGTTCTACACATACATTCCTATTAAATACTTTTTCACCTTAGTCATGTTGCATAGAAGAATTAAAATGAATGGAAGAAATCAAAAAACAAAACATAATACAAAAGAAAATGTTCTGCTTCGTTCTGCAGTCCAGTTCCATAGTTCTTTCTTGGAATGTGAAAGGCATTTTGCCTCAAGAGTCCACTGGGAATTTTTTGAGTTCTTGCATTGCATTGAAGTACTAAGTCTAGCAGAAAAATTCCTCACACACTGTGGTTGTTACTGTGTATAAAATTCTCCTGGTTCTACTCCTTTCACTCGGTTCATATAAGTCTTTCCAGGCTTTTCTGAAGTCTTCCTGTTCATCATTTCTTATAGCACAGTAGTATTCCTTTACATTCATATACCACAACTTGTTCAGTCATTCCCCAATTGATGGGTATCCCCTTGATTTCCAGTTTTTGACCACCACAAAGAGAGCTGCTATAAATATTTTTGTACACGAGGGACCCTTTCCCATTTCTATGATCTCTTTAGATAGAGTCCCAGAAGCAATATTGCTGGGTCAAAGGGTATGCACATCTTTGTAGCACTTTGGGCATAGTTCCAAATTGCTCTCCAGAATGGTTGGATCAGCTCACAGCTCCACCAACAATGAATTAGTGTTCCAACCCTTCCACATCTTCTCCAACATTTATCATCTTTCTGTTTTGTCATGTTAGCCAATCTGATAGATGTTATGTGGTACCTCAGAGATGTTTTAATTTGCATCTCTCTAAGCAATAGTGATTTAGAGCATTTTTTTCATGTGACTCTATGTAGGTAACTTTAATTTCTTTCTCTGAAAACTGCCTGTTCATATGCTTTGACCATTTATCAGTTGGGGACCACTCCCACATTTTGAAAAGAACATAACAAAGTTTCATCCTGAATAAACAGTTGTACATTTTCCCCTGCTTAAAAGAGAGAAAAGAAAACCATGTCTTGAAATAGAAACCCTGCAACCAAGTGGTCTTCCCAAGGAAATGAGTTGTTTAAGCTAAAGTGCATTCTTCTTTAGCAATTGTGCAAATGCTCAAATAACATTCCATTGTTGTTTAGTCAGAAATTGAATTCTCAAAGTAAGAGGGAGTAAGTATCATAAGCTAATGTTTGTGCTCAGGGAGCTAAAGAGAAAAAAGATTTTCTGGTTGATAGCCTGGAATAATTTTCAAAAAGCATCAAGGTAGAAATTCCTCTTCAGATGACAGTAAAAATTTCTTTTTGTTAATTTGCTTGATTTTATTTTGTTAAAATGTATGGTTGTACATTCTTACAACTTTATGTGTGATTTATTTATTATTTTATATACTTATTTGATTTTGATGGTGGTTGTTTATTTTTCTTTTTAATGAAAAAGTGTTGATAGGCCAGAGGTTCTTGACCATTTTTGTGTCATGGATCCCTTTGGCTCAGTGTATAGGGACCCCCTATTTTAAGTGTATAAAATAAAATACATATAATTACAAAGGAAGCCAATTATATTGACAGTTATTAAAATATTAAAAACCCAAACTCACACAATCCTAAATTAAGAATCCCTGTAATAGATGATTTCTTTGAAGTTAAATTCAGATTGACCGCTAAATGATATTGGATATCTGACACTAAAGGAAAACAAAATTCAAGTTACTTGAAAATGAATCTTCTTAGTAGTCAGAAATGACATCACGTAGTAGTCATGGGGATAAAAACTAATTAGACCATTCAGGCAACTCTAGATCCATCTGATCATGGTAACTTCTAGTCTATTTCTCTCCATCTTTTCTACAAGAATAATATGAGATATTTTATCAAATATTTTACTGAAATCTAGGTAAACTACAATCAACATTCCTCTGACATACAAGTTTGAGCCTATCAAAAAAAGGAAATAAGGTCAATCTGGCATTATTTGTTCATGATGAAGTTCTGCTGGCTTTTTGTAATCACCACTTCCTTTTCTAGGTATCCATTAGCTATCTTTGTAATGATCTCTTCTTGAATTTTCCCAGGAATTGAAGACAAGCTTACTGGCCTATAGTTTGCAGACTTTAAATTCATCACGGGCATCAGAGTATCTCCTTGTATATTCAACAATCACTGGGTTTACCTTTTAATGGAAAATTAGCCTAGTCTTCATGACATCGATATTGCTCCCATATCACACTACAATATGATTGGTGTATTTTCATAGATTTATGAAAAATAATGGACAAAATGTGGAGCATTTCCAGTCCATACTGATGGAGGGAATAATCATAATAGGGACTTCATTGAGCCACTGGAATATTTAAAGAATACCTAACTTTGTTGTTTGAGACACTATGCTATGTGTTGTGGGAGAAAAAGAGAGGGGTATAAATAGAAGCAAACAGGATGGTCCCTTAAAAAGCTTACATGGAAAGACATGTGACATAAATTGGAACTGGGGCGGGGGGGCGGTTAGAGGGAAGAGGGTAAAGCAGGGCTGCTGGAAAGGCAAGAGAAGTCCAGAGTAAGCTGAACTGTGAATGAAGTGAGCACCGCTGAAAGTCCCTCCTAAAATGATGGTCTGGGTAGAAGTATTTTGTTGTTATTGAGTCATTTTGGTCATACCTGACTTTTCATGACCCCTTTTTGGGATTTTCTTGGGAAAGATCCTGGACCATTTTCTTTTCCAGCTCATTTTACAGATGAGGAAACTGAGAACAGAGTTTGTCTTTTGACTTTCTCAAGGTCACACAGCTAGTAAATGTCTGAAGCTAGATTTGAACTCATGAAGATGAGTCTTCCTGCTTTCACCTCCAGTGCTATATCCACTGTGCCACCTAGCTGTGTGGAAGTATCTACTAGAAGGAAAATCTGGAAATGTAGGTTAGTATCTTCAGGTATCAAGTCCAGAAATAAATCGAAGTCATGAGTTTAGGAATAAAGTATCTTTCATTGAGATAACAGGGCTACCCTGGGGAATATCCAGTGGATTTTCCCAATCAAAAAGACCCATGAAAAAGTTTTTTATAGTTTTAAGATGAGAGAGGGAGGAGAAAGGTAAAGTAGCAAGGTCTGGTCAAGGAAAGCTGCTTCATTCTGGCTGTTTTGCCCTTCATACCATGAGTCCCAATGAAAATGGTTTGATAGTTTTAGGGGAAGGAGATAGTATGAAGTAGCAAGCAAGTTCTGATCATGAGACCCCAGAGGCCCTTGGCAGTCAGGGCAAGGAGGGCCACATCATTCTGGTTGTTTTTCCCTTCGTGCCAATCATCCCAATGGTGGGGGCAAGGACACCAAGCTGAGATTTAGTTTGAGCTGGTCTCCCCACAAGGCAAACTCTTGGTTGGGGGGAGGTAACCTAGGATGTGGTTATCATTTGTGCTCATACTGTATTCCACCAGTAAAAGTTAAGGCATCCATAGATGCCTGATAGTTTTTTGTTTCACTGAAGTAAGAAGAGATGAATACTAAATGTCTGACGAAGTTAAATTTTAAAAGTTCTGTTGTCAATTCAATTAATTTTTAAATAGCTAAAAGAATTTGTGGACCATTGAGGTGATATTTCATTATCATCAGACAGGTATTTAAAACATTTCTTTTACTTTTCACCATTTTAATCACTCTTGTAATATTCTTAACGTTGTATCTGAGGCAAAGAACCACTTAGATGTTTTCCATGCTTGCTTAAGCTCTTGGTGTTTCCAGGATGACTTTTTTGGTTTGTTTTTGACTCTAGTGCAGTTAATATGGGAACTGATATGCTGGAACTGGACTGCCATATCACAAAAGATGAACAAGTGGTCGTATCTCATGATGGGAATCTGAAGAGATCAACTGGAATAAATGTGAACATCTCTGACCTGAAGTACTGTGTAAGTAAAAATGCATTCCAACCCTGCTTTGGGGTAGCAGGATTTTAGCATTTGTGAAGTCTATTAAGTGATGAATGGGGAAAAAATGAGAAAAAATATCTGGAACTTAAGCACTTAATCCAGTAGAAATTTAAACATTAACTTTTTGCCAAACCATGCTAATAGTTGTTTCCTGAACTTAACAGACCTTTGCTAGCATCTCTGTCTTTATGCTACCATCTGCCACTTGCACTCAATGCCTTCCTTCCTATCTTTGCATTTCAGAATCTCTGTTTTCCTTCAGGACTCAGCTTAGGTACCACCTCCTCAGCAAAGGCTTTCACCCCCAGAAAGGCTAACTGTCTATATCCTCCATATCTCTTTACATCTAGCTAAATGCCTTGAATAAGCTCTTAATAAATTTAGCCAACATTTAATAAGTGCCTGTAAGGACTAAGAAATCCTACTAAGTGCAGAAAACACAAATTAGAGATAGTCTGTAACCTCAGGGAACATATTCTTGGGTTAGGGGATGAGATGGGGATAGATGATTAACATATGTTAGAAGGTGATTAAGTATCTTTCCCTCAACAAACTGAATGACTGGAGGAATTTAAGAAGGGAGGGAAACCCCTTCTGGGGGGGAGTGGGGGATTAGGATGAATTTCTGGGAAGAAGAGATAGCACATGAGCCCTGATGAAACAGTAGGAAAGGAATTACGTTACACACGTAGTGAGGAAGGTGAGGAAATCAGGGGACAGCATTTAAGATTAAGGTAAGCTGGAATATAAAATGTGAAATAAAACTGCAAAGGTTGCTGGGGGACCTTGATCTCTGGGCCGAGAAGTTTGTATTTTAGTCTTTAGCTAAAGGAGAACTACAGAAAATGTTCATGTGGGAAAGGGACGTGGTCAGAACTGTGCTTTTGCAAGATATATTTCAGTATGAGGGGGAAACATGGATTGGAGAAGGGACTGGAGGAAAAAAACCAGAAGAGTACTACATTTGCCCAAGTAGTTAAGATGAGAAGGGATAAGGGTCCAAATGAGGGTCTCTGGGTATTTATTGTGAGTGAAGAGAAGGGGACAGATGTTAGAGCTGTTGTGCAGTTAGAATTGACGTGATTAGGAGCGGAGGGGCCTGAAGAGAAGAAAGAATCAAGGATGGAAAATTCGGCAGTTTTGTGTTGAAGTGACCAAGAAAATCCCTGGTGCCATTGTAGAGAAAGTGTCTTCAAGCTGGGAATGTGCGGCTAGACTGAATTACTCTCCTTTCTTCTCACTCCTCCCTCCAGCCCCCATTTTGCTGTAGACTGAATAACAAAACAGGACTCAACTACCTCCTTCCTATTTAGGCTGAATGCATAAAACCTTGCTGGAGATTGACACTCTAGCTGTTCTTTGACATGCAAATGTTGTCCCTGATGTTTGACTTAACACCAAACTAGGGACTTCCCAGACCAACTTTCCCTTAGGAATGCTACCGATTGGCTTCGTGTTCCAAAAAAGCCAAGGAAGCTGATATTGCTACCCACAAGCATCCTTCCCTTAGTAAGGTAATTAACTTATTTTCCTTTTAGCTTGACACTTTATTTGACCTCCTGTCATACAGATCTGCTGGTATATGAATTCTCCCTAAGCTCTCAAAGAATCCAGGCTGAGAAATTCCCTAAGACTCTCAACAGAAATAGGGAAATTATGAAGATGACGAGTTTCATGAAGAAGCTTTGTTTTAGCTAGTGGAACATCCAAGTGTGGACCTCCAGGAGATAACTGATAATCCTGGTAATGGGCTCAGAGGAGAGTTTGAGGGTAACCTTATAGATATAGGAATTATTTGCAGAGGGGTAACATCTGAAGCTCTTGTAGTGGGTTGTCAAGGAAGAAAGTATGGAGAGAAAAGAGAAGATGAAGGAGATAGTCTTAGGGGAGGCATGCCCCCCTCATTTAGAGTCTTAAGAAAGGAACAGTGGGAACAATCAGAGGTGGCAGAGATGCAGGAGAGAGGCCAATCACAACGGCCAAGAGAAGAGAGCATCATGAACAAAGAGTTGGCAAATACTGTGAAGTGGCAAAGGTTAAGGAACAGGACTGAGAAGAGGTCATTGGGCTTGAGAATTTGGAATTCATTGGAAATCTTGGAGAGAGTAGTTTTTAGTATAGTGGGCCAGAGATGGAAGCTAGGTTTCTGGGCATTCAGAAGTGAGTGAGTTAGGAAATGGAGGCAGTGAATGTAGATCAGGCTTTTTAGAAGTTTGCTAGGGGAAGGAGGAAATGAAAGAACAGAAAATACCTTAAAGGAACAGTTGGGTCAAGGGAAGGGATTTTGTTGTTGTTGTTGTTGTTTACTAGACAGTGTAGACTTCAGCTTGTTTGTAGATGAAGAAGGAGCTAGAGAAGAAGGCAAGGGAGCATAGGATGAGGTGGGCCACCTTGTCCCTGGGATGGAAAGAAGGAAGAGACAACAGGAAAAGGCAAATATGGTAGAAGGAAGGCAAAGAAGCTAATATTGGAGGAACTCAGTCTTCTTGGTGAAATAGAACCTGTGATTATTTGAAAAGGGGCTTGAGAGAATATGTTTGAAAACCATAGCTGTGGGTGATATGGCAGGAAGATAGTAAGAGAGAAGATTGTCGTGTGGTGGTGAAGCCTCCTCCTTAAGGTTTGAAAACTTAAATCTAGTGTGTACTGGATTTGGAGTCTGGTGACCTCAGCTCACTGTTGGAGTCACTGGATGACTTTGACTTTGGCCTAGTCATTTAATCTTTCTAGGCCTTGGTTGCCTGTGTAAGGTGTACTCGATGACTTCTGAGATTCCTTTAAATCTCAGGTCCTAAGACTGTGAAAAGAAAAATTAAGCCAGAGATGACCTACAACACAAAGGTTGATGGTTTTGAAGAGGCTGTTCAGGACAGGACAGCTGGAAGATGGAGGACAAGTGCTTTTGATGAGTAATTTCTAATGATGGCAAGGTCAGGGCTTGACACTAATTCAGTGAGTGAAAGAAGTAGAGGGGAGAATGAGAATTGAGGTTAAGGAACTGAAAGTTCAGATTGTTATGAAGATAGTTAAGTCATCCAGAACGATGATGAAACTAGAATGACAATGTGTCTGTAAACTAAGTGATAAAGTCACCAAGGAGTAAGTTAGGAGAATGTCATAAAGCTCAGTAGATGTTAGAATTAATAATTTCAAAAATAGTTGATTTAATCTGACCTTGTGAACTACACAAGTTGGCAGATATGAGTGATAGTGATTGTGGCAGAACAAAGTTCTGTTAATAGCAGTAGGAAGTAACTGGCACCTCTTCCTGATGTACTCCAGGATCAGCAAACAAATGTGGATTTCTTTTTAAAAAAAAACAATTTAATGAAAATTACCATGTTCTCTGAAACAAAATTTGTAAAAAATAACATTTTAAAAAATAATTTAATGAAAATTACTGTATTCTCTAAAATAAAATTTATAACTTCTTTAACTAATTGTTTGGAATTTCCTGTAGTAGGTAGGAATCCAATGAAACTTACAAATTTTAGTTCTTAACTGTAAAAATAAAAGATCAACTTTTAGTAGTATTGTCAAGTCCTAAAATAAATCAAAGTCACAAGTTGAGGAATAAAAAGCCCGAGATAACAGGGTAGCAAACCTGCCATCCAGGGAGATGTCCAGTGGATTTTCCCAACCAAAAAGACTCATGAAAAAGTTTTTTATAGTTTTAATAGGAGAGAGGGAGGAGATAGGTGAAGTAGCAAGGTCTGGTCAAGGAAAGCTGCTTCATTCTGGCTGTTTTGCCCACCATACCATGAATCCCAATGGCAGGGTGGGTACTCGTAGAGTCTGAGATTCAGCATGAGCTGGGCTCCCTTCTAGGCAAACTCCTTTGGGTGGGTGGGTGGGTGAGTGGGGAGGAAACCACCGTAGGGTATGGTTCAGCTCAACCTAATCAAGAGTAAATATCTTAAGAGTAGGAATGTAAGGACCTTACTGAAATTCTGACGTCACAAGGGTCATTTAAGTGAGTGGTAAATAATATTACATTTGATATTAACAATTTCTGTCCTTATATTAACAATTTTCTGTCAGTATAAGTTGTTTCCTTTTGCATTTTTATTGATAGAAATCATCTTTAGGGAAATTTTGCTGAGAGATGCTATGTATAAATAAATATTGTTTATTATTAAAGATTTGTTATATTTTCCTAAATTACTTTGTGTCTTATTTAAAGAAACTAGACCAATCTTTTTCCTAAAGCTAACATTCTCTTTGTCTTTTAAAGGAACTCCCACCTTACCTTGGCAAATTGGAGGTAACATTTCAAAAAGGTAATATTTTCCACTGCCATCTTAAACACTTGTGTCATTAATGTGTTCTTTTGTATCTAGAAACCGAAACAGATATTTGCTCAGTAATGATTCTGGTAATGTAGATAAACTGTCAATGAATTCGGGTGGGGCCTCACGTGTTGGCTGAGTTATTGGAATGGGATCTCTTGTTTTTACAGAGTAAAACTTCCAGTTCATCTAGAAGTGATTAAGCCCAGGGAGAACTGATTCATTGTATCAAGTTTGCCTAGGGATTATTGTCACCACCCACCAAATTTGTTAACTTATAGAGAGAACCTTAATTGTCAAATAAACAGAATATCATGTTGGCCATTCAATGCATTCACTTCCTAATAGGGGCATTTTGGGGAACTAAATTAAATTTGGAAGACTGCTTGATGGAAAGAAAATCTGTAATCACATATATATTAAACATGTGCTGGGCACTTGTGTGAGGCCCTGAAGATACATGAATGAAACAATCTCTATTTATAAGGAACTTAGATTCTAATAAGAGAGACCATGAGTATATATAAAAACATATACAGATAAATATAAAGTAAACAGATAAGTTTATATACAAAGTAATTAAATATAAGGTGGTTTGGAAGGGAGGGAACTGACAGTTGGAAAAATCAGGAAAGGCTTCATTTGAAGATGATTCCTGAGCTGCATTTTCCTCCATCCTCCCAATGAAAATATGTGTTTATTTTTAAACTGAATGATGTTAGCAGATACTAAGTTCTAGTATTCTTGAGAATAGAGAAAAATGATTGAAAAACCATAATAGAAAATAGTTCCATAACATTTCAGATTTAATTATTTTAGTGAATGTAAAACAGAAGAAATACTGAATGACAGCAATATATTCTTTATTTTTTGTATGTGTTTACTTGCATATTAATAAAACACCTCTATTTTCTAATGTAAACCCCTTGAGAATAGGGATTTACTAAAAAGTGCATAAAGTTTGTGTCCCCTCCTGTACCTAAAACTATGTTTGCTTTCAGGAAATGTTTTCTGGTTTCCAGACAGAAGTGAGTCCTCTCTCCCTTGAAATCTGATATTACATTGTAGTTCTATTATATACTCTGTATTGTATTCATTTGAGTTTATGTCTTATCCTTGTTCTCTTACTAGATTATAAATTCCATGAGGAAATGGATAATGGGAGTATATATCCATAGATACCCCTCAAATCCTGATATTGTACATTCATTCTACATAATTCATAATCCATCCAGGGAAAAGGTTTCCCAGTTTTTCCAGCATCCTATGATATAGACCCATCTGAGTAGTAAACAGAACTCATCTAGGCCAACTTGCCTCCTTTCCATCTGTATCCTTTGCTAACTTATTTGGGCTCTAGCTATAGCAAGGACCCTGAAAATCCTCTCAGCTTTCTGTAAGCCCTTTTTGTTGTAGTTGTATCATTTTCTAGTTCAAGGACCATTCTGCTTGGCCTAAAAAAAATGAAAATAAGTTGAATAGCATTACTTTCCTCCCTCATTCATACTGTTTTCCCCTCTTTTCCGTCTCTCCCATCCCTAGTGCTGGTCTTGTTCCTGCTTTGTACTTCTTTACTAAACAAAAACAACTCCTCAATTTCCTCACCAGCTTTTGTGTTCTGACACCATTCTGATCTGCCCCAGCTTTCATGTTCTTAATGTGTCTTCTAAAACTGTTTAAGTTGGTCATCAAGTTCCTTGTGTGTCCACCTCCCTTGCTTAACTTTCCTAGATTTTCTGCTAGGCTAGATAGCTTTTAATTTAACATCTTTCCCACAACTTTTTCTTTTTTAAAAAAAAAGATTTAGTGTTTTATTTTTCCCCAGTTACATGTAAAATCAGTTTTAGATATTTATTTTTAAAATTTTGGGTTCCAAATTCTCTCCCTCCCTTGAATACACCTCTTCCTTCCCATGTACTCCATTCTTTAATGGAGTGCTGAGGTTAATCCCCCAGCCATTCTGCCTTGTTTGATCTTTGTCTGATTCTCATTTTTCCCCCCTTCCTAATGCCTACCCTGGATCCTATCTTGAGTTTCTAGGGACCATAATTCACATCCTGGAGGAATTTTCTTTGGTTGTCATGGTGATTTTATATTATCTATATCTAGGGATATCAACTGTAAATTTAAGTTGAAGACACCTAATTGGTACAATGGTTAAAGTTCTAGGTCTGGAATCAAGAAGACCTGAATTCAAATTCAGTTTCACACACTTATTAGCTGTGTGACTGGGCAAGTCAATTTACATGTATTTGCTTCAGTTTCCTCATCTGTAAAATGAAGCTAGTAAAAGCACCTACCTCCCAAGGTTGTTGCGGGGATCAAATGAGATAACAATTTTAAAGCACTTAGCACATAGTAAGCACTACAAAAATATTAGCTATTATTAAGTTAGATGATGCATAATTGTTTTCTAGGTACCTCAAAATAGAGCTCAATCTTTTCTCATTCACCTGCTGCTTCTCTTTTAAAAACACCAATTAGGGGACTACTTGTAGATCTGTAACAGAAAAAAATAACATTTTCATTTGCTTTAGGATTTGAGATGATAGATTAAAAGGAGATGTGCAAACAGGAAAGGGAATATGATGGACCTGGCTCATAGTGGTTGGGTAAATAAAGAGAGCCAAAAGGGCTATGGGAAAGTAAAGTGGAAATACTACTTGGAGTATCCCTCCCAGGCAAGCATCAGATGGAAGATGCTTCCAGTTTTTAATGAAATCTTTTTTTTCTTTGAAGAGTACAACCCTAGGTTGATTCCTCAGCAAACAACCTGGATTATCTCTTTACCTTATTTGAACACTTAGTTGTTAACTTTAATAACTTAAGAAACGATTGTTGACATTTTAGAGCAAGAATTTTTGGTCATGGGGAAGATAGGTTAGAGAAGCCTCTCTAAAGCTCCACCTTTTTCCAAGTAGCAAGATAATGGACATGATTCTGTCAGTTAGATGCAAGTGCTTGATGCCTTTGAGGTGAACTAACTCTCATGTAATAAAGGCTGATGAGCTTAAATATACTCTCTGTAGTTGAACAGGATCACTTCCCTCTCATCCGTAAGACTCGAAGCCATTGTGTCACACGGTATAATGCTTATTTTTTTCAGGAAGCCAAAGTGAGGGAGAAGACAAGCGCATTCCATTACTGAAGGAAGTGTTTGAGGCCTTTCCTCACACTCCAGTGAACATTGATATCAAAGTCAATAACAATCTGCTGATTAAGAAGGTATCTTTTTTATTATGAACTTTATTACTTCCTCTGGCTATGTTGCCTCAGACTTTACAACTCTAATGGAACTAGGGTAAGTGACCTCTTAGGGAGTCATTGCTGTTTTAAAGCCTTTTTACGGGAGAACCTATCTTTAGATTGAGCTTGAAAGCTGAAAACTTAGCCATTTGCTATTTAAGTAATTGACTTATATCATTTTAAATTAGTTTCTTCATTTTACAGCTGTTTAGGCAGGAATTTATGTTTAGTCTTTAATTAATTAGAAAAATGAGAAATACTGATAATTTTTAGTTTGTGAGAGAGTCTTTTTACATCATTTGGTGTCTCAGGTAGCGTAATTTTAGATCACTCACATACTTTAAAATAGAGTTGGATGGGAATGAAATCTTTTTTTAAAATGAAAATAGCATGAATGGAATTGGACAAATATGTGAGACTTTGATTTTTTCAAATGCAGGTTTCAGAGTTGGTAACTCAGTACAAACGAGAACACTTGACAGTGTGGGGCAACGCCAAATACGAAATTGTAGAAAAGTGTCACAAAGAGGTAAGCTCCCTCCAAAACCCAGAATGATTCACTTCTTTTGTTATTGTGCCTATGAAAGATTACAGTGGTTATTTTTATTTCTAGTAATTCCAGAGCAGTTGTTGTTCTGGTACAAAGACATAGCATTGGGTAGGAGCCGTGGGTCAGTAGAGACGGTTTTGCTTCATAGTGGAGGCCTTAGGTTTGGGCCAACATCTTTAAGTTCATCTCAGAATTCTTGACATCACAAATTAATGTTTAGTAATAACAATCTTTTATTCAAAACTGAAGGAGATTACAGACCTTCCTTTCTTTTTTTAACATACTTCCATTAGATGTTTGTTTTAATTAGAAATTTCCTTTTTAATTGGAGTTGAAAGGGAATCTTGATTTAAGTTTTGTAGCCTAAGTATCTCTTCCTTCTCCCCCAACTTGGCATTCTGCCAACTGAATAATATCTGTTAAGGAAAAAAAGTGTGTTATGTGTTTAGGTATACAAAAATAGAATACAACCTAGTGGGGCCCCCACTTCCCCATTCTAAGTAAAATACGAAGAATTACAATTTTGGTAAGGCCTCCTTGTATAGAAAAGCTAATATGAAAATCCAGAAGTCTTGTACTTCTATTTAGGCCTTTACTGAGTTAAATGAGATACACGTACGATGTAGGACAAGAAGAGTATGATGAATCGGGTGGGGGGGGGGTGTCCTCTTCAGAGTAAGGAGAGAGAGACACAGAGAGAGACAACTAGAGAAAGAGAGAAAGCAGACCTAGCCCTAGCTGGTCAGTCTCAGCTCTATTACTAAGATCTAGAAGCCTCGGGTTTGGGAAAATCCTTACTAAAAAGCCAGCTCTCTTATCAATCATTTTCAGATATCACAATTTTTAGCAACAATCACAAGCACAATAGTGCCCCCCAAGCATTTTCAGAGAAAGGGAATAACAGTGTCTCTGGTTAGTTTGCCTAATACATCCCTACTTACCAGTTACCCTGTGCTTTTTTATTTATGGCCTCTTGACAACATTTTAAATAAGCTGTCAATGTGCTTTGTATTCTAATTCACTCAGTAACTTTTATTGACAACCAACAATTTATACCATGACTTTATAAGCATTCCAGTCATTAATAATTTATCATTAATTTTCATGGTAATTATAGAGTATTTCCCTTACTTTGTGGTTTAAGCTTTGGTGGGCTGACCTACAGAACCTTAACTTCCATATGAGTGCTTAATAATGTTTGCTAATTTGGACCTCAGCCTTGGCACCTCCAGGTCCCCCTGCATGGAGTAAGAAGGACATGAGGTGGGCTTAGGGAATACTTCATGCATAGGCATCTCTAGGCCATGTCTGCCAGAAGAAGGGCACCCAATGTCTTGGGTAGCCTCAGTATCCTATGGGCTAGCTATTCATATGTGTGAAAGTTTGCAAGACTTGTTTATAACTGGAGAATACTTGTATTAAGCTTTAATATGTTTCCTACTGAAATTTTAAGGATTACCTGCTAGGCCTGTCTTGTTAAGTAGTTGTGAAATAATGCATAATATTATACATGTGTGTTTTGTAGAATTCAGATATCCCCATTCTCTTCAGTCTACAACGTGTTCTGCTCATTCTTGGCCTGTTCTACACTGGCCTCTTGCCCTTTGTGCCCATCTGTGAGCAGTTTTTTGAAATTCCAATGCCTTCTATAATATTGAAGTAAGTGGCTACCCTGTTTTTGTTTTTGTGATTTATCATTATAGTGACAGGAGAGTTGCAGGTAAAATCCCATAAAAGTCAATACCATTACAAAGGAAAGCTTTGTATACAAACCAGTTTCCACATTCTGCTGTGACTTATGTTGATTCTTTGTTACTCTATTTAACCAGTCACAGTAAATTCTTAGTAAGTCCAATAAATGCTTCGTGTGGCTCTAAGTTAAGAATCATTTTTCTGTGTGTTTGTGCTGCATACTTTGTAAGTAGAATGAGAGGGAAAGGAAAAGAGATGCCTTGAGTTAAAGCAAGACTACCTGACCCTTGGAGTCATAAGCCTTGGGTTTGAGTTCTGGCTCTGACACTCATGGTGTGACCCTGGCCAAGTCACTTTACTTGTCTGTGACTTGGTTTCATCATCTGTAAAATGGGGATAATAGTACTTGTATTATCTACCTGCCTGTAAATTTTCTGTGAGCAAAGCTTTTTAGCTTAAAATGAGTTATTATCATTATAATACTAATGTTTACAAAAAGTGATTGTGGGGGGCAGAGGTGGATGTGTTAAAATATAAATATACGAAATTTTACCAGCCATCAAGCAGCACCGGCCCCTTCAATGTTACTCATCCTTTTTCACTTCAAACATCCCAACAGCCTCACCTGAAAAGTTTATCAGACTCTCAAATCACCCACCAAAACAAGTACCAAAAAGATGTGGAGCTTGGAGAAAGAAAAGGGTAGGGAAGGTGTGTATGTGATACCTCCCCAAGTCCCCTACTGAATACAAAGCCTTGCTTTTGGAAGAAACAGATCAGCTCTCTCTCAAGGTCCTGCAGCCTGGGAATATGATATCGAGCAATGTGTTCATTGTAACCATTTCCCTCACAACAAAAGAATCTGGAGTGATTATAGAGTTCATTGCATTGGGATTTTACCTGTATTAAAATATTGCATCAACCCCAAAGCAGAAATGCAAAAATAACAAATCATTAAGTGTGCAGTATTCATTTAAATATTAGTGGATGCTGTTGTAGTTGCCTTCTGTGGTTTCAGTTTTCCAATTTGGTTTTTGTGGATTCTTCCCATTCATTAGCATGTTTCTTCTTGGTAGCCATTTCTAAAAACAAAACCAAACCCTCTTCACAAAAGAATGCTCCTCCCTTCATGGTGTATTTTTTAAGTTGGCACTTAGGCCACAAATTCCCTCTACCCATCTGCCCTTCTGATTGACTGCTTTCCTTTAGCACAGAATGGAATCTTAATTCTTTTAAATGAATATTTCTGAGGGTTCCCTTTACAAGCAGATGCTAGTGAGATCAGGAATTTTAATGTATGTACAGATCGATTCCTTTTTCCTAGAAATGATTGTGTGTTAAGAGGAGAAACAGTGAATATGCTGATGTGTAAATTTGCTGTTGTGTTAATTTGTAGCCTTAAGTATTTTTTAGTTGTTTCTGTGAACAGTTACAAGAATTTCCTAGGGCAAGACCCCTAATTATACTTAACATGCTGGTTTGAGTTTGAGCTAAGAATCTCTTAAAGGGGAATAAGGTGATTGATACCTGCAGAAGGAAGGAAAGCTTCAGCTTGGGTCAGGTGGGTTGAATTCTATAAGAAACAATGAAGGTTCCGAGGGAAAGAAGCAGCATTGTAAAGAACCGAGAGTATTTTAGAAAAACTGGATTCACAGAGACACAAAATATAAGATGAGTGATCCAGAAAGGAGGGTCTAGAATCAGGGATGGGAACCTGTGGACTTTTAGGTCCTTGAGTATAGCCTTTTGACTGAGTCTAAGTTTTGTGAAGTTTGGATTCAGTCAGAGTACTGCACTTCAGACCCTAGAGGGTTACCTGTGGCCTCGATGCTGCAGGTTCCCCACCCCTGGTTCTAGGTGACTAGTCCAAACTCTAAAGTGTAAGAATAGCAGATAGAAAACAGGAAGAGAGGAATTAGGGAGAGGGACAGAGAATGGAATCCATGATGTGCTGATAAAGATGCTGGCTCAGTTCACGTAACTTTCATTTGGAAGATGACATATTTCTTTTTAGCCAGGAGAATGGCATATAGAGAGTGGAAGAGAAAGCTTATCCTAGGCTTAATGGTGGAGATAACAAGATAAACTGGCAAGAATAGGAACCCCAAGGAGTCTCATACTGAAAAAGAAAATAACAGAAAGTACCAGTACTAATTATACCAAATTGGTAGCATAAACTTCCCTCTTGTTAGAGCAAACCACCTGAATGGTGCTGGATTATAATAGATCATTTAAGAGAAAAAGGTACTAAAGAAAAAAGAAAGTGAGGAAAGGACAGCAACAGAGACTGAATAATAAATTTTCTCCCCTTCCCAACTCTTTACTCTTGGGCCCTGGAAACTGAAAGTTAACCTGAAACCAGCATTAACTGTGGCTTTAGAGACTGATTATCTCTTGAGAGCGGGGATAAGGGAAGGGGAAATAAAGGGGTGTGGAAACTGTTTAATACATTGGTGAATTGTTGTGTTGTTAATTTGTAGTTTTAATTTTATTTCTTTTTCTCAGACTGAAGGAACCCAACAGTGTATCAAGAAGTCAAAAATTTCTCATCTGGATGGCTGACAGGTAAAATTTTTAATTTCTTTAAAAAATATAACTTACTCAGTAAATTTTGTATTAAGTACCTTTGTATCCAGTGCATTTGGAAATGAAGATGATTTTAAACCAAAAGATTAATAAAAAAGCATTTTAAGCATTGTATATCTACAGTATATGTCAATGAATTTAAGTAAATCACTCAAAGAACTATAATATCATAGAATTTCTTTTGGTAAATAGTATTTTTTCCAATTCTATGTAAAGATGGTTTTCAATATTCATTTTTTATAAGATTTTGAGTTTAAAATTTTTTTTGCCTCCCCCTCCCCAAGAGCACTCCAATATAAGTTATACTTGTGTAATCATGTAAACATATTTCTATATTAGTCATGTTGTGAAAGAAAAAACAAAACAAAAGGAAAAAAACACAAACAAAGTGAGTATTTGATCTGCATTCACCCTCCATAGTTCTTTCTCTGAAGGTGCAATATCATAGAATTTTTAGAGCTATAAGGGTCTTTACGAATCATATAGTCTAATGCCTTCATCTTTCTCTTCCTTCCTTCCTTCCTACCTTCCCTCCCTCTTCCCTTTCTTCAACTGGGGCGAAATGAGAGGGTCAGACTGTATTTGAACTTGGGTCCTCCTGACTCCAGGGTCAGTGTTCTATCTAGTCACCTAACTGCCCCTTTTCTAATGCCTTTGTTTTAAAAAGGGGGAAACTAAGGCTCAGTTTATGACTTGCTTAAGTCATACAGCTAGATAGCAGGAAAGCCAGGACTAGAGCTCAGGTCTAATAACTAATAGTAAATAGAGTTTTTTTCAGTACTGCTTGACAGTCAGAAGTTGTTAAGGTACATTAAGAATTAAGTATAATTATCACATGTAGAAAAACACATTGTTTAGTTACTAAGTTCCTAAATGTTTGTCTGGAAAAATAAAGATATAGGATCTTTTAAGATTTTCTATATAAGATATAGAAAAATAAAAATATAAGATCAAGATCCCATAGAGGAGGAGTGGGGAAAAAATCCTACAAATGGAAATGAAGCCCTCCTTGGGTTGGTTGTCTGCTTTAAAGAAATCTTTCTCTTAAAAAAAATTTAATATCTCATTATAATCACATATCACACCACTTGTTTAGCTATTCCCCAATTGATGGGCATCCCTTCAATTTCTAATTCTTAGCCAGCACAATAAGAGCTGCTATAAGCACTTCTGTACAACACAGTTTGCTCTCCAGAATGGTTGCATCTGTTCATAACTCTACCAACAGTGCATTAGTGTTCCAGTTTTCCCATATCCCCTCCAACATCCACCATTTTCCTTTTTTGTCATATTAGTCAATCTTATAAATTTGAAGTGGTATCTCAGAGTTGTTTCAATTTGCAGAAAAATCTTTTTTTCTAGGATAATGACTTCATTTTAGATAAATACTGTAAAGCAATTATACTTTGTTTTATCTAAAACTGATCCCTGGTTGTTGCAGTAGATGAATAGTCTTATATCCCAGCTCTTGTTTGCTTAGTGTTTCTTTCACAGGGCCTTGGGAAGTTCCCTAATCTACCCTTCTCTCTGTACCTCAGGATCCAATTTAATTTGAAATATTTAATTTAACATTGGTCTGTCGCATTCAGTTTACATACCAGCTCTTTCACCACTTTTCTCACTAGCTTTTGTTAGTTTATCATTGTGGTAGATAAGAAATATGTAAATAACCAATGTTATACTCATTTAGCTGTTAATTTGTGATGCCTCTCACTTCCTCTGATTAACGTGCTTGGCCATGTGCTTGGCCTTGAAATTCAGGTGCATATTTTCTTATGAAGGAAGTCTCTAATTTTGAAGACACATGTTGTATTCCAAAAGTTTATTTATAAGTCAGGATGTGTGTGGAACTGATAACACGTTTTCTCATTGAAACATCAGTGGGGGATGGGTTCTCAAGTTGGACTGCAGAGGCCCATTTGGTCCATGATATAGATGAATTAAAATACAAATTGCCACATATTCTCTAATGGCCTTAATTCCTTTTTTTTTGGAAACTTGGGAGGCCAATAATACATCTCTTCTCACTCTAGCTGGAAGGGTGAGAAGAGGGATTGGTTTTGTCCTGCTGCATCTCACCAGGGTAGGAGGAGCTGGATTGGAGAGGCTGCAGGGAATGGAAGGAAACCTCAAGTTTTCCAAGATTTGACATAAAGTGGAGGAAAGTCTCAGTATCTGTGACAAAGAGTCTCAAGCTGGGGCAACTTTCAGAACATAGGTGGTCAGGACTAAGTGGAAGGCTCTTCTTCCTCTCCTTCACTGCCTAGACTCCCCAGCTCCCTTCAAGATCAGCTGCTTCTGTCCTTCCCCCACCCCAATGTGACTTTCTTTGAAAAAATTTGCTTTGAAGGACATATGTGGTTTCCTCAGATTGCCCTGAACGCAGGGACTTTCTTGTTTGTTAGTATCCCTAGTACCATATCTATAATATCCATGGTAGTATCCTGTTGCTTAATGAATTTGCTTCATTGAGTGACCTTATGCTGTTGGCTAGGCACAAGGGAAGTGCTGGGTTGAAGATAAAGCCCTAAATGTTAACTGTTTTTTCTCTATAGGTTACTAATGAGGAAAGCCTTATTTGACCACCTTACTGCCCGAGGCATTCAGGTATATTTCTGGAAAACATACAGAGGCTGTTTTCTAATCATATTCTTGCAAGCAGGATAGCTATCTTTTTTTTATTTAAAATTTATTTTAGGATAGCTAATTTTAGCATATGGAAAGGAACTTTTAGTGACAGACAAGAACTTTGGACTGATTTTGGAATCCACACAAATTAATTATTTATTAAAATGCTTTCTAAGACAAATGCTGGTGCTAAGAATACAAAGATGCAAAACAGAATGTATAATCCTTAATGCACACAAATAAGCAACTCCGATACAAGGTAATAATCGTAGCTAACCTTTATTTGGCTCTTACTTGCGTGCCAGGCTCTATGCTAAGCACGTTACAATTCGGATCCCACTTGATGCTCACAACATTCCCGAGAGGTCACTACTTTTGTTATCGCCATTTTACAGATGAGGAAGCTGAGACAAAGGGGATGAGTGATTTACCCAGGGTGACACAACTAGTAAGAGTCTTCAGGCCAGATATGAAAGAATGTAATTCCATACAGAGGAAGGTTACAGGAAAGGCTTCATGGAGATGACACAGGAACTGAGCCTTGGAGGAAGAGGATGTCAGCACATGGTGACACAGGTTGGGTAAACCTGAGCAAGTCACCTGTCTTCTTAGTGACCCAGACAACTGACTTAAGACTGTAAGTTGTAGAGCATTCATGTTCCAGGCACAGTTTCTAAGTGCTGGGAAGACAATTTCAAGAAGAAAAACAGCCTCAAGATGCTTACATTCTATCTAAGGAGGAAAGACAACATATAAAAGGAAGCTGGAGGCTGGTGGGCTGGGAAGCAAAGGAACCTGGTGCAGACTCATGGGAGAGAAGACTTGAAAATGCAGCCTAGAGAGGAATGAGAAGAGACCAGCCCAGGGCCCTCCTTAAATGAAGGCTCTGGGAGTAACACCACCCCCCCCAAAAAAAAGAGAAGGAAAGAAATAAATGCAATCAGATTTTTGCATTGTCAGTTTACTTTGGCAGTGAAGACTGATCTGAAGATGGGGAGCGAGGGGATATGGGAAGACTAGCTGGGAGGCCATGCATTAGACCAGATAATAGGGTCTAAACTAAGATGGTAGCAGTGGTAATGGAAAGGAAAGGATTGATGCTGAACATTGTGCAAATATAATGGACATAAGTGGAGGGGACTAGTCAAAGACAATTTCCAAGTTTTGAACATGGTTGGATTAGGAGAATGATGCTGCTTTCCACAGAAATAAAGAAAGTTAGGCTGGAGGCAGATTTTAGAGAGAAGATGGATTCGTTTTTAGGTGTGTTCAGGTTAAGATGTTTGAGGAATATCTGGCTAGAGATGTTCCTGGTTGGAAAATCTAGACTGGAACTCAGGGAAGGGGTCAGTTCTAAAACCATAGACTGAGGAATTATCCTGTTGGAGATCATTGAAACCATGAAGTTGCCAGGTAGCTGTGGGGGACAGTCATGCTTAGAAGAATAAATTAGAGAAGTAGGTAGAGAAGGGGAGAGGTCAGAGTACTAGGAGAAGGGGGAAGAGAGAGAAAAGAAGGGAGGAGGAAGAGAGGAAAAGAGAGTGATGAGGGAGAGAAAGGAAGGGGGCAGGGGGTAATGTCATAGAAGCTAAGGGAGGAGAGAAGTAGGAACACTGCTCAGCAGTGTCAGAGATATCAAGGAAGATGAAGTGGGGAAGAGGCCATTAGATTTAGCAAGTGAGTTATTAGTGACGTTTGAAGAGACTGGTGTGGTGAATGGTGGAGCCAGAAAGGGGATGGAGTGATAGAGGCCAGCGTATAGAGTTAAGGAGTAAATTACTTGGTGAGAAGGTGGTGTTATTCAGTTGTTTTCAGTCTTGTCCTAATTTCCATGATCCTATTTTTGGGTTTGGTTTGATTCCTTCTCCAGTTCATTTTATAGATGAGGAATCTAAGGCAAACAGGGTCAAGTGACTTGCCGAGGGTCACATAGCTCTATGTGTCTGAGACCAGATTTGAACTTAGGAACATAGTCCTCCTGACTCCAGGTCTAGCACTCTGTGTACTGTGGTGCCACTTAGCTGCCTAGTGAATGGGCAGAAACAGATTTTTTTTAACAAGTCTGACAGTGAAACGAGAGAAAAACAGGGTTAAAGGAAGGATTTTGTTTTTTTTTTTCACTCCTGCCCCTGCATTTGCTTTAGCTGGTTCACTGAAGGGTTGACAGAAGAGGGCTTTAGGTGTTCTACTTTCTTTTTGGTATAGATTCAGTAGAAATTTATTTTGGAATGTGAGAGAGCTGGGAACAGAGGGCGTATTATCTGAACTTAGATTTTCATGTATATAAAGGTGGAAATGACCAAGAGGGAGAGATTCCAACCTTGACCCCACATTGGTAAGTGGGATCAAAGTTGAATTTTTCTGAACGTTAATGACTTTTAAAAATCTTGTACTTCCTAACCAAATGCATTGGGATTGCAGTGATTGAGTGCTATTATGTGAAGGCAAAATGTGCTCTGTCCTTTTTACATTTTTGCTTATTCTTCTGTCTTTAGGTATATGTTTGGGTACTAAATGAAGAGCACGAATACAAAAAAGCTTTTGATTTGGGAGCAACTGGGGTGATGACAGACTATCCAACAAAGCTTAAGGAATTTTTACATAATTATACATAAGTCAGCATAAAAAAGGCATTTGAAGAAGACTAAGGAATATTCTCTTTTTCAGCATCACATAAATAAGCCGTTTCCAGAATGGTGTAAGATGTAATCAACTGAGTTTTGTTACCTCATTTTTAAACCTGGTTCACAATGTAGAAACTATAATGTATATTTATTTTAAAGTATATTCCAGATTTTATGTTTGTACATGATTTGTTTAGAAAGCTAACATTGATCGGGATAGGGCATGAAGAAAATGAATAGTGGATCAAGATTTCTGTGTTCTGTCTATTACAAGCAATTTGCAGATCAAACTCTAACACTAACAGACTAGGTAAAATCCAGGACTTTGAAGGACTTTGACATTCACCAGACTCAGATCAGTTAATTGGTAAAATGAAATTATTGAAAAACTGCAGCCCTTCTTAAATTGACTCTTTATTTCTGGACATATTGATAATCTGCACAGTGAGGAAGAAATGAGTAGAAGAAGCAGTTAAAAAAAACCCACAAAAAAAAAAAACAATGCCATAGTTACCTGACAAGACACACACTGTGATCAGTCGTGAGTCTCATAGAAATAATTGAAAATACCACCACTTGACCAGAAACAAAATCTATAGACTGAATTAATTTTTCTTTGACTATTGTTATATACTTTGGTTAATAAGAATGTTAGACTAATTATTGAAGTCTTTGGGGAAGCGTGTGTGTATGTGTGTGTACATATGTATGTACATATGTGCATACTTACCATCAAACTATGGCTAACTTTGTTTTCATTGTAAACATTGCAAAATAAATTTTAGGTTATTATTGAGATTAGGGCCTCTCAAGAGATGGAAGATTATAATTTGTGACATGGCCTAATTGTATTTTGTGGGCCTATTTTTGGATGTACAAAACCACTTTGACTCTTTGGCATCTTTGTAATGTTAAAGAAGCGACATCATTGTTTCTATACTTTTGGATAACCCCACCTGATCTGTATCCACCGTTTTGCTAAGTAGTCCCTTTTGAGTGTTAGCTGGAAATGAGATTTCCTAGTGTTCTAAGACCTCTCTCAACCTTTCTTCTATAACTCTGTGTAAATCTATTTCTAATCCTTTTGATGATTTGTCATCAGTGGGGCCTCTGACCTCTGGTCAGCAGCAGACCATGCTCTATGGTAGGGCAGGTGAGATCTCCAGACACTTGTCATTTGTAAACCATTTTCTCATGAAGGATAATCATTCTTTCCCATGAGGGTAAAAATAGCATTTTTTTTTGGAACAGAAATAAAGTTTTCCAAGGACATGCTGAAGTCTCTTGTGTGTGTTTGTTTTTAACTGCTATAGCACCAAACAGGCTCTGAAATTTTTAACTGAACTTAACAGTTTGTGAATTAATTGGTAAAGGTGAGCCCATGCACCTGAAATTTACTTCTAGACTAAGGAAAAGGTAGGAGAAAGTAGCTAATTAACATACTTAGTAACTTGACACTGTTTAGTTAATGAGAAGACTGGAGGTATATTAGGGGAAAAGGGAAAAATAGGACCTCAAGGGTACCTGGTTCTGTGTATAGCAATATCTCATCAATCCTGCTCTAAGTAGGTAACAAGGCGCCCCACATAATAATATGCTCTAGAGGAACAGGTGCCTGATCCAGAATCTACAGGGACCTGGGTTCCCATCCCTTGATTCTTACTGTATGTCTTTAACTATTTCTCTACCTGTTTTCTTCATCTGAAATGGAGATCCTAATATCTAAAGTACTTACCTCATAGGTCATAGGTGAGGATCAAATGAAATGAAGAATGTATTTATTATTCTTTGTGGGCCTTAAAAGTCTATTCCAAATGTCAGTTATTGTTATAGGGAAGTAAGGATAATCATCCATGGTTGCAGTTGTGACCACTTCAAATACCAAAACTGTGTTTATTATAAGTGTTGTTGACAGGAATCTTTCTGAGATGTGTTATACATTTCAGTGCCTTTTTAAAGAGAAGATGAGGCAGCTAGGTGGTGCAATGGATAGAGCACCAGTGCAGGAGTCAGGAGGACCTGAGTGCAAATCTCCTCTCAGACTCTTGACACTCCTTAGGTGTGTGACCTTGGGCAAGTCACTTAACCCCAATTGCCTCATCCTGGGTCATCTCCAGTCATCCTGATGAATATTTGGTCACTGGATTCAGATAGCTCTGGAGGAGAAGTGAGGCTGGTGATCTGCACAGCCCTCCCTCAGTCAAAACAAAGTCAAATGCAAGTCATGTCATTATTTCTCTGATGGCATAGTCCTCTTCAGCAATGAAGGATGAACACACAAAGAGAAGATACTGAATATAATTTGATCTTTCCTTGGTGTTGCAAGGTCATTATTTTGAACATCTAGGCTTTGAACTCAGTGGTAATGCAATTTTGCACTCATATTTAAAGTGTCTCAGCCACCTCTCTCATCAGGCTATCAGCTGTCACTTCTGTAATCTGACAACTGTCCCTAAGAATTCTGTGGCTTCTCTGGTTTGCTGTTTCTGATATCCTTAAGGACCAGAAAGCCAGATAGCCAAGCTTATTCAGAATTAATATTAAATCATTAAGGCACACATGTTAAATAAATGATGAGGTCGTGTGTGTGTGTGAGAGTGAATAGAAGACAGCATCAGAGAGAGACTTGTCTCATTGAGAGGCTTCTAGATTGGGGATGAGAGGCAGTTGTGTTTGTCCTTAGTTCTTGAAGAGTACTGTGACATCAAGATGATGACATGACTTGCAGTTGACTTTGATTTGAGTGAGGGAGGGCTGTGCAAGGTCACCAGCTTCACTTTCTTCTCCTGAGCCGTCTGGGTCTAGTGGCCAGATATTCATTAGGACGACTGAAGATGGCCCAGGATGCAATGGGAGAACTTGGCCCTTTCAGACCAAGAAAGGTCTTACAGCATTCTCACTTTGAGTGAGATACACCCATTCAGTGAATAGGCTTCTTTAAGTAGTTGCTCAAGGGATGGCCCATTTAATTAAAAAAAAAAATCAAACTGGGAGAAGATCCTCAAGATTCCCGTAAAAGAGAAATGGGGAGACCAAGGATTTGTAGCTAGAGGACCATTCAAAACACCTACTTTTTACTATCAGCGTGAACTTTGTCTCAGTTTTTCTCATCTCTAAAATGAAGAGGTTGAATTTAGGTTTGGAATGATGTCCTGGGGGAAGACTTGAATTTGTCAAAGGTCTGTTTGGGATAAATAGGTTGCTGTAGATACCACTTTGTGATTTGTGGACATCTGCTTTTCGAAGCTAACTGTCACCCTTGAGTTAGAGATTTTTAAAATGTTATTTTCCCCATTTTGTTGATGAAGAAACTGAGACTCAGAGACATTCTGTGTCTTGCTCTGTAGTCAATCATCTGTCCAGTAAATAAACAGTAGAGCTGAGGCTGAACCTAAGTCTCAGGATTCCAAATTCAAGTGCTCTTTTTATTAGCTACTGATATCATTTGGGGCAGCTGGGTGGTACAGTGGATAGAGTGCCAGGCTTGGATCGTTTTTCTGAGTTCAAATGTGGCCTCAGTCATTTACTAGTTCTGTGACCCTGGACCAGTCACTTAACCTCAGTTACCTCATCTGTAAAATGAGCTGGAGAAGGAAATGGCAAACCACTCCAGTATCTAGTGTGGTAAATAGTGTGAATAATGTGGTAAAGAGAGTTCCTTTAATTTTTTACTTTGTTTTATATTTTGAGTAATGGTGGAATCACCAAGATAAATTTAAAGCTTCTTGAGGGCAGGGCCCCAAGTCTTAGATTTTCTTATATCCCCACTGTGTAGTATAATGCCATAAAGATGTATGGGTATGTATATATACATATATGTGAAATGTAAGTCAAACTTGTCCTGTGTTTTTTTATATATAGACATACAGATAAAAATTGATATAGATGTGTGTGTGTGTGTGTGTGTGTGTGTGTGTGTGTGTGTGTGTGTAATGGGTAATGGTAGCAGTCCCCATTAAATATTTTGTCTCCCATTGGTCACATTTATTCAGTGACTTCTTGTTTTGGGAATTAATTAGGTTTTGCAAAGTGAATTTAACTGTGAGTGTGGCCTAGCAAATACTTCATTCTTCCAGTAGTTATTAAGCACTATGGTTTTCTTAGAAATAGGTTTAGATTTGCAGTGCACATCTTGGGGGTTGTCCTTTGTTCTTGGAGAGGACCAAAGAGACATCACTATGCTAGAGTCAAGTTTCAGTGTGTCTGACTAGGGCTGATCAGACCAACATAGCTCAGAATGCTCTACCACAGGTTGGGCACAAATAGTCCATATGAACGTTTGGGATAGATTCTCCATATTTCGCATCCTGTGTTTCCTTTGAGCTGTCTCAATTCTGCTTTTCTCTCAGAGCACAGCACCTTCCCTGATGTGGGCACACCATACTTAGCAGTCATGTGCCAGTGACTCCCATGTCACACAATTCCAAAGTTCTTAAGAGACACCTTGGGAGTCTCCCTGTATTGCTTCTTCTCACCACCATGTGAACACTCGCCATGTTCTTTAGAGGGAGATAATTTTCTTCTTGCAGGAATGTGTACTCCTTATTCAGGTAACCAGTACTAGTTGGATGATAACTCCTTTGAATTGTGAACTGTGTTGATCAAATAATTAAACCTTGCCCCAGACAAAAGAAAAGTTGTAGCTCATTCAGTTGGAAATGCTTTTACAATTTTAAATAGGCCCTCAAAACCTATAGCATAAATATTGATTAGTCACAGTTGACCTATTAAAATGAAAAGAAAATACCGATTAAAACAAGATGTAAAAGAAGTGTCACATGAAGGTATAGAGTGGTGCCTTTGCTTTCATCTCTACTTAATATTTTTAGAAAGCTAGTTTAATTGAGCTGCAAACTCACTCCGATGTTTCTTAGGTCAAAAGAGATGAGAAAAGCTCATGGGCAGCCTTCTTCCAGCCTTGGTCTTTTTAGACTAAGATGTTATCTTTATTTCCAAATGAGCTCTGAGACTAACTTCTCTAGTAATTAGCTGTTCTTTTCTTTGCCACTAACTCCCTCTTTCCTTCCTTCTCTTATTCCTACTTTGTTCTTTCATACAACTTTACAAAAAGATGAGATGAGAGATAATTTAGAGACAATTTAAAGCATGGTTAGAGCCTAGTAATTCAGCTTTCCAATTAAGATTACACTTGCCAAGCCTAGCTAATTTACACTGAAGTGATATATTTAGCCAAACTGTATTTTATAATACAGTTGCACTCTACCTGGCTACAATAATTTTCCCACCTCCTACAAACTTGAGTTTTTAAACCTTTCTCCCATAGACCATTTCAAGAAATACACTTGGGTGTGATCAATTTCCTCAGCGTTATTTATTCTACTTAATCCTTGTTTCTCTAGACTAGAGCAAATTTATGTTGAACCTTGTTGATTTTTTTTTTTTAGTCAATAGCTCTTCCAGGTTATATATGTATAACTCAAGCTTGGTACAAAATGTTATTTGCAATGAGCTTTTCTCTCTTTTGGGAGGGGGAGGTAGCGGGGAGAATTTCATCTTCACTGCTGTATCCATTGGCTTTGCAGACAAATGACTCATCTACATTGTCACTAGCCCAAACCCTAATCTCATATCTCTTGACTGTCAGCTTCCCCCAAACTAAATTTCTTAACCTTTCCCTAAAAACCCTGTTCTGTCAGTGGCAGTCTCCCATATTTGGAACCACTGTATTATCTTTTCACATTGAATTCCTATCTAGTCCGTGTCTGCAGTCTCTCACATCCTTCCCCACCGTTATCACCTCATTGCTACAGGCCCCCACTGACAGACCCCCCAGTCAGCATCTTACCTAATAGGTCTGTCTGTACTCTCTTCCCATTTCTTTTACACCATCCATCCTTCATCTTACTACCATGCTAATTTTAGGAAGAGATCTGATCGTCTTCTCAGACTCATCCACTGATTTCATAGTGCAGACTAAGGCAAATTTAAGCATTTTTGCCTGGCATTCAATGCCCCTAGGAATTGGGTACCACAAACAGCCTTATCCTTGTTTGGTTCTCTATTGTCAAACCAAACTTATCCTTTGCCATTATACACACCCCTTTTCTCTTGCCCCCACGCTATTTTTTACCCTGTTTCATATTCCTGGAAACTTTCCATAGTGAAACTCAAATAAATACTACCTCCTCCATGAAGTCTTCCTTGATCTGCCAGTAATGACTTCTTCTACACCCTCAGACCTCATACACAACATTTTGTTTGTACTTGTCTTTGGTATTCAGCTAGGCACTATTTTTGTATTGTAATTATTTATGTGTGTTATGAAATCCTCAGGAAATTTGTAAGGATCATACATTTTCTTTAAGAGATGTTGGCCCTCTCTCAGGCAGAATCCTACTTAATATTATCTAATTTTGATGCCCAAGAAGAACAAAAAAAGGTTATAACCAGCTTCAAGTTCTTTAATTATTCATTAGAAACAAAAAATTTCATTCAAGTCTGAATCTTTTAAAGTTTGTTGATTAAGATTAAAACTTGGTGGAATGGATGCCTATATAGGATTTGGAGCTGGAAGGAGTCTCCCTGACTTCACAGATGAGGAGAAGCCTAAGTATTTGACATTTCCCCCAAACCATGCAGGTACTAAATGGAGGCTGTGATTTTAATTCAGGTCGTGTACTGCGCCATCAGGAATAAAAGAAGAAAGTATCCTGTAGAGACTGATTTATCATGTGTAAACCTCTAAACCAGTTTCTGATAAAGAGCTGGGATAAATTTGGATTTTCAAGGTATATTCAGTTCTAGGCCAACTCTTTCACTTAAAAAAACAAAACAAAGCTGGTGAAGTATGTTCAATTGGTTACCTCCTATAGGCCCTAGTTTCCTAATTGGTAAAAATGAGAGAATTGGACAGGAGGAGAGCTCTAATGTCCCTATCAGTTTTCTGCTTCTAGGATACTACTTCTGACCCACTTCTGACTCCAGGAGAGTGCTTGTTTAAACTTTGCAGATCACTTAAGCATCATATGTAACACATTTTTAGTGTTTCATGGAATTTGAAAAGTAAGAGGTCATCTAGACCAAGGTATCTTAAACTTTTTCCACTCTTGAATCCTTTTGGGTTTCGGCAGCTTTAGTTAGCCTTACTTTGCCATGATGGCATGCAAAGTGCAAAGTGTGCATGCTTTATATTCAGAACCAAGGCTACAGTGAAGTTGTGAAATGCAACACGGACAAGTACTGCCAGAAATACCTTGGATTCATTGCACATTTTATTTTTAATTAATTTTTGGTCATTGCACTTTTGTAAACCTTTTACTGTTGCCATATTTTTTATGACCCATATGGGGCTGGGACCCACAGTTTAAGAAGCACTGATCTAGACTAACCTATACTTAAAAAAGGAAAAATGCCCCACCCCAAGTAGTATGCTATACAAATGCTCAACCAACCGTTGTCAGCAGACCCCATTATAAGGGAGAACACACTACCTCCACAGACAGCCTATTCCATTTTTTTTTAAAGTGTTTCCCTACATCAAGCTTAAATTTATATCTCTTGCTTTTAGTCATGTGTCTGTGACCAAATAGAATAAGACTAACCCATCTTCCACTTGAAAGCCTTTCAGATACTTTAAGACAGCTGTCATATCTGCCCCCCACTCCAAATTCGCTTTGACCTAAACAGCATTCCCATTGACTTCCATTGAACCTCATATGGAATGTCAGACCTTCCTTCAATCTGCTTGCCGTCTGGGCACTTTTCCAAGTTGTTCATATCCTTTCCAAGATGTGGTCCCAAAGCTGAATATAATACTCTTAATGATCAGCGTATACTATGGCGAGTTATCTCCATTTTTCCTCGATGCTTAATGTAGCCCAAGGTTGCATTGGCCTACTTGGTTGCTATATCACACTGTTGACTTCTAGTATGCTTCTGGATACTGAAAGGTGTGACTCCTCCCCAACTCCCAGATTGCTAATGTGCCACCTTACATTTGGAAGTTGATTTTTTGAAATTTGAAATGTGTAAGATTTTCCATATATCCCTGTTACATTTTATCATATTAGGTTCGGTCCATTATTCTACCTTGCCACGATCTTTATGAGTTCCAACTGTGTGGTCCAGAATGTTAGCTAACCCTCCCAGATTTGTATCATTACCAAGTTTGATGAGAATGCTATTTGAATCAATGGGGAGGAGGATCTACTAAGAGCTTACCAAGTGCAAAGTACTGGGAATACTAATACAAAAGTAAGACTTCCCCTGCTTACATGCCGATGTGGGGAATTCAACACATATGGAAGATTTCATTCAGTTGCAAATCAGAGAGAAAGGTCCTGTGGCCCCTGGGGTGATGAGGGGGAGAGTAACCAAGGAGATAGAAATGCCTTTGATTTAATGTTATTTCCATGAATAAAATTGTATCAGTTTCTGATGAATTATTTGACAGTGGCAAGGATTTTCATGACAAAAACTTGCTTTTCTGGGTGTTCAGAAGCTGTAGCTGTAAGCACCTGCAGGAACAATTGACAGGTTACATCCCCACAGGGTTTGGTTGTTTTCCAGGATGATGGCTATAGGTACTAGACTGGAAGCATTTCTATTTCCAAGACTCTTGGGTTCAGGATTCTAGCCTTCTTTGAGGTGGGAGAAGAGATGTTAGTTAAGGTGGTGCTGGTTTGACTTGCCTGGTACATCTCCTATCTCCCCTTTAAGATGCCTTGCTACTTTAGCTAGCCTGGCTTGCCTGTCCTATATGTAAAGCAATGGGAAGATATCAACAGCACCAGGTTAAGCACAGCTCCCTGGTGTACTCCAGTGTCAGAATTAACATCAAACTTCCAACCAGTTCCTAATCCACCTAATTGTTTTCTCTAGTGCAGTGATCTCCAAAGTATGAGTACTACAATATCTCTTGAGTCTGTTCCACTTCCTTCATTTACACAGCTGCCATTCAAATTCAGCTCCTCATCATCTCTCACCTGAAATGTAGCGATGAACTATCAGCTTCAAGTCTTCCCCCTTTTCCAAACCATCCTCTACACAGTACTGGCCAAAGCGATTTTCCCAATGTGGGAATATGACCATGTCACACCCCCATCTTCCACCCCCCCCCAGCCAAACTCCAGTGTGTGTGTGTACCAGAGTGTGTGTATTTCTTCTAGGATCATATATAAATTCCGCTGTTTGGAATTTAAGCATATTTACAACCAAGTTCTGTCCTACCCTTCCAGCCTTATTATATGTTGCTCCCCACTTCCTATACTCTGTAGTCCAGCCAAACTATCCACCTTACTATTTTGTAGAGAAACACAACATACCCAAATAATAATAGAAAATTAAGGTACAATAGCACTATCCACTAAGCTTACCATCTGAAGAATGGATTTACATTGAAATTTTTCTACTGAATTGAAATCAGAGAAAGATTGTTTTACTTAAAAAAATTTTTTTTTGTGTAGTGAATATATATAGAAAAACAAGAATCCTGGAAATGTGTTCATTGATGGTTCTGATGTACTGACTTAATATTTTGCATCTTTCAATAAAAAGTATCTTTAAAAGATTCACCTGCCTTATTAGACACACTGAAAAATAAAAACTACTCTGTCCAGAGACCTTTCTTTTTCCCCAAGGACATAGATTGGGATTTAAAAAACAAAAAGCACATTGTTCTCACTAAAAGTATTAATATTTTAAGAAAAACAATGAGGTTTTTTTATACCATTCATTTTAAAACACAAATATTTCATTTTTTATCCTTTTAAAATGTCCATTTTTATGTGTTTTATAATGTAAACTATGTCAGTGCAGAAATAGATGTATAATCTACATTATCATATTTATCATAAGAGTTATAATATGCTGTTCAAAATTTTTTTAACTGAGAGCCAGGGAGCATGATCCAAAAGCTAAAAACCAGTTGGTCTTAGCCCGCCTCTGTCCATGTTTTTCACAAGAATAGCATGGGATCCTTTATGAAAGGGCTGCTAGGTGGCACCATAGTTCACAGAGTGCTGGATTTGGAGTCAGGGAAGTTTTCCTGAGTTCAAATCTTGCATCAGTTACTTACCAGCTGTGTGACCTTGGGAAAGTCACCTTAACCATTTTGCCTCATTTTCCTTATCTCTAAAATGAACTGGAGAAGGAAATGTAAACCACTTCAGTGTCTTTGCCAAGAAACCTCTTTGCCAAGAAAATGTGGTCAGAAAAAGAGTTGAACATAACTGAAATGATTGAACAACGACACTTTAGCAAAACTTTACTAAAATCTAAGTAAACTATATCTATAGAACCAGTTTAGTAAATTAGAGTCTACCAGTTTAGTAAACCTGTCAGAAAATGAAATAAAATGAGTCTAATATGACTCTCTTAATAAAGCTCCAGAGGCTCTTTTGATAGTTCTTTTTCTTTACTTTCACTAATTGTATCTTTTAATAATAAATTCTAGAATTTTGCTAGTAATTAAAGTCAAGTTTACTGGCCTATAATTTGCAAAATCTATTTTTTCCTCCTCCCATTTTAAAAAAAACTGGGATACTGTTTGTCCTAAACTTTTGACTTGTCACAGTCTTTTCAAGATCTTTAACAGTGGTTTAGAGGTCACTACTGCTAGTGGTTTTTTTTATTAATACTTTTGATGGACATGCCTTGGAACTTTTCGTCCTCTTCCCCTTCAGTTTATCCCTTTTGATTAGATTTCTGAGACTTTAGATAAATACACTTTTATCAGCTCTTAAGTGCACTCTATTCCTGACCAGGAACCCACTATTGCCATGTTTTAAGTCATAGTTCAGAAATCTAAATTCAACTATTTTTATAATCAACTGTTTACTTTCCAAATAATACCTTTATCTTTTGAAACCTTTGTCTTCAGTGTGTAGCAGGGGAGAAAACACCATCTATCCCTAGTGTCAGTTTCTTGTCCAAAACTTTATAATTTTTAGCAATGCTTAACAAGTTCTTTCTGACAATATTTTTGGTACCTAATTGAATCAGTAGTCATGGATTATGGTCATTTTGTTTGACAACTCTTGCATCCATGTCCTCAAAGATACCAGACCTTTCGTGTTAACATGTTGACTAACAGCTGCCTTTACCAACCACTACTACTTGACCCTTCTTTCTCTGACACTTTCTAAATATTCTCCCATCTAACAGTACCTGTGCATCCACGTCATTATTTCTTGGAGAGCAAGTAGCTGTTGTTTCTTCAGAGAATCCATCTTCCTTCCTCCTCTTCAGGAAAGTTTCAATGTTGTTTATTTCCTTCAGGTTCATCGATCTTTCTTCTCCTTTAAAAGCATCCAATCCAATAGTATTTTACAGTTGAGGACGCTGAGGCCCAGGGAGATGAAAAGACATGTATCAAGTGGCAGAACTGTGATATAAACCCATGTCCTCTGATTCAGAATTAAGGGTCCTTTCTTTCACTGCTTCTCCTAACTTTGAATGTGAAGAAGCATCCCTTGAACTCTTTTAATTTCCCTCCAGGAGGGAGACCATCCTGTACTCTTGGCTATCAGTTGCCCATTCAGTGTTAGTGTCTGCAGCATTCTTACTGCTCTTCAGGGAGAATTAGATCTCAGTTAGAGAAACCTTTAATTGCTACCTCTTTTACATTGTAAATGGAGAAACAAAGTAAATTCACCCACTGTTTCAATGTGAATAATCCGGTATTTGCCTTTGATTGCCTTTTTTCCAATCAAAAGTTTCTGGTAACTGACTTCCAAATCCCATTGGATTTCTCCCATCCTCTAATCAGATTTCTATACATGATCCCATAATTGAGTAGAATGGTTCTAGTTCTTCTTTAGTTTTTACTGCCTGACCTCTGATAACAGATTATTTTCTCTACAAGAAACTTGGAGTTTCTAAATTCTTAACTCATACAGATATGTATACATACATACACACATAAATGCATGCATATATGTACATATATATCAATATACAATATACTAGTGTTTCCTTGAAATTATGAGATGCTCAAGCAGACGCTACCTCAGAAGGTAGCCAATTAGTAATGTTTTAAAACTGGGATTTCTGGGAAATCTTAAGATTTCTTGGAGAAAGAAGCTAGAATGAGGAATCAGGATTGAAGAGTTTGTGAGTCCTCTGTCTTAGAATCCTGTGGGCAGAAGCCCAGGAGTCCGGGTGTTTTGTTCCCCAAGCTATCCTCTTCTAGACTAGGATGCACCATTGTTGTTGCAGCAGCTGTTGTAGCTGATGAGGATGTTGCTAATGATGGTGGGTGAGATAAGACGTTCCCGCTGGCTACCAATTTCCTTCTTCCTTGCCTTCCAAAGGAGAAGGAAATAACTCCCATTAACTGAGCGACAACTCAGGAGTTTTCTGTCTCCCTTCTTTCCGCAAAAGTGGGGGTGGAATGGGAGATGTAAAGTCAGAAAAGATTGTTTTTGTTGTGGCTAGCAGCATTTGGCTCTGGCGGCTACTGTTAACCAACAAACTGTACCCTTCCTTTGCTCTGTGTTCTATGTTTCTAGTATTCCTTTTTATATAAAAGTAAATTGCTGGTTACTGAAGATAGTTTGAGGAATGTTTGGGTTTGTGTAGAGTGAAAGACAGACACATCTTGCTTCAAAGCAAGTCAGTGTCTGAGGTGGGATTTGAACCCAGGTCTTCCTGACTTCAGGCCCAGTGTTCTATCCACACTATGTCAAGCTGCCTTGCCCAGATATCTAGAAGTTTGTTGTTTTAAATATTCTTTTGCTTTCTCTGTTGTTATTGGTATTTGTGATTTATTTTAGAGTCATTTTTTAACCTATTGGGTTTGTTAGTGACAGTTTAATTTATATTTTTATTATTTAACTGAACTTTTAAAACATCATTGCTTTAATTGTTTTAGTGGTGCCTTTCAAATGCTATTTTGGGTCTTGTTTTCTTCCATGAGAAAGAGGGACATCCCACACCCCTCAATCCCAATTAATATACCTAATAAAATGCTTTTTTATTCTGATACCACCTGATAACCTTTATCAGAAGATGCCTTTTTAATTGAGTTACCTTGCCTCAAGCTTCTATCCATCAAAGGGGTGTGAAAAATTTCCAGAGACATCTTTGGAATCAATCGAAGATCTAAGTACCCATCTAAATGAAAGCGGATAGAACACAGAGAAAATGTTGGTTGAAAATATCAGTTATGGGGCTTGTACCGAAAGCAAGCTGGTTCATAATCCACTATTCCAGCAGCAGCCAAGCCATTGAAAGGGAATCAGTTGGGAAGGGGAGGATGAGTTTCCATTTCCTTACCTTTTAACCACCCTCTTTATTGAACCATAAAATGATTGTATGCATTTGGAAAGGTTGAAAGATCTGGACTTAGCATCAGACTATATCTATAGCATCATCTGAATTACAGCTGCAGCATACATACTGGGATCTGAGGACAAAGTGGACAAACCAAGTAAAAGCAGTTGCAGGTTTCTACAAGCCTGAGGAGCCCAGTGGACAGCTACATACGCACTCCACAGGGAAACTTCAAGAGAGTGTCACAGAAAAAAAAGAACCAGGTTCTGAATAATCTCTTCACTGCCTTTTTACTATTACTCGATCTCTCTAAGCTTGAGCCCATCCTCCCCAGAGACTCGAATTTTGAGGAGCATCCTTTTGTACCCCAATTGTTGATTTTCAGTCATGTCCAACACTTTGTGGCCTCATATGGGGTTTTCTTGGCAAAGATACTGGGAATGGTTTGCCGTTTCCTTCTCCAGCTCATTTTACAGATGAGGAAACTGAGGCAGAGTTAAGTGACTTGCCCAGGGTCACACAGCTAGTAAATATCTAAGGCCAGATTTCCACTCAAGAAGTTGAGTCTCCTGGGTTCCCAGTTCAGTGCTCTATCCACTACACCACCTAGCTACCCCACATCAGTAGATTCTTCTTTTCTAAAAGCTAATTGTTTGATAATGAACAGGGAGTTTTTCAGATGTACATTCATGACTATACTATACTATACTATACTAACTATACTATACTATACTATACTAACTATACTATACTATATTATACTATACTATACTATACTATACTATACTATACTACCACTCACAAACCTATATAATTCGGAGGGGAGGAGTAGTCAGCTACCCTGGGAACTGTATGCGAGGATGGGAGACTGAATCCAAAGGAGGTGTTATGCATTGATTTTTTTAAAACTTTGTTTTATTTTGCCTCTAAATGAGATTTATACTTCCCCAACCTGAAAAACTGCATTTTATTTTGTCATCCTTTTCTTCACTATTAATGGAATTCTCACATGTACCTTTTGAATACATTAAAAAAAATTTTGAAGAGGTGTCATTGAGCTTTTTTGATCCATAGATTTTATTATGCTTTCAAATGATCTATTATAAATTTTTATACTGTTTATTCCTAGAAAGTCCTTTTATTTCCAATATAATTTTAATGTTTCCCATAATCTACCTGCTGCTAACATGAAAATAGTGTTTATTATTTATGTTGATGTACTATATGGTTATGAGCAGGTTTTGACCATATATTTGCAAGATTATTTGCTATATGTTGATACCTGACAAAAAGTTAATATTTTTTTCATGATCTTCAGTGTATTTTTGTTGCATTGCTGTTGTTTTTTGCATACTGTCTCAGTGTTTATGTACTGGGTACTGGGGGAGCTAGGTGATTCAGTGGATAGAGCACCAGTGCAGGAGTCAGGAGGACCTCAGTTCAAATCTCACCTCAGACACTTGACACGCACTAGTTGTGTGACCTTGGGCAAGTCACTTAACCCTCATTGCCTCATCCTGGGTCCTCTCCAGTCATCCTGATTAATATCTGGTCACTGGATTCAGAAGGCCCTGGAGGAGAAGTGAGGCTGGTGACCTGCAGAGCCCTCCCTCAGTCAAAACAAAGTCAAGTGCAAGTCATATCATCATTTCCCTGATGGCATGGTCTTCTTTGGCAATGAAGGACCAATACACACACTGGGTACTAATTACATACAGTTTTGCTTGTTATAATACCATGGTACAATCCTAAATATTTCCTGCTTAAGTAACAATTACTGGTCTTGTTGATTCTCTTAAACATAGAGCCATCTGTTAGAGGTCATTGAAATTGTCATTAAAATATATTGTCATATTATAGGCAATAAATATCATAGAAGCTTTCCAGTATTAGGAGTTGATCCAGATTATAATATTAAATATATTGTAAAAAATATAGCAAAAGTGTGAAAGTCTTCACGAACTGCTGAGTAACATATAGTAATCTTAAAGCCAGATGGAATTGCTCTGACTCATTTGATCATTCGGTTATTCCTGATGAACTAGAATTAGTAGAGAGTACCTGGGAACTAATCAGTGAACCATCTTCTGGGGTGGGGGAGCTGTTTACAAAAGTAGGGCGACTCTACTGAGATTTTTTTTAAAAAAAAGGCATTTCCACCAAAAAATGGAAAGTCACGTTCAAGTCTGAAAGTCATTTCCTTTGTTGATAAGGCCAAGGCCGGACCTCTTCTGTCAGAGAGATACAATACACTTAACCCCCTGGTATGTGCCTACATGGGTCTGTGATAAAGGACACACTCTCAGACCACCAACTTAAAAGTTCTGCATTCCTGACTCCCCTCTTTCTTGCTTCTTTGCCCCAGAAGTCTTCACAGAAACCCTTCAAGAAGTCTCAAGTTCAAAATGTGCATGCACACACATACACACACACATATATAACATACATGCCAATGTATATATATATATATATATATATATATAAAATTAAAGCTAACACATATGTGTGTATATATGTATATATACACATATACTGTATGCATATAGTTTTAATAACTTTAAATGGCAATAAGTCTTTTGGGACACCATGTATTGGTCAACAAACATTAAGTGCCTACTATGTGCCAGGAATTGTATAAACCCTAGGGCTATAAAAATCCATAAAGGATAATCCCTGCCCTCAAGGTACTCACCATCTAATGGAGACAACCAAGATGTTCAAACTATTTACAGGAATAATTAACAGAGGGAAGGCACTAGGTTGGGACAGACTTCTTACAGAAGATGTAACTTAAAGTCAGGGAAACTGGTGGAAATGAGTAGAAAAAACATTCCTATCATGGAGGACAGACAGAAAAATGCCCTAGAGCCTAAAGGTGGGGTGTCTTGTTCACAGAAGGAAGCCAGGTGTCACTGAATCAGAGTACATATTGAAGAGTTGGATGCAAGAAGATTGAAAAGGGAAGAGGGGGCTAGCAAACGGGATATTGTACTTAATCTTGGAGGCAAGAGGGGATTTCTAAACTTGAGTTTATTGAGTAGGGAGATGACTTGGTCCCCTCCCTATAGAAATACCACTTGGACAACTGAAATATGAAGTATAGATTAGAGTGAGAAGAGACTTAAGGCAGGATGTCCCACCAGCAGGTTTTTCCAGTAATCAGTGTTGAGGGCCTGCACCAGAATGATGGCAGGGTCAGAGGAAAGAAGGGGGTATATTTAAGAGAAGTTGCAAAAACAGACCTTGGCAATAGATTGAATGGGCAGGGGAGGAGGGAAGGAACAGGGGAAAGATAGTGAGGAGTCAAGAATGATTCCTGTATGTATGTGTGTTTATTTTTGTATGTGAGTATGTGCACATACATGTATAACCATTTTCTAGTAAACTGTCAGTTTCGTCAAATAAATAATCATCTTAGAGATGACCAGAGATATGCTAATGCATGAGCCCTATGAGGAAGAAATGGACTGAGCCTTTGTTGAAGGACCAGAGGTAGAAGTAAAAAAATACAATGTCACAGAAACAGAGTAGAGAATTTTTAAGAGAAGGTTTTTAATACTATATGGCGTAGATATGATGAAAAATGAAGGCTAAAAATTCTGAATTTGTCTACAGGGAAGCCCTTGGTAGATCTAGGAAGTGGGTCTAACTCAAAACAACTCAGACTTGGAACTGGAATGCAACAAAACACTCAAAGATCATGTACTATCCAATAAAAAGTAGTTTACTTACTAAGAGAGAAAAAATTTAATAGAGATACAGTACTGGCCAAAGTACACACAGCTTCCTTCTTCCTCCACATTTGTCATCGCAGCAGCACCTGGTTAGAACAATGTTCTGGCTCAGGTGTCAGTGGGAATTCCATTAAGCTTGAGGAAATGTGATCTGCAAAGACTCAGCCTTTTACTCCTCAGGTGATCAGAAAACTATGTCAGTGGTTCAAGTACCAGTCCCTCAGATCAGTGTAAGTCTTGATGATTTCCCTACCCTGTAAAGAAAAACTAGTTCAGCTTCCATGAAACAAATATTTCTTCTACCACATTCCACCTCTTGGAGGCAAAGTCAAAAAAAAGTATGGGATCTTCCACCACTTAAAGTTTTTAAAGCTGTTATTGAACAACTTTTTAGGGGTTTATGAAATCTGACATATACAATACCAGAGAGGGAACTTAGCTCAAATAAAAGAAAAAAATTTTTAAAAGATAATGTTAACAGTCCTCTGAGAAATGGAGTTACATTGGGGCAATTCATTGGAGTTACATTGGAGGCAAAGTCAAAAAAAGTATGGGATCTTCCACCACTTAAAGTTTTTAAAGCTGTTATTGAACAACTTTTTAGGGGTTTATGAAAGAGAATGTTAACAGTCCTCTGAGAAATGGTGTTACATTGGGGCAATTCACAGTGGATATCCTGATGCTGAGCATTAAGGATGAGCAAGTACAGTACTAGGACTATCAGGGCCACATTGCAAATGACGTCTTTAGCCCAATCACCAGTCCCTATCATGAGTCAGGATCATCTGTAGCAAGGTAAGGAAGAGGTCATAAGAATCTGGCATGTAACCTGTCCTGGGCTCTGAGTCACTACTCAGACTTCCCCTCTACCATCACCCACTTGGTGTTCATTTACCCACCAACCTGAATGTCCCCTTTCCTGAGAATGTCCCCTTTCCTGAAAGTCCCACCAAGGGATGATGCTAGTTCTTGGCCCCTTCAGAGGCAAAGGGCTTCTCCCTTCTGCAGAGCATATATAAAGACATTCCCTCATCTTCCACCACAGATTCAGGATTGCTACCAAGTTGGCAAAGGAACACCTCTTCCAGGTAAAACTTCTTCTATTTTTAGTGCTCTCCCAAGTGTAAAAGTGGCTAGCACTCAGAGGGAGGGGTCCCTGAGTATTAGAAAGATCTGGGACCCAATTAATTAAATCAGTTTTGCAAAGAGACTTTAACCTCTTCCATGTCATTAGAAAATAAGACATCATCTTCCATGCTCCACCACCACCACCACATCCCCATCCCTTATCCTTCTGTCCATCAAATTCCAAGTGGTCCTGTGACAATAATTTTGATACTCCCATTCAAATTAATCAGTGTTTTTTCATTTTGTTGTGATTCAACAGGTACCAATGATTGTATTAGTGAATTAAGTAGAATAGGAGTAAGTTTAAGTTATGTATGCTAGTGCTGTTAGGACTAATTAATGTACCATGTATTGATGATTATATTTATTGATTAGGTTCATATTGTTAGTTAGAAATGTAATAAGAATGTAATTGCTACACTACCTCCCTCCTACTTTCCCATTCAGTAATATGCTGTAATAAGTTTCACTTGCTGGTGCAATACCCTTCACTCCTATGAATCACTACTGTCCACTTGCTTGTGATTTTTGCTTCAAACCCACAACTTCCTTGGACCCTAGAAGACTGTTGACCAAACACTACAGTCTTATGACTTGTGGAAGGCCCTGAGATGTTGTTGAAAGCATCTTAGGAGCTTTGGAAAGTCCCTGCTGAGATGACCTGAAGTGGATGACCTGCAGAAGGTCTCATGACCTGTTAAAGGTCTGTTGACAAAGTGATTATGATTGATGGACATTTCCCTTTAGCCGACCATAAGTCTTTCCCACTTCTGGAATGAACCAGTCAGTGAATTGTAATACCTCCTATTTTTAGTGCTCTTAGTATAAAAATGGTTAGCACTCATGTGGAGGGGTCCCTAATGGTAAGAAAGATCTTGGAACCCCCTAATAAAAATCATCATGCATTGAGTTCTCAGTGACTTTTGTTGCAGATTGGAATTTTATAGCCTATAGTCTCCAAACTCTTTCTTGGAAGGAGATATCCAAATCATCCTGGAGAAAAGTAGGCTTATAAATTAAGGGGGAACCTAAGTCATTTCCCTGGATTATGGAACCCTTTGAGGGGGCAGAAATCTCAGATCCATGCTATTCCATACAGGGAACAGGATAAGGAAGGGATGGGGAAGGGAGGGAAGAGGTCAATTGGAATTATGTTTAAACTCATCAGCCTGATTGTTCAATTAAGCAGAACATGTAAGATGTCTCTGATTGACACTGATATGCCTTACAAATAATTGTGTTTGATAAAATTCATTGTTACTGGTCTCTGAATTTTCCAATCCTCTTCTTTTTGTGCCACCCAGGAGATGAAACTCTCATCCATGCCATTCCTCAAAGCTCTCTCAAACAACAGCCATGTAGTTCAAAGTTCAGCCCGTTGCCACAATTTGGCAGGACCTTTATCCATCAGGGTATGCCCTTTCTCCATTATCAGATTAGTAGACACCTCTCCTAGGCATTCTTCAAGAGCCAGGTCCTTATATTTGAGGATCAGAGCTGAGAATGAAGGCTTCAGCCTCTGGCAAGATGGCAACCTCTACTTGAATGACGCTAATACCTGTGGATGCCAGGCAATTATGCCGTGAAATGTACCATTTTCATTTAACCATGGAATTCTCCTGCACCACACCTGACTTGTTAGAAGGAGCACCTTGCAAGACCCAACTCATAATAAACAACTCTGGGTGAAGAATATATGATTTTGCATTGTTTGTTCAGTAGCAAATGGGGGGCAAGTAATAGGTGGAAAGCTGCTTTTCAAAAATGGCATAGGGAGTGACTATTTGGAAAGCTTGTGGCTCTGAAAGCCCAGCAGTCATTTCTTGGTCACGTCTTAGTGCCTGCCAAAGGCTCTACTCAGCCTATTACTTATGCACAGGGGACCTCCAAAAGCATGGGCCCCATGGAATCATGAGGGCCCAGGAAGAAAGACTGTTGGAGAGTCTGCTTTCGATCTTCCAGACTATATAACCTGCTCTACGCCTCATCTGAAAGAAGTAGCTTTGCAAGTGACTTAATAAATGAGAGCCATCAGGAAACTGAGGTGGGGAATAAGGAAAGTATCTTCAATAAACCTTTGGGCTTTGTAAGGCTGTAGGGAAACAAATCTCAGTATCTAAGTTATATTCAGAATGATCTGGGTTTTCCCCACCTACTGTATTCCCCAAAATTTAATTGAGCAAGGTGGATTCTGGATTTTCTTAGGATTGATTTATCACCCCTGGTCCCTCATATGAACATCTAGTTTTGAGCTTCTGCCTCAATGGCCTCTACTAGTTGAGTCAATGTTACATTGTCTATGTAGTGGTGGACATCTCTAGCTCAGGAAGGGAAACCTCTCAGGTTTCTGCCCACCACATTCTGGCAGGTGTTCAGGTGACCCTGGGGAAAGATGATGGAAGTAGCTGAAATTTTCCAGGTAAAGCTCCTGTCACAGGAAGGGAAAAAACTACTTTTGAGACTGATAATTCCTTACCACTCATCTGGGCCCTGGCCTACCTGATCTTCCATGTAAATGAGGTCAAGAAGGGTTCCAACAATGATGAACATAAGACCTTCATTCAATTACTTATAATCTACTATAAGCTTCCAGGTGATATCTGCTTTCTTTATCAGCCAAGTAAGATTATAAGGAAATTTAAAAAGTAATTTTAAAAAATTTAAAGAAATTTAAAAAATATTCCAGCCTTCTCCATCCCCATCCTCATCACTAAGGAGAAAATATCACTTTCCCAGAACATGGTATTATTTGATGCTAACTAAATTTGGGATGGTTCAGGTAACTACAGGTATAAGGGTTTCTATCTGTCCCTACCTACAATGACTTGCATAAAGATTTTTTTAAGGCAATCAAGGTTAAGTGACTTGCCCAGGGTCACACAGCTATTAAGTGTCTGAAACAGGATTCGAACTCAGGTTCATCCTGACTCCAGAGCCAGTGCTCTATCCACCTAGCTACCCCCAGCATAGAGCTTAATGGAAGTAGTCTTACAGGTTCTGACTCTCAAAGGCTCCATTCATGATGTGCAAAATTCACTCACCCTCATTAGCCACCAAAACTGAAACCCAGAAAAGGGCTTTCCATTTCCCTTCACCTAAGCAAGTATACCTTTTCCTTTGGTGGTCTGCCCACCAAAACCCGCTATGAGAAGGGAAGCCCCTTGTGTATTTGGCAACCCTTACTCCACACATACTTTCTACACCATTTTGATGTGGGATTATGGCCTCATGGTCCTACAGTTACACCCAAGACCTGGGGGAACCTCTGTCTTTGCCTTAGGAGGACTTAACAAAGGAGTTCCTTGAGAATGACTCGGGACTGCCAGGTGGTGTGGGAACTTTCAGAGATACCCTAAATTTGGGCTGAGCATAAGGGCCTTTACCAATAAATCCTGGGTGTATCAATGAGTTTTTTTTAGCATACTCATAGGCTGGTCAGATGGATCGTCTCTTTTTACAAACCCCTTGTTTCAGGAGTCATACCTTAAGAACAGGGTATAGTTATCCTCCCACAGAATGGTCAGCATGTATCAGGGGTAGGACCCAAACTCAGGTGTTAGCCTAACAAATTTAGAGCTAGAAAGAACTTCAGGTCATCTAGTGTTCCCCTTTCATTTTGCACATGAGGAAACTGAGACCATAGAAGGAAAGTGACTTGTCCAAAGTCATACATACTGTAAGTAACAGAATCTGGATTGGAACCCAGGTCCTGTAGCTACAATTCCTCCAAACTGCTGTCATGGTGACTTATTTTCCCATTCCTCTTGGTCAATAATGCCCATTCATTTTGCCTAATAATCTTGAAGGAACATAACATTTTACACCTCTCTGTATTGTCTATCACCCAGGGTAGCAGAGTTAAGATTGAAGTGTTTTACAAGTTTTTTTGTTTTGTTTTGTTCTGAGACATGGTCATTATGTTAAGAATGAGACAAACTCAAGTGGTGCAATGGTATTTCCAGGGTACTAAAAGAGCCAGAAGTTTTCCATCTCACATGTTAGGCATCTCCTCTAGGGGGATTTATGGGGGAAAGACCCAAGACTTACATGGGTTAAGAAGGTGTGCAAAGAAAGTACTCAATGGTGGTGAAATCACAGAGCCTTCAATATATCAGAGTATATACCAGAGCCCCCCAGTACAGGTTTGATCCTATATACTGACCCCATGCGATCAGCTATTTTCTCTAGCTCTTGTTTCTACCCTGGAAATTCTGGGGAATAAAAGGTTAGGTACAGTTTGCAAATAGTTTTCCCCAAAAGTAGGTAACAGAGTCTGTAATACCCGCAGAAGTACTGAATGTACAACATTGGTATGAAGTAAGGGTCAACCTTAATTTCACTCCATACAGAAAGCACATGACTCAGAGGACTCTTAGGAAAGCCATAAACAAATACAGAAATATAAAGCATTTGAATAACCCTTTAAGACTTACTAGATTCCCTCCCCCTAATCACTGAAGACACTCATACTTTGTGAAACTGTTGAATACACAATTCTCCCTTTACATTAAATCTGTATCTTCCAAGGGACTTATAAGAATACCAGTCAGCCAGGGTATACGTCTTGCCCCATCATGGCACGACTTTAGCCTTTTAATTGCCTGAGGATCCTCTTCACCCTCCAGAAGGCAGGCACTGGAATAAACAAGAACTCTTTATCTCTTGGGACTTCTCCAACTTTCATGGTAAGATTGTTCTCAAGAACTTTAGTCGCTGACCTAGGTTCACAAAAATGTAACAGAATGACACTTTCAGGCCACCTGGGCAAAGATAGGCCATTTGCCAAATGCTTCTACCGTTTGCCATTTTCTGCTCCTGAAGGAGTAGAGAAGGAAAGAGAAAAATTCCCTCCTTTCTTTTCTGTACTTTGTTTGGAAAGACTATGGTTGTGGTGGGGGGAGAGTAAGGGAGACAGAGAGGGAGAGAGAGAGAGAGAGAGAGAGAGAGAGAGAGAGAGAGAGAGAGAGAGAGAGTCTTAGTTTGCCTATATGCCACAAAGAAAGGTAGCTTTTCTGATAAAAGTCTGTCCTCTTTGACTCCAACTTACCAATCATCTTGGAGATAAACCCAGTTACTGGTAACCATAAAATGACTCAGGGCATGCCTGATCAACCCCTGGCACAAGAAAGTTTATGGTAAACAGGGACAAGGCTCACACAAACTGTGGAAGGGCAGGACCTACCCTTATGAAATACATCCAAGTAAAGTTTTCCACTGACGCTGATCTAGCTTATATCTCCTCTCATCTTTGCCCTTCCTCTTAATGAGTGACTACAGAGCTCTTCCTCCCCAAGCCAAAGCAAGGTGGGTATCAAGAGCTTCATGGTGCAGGGTATTGAGAGGTACAGGGGGAGAAAAATTCAGTTTCCGACTTGAAGGAACTCAAGATCACTTGGAATCCTTTAACTCTCTTAGGAAAGAGCAGGGAAAGGTTGTTGTGGTCAGACAGACTCGTGTCATTTACAACATTTCTTACCTCACTCCACCCCCAACCCTGGTAAGATTTTTTTTTTTTAGTTGAAAATGTGTGGAAGGTCCCTTGTCTGTCTCTTCCAAATGTCATTCAATGATAGCTTTCTCACTTCCATATTCTAACAGTTTGCTTAGAAAGGAAAAGGTCTCCTGAGGGAGGGAAAAGAAATTAGAGTTTCACTTAATCATTCAAGAAGCATTTAGTTAGTGCCTATTTTATGCCAGGCTGTGGGAATAAGACATAAATAGTACTGTCCTTGCCCTCAAGGACCTTATATTCTATCGAGTGAGCTAACATGCACATATATAAGTATATGCAGAAAAACTTTCAAAATTAATGTAAGGGAGGGTACTGGTAGTTGAGATCAGAAAAACCTTCGTCAGTCAATCAGCTGGCATTTAGCAAATGCCAATTTTGTGCCAGATACTGTAGTAAATTATGAGAATACAAAGAAAGGCAAAAAATAATAATAAATGAAAAAGTTAAAAAAAAATAAGTTCCTGCATTCAAGGAGTACACAGCACAAGAAGAAGGAGGAGCTTGAGTTGAGACTTGGGTTTGATTGAGGAGGGGCTTGTGTTTTAACATAGTGTCTCATTGAAATTCTACTCATACTCCAAGGTATGGTACAAGGAAAGATTGTGTACCACAAGACAAAGTAGAACACAAAGGTAGTAGTCAACAGAGAGTCCAGCAAGACAGCCCTATTGAAGGGAAATACCCACAAAAAAAGGAGCAGTCAAGGTAAATGGAAATAGGGGAGGTCCCACTGGAGTTCTCAGGGGAAAGGGGTGCCAGTAAAACTCTTATCTGGGTTAAGGAGAAACAGCTATTGAGGGGAGGGAACAGAAGGTTGGACTTGGACCTCAGGATTTGAGGACTGGTGCTTATCCATGGTGAGGAGATAGGGAAAAGGCTACAGAAATCGTTTACAGGAGAACTTTGCCTTTTCTGTCTTCCATGACCTGATAGAGCAAAAGTCGTTGACTAATAATGAAGAGCCAAAGTGTCCTAAGGACTTCAACAATAACAACAACGAACCAATTAAATGAGTCCAGATGCAGTGCATAGTTGGGGCAACAAAGTCAGGAAGACTTGTGTGACCTTGAGCAAGTCACTTATCCTCTGTGCCTCAGTTTCCTCAGCTGAAAGATGGTCATAACACAATAATAGTCCCTATTTCACAGAGTTGTTTTGTAAAAAGCACTTAACACAATGCTTGGTGCATTTTGTCATTTAGTTGTTTCAGTTGTGTCTGACTCTTGGTGACCCCATTTGGGGCTTTCTTGGTGAAGATACTATGGTTTGTTATTTTCTTCTCCAGCTCATTTTACAGATGAGGAAACTGAGTAGGTACTGTACACGTACTGTTCGCTTCTCTTCCCTTCCTTTCTTGGACTATATGATGGCCTAAGGAAGTATAAGGGGAAAAATATAATTGTTGGTGTTTTTCTGATAGTTTTTTGTGTGGATTTATCAGTAAAGGAAACTTCTGTCAATTCAGATTGACATTTGCTCTGTAATGATGAGAAGTTAATTGACTTACTAGCATAGGTCAGAGTTGTGACTTGAACTCAGATCTTCCTAGGCAAACAGGATTATTTTGTATGATTTTTTTTATAATTATTTTATTTGTTTTCAGTGTTCTATAATCACTTCCATATATCTTAGGTCTTTTCCCCTCCCTCCTCCTCCTTACCCTGTCCCTCCCCACTCCGTTCCCTAGAGACGGGTATACAATCTTATATCGGTCCTACACATATATTCCATTTAAATACAATTTCGCCATAGTCATGTTGCATAGAAGAATTAAAATGAATGGGAGAAACCATAATAGAACAAAACATTACATAAAACAGAATGGTCTGCTTCATTCTGCAATCCAATTCCATAGTTCTTTCTCTGGATATGGAAGGTGTTTTGCCTCAAAAATCCATTGAGAATTTTTTAGGTCCTTGAATTGCTATGAAGGACTAAGCCTACCAGAAGAATTCCTCACACACTGTGGTTGTTGCTGTGTACAAAGTTCTCCTGGTTCTGCTCCTTTTACTCAGCATCAGTTCATATAAGTCTTTCCAGGCCTCTCTGAAGTCTTCTTGTTCATGATTTCTCATAGCACAATAGTATTCCATTACATTCATATACCACAACTTGTTCAGTCATTCCCCAAT
>CM053770.1:543062736-543080969 GCA_028658325.1 Potorous gilbertii
ATTGGGGAATGACTGAACAAGTTGTGGTATATGAATGTAATGGAATACTATTGTGCTATGAGAAATCATGAACAAGAAGACTTCAGAGAGGCCTGGAAAGACTTATATGAACTGATGCTGAGTAAAAGGAGCAGAACCAGGAGAACTTTGTACACAGCAACAACCACAGTGTGTGAGGAATTCTTCTGGTAGGCTTAGTGTGTGTGTGTGTGTGTGTGTGTGTGTGTGTATAAAGTTAGGAATTGTAACAATCATGTACCTATTTCACCTAACAATTTCAGTTTCCTTTTGCTTCTCTCTCATTTTATTTTCCCATACTTTGTGCAAGTTAAAGAAATTGTTCTTTGTTTAGAAATACACCCAAATCAGGAAATAAACTAACACAGGAAAGAATGGAAAACTTGACATCAGTTTGGGAAACACTTTAAGCTGTCTGACAACTGTGAGGGTAGTAAGAATTAAACTTTTCTCAGCAACAGCAGAAATTACTAATATTCAATAAAAAAAAGATATCAGCTAGTAAATTTCATTTGGCCAAAATTATATTTAATGTTCCAGGAAGGATGTCCTTTTGTTCCTTCTCAGAAAATTCATTTTTCACCACTACTGGGTCTATATCCCAAAGAGATTTTAAAAATGAAAAGGACCTATATGTATAAAAATATTGATAGCAGCTCTTTTCTGTGATGGCCAAGAATTGGAAAATGAGGGGATGCCTGAACAAGTTGTGGTATATGATGGTGATTGAATATTATTTTGCTATAAGAGGTAATGAACAGGATGGTTTTAGAAAAACCTGGGAAGACTTACATGAACTTATAGAAAATGAACTGAGCAAAACTAGAACATCGTACAAAGTAACAGCAATATTGTTTGATGATTAACTGTGTAAATGATAGTTACTTTGATCGATACAATGATCCAAGACAATTCTGAAGGACTTAAGATAAAAAATGCTACCCACCTCAAAGAAAGAATGGATGGAGTCTGAATGGAGGTCAAAGCACAATTTTTTTCACCTTCTTTATTTTTCTGGCTTTTTTGGGGAGGGGCACAGCATGGCTAATATGGAAGTATGTTCTGTTTTGCATAGTTTCACATGTATAATTGATATCTCACTTCTTGTCTTCTCACTGGGTGAGGGAGGGATGGAAGGACAGGAGAAAAGTTGGAACTTTAATTTTTTTTAAATGAGTGTTAAAAATAAATAATAAAGTGTATATATATATATATATATATATATATATATATATATATATATATATATATATATATATAAAGAAAATGCATTCTTCCAATATCTGTTTAATGCTGAGGAGGATACAACGTCCAAAAAATGTCAGTTTTGTTCCTTCTACTACTAATGTTGATAGTTTCTTCTCCTCTAGAGTTTTCAACAGCTTCTCATATACTGGTCAAAAATGGAGAAAGAACAAATTTCTTAAAGTTCAGCAGCTTTCAATGCCATTTGATAGGGATTTTATGGGAGGGTGAGGGGAGGAGTAGGGAATTTGAGAAAGGATTTTTTTTTTAAATCTGGAGAGTGAAATAGTTAATAAGCATTTGTGTGAGCCTGGTCTTGTAAGGGAATTTCTATCAGAAGACAAATATGCAGCCCTATCAAAAATAACTTCTCCAAGTAGAGAACATAAAAAGTACTGCCTCAGGGATCAGAAGACCTGTGTTCAAATTTTACTTCTGATGCTTACTATTTGTGTGATTTTGGGTAATTTTCCTAAGCCCCAGTTGGGGCAGCCAGGAAACATAATGGATACATGCCAGAAGGTCAGAAAGGCCTGAGTTTAAATCCAGCCTCAGACACTTACTAGCTGATTGTCCCTGGACAAGTCACTTATCCTCTTTGCCTCAGTTTCCTCATCTGTGGAGAAGGAAATGACAAACCATTCCAGTATCTTTGCCAAGGAAACTCCAACTGAGGTCACAAATAATCAGACATGAGTGAACAACAAACCTCAATTTCTTCTTTTTATAAAATGATAGGGCTGGACTAGATGCACCTTTCAGCTCTACTTCCTATAATCCCTGTTGATGAGTCTGTAATCTCATTGATAGGGCCTCTCTCTCTAATGAGGTGCATTTGACCCATCTACACTTTCTCATCCTGTTCAACCCTCCTCCATGTTCTCAAGAGTATACTCTGATGGTTCTGGGAACCACCCTTTGGATTTCCTGACATTGCATGGATACCACTGAAGCATGCATGCTATCCATGGATTAACTCTCTCTTTTACTACATGACTGACTCACGTGCTAGAATATTTTGAAATTAATTCTTCTGATTCTCAGTTGGATATATTCCTTCCTTAATGACAAGGCCACCCAGCCAGTCATCAGAACTGTAGAGCTGTGACAAAAATTAAGGACATTTAAAAAACCAAATTCCATTGATAAATTTACAAGTAAGATCATGGCTTCAGAGTGGGAAGGAATGTGCTGATAAATGTGCAACAACTGGCTCTTTAGGTGGTGGGAATGTACAAGGGATACATCTGTAAGTTTAATCATAATTATCATTTTCCCTCAATCACTTCTTTCTAAGTTAAGACACCCAATAAAACAATAAACCAAGCTCTGATTTGCAAGAATTGGCTCTCCTGAGCTGGTTTGAGTTGACTCCAGCACATCCATGGAGTATTGATTGTACAGGTAAGAAAACTGGGAGCCATTAAAATTATAAATAACTAACTGTCCAAGCCATTCCAAAGAATTCATGATGAAAAATCCTAGGATTTTATCTGTCATGGAACTTGAGAGATGATCTTTTTTCATCTCCCTCTTTAATTATCAGCATTCTCTTCTAGGACTGATCTATCTCTTCTCAGTGGCTAGTAGGTCAAACAATTAAATTATAATTCTGTTTGTCCTAGTAGTCTTTAGTCATTAGAAAAGCAAATCTAACAGTCATTCATTCATTCCTCCATTCAGCAAACCTATTGAGTACCTTCCATGTATCCAATCTAATGGACTTCTTCCCATATTTCTAGTTTTGTTTAACAGGGGCCTACTTTATCTGTAAAATGAGCAGGTTGGGCTGGATAATCTTTCAGATCCCTTCAAGCCTCAACATTCTATGATCTATGCTTGAAAATTCTGTATTCTCAGTTCCTTTACAGCCCAAACATTCTATGATTATGCTCTGTATCTCAATGTTATTGTTCGTCCTTCATTTTCAATGAGTGATGTCTTGACTTGCCATAAATTGGATTTAAGTGAGGCAGAGTTGCTCAAAGTCATCAGCCTTACTTCTCTTTCAGAGTCATAAAAGTCCAATGACAAGACAGAAGTCCAGAGGACTGATGATAGATAGCCTGGGATTCAGTGTTAAAAAGCGACACAAAAGAAGAAAAAGATAGTCTCTGACTTCATGAAGTTTTTGATCTAGATAGGATCAAAGATATATATCCCACAAGGATATACAAGAGACAAGATATACATACACATACTAACCCACTAGAAAGGAGAGGCAAAGACAAGTGATGGGGACAAACTATACACAAGTGTTGGGGGAATGCAAAGCAAAGGAAGGATCTTGTCTAGCACCTTAAAAGGAGGTAAGTCTTCAATCATGCTTAAGAAAGTGATCCATTTGTGTTCAGTTGCCATCACTGCTTTATTAGCATTCCCTGAGCACTTACAAGTCAATTAGTGAGTCAAGTATAGCATTGAGTACCCAGCAGAGTACTGGATACTTGGGAGGCACATGACAACAGACAGTCCCTGACTTTAAGGGGTCTACTAGGGCAGAAAAAAACTAGTTGACCAAAGTATAATTACAGCGTGGGCTGATTAGGAGAGTTAGTTAGAATCTGGTCCTATGGAGCATCAGCTTTGTGGGCTTAAACCCCATAGGAACCTCTTAGCTTCCCACAAAGAAAGATCCTTTCAACCATCACAGGCTTTACCTTTTGAGCACTGACTGGCTAGCTCATGAGTGGGTGCTGTAAGTCTCTGGAGGTACTAGATAAAAGCATGGATGGTGCAATTTGAACCCATTAATCCTATCAAAAAAGACTATGTAAGATGCCTATCTTATTGGTAGTAGAATCATAAATGCAAAGCACATTAGAGCTAGAAAAGACCTTGGAGAAATCATGGCCCACCCTCCCTCATTTTACAACAGAGGAAAGTTCATGCACAAAAATTTGAATCTCTCCTGGCACCTGATAAGTTAATCTGTATGTTGTTGGTACTTAATAAATGCCAGATGACTTAAGAAAACATAGTTCATTATCAACTTTGAGTGGTTGTCTTCTCCACATGCATGTCCTTTCTGCCTATTGTGATTAGATTATAAGCCCAATGAGCAGGACTATGTTGAACCCTTGATTCTCTATTGAAATGATCCCATTGTTAACATACCATGAAGCCCATAGTATTTAGAGCTAACAGGGACTTTAGATATTGTCTGGTCTAATCCTTTCGTTTTGCCGGTAAGGAAACTGAAGCTTAGAGTGAGGAAATGATTTGCCCAAGATAAAAACGGGCAGTAAATAGTAGAATCCAGTTCTTCTGATTGCATATTCAGGACTCTTTTCATCACACTTTTGCTGCTCAGAAAATGATGTTGTGGTTCGGCCATTTCACTTGTATCCAACTCTTTGTAACTCCATTTGGGGTTTTCTTGTTGAAGAGCCTGGAGTGATTTGCCATTTCCTTCTCCAGCTCATTTTATAGATGAGGAAACTGAGGCAAACAGGGTTAAGTGACTTGCTCAGGGTTATACAGCTAAATGTATGAGGCCAAATTTGAACTCAGGTCTTCCTGACTCTGGATCTTGTGCCACCTTGTTGCCTCAAATAATGATGGAAAGGTTTAATGGGACACTCACTGGCCCTTCACTAGTCAACCTCTTGTGATGCCCCATAATTATGAAGAATTGACTTTGGGATGTTCTTGGAGAGTTCCTTGACTGATTTAAAAATGTTTCTTTCCTTTGTATAATCAGTCATTCAATAAGCATTTATTAAGCACCTACCATATATCAGGCACTGTGCTAAGAATTGGGAATACAAAGAAAGGAAAAAGACAGTCACTGTCCTTAAGGAACTCATGGTCCAACTTTTTTTTATTGATTATATACTGTATTTTTCTACTGTTTCATGCTACCAAATAAATGCTTATATGAGATTATTCAAGGTTATTCTATTTCTAACAAGGCTTTGAAGTACTGGAGCTTTTGATCATAAACCAGCACAGTACAGTGGACCGTATGTTGGCTCTGGAGTCAGAGACCCTGGGTCCAAATGCCCACTCTCAAGATTCCTACCAGCAGGACCTTGGTCAAATCACCTAATCTCCTTGGGTCTCTGTAAAACAAAGGGTTGGAAGGTCTCTGTCTTTCCTTTCATCCTAGATCTCTGGTTCTATGAGAATAGCCTGCTGGGACCCATTCTTTCCTCTGAAATGTAGAGTGAACTCAACCAATTCTAGTTTTCCTTATGATGCCACCATATTTAAACACATGCACAGAAAGAACTGCAAGAGAGGAGTAACCATTGTGAGAGATGGAATTTTACTACTTTGCCTCTTTTCTTGAAGAAAAAACAGTACAACCCTCTGGGTTTAAATACTTCAGATGGTGTCATTAATCCCAGATTTGGGATTAGCTAAATAAAACTTGCTTCACAAAGAGTTAAGATAGCTGTAAGCCTCTTATGGTGCTCAGCATGGGTAAAATGTTTTCCTTTGTGTGAAATAATCATGGCCCATTATTTTGATGTATTTATATGACGTTTTTTTTTTCTTCTGCAATAAGTAGACTTTGAAACCAGAATAGAGGAAAAGTTATGGTAAGGACAGAGGGACCTCATGACTCAGGAAGAGGGAAATGGGAGTGCAGTATAGTGAGAGGCTCATGCTCCTCCAAAGTCTTAGAATAAGCCTGCCCACAATGGCTAAGGTCTCTCTTGTAGATTCTGACTAGAGCCTAAAACGTTAATTCAGGGCCCTGGCTGGCCAGTAACCAAATTAACAGCTTGAGCAAAGGAAGCTATTGATTTCTTCTTTATAATGGAATCTGGGACCGGAGGTCCATGATGGTTGAAACTGAAAATTCAGATTGTGAATTATCTGAACGCCTTTTTAAAAAAAGATTAAATGCTTAAACTTGAAAAGTGATATTTTTTGGCTTTTACATCAATTTCCAAATTTCTTATCTTTCTGGTTAACTATTTCAGTGGTACTCACTCAAGTTATCTTTCCTCTCTAGATCTCAGTTTCTCTGTCTGTCAAAGGAGGGCTGGACCACGATTTCTAAAGTCCCTTCTAATTCTAATACTCTGTGATTCTTTGAATATGTCACCACCCTTCCTTTCCACAGTCTCCCATCATCTAGTCTACAGTATCTGTGCCCAAAGACATTGGCCTTCTCCCCTCCTCTTCCCCCTGTCCCCTTTTATTCTCCTTGTTCTCCCTATAGCATTGGACCATATCATATAACACCTCTGGTGGCATACTCCTCTTGACTTCTTCCATGACAGTTCTTCTCTGCCTTCTCTTCTTTAGCTCCTGTTCCTCTCTCCTAGATGTAGGTGTTCCCCTAAACTCTTTGTTCAATCCTTTCTTTCTATACTTTTTCTTAGCAATCCCTTTGAGTTTCTTACTTGAGCTATCATATTTATGCAGTCACTTCCCAAATCTCCATTTCCAAGGGGACATCTCCCTTGCATTTATCCAATCTGAATCTCCCTTCCAATCTGAATATCCCTTTAATACTTGTTATAATCTGTTGAAAATAAAATTCATCATCTTTTTCCCAAACCTTATTCATCATTCTAATATCTCTTTTCAGGCAAGGGCACCACTATCTTTCTAGTCACCCAGACTGAAAAGAATTATTTTCATCTTTAACTCTCTTGTCCCTTGTATTTGGGGATGTATCACCTTTTCTCCATTCATATAGCCACCATCTTAGTTGAGGCTCTCATTAGCTCTTGACTAAATTCTTATAACAACTACACTATAATTAGTCTCTATGCCTTAAGTCTCTTCCCATTATACTTTATCCTCCACACAGCTGTCAAAGTGACTTTCTTAAGGCCAAATCACATACTTCCCTTGCTCTATAAATTCAATAGTTTCCTATTACCTCTAGAAAAGGGGTTCTTAACTTGGGGTTCATTGACCCACAAATATGGATAGATTTCAGTGGGTCCATGAACTTGGATGGGAAAATGATATTTTTATCTCAGGATAACTGGTTTCCTTTTTTAATTTATGCATTTAAAAACATTATATTTAAGAAGTCCATAGGCTTCACCAGACTATCAAAGTGGTCTATGACACACAAAAGATTAAGGATCCCAGTCCTTGGTTCAATATAAACTCTTCTATTTGACTTTTTAAACTCTTCACAATTTGACCCTAGTTTTCTTATATGTTACACTCCTCTATTTGTTCTGTGATTCAGCTTTACTGATCTGTTTACTGTGCCTTATGCATGTTGCTCCATCTTCTGTCTTTAGGCCTTTGTACTGGATGTTCCCATGAACACAACATTCTGCCTCTTACTTCTGCCTTTTAGAAGCCGTGGCTTCCCTCAAGGTAACTCAAATATCACATTTTGCAAATGGTTTCCCTTATTTCCTCAGCTTCTAGTGTCCTCCTTAAGATTACCTTCTTTCTATTCTGAACATATCTCCTTTTTGCCTGTTTATTTTACCTGTTGTCTCTCCCATCAGAATATAAGCTTTCTGAGGGAAAGGGTTGTGTTCTATTGAAATTAAGGGGCCTCATACATACTAAATGTTCAGAGAATGTTGGTGGAATTTTAGTAAATCAAATTTATCTTCTGGTTCTGTTGAGAGGATAAATGAATGAATATCTAAGTACTTGGAGTTCCTTGGACAAAAACTATTTTATAAAAACTAGTTATAATGAATATTATATTAGTGATTTTTCCAATTAGTGTCCCCCATGACCAGGTAACTGATTTAATGCCATTAAGGGGATTTGGACAGTTTGCTCATTTTCTTCCATATCATATTTCTGACTTTCCTGCATTGAGGATATGGTTTCTCTAGCTCGAGTAAGGTCAGTGAGTGAGAAAGTCCTGCCAATGAAGCAAAGGCTATGGGTTTCGTTCCCATGTGAACTTATTAGCTTCTCAGGACAGACTGAACCTTAAGCTCCGATCAGTCGCTTTATCAGTGAGTACAAGCAGTCACCAGAGAGGCCAGAAAAGGTACATCCCCTGCGTGTTATATCTGATTCAACTAGTCCACAATGATGGATGATTTTTTTTTTTACCTGTAACTCAGTATTTACTATTTTTCTTCAACGAATGGATGATCAAAAGTTTTCGTGTGCTTTGTTTTTTTTTAACCTACAAATGCTACTTAGGAAATACACAATAAATAATATGTAGAGTTTAGAGTCAGGAAAAACTGAGTTCCAATCCTGCCTCAGACAATTTCTAAAGGTGTGACCCTGACCCCTCTTCGCTGTCATGCCTTCCTTCTGTTATTTCCAGTATATCATAGATACAACTTGTTTGTACATCATGATTTGCATGTTGCCTCTCCTGTTAGACTGTGAGCGCCTTGAGATCAGGAACTGTTTTTTACCTGGCTTTGTAGCCTCAAGGCTTAGGACAGTGCCTGGCGTATGACTGGTGCTTAATAAATGTTTACTGACATACTCTCAGCCTCAGTTTCCTCATCTGTAAATAAGGATAACAGTACTACCTACCTACAAGGTCTATGTGAGGATCAAATGATTTAATATATGTAAAGCATTTGCCAACTTTAAAGCCCTCTACAAATGCTAGTAATTATTACTATTATATTTATTAATCATCTAGTTCAACCCCCTTGTTTTATAGAGGAGAAAATGGAAGCTTGTTCATCCAAAGTGATAGAATCGAGCGCAACCCTAAATGCGCTCGATTCTAACCCTAAATGCCCAAGTAAGTAAACAATAAATAGCACATTTGGAATTTAAAACTGGGTCATCTAACAGAGTAAGGCAGTGTGGCCCATAGTGGATAGAAAGCTGACCTTGGTACCAGAAAGACATGAGATCATATCCTACCTCTGATATAAATAGTCCATGTGACCCTTGGATAAAATTGCTTAACCTCTTACATAACTCTCTAAGACTATGAATTGCAGAGAAGGTCTTGATCTGCACTGATAGAGAGAATCCCCCTCATCTGGGAGTTCCCTTTATGAATGAATCTAAGACCCATACTCTGTTCCTCATCTGCCTCCAGATCTAGTCCTCTTTGCCCTATGCCATGTTAGAGTCATCCACTTAGTAAAGTGCTTCAGGAAATTCACTAAGCCAAAAACCAAGGCAAATAGTCAAACTGCATATAGAACCAGTTTAACACAAATCTTGTTATTCAGTAGAAAATTTTTTATTGACCAGGACCACATCATTCCATAGGATTTCTGCCCTGAATATTCCCCAGTTCTAGGATCCCCTTGGATTCTAGAACTAGAGCTGGACATATTTCAGGGGTCATCTAGTCCAATCATCTCATTTTATAATCAGCAAAACCAAGGCATAGGCAGAATAAGTGTCTGCCCTACGTCATACAAATAGGACAGTCAAGTAAAATTTGAACTCAGTGCTCTAACTCAAGAGCAGAGAATCTTAATCTTTCTTTGTGTCTTGGATCTTGTTCGGCCATCTGGTAAAGCCCCTTCTCAGAATAATTTTTTTAAATGTATGAATTAAAAATGCATAGATTTACAAAGGAAATAAATTATAGTGAGATACAGTTACAAAAATATATTTTTAAAGTTTACAGACCATCTCCCACCCCCCCAACTGAGGTTAAGAACCTCTGCTTCTAGGGGCAGTGCTCTTTCTATTGTGTCATGCCCAGGTTTGATGTTACACTGAGAAATGAGAAAAATGTCTTGTATTTCCTGTTCAGGTGGTTTTGAGGTATTTCTCAGAGTCCCAGAATTCTATTTACCCTGTCGTTCAGTTGTTTTTTTCAATCATGTCCAACTATTAGTGACCCAATTTGAGGTTTTCTTAGCAAAGATTCTGGAGTGGCTTGTCATTTCCTTCTCCAGTTCATTTTACAGACAAGAAAACTGAGGCAAACAAGGTTAAGTGACTTGCCCTGGGGTCACACAGCTAATAAGTGTCTGAGGCCAGATTTGAACTCAGGAAGACAAGCCTCCCTGGTTCCAGGTATGGTGCTCTGTGCACTACGGCTCCACCTAACAGCCCCATCTCTATTTATCCTATCTAGATATAGAGCCTTTGTGATCTCCTTTTAATAGAAGGCTTTGGTTTTGTTGACCCAAATCCTTTCACCTGCCTTTGGCCCAGTTCTCACAGCTCTCAAGTATTGTGTAGCACAACGTAATACACAGTGTTGTGATAGATAGTCTTCTACCTCTGAGATGGCTTTGTTTGGAGGTGAACATGTAGAACCTGTGAAGGGTTACTAGATCTGGGGACCCTGGTTATCAGTGAGTTCCATATACTGTATTTCCAGAAACTGGCTGTCAGTGGCAGTCCCTGGGAGGTGTTTTGGGAGAATAGCATTTGTCACTTTCCAGAGAAAGAACTAATGGAGCCTGAATGCAGATTGAAGATACTTTTTCTTTATTTTTCTTTGGACTTTTTATTTGTGCTTTCTTTCATAGAATGACTTACATGGAAATGTGCTTTGTAGGACTACATATATATAATCTATGTCAAATTACTTGCCTTCTCAATGAGAGATGGGAGAGGGGAAGGAGGGAGAAAATTTGGAACACAAAATTTGAAAAAAGGTAAAATTGTTTTTTACATGTAATTGAGAAAAAACAAAATAGTAATTTTTTTAAAAAGGAAGAATAACACGAATGCAAAAAGCCTGATGATTTCACTTTTGAAAATTTTCTAGATTCATAATGAGAGGAAGGCAGAGGGGAGGAGACAGAGAGATAGAGACAGAGATGGAGACAGAAAATGCCACAAACTAAACTGCTACTGCTTTAGTCATGTAGATAAGAAGATAGACTTGTCTGGAAGACTTGGGTTTGAATCCTGGCTCAGCTGCTTAGTAGCTGTGTGACCCTGGGCAAGCCACTTAACCTCTCTAGGTCTCAGTTTCCTCATCTGTAAAAAAAAAAATGGGATTAGATTTAGACCTCTTACACCTTCCTTACATCTTCAAATCTGTGAATGCTTTCTAAACTTCTCCTACTACACAATAAGCTCAAAGGGATTATGAGGGTTAGGACTATGTCTTTTCTAAACTTTGTTTCTTCCCCATTGCCTTGCAAAAATTTCTATATTAAAATATTGGTCAAATTGAGAAAATGGAGGCTATCAGTCATGAACTCCTTCTCCTCATCTCAAAATCCACTATCCATCCTCCCTCTGGTCTTGCTAAAACCAATCCTTCCATCTGTACCCTTAATCCCTCTCAGAGCTCTCTCTCTCTCTCTCTCACTCTCTCTCTCTCTCTCTCTCTCTCTCTCTCTCTCTCTCTCTCTCTCTCTCCTTCCCTCCCTCTCTCCCTCCCCCTCTGTCTGTCTGTCTCTCTCTTTCTCTCTGATTCTCTCTGTCTCTTTCCCCCCTCCTTCCTCTCATCTCATCAGGTTTTCCCCTCAAGTTTACATAAGTCTTTAAAAACTTTCACTTTGACTTTGCCATCCTTTCAAGTTATCTTGTGACTTTTTTCAATTTTAATGTCAAACTCCTAGAATTGTTTTCCTTTTCTGCCTCTGTTTCTTCCCTATTGACTAACCATTCTCTGAACTTCTTACAGTCTGAAGCTCCATACAATCTGCCTTTCATCACTGTCATTCAACCGAAACTGTTCTCGCCAAGATTATCAACAATCAATTTGATAGCTTCTTCTCAGTCCTCATCTTCCTTGTTTTCTTAACCGATGAGCTTTTAATATTAACCAATAAGCTTTTAATATTGTAGGTCTCTCCTTAATGGATACTCCTTCCATCTTGACTTCGATGACACCTTCTGGTTATCTTCCTGTAAGCCTGACTGCTCTTTCTCAGTTTATTCTGCTACATCATTATTTTTCTGCTTCCTAGTGTGGGTCTGTCCTAGAAGTCTGTCCTGGCCCTTCTTTTCTCTGTATATGCTCTTTGGGAGATCTCACTAATTTCCACGAGTGCAAGTACTGTTCCTACACAGATGACTTCCAGATCGATATTTCCAACCCTAACATCTCTTCTGAACGTTAGTCCTGTACCTACTGCATACTTATACCTACATGCTCCATTATTGTTGCTGAATCATTTTTCAGTTGTGTCCTGCTCTTCTTCATCCCCTTTGGGGTTTTCTTGGTAAAGATACTGGAGTGATTTTCCATTTCCTTCTCCAGCTCATTTTACAGAGGAGGAAATTGAGGCAAACTGGGGTATGTGACTTGCCCAGGGTCACACAGCTAGTAAGTATCTGAGGCCAGATTTGAACTCAGGAAGAGGCATCTTCCTGACTCCAGTTCCAGTACTCTATCCACTAAACTGGTGTCCCAAATAGAACTTATTTTCTACCCTAAACTTTCTCTTCCTCTAAATTTCCTCTCTCTTGAGGAACCATCCTCCCAGATACTCAGGCCTATCATCTTGGAATCATCATTGATTCTCAGACATAGGACCAGGCTCATAATGTTCAATAAATGCTAATTGACTGACTCACTCGCTATAACTCCTCACATTTGACCCATTCTTTCCACTTACATGACTAGCATCCTAGTTCAGGTGCACTTATCTTTCAACTGGACTCCTGTGATAGCCTTCTAGTGGGAGTCCCTGCTTCCATTCTCTTCTTTCTCCAATTTATCCTCTACACATTGATGAACATTTTTCTAAGGCATAACTCTGAGCTTGTTGCTCCTCTGCTCAAAATCCTTCAATGACTCCCCATTTCCTCTAGGATAAAAAGCAAACTCCATACACTGGCATTTGAGGCCCTCCACGATAATAGCTAGCATTTATAGTCAACCGTTCTGTATGTCTTCTAGGTAGAGAGGTGGCACATTGGATAGAATATTGGGTCTGGAATCACGAAGCTCAAATCCAGCCTTACATGCTTGTAAATGTGACTCTGGGCAAGTCACTTCACCTCGGTCCACCTCAGTTTCCTGAACTTAAAATGGAGATCAATAATAGCATCTGCCTCTTAAGGCTATTGTGAGGATTAATTAAGATAGTATTTGTAAAGTGCTTAACAGAAGCCCTCAAACATTTGGATTCAGTCAAAGGGCCATACTTGAGGACCTAGAGGGCCATATGTAGCCTCAAGACTGTAGGTTCCCCACCCCTGGCTTAGCACAATGCTTAGAACATAGTAAGTGCTTAATAAAGGGATCTAGGTGGCTCCATGGATAGAGCTCTGGATCTGGAATTAGGAAGACTCATCTTCCTGAGTTCAGATCTGGCCTCAGACACTTACCAGCTGTGTGACCCCGGGCAAATCACTTAATTCTGTTTACCTCAGTTTTCTCATCTGTAAAATGAACTGGAGAAGGAACTGGCCAACCACTCCAATATCTCTGCCAAAAAACCAACAGCAGTCACAAAGAGACGGATGAGACTGAAATGACTCAGCAATAACCATGAGACCTGTAGGTACAGGTATCCAATATCCAGTCTTGGTTTCCTCATCTGTAAAAGGAGCTAGAGAAGGAAATGGCAAAACCACTCCAGTTTCTTCGCCAAGAAAACCCCAAAAGAGGTCATAAAGGGTGACAACAACAGCAAGGTGCTTAATAAATACTTCTTTCCTTATCTCCTCACTTCCTTCCTCTTATCCTTATCCTCACAATAATGCTGAGACATAGGCGCTATTATTCTTCTCATTTTACAAATGAGGAAACTGAGGCAGGCAGGTGCGGTGACTTGATCAGAGTCACATAGTAAATAAATGTCTGAGGCAGGGCAGGATTGGAACTCAGGACTTAGTGAATTCATGTAGTACACTCTATCCGTTGTCCCACATAGTGGCAACACAGAGGAATCTGACTAGCTTCCAATCTACCTGGTTTCAACCTACTTTTCCAAGTTTATTTCATATTCTTTCTCTCCATAAATCCTGTATTCAAGTCAAACCAGAGAACCGAGTTCTCTGAACTTGCTGTCCTATTTCTTGCTTCTGTGTATTCTCCATATATAGCATGCACTCTTCCCCTATCATGGCCACTTAGAATTCTTATCTTCCTTCAAGACTCAGTCTAGACACTATCTCTTCCTCCTACAAGCCTTCTTAGATCTTAAGTAATAATAGTCTCTCCTTCCTCAGTTTTCCTTGTACTATACTTCTCTGTGTATGCTTGTATCCTTTGTAGAACATAAGTCCTTGGAGGGCACTCAACAAATATTTATTTAAGTGTCTACTGTATGCCATGCACTGTTCTAAGCACTGGTAATACAAGAAAGGAAATAAACAAGCATTTATTAAGAACTGACTATGTACTGGGCACTGTACTAATTGCTTTTACATATATTATCCCTGCCTTCAAGGAACTTATTTTCTATGGGATGAGACAATATGCATATGTAAGTAAATCCAAAAGAAGAAAATAAATACAAGGCAATTTTGGTACAAGTAACTGGGCTAGAAGTGGGAGATCAGGGAGGGTTTTATGTAGAAGGTGGTTCTTGAACTAAGCCTCAAAGTAAACTAGGCATTCTAAGAGATGGAGTCCTTCAACAAGCATTTAGTAAACAGCTGTTACGTCAGGCACTGTACTAACTGCTGGTCTACAGAGAAGGATAAAAAATAGTCACTACCCTCAAGGACAGTACATTCCAATGGACAAGACAACATGTCCATAACTAGGTACATACGTGGTATACACAGAGTACATGAGGCAATCTGAGAGGGGAAGGCACTAGAAGCTAGGAGGATTGGGAAAGGCTTTTGGTAAAAGGTGAGTACTAAAGGAATCTAAGGAAGATAAAGGGCAGAGGTGAAGGATTAGAGCTTTCCAGGCCCAGTGGATAGCTAGTGAAAAGGAGATAGAGTGTTGTTTTGGAAAAACTTCAAATTGGCTGATGTGACTTGGTCCTAGGATGTGTGGAGCAAAGCACAATTCGAAAAGGAGGAAATATGGGGTATGTGTGTGTTGTGGAAGAGAGGGGCGATTTAGGCTCATTATGGAGAGTTTTAAATGACAAATTCAAGACTTACTATTTGACCCTAGAGGTAATAGGCAGTCACTGAAGCTCAATGAGGGGGAATGACATGGTCAGAACTACAATTTAGAAAAAATAAATATAAATAAAAATAAACACCTACAATTAAAAAAAAATAAAGAGCTGAGTGGTGGATAGATTACAGTAAGGAGAGACTTGCGATGGGGAGACCAGATGGACGGCCATTGGAGCAGTACAAATGAGGGGTGATAAAAGCCTTGAATTACACTCATGGCTATATGATTAGAGAGAAGAAGATATATACTAAAGATGTTGTGAAGGTATAAACAATACTTGGTAATAGAATTGGATTTGAGAGGTGAGCATGAGTAAGGACCCTAGTAGAAACATTAGGGTTGTGAGGCTGGGTACCTGGGACAGTGCCCTCAACAGTAATAGAGAAGTTTGGAAGGTGAGGGGGCTTGAAGGGAAAGATAGTAAGTTCTGCTTTAAATATATTGGATTTGAGATATTTGATTAGCTTGGCAGAGTGAGTATGTTTGGATATATAGATTTGGGAGTCATTTTCATAGAGATGATAATTAAACCCATGGAGCTAATGAAATCAACAAGTGGAGGTAGTATAGTGTCCTGGAGACACCCAAAATCTGCTCTATCTATGATGAAGTTTTCAGTGTGAGCATTTAGGTAAATGCTACAAACCAGGGTTTGAGTTATTGTTTTGTGATCTTCTAGACTTGAGGAAATAACAAAGAAAATGTTAATACTGCAGATTAAACTTAATCTTGTGGGTACATGTTTTGAGAGCTGCTTGTTAAACATTTACCAGCACACCCACAGTTAGTGGGCATTGATATGAATGAAGAACCGAAAATGAAAGCTGAGAAAGAACAATAGATAGGAAGAAACCAAGAGAAAACAGTGTCCTGAAAATCCATAGAGGAGAGGATATTCAGGAAGAGGGAGTGGTCAACAATATTAAATGCCACAGAGAAGTCAAGGTAGGATCAAAGTTGAGAAAAGGCTAATAGACTGGACAATTAGGAGATCATTTTGGAGAATGTGTTTTGTTGAATAATGAGGGTGGGAACTAAACTGAAGAGGGCTGAGGGGAAAAGTGAGAGGAAAAGAAGAGGAGGCACCAAGAGAAAAGTTTTTCAAGAAATGTGGCTGAGTTGGGAACAACTAGGTGGATAGAACATCGACCCTGAAGTCAGGAAGACCTAAGTTTAAATCTGACCTCAGACACTTACTAAATGTGTGACCCTGGGCAAGTCATTTAATTTTAATTACCTACAAAATCAAAAAACAAACAAACAAAAACCAACCAAACAACAAAAAAATTTTGGTTGAGAAAGGAAGGAGACATATAAGGTTCTCACTAGAGGAGATGGTCAGATCAAGTGTGAGTATTTGAAGAATGGAGGAGATATGGGTAGGAGCATGTTTGCAGTCTGTGGAAGGAGCTAATAGACAAATAGAAATTGGAGGAGAGAATGAAGATGATAGTTATAGAAACTTGCTGGAGAAATCAGAAGGGTAAATATCGCATGGGGAGGATGTTTGTCTTAGCAAGAAGGGCCACGTCTTCATATGAGACCAGTATGAAGAAGGAGACAGTAAAGAGGGGCATTTGAATGATGTGAGCTGAGTAGCAGGAAAGAAAGGGGTGCTCTCAGTGAATGGTCTCAATTTATTCCCCCAAAGAAGTAGGACTCAGAGATCAGGAAGGAGAGCATTCTGGACATGGAGAATGATCAATGCTGAGGCAGAGATGAGAGATAGAGACTCATGCATGACAAATAAACAAGAAGACTATTTTGGCTGGAACACAGAGTGCAAGAAAGGGAGTAATAAAAGTTGAAAGGTAGGTTGTGAAGGCTTCTAAATGCTAAATAGAGGAGTTTGTACTTGATCCCAGAGGGAATAGGGAGCCATTGTAGTTCATTGAGGAGGGGAGTGCCATCATCAGATCTGCACTTTAGGAAAATCATTTTGGCAACTAAGTGGAAGATCAATTGGAGTGAGAGATTGCAGGAAGATAGGTGAATTTGGACTAATTAAGGCAGAGACAATATTATTTTGTCTTTATATTCTCTAACAACTAATTCTATGTCCTATGCGAAGTAGTTCTTAATAATGTTTGTTGAATTGTATTAAAAATATCTCCTATAGCAGATGGATTTGATTTAGCAAATTCTTGTGTTTTTGTTCTGTTGCATTGGTGAGTATTTCCCAACCAGTACATACCTACTATGAATAGCAAAGACTTAATTGGTACATTACAATGAGTTAGGCTTTTCCTCACAGCTTCAGTAGTGGCTGCACGCAGAAAAACCAATTTTTGTCAGTTGGCCTGAGATAGAGGCATCTTCTCCACTAAAATGTATGGATGTGGTAAATTTGTTGTTGTTGAGCCATTTCAGTTGTGTCCAACTCTTTGTGACCCTATTTGGGGTTTTCTAGGCAGAGATACTGGAGTGGTTTGCCATTTCCTTCTCCAGCTTATTTGACAGATTTTGGAAACAGGATTAAATGACTTGTGCAGAGTCACAAAGCTAGCAAGTATCTGAAGCTGGATTTGAACTCAAGAAGATGAGTCTTTCTGATTCTAAGTCTGGCACTCTATTCACGTGCCACTTAGCTGCCCCTTCCCTCCCCCTAAAAGTACAGCAATGGCTTACTTTTTCAAAGAGAAGGGAATGGATAATCACTTCAAGTTTTTCACCCTTCTTAGACTATAGAGTCATTTGATACTGGGTTTTACTTTAGAAATCAAAAGAGGCCAAGGAATATGTCTCTTAAAGTTGAATTACTAGCTCTATAGTCAAGAACCTTGGTGAGGGGGATCAGACAATAGGAATCAGTAAAGCAAATCCTGGAAAACTTGATGTGTTCAAGGAAAGTGCCTTGATATGATTTAATCATAAAAGTCTTTTTGTCCATTAGCGCTCCCCATTAGAAATCTTACCATTCCATGCAGATAACCTGTTCATTCTTCTGGGAATCCTCACACAGCACCAAATAATCCCTGTGCTCTCCCGTTTCCCCACCTGCTTTGATCATGATCTCACTTGTTAGTGAGAAACATCTGATTGAGTTAATGAGGCAGTCTCTATGAAGGCAATAAAATGG
>CM053770.1:543081469-543183949 GCA_028658325.1 Potorous gilbertii
GTTGATTTGGTTTTTGCATCCAGGTAATCTGGATTCAAACATTCATTTCCCTGAACCACTATCTCACTCCTTTGAACCCTAGCTTAGGTACCATCTCTCCTACACAGCCACCTCCCCACCTCCTGCCCAGTTTCTCCCTCTTCAGAGTACCCTATATTGTATTTCTCTATCTACCTGTTGTACCCTCCAATAGGAAGTAAGCTCCTTGAGAGCAGGGACTATTTCCTCCTTGCCTTTGTCTTCTTCCCTCCCCACACTTCTCTAGCACAGTGCCTTGTCCTTATTGTTTAATAAACATTTGTTAAACTGAACTCTCTCAGCTTATAGATGAAGTACATGGGTCCAAGAGATATCAAATAAATTGCCCAAGTTTTTACATGGTGGTAACAGAGCCAGGATTTAAGTCCATGTCCTCTGACTCCAGATCTGGTCTTCTTTCCATGACACCACACTTTGACACCACACTTGTCTCATTTTTGATACTTAGCATGTTGAATTGTTATTTATATATATATGTATATTTTATTCCCAGTCTCTATGACTAGACTATAACCCCCTTAGTATAGGAACTGGTCTTATACTTTTTTTATAGGCTGAATGTCTAGAATATAGTGGATACTTAAATTCCATTGGATTCAATCCAAACTTGTATTAAATATCTAATAGATGATGGGAAGATAAAAAGTTTGGATAAACCATGGTTGTGGTCTAACAACATATTACACATTGATATAAATATGTAACAAAATAATATAAAAGCACTCTAAGGTAAAAACCAAACCACTCTAAATATTAGTAAATCTTGGATGGTCATTATAAAATCCTGCAGTTTGAAAAGATCTTGGAGGTCACCTAGACTGGCTTCTACCTCGAGCATGAATCCTTTAAATTATAGCCAATTCAATTATAGCAGATTGCTCCACTCCTGTGTTGAACTGGGGCTGCTGAAGTAGTAGTTGACTTTTTCAGAAGCTGAAGTAGTAGTACTGGACTTTTACAGAAGGGACAGAGATCCTGAGCATTGAATTTATTTTTCCAGTTCTGCTTGCCTGGCTAGGCTCTGAGGGATTCCCAGGCAGCAGGAGGTAACGTAGAGAGAGAGGAGTAAAACTTCCTTCTCACAAGTTAGTACATCACAAAGCAACAGGTGGCAGCTTCTGCCAGTTACCTCTTCAAGACAGCACAAATGTTAAGCCTATCTTCTTTTTATTTATTTTGGTTTTCCATTAACAAATATTTATTTTTTTAAAAAGAAAAACCAAATCTATATAACTAAGATACACAGTTAAGCGAAGCAAATTTTCACATCAGTCATGTAAAAACCTATGCCTAATTCTATGTCTTCAGTTCATCACCTCTCTGAAAGGAGGTGAGCAGCAGGCTTCATCATTGCTCTTCTGGCATCATGGGTGGTCACTGTGTTGGGCAAAGTTCTTAAATCTTTCAAAATTATTTTTCTTTACAATGTTGATATTATTGTTTAAATTTCTCTCCTTGGTTCTGTTTACTTCGCTGTGCACCTGTTCATAAAAGTCTTCCCAGAAACTATGCCTTTTATAATTTTTATAACATAATTGTGTTTAACTACATTTATATGTGACAACTTACTCAGCAATTTTCCATTTGATATGTATGCCCTTAGTTTCCAGTCTTTGCCACTACAAAAAAATGCTTGCTACCACAAATATTTTTATACATATGAGTTATTTTTCTCTTTCTTTAATCTCTTTGAGGGTATTATTCTTATAGTGGTATCATTAGATCAAAGAAAATGCAAAGTAAGTACTTTCTTTTGCTAATCAGCACTTCTAGGGAGCAGATGGTAGTGCCTTCCTTCCACACTGCTGAGGTATGTTTTTGGAGCAACCTTCCTAGGCCAGAGCAGGCTTCCTTTAGTTAGAGACCTGACTTCTAGCTCTCTAATGTTGTTTAACCAAATACTCATTTCTTCTGGCTAATCAATAACTGGCAATATATATTTGTCCAAAAATCTCTAAACAGTTCAGGGGTCCCCAACTTTCAACTCCCAAGTTCCCCTGTTGGTCATATGAGATTTAGATGTTAAGAAATAGAACACTATATTCATTTTATTACAATGAGCAAGTCCCTTTCTCTTCAGGCTGCTTTATTAGGCTTTTTGATATTCAGATCTCATATTTTTTATTTGTTTTTGCTTATTTCATTTAGCAAAATTGCTCAAAATTAAAAGAAACTCCTCCCCCTTTACATTAGATTCACACCTTTTCAGTACTATGGTTTCATAATGGGCCAAAAATAAAGAAGACTGCTTTCATTATTTAATTTATTCTCCTATTGTATGATAAAAGTAGTATTGTATAGTGGAGAAAGTAATAGTTTTGGAGCCAGGAAGACCTGGGTTCAAATTCTGCCTCTGATACACTCCCTTTTCTAGGCCCTCTTCTCTATCCATGTTTCTTTTCTTAGTAACCTCATCAGTTCTCATTTGTTTAGTTACCATCCATATAAAGATGACTTCCAGAGCAATCAATCAGCAAGCATTTATTAAGCATTTACTATTTGCCAGGTACTGACTGGAAATACAGAGACTAAAGAAACTTACATTTTAATGGGAGAGACAATGTTTATATATATACAGATACATCCAAATTTTATACAAAATTAACATGATAGTTTGAGGAAATGCAGAAGAAGTTGGGAGGGGAGGTGGACAAGAAAGACTTCTGAGAATGACATTTGATCTGAATTATGAAAGAAACCAAGGATTCTAAGAGGTAGAGGTGAGGAGGGAGTGACTTTCAGACATGGCTTACAGCTAATGCAAAGGCACCAAGTTGGGAGATGGAATATTGTCATTAGATTTGACTGTTGGAAGAGCATTGGTAGTTTTGAAAAGAGCAATTTTATTTGAATGATGGAATGAGAAGCCAGATAGCAGGGGATTAAGAAGAGAAAGAGAGGAGATAAAGTGCAAACACTAAGTGCCAATACTTTTTTCAAGACACTGATCTATGTATTTAATGCTGAGTCTGAAGTCTCCCATCACCAAATACCTATTGGACATTTTGAACTGGGTTTCCAAGACGTCTCAAACTCTAAAATAGAACTCTATAATAAAAGATGATCTTTCCTCCCAGACCTAATCCTCTTCCTATAAAAGGCACTATCTTCCTTACAATAACTTAGGTTTGAAATTTTGGAGATGACTTAAACTCCTCCCTTTCCCTTCCCTTCCCTTCCTCTGCATAATTAATTAGTCACCAAATCTTGTCAATTCTACCTTTGTGACATATTGCCTCTCTATAGCTAGCCTCACTTGTTCACCACCCCTCACTTGGTCTATCTTAATAACTTTCTAATTGGGCTCTATGCCTCAAATCTCTCTCCAATCCAAACTCAGCTGCCTGTGTGATATTCCTTGGATACAGGTCTAACCTATAACATGCCACTCCCCTGCTCAATAGATTTTAGTGGCTCTGTATTATCCCTGAGTTTTCTTTGATTAGTACTATGTGTGCTCGTTGTGGAACTCGCGTGTGGAGAAAGGGAGTCAAACCTTGGTTGGATAAAAAGTTGAGGGTTCTCCTCTCTGAATATTGAAACAGATCAGAAGTTAGCTTGTTTTTGATCACGTTCCTTAGGCTAACAATATTTAAGAGAGCAGATAGATATGTTTTGAACCTGTAACCCCCTCTCTGAGCATTGCAGATTGGTGACCTTTGGTCCCAACCTCTTGCTTCTTCTGACAGGAGTTAAAATTTCCTTTGTAGAGAGGGTGGGGAAGAAGAGCTAAAGATATCTAGTTTTCTTCCCTTCCAGCCATACAATGATACACCTATGCTCCTTATGGGAGACAGGCCCTTGCTACACATGTGCTTGCTACGCAGGAATAGAGATAATAAATGGCAATCCTCTGAGCATCTGGACTGGGGCACTAGCCAGAGACCTGAGGCTCTTCTGTGATTGATGTTCTCTGGTTGAGACAATTCTTGAAGTCAGGCTTCTTTCCTGGACACTTCCTTAGAAAATTGCTTTGATTCAACACTGAAGGAATTGTACTTTGGGATGATACAGAGACCCCTTGTTGGCCCCCTAAGTCCCTAGCATGGGAAGGGGGGGACTGTGCTAAAGAAAATTGAGCCAGGAAGAGGCACTCACTCACTCAATCACTTCAGAGTCTTTAAAAGAAGTTACTCTGCCCTTTTAGACTCTCTCTCTCTCTCTCTTCCCATCTATTGAGCCTGTCAGTACTCTTTGAACTCTCCCTTAGATTTCTGGGGAGTTGGGCACAGAAGCTATCCCTCCCTTGCCCCTATTTTGGCAACTGTGACTGCTACTTACACAAGCCAGAGAATATATCCTTATCTAGGTGAGCCTGAGACTGGAGTTCAAATCTTGACCTGACTCTTTTGTTTTTTGTTTCTTTGAGCACAGATAACTAAACAGCCATCCTGAGATGGATGTTCCTAGCCTTGGTGGCCACTTTATAAATTCAAGGGATTAGGTACTTCTGGGTCTAGTGGAAGTGATCTCTGAAACAAGTTCTCAGAGGAGACATAACGACCACTTCTAGGAGGTTGCTGTAGGTCAAAGAGCTGAGAAAGCCCAAGGTCAGTAAATATGAGCTTGAGTGAAGTTTTGGGAGAGTGCAGATCCCAGGTGAAAGTGAAATGATTATTCATCAGTAACATGTAGAGTTTTAAGTACTAGTATCAACTTCCTGGTTGTAAGACTGCATTACGAACTTCCTCCTAGAAGACTGTAATATGTGAAAGGTTACTGTATCATGTTTTAAGGGCCAATGCTTGCTAATAAATCTTTTGTGTTGGTTTGAAGCGTTTCTTTTGTGATGAAGGAAATAAATAGCTATCTTGTACCTGATCTATTTTATACATAGAGTACCTTTCTAGATGGAACCCTGTTAACCAACTTTGGGAAATGTCTCAACATGAAATATTCCTAAGCTTTTTTAAAAGAGATTTTCTACATGAGGTGATATCTTGACTCAGTGAAACTGGATATAAGTGGGAGAGAGTTGCCCAAAGCTATCATCAATCTACTTTATCTTCCAGAATTATCAATGTAGAGTTGTACTATGGGAATAATGAACTAGAAAAGTTGGAGAAAAAACCTGATTTCTGCTTTTTATAGGTCAAGTTCTCCTAGGACCGAACCTGGTCTGCATTAGGTCAGATTGGTGCCCCTTGGTGGGAAGACAGTACTTTCTCTCCCCAGGCTGTGTGTCTCATAATACCTCTGTGAGTACACATAGCCTTGCTTGATAAAAGTGAAGCTTCTTTTGTTTTTGCATCTGTAGCACAGACTAGACAATTAATAATTACCTAGTGATTGACACTTTCTGAGTGATCACTTAACCTCTTTGAGGCACAGAAAACATTTTATGCTCCTTTATTAAGTTATACATGGGTTTTGATATGCTACAGAGGAGGTATTTTCCTCATGAAATCAGAGATCCTTGACATAACTGATACATGTGACAGTTGAAAAGGCAATTTAAAGAATTATGGTCCAAATTTATTGAAGAGAGGGGATGAAAGGCAGGACAATATAGCAATAAAAAGTAACCTAAGAAGAGGAAGTTTTAAGGCATGCTCTGGTAGGCATTTTTATTTAAAAAAAAACAAACAAAAAAACAACAAACCAAGGGAAACATTGAAGTATGAAAAAATCAACAGATACATGTAATGCTGATTTAGTCACAGGAATCAATGGCTTCTTTGTCCATGAATGACAAGCAAAGGACTATAGATACTTATATTTATATAGTGCTTTAAAGTCTGCACTTCCTCATACCAACCTGAGAGGTAAGTTGGGTAATGTTATCATTACCATTTTACAGCTAGGTGACACAGTAGATAGTGCACCAGGAGTCAGGAAGGCCTGAGTTCAAATCCAGCCTTTGATACTAACTAGCTGTGTGACCTTGAGCAAGTCACTTAATTCTGCCTTAGTTTTCTTATCTGTGAAAAAAAATGAACTGGAGAAGGAAATGACAAACCACTCCAGTATCTTTGTCAAGAAAACCCCAAATGGGTTTGACAAAGAGTCAGGCATAACTGGAAGATGACTGAACAGCAACATCAGTGAAATGCTGAGACTTGGAGAGGTTGTGACTTGCTAGTTTGAACCTGGGTCTAGCTGACTCCTTGTTATGTTTTTTCTCCACTATATCATTCTGTCTTTCAGTCTGTGTACAGATGTTGTCACTGTCAAATTTGAGGCCTGAGCAGGTGAGGAGAAAAAAAGAAGAAAAATAAAGGGAAGAGGTGAGAGAAAGAGTGAAAAAAGAGAAAGAGGAGAGAAAAGGAGTGGGGTTGGTGGAGAGTGTGGAAGTACTATTATTATTATGCCAGGGACCATAGGGCTGTCTATCCTTAATCTAACCCAACTGGTTCTGTGTCACTGCCCAGAAAGTGAAGACCAGCTCACAACAAATTGTGGTTCATGAATGTAGTATTATTTGACTGTGCTTTAAGAAATGATGAATATGGGGGAGGGGGGCAGAGTCAAGATGATGGAGTAGATGGATGGACTTGCTCTAGCTCTCCCCCCATAGCCTATAAAATACCTGTAAAAAATGACTCTAAACAAATTCTAGAACAGCAGAAGCCATAAAATGACAGAGTGAAACATATTTCCAGCCCAAAACAGCCTGGAAGACTGATAGGAAAGGTCTATTGCACTGGGCTCAAAGTGGAGCACAGCCTAGCCTGGGCCACATGGCATAAACAGGACTGGAGCAGGCTTCAAGGCATGGAATCATGGGTAGCAGCTGCAATTCCCAGCTTTCTCAACCTTTAAACACCAAAGACAGCTTCAAAGGTCAGTAAGAAAGCTCTTTCACTTGGGTGAGAGGAGGGTGTGGCCTCAACCCTGACCTCAGGGCTGCAGCAGCATCCACTTTTGGAGCCCTCACCTAAAGACCCTGGGGGAATCAAATAGCTGATCTGGGTCTCAGTCCTGTCTTAGAATGAGGAGGAATGCTGGCCTGGTGGAGCTGGTGGTAGCTATGGAGAGGGAATCCTACTCACAAATCCTGAGCAGAAAAGACTTCTTGTGATTGCTCACAGACCAGAGCACAGACTAGGAAAGGAGGAAACTTCTCTCCCTTGATTGTGCCACCTTGGAGGAACTGAGAACTTACAGGTCCCTAGAGTATACTCTCTACTTGACAAAGGACTCAAAAGTCAAGTAACTGGCTGGGGAAATGCCCAAAAAGGGGAAAAAATAAGACTACAGAAGGTTACTTTCTTGGTGAAAAGGTATTTTCTTCCATCCTTTTGGATGAGAAAGAACAAAGCATACAATCAGAGGAAGACATCAAAGTCAAGGCTCTATATCCAAAACCTCCAAAAAAACCCCAAAAAACCATGCAATGGTCTCAGACCATAGAAGAACTCAAAAAATATTTTGAAAATCAAGTAAGAGAGGTGGAGGAAAAATTGGGGAGAGAAATGAGGACAATGCAAGAAAATCATGAAAAGTGAGTCAACAGATTGCTAAAGGAGACCCCAAAAAATGCTGAAGAAAATAACTCCTTAAAAATAGACTAATCCAAACAGCAAAAGAGGTCCAAAAAGTCAACGAGAAGAAAAATGCTTTAAAAAGCAGAATGGGCCAAATGGAAAAGGAGGTTCAAAAACTCACTGAAGAAAATAGTCTTTAAAATTTAGAATGGAGAAGATGGAGGCTAATGACTTTATGAGAAACAAAGAAATTATAAAACAAAACCAAAAGAATGAAAAAATAGAAGACAATGTGAAATATCTCACTGGAAAAACAACTGACTTGGAATATAGATCTAGGAGAGATTATTTAAAAATTATTGGTCCACCTGAAAATCATCATCAAAAAAAGAGCCTAGACATCATCTTCCAAGAAATTATCAAGGAAAACTTCCCTGATATTTTAGAATCAGAGAGTAAAATATAAATGGAAAGAATTCACTGATCACCTTCTGAAAGAGATCCCAAAATGAAAACTCCTAGGAATGTTGTAGCCAAATCCCACAGCTTCCAGGTTGAGAACATATTATAAGCTGCAGAAAGAAACAATTTGAGTATTGTGGAAATGCAATCAGGATAACACAGGATTTAGCAACTTCTACACTAAGGAATCAAAGGACTTGGAGTATGATATTCCAGAGATCAAAGGAGATAGGATTAAAACCAAGAATCACCTACCCAGCAAAACTGAGTAAAATACTTCAGGAGAAAAAAATGGAATAGAACACTTTCAAGCATTCTTGTTGAAAAGACCAGAGCTGAATAGAAAATTTGACTTTCAAATAGAAGAATCAAGAGAAACATGAAAAGGTAAACAGGAAAGAGAAGACTTAAGGAACTCATTAAAATCAAACTGTTTACATTCCTACATGGAAAGATGTTATTTGTAACTCATGAGACCTTTTTCAGTATTAGGGTAGTTAGAGGGAATATATATATGTAGGTGTGTGTGGGTATGTATATATTATATATGTGTAAATATATATATGTACATGGGTGTACATGTGTGTATGTATGTATGTGTATACACACACATAGACAGAGGGCACAGGGTGAACTGAATATGAAGGGAGAATATCTAAAAAAAATAAATTTTACTGTTGAATGGAATATACTAGGAGTAAGAGAAAGGGAGAGGTAGAATGTAGCAAATCTCCTCACATAAAAGAGGGAAGAAGTAGTTTTTACAATGGAGGGAAAGAGCAGGGAGATGAAAGGAAATAAGTGAGTCTTACTGTCATGGAATTTGGTGTAAGGAGGGAATAACACTTAATTGGATATGGAAATATATTTTGCCCTGGAAGATGGCAAGGAGGAAGGGGCTAGGAGAGGGATGATAATAGAAGGGACAGCAACTTGGGGAAAGGGATAATCAGAAGCAAACAATATTGCGGGAGGACAGGTCTAGGGAGAGAATGGAATAAATGGAAAGCATGATAGGACAGAGGGAAATAACATAAATATCATGGAAGTGCTTTGCATTGTTACACATGCATGGCCTATATTGAGTTGCTTGTTTTCTCAATGAGGATGGGTGGGGAGGGAGGAGAGATTATGGAACTCAAAGCTTTAAGAATGAATGTTAAAAATTGTTTTAGCATGCAACTGGAAATTAAGATATACAGGCAATGGAGTATAGAAATCTATTTTGCCCTACAGGAAAATAGAGGGGAAAAGGGGTGGAGGAAGTTTGGGTAATAGAAAGAAGGACAGACTGGAGGAAGGGGTGGATGGAGTGCATGCTGTCCTGGGGTGGGGGATGGGGAGAGATGGGCAGAAAATTTTGAATTCGAATTCTTGTGGAAGTGAATGTTGAGAACTGAAAAATAAATTATATATTTTAAAAAAATTAAAAAGAAGAAATGATGAATATGAAGAATACAGAAAAGATGGGAAGACTTATATGGACTGACACAAAGTGAAGGAAACAGAACCAGGAAAACAATTTAAACAATGACTGCAACAATTTAAATGGAAAGAAAACCCCCTACAAAACTGAAGACTTTGTAATTATAGTGATTAAGTTGGGCCCAAAGAGGAAATGCATTATTTTGTTTTGTTTTCTTCTTTGAGGAGGCTGTGAAGTCTAAACAAAGAAAATCATGTATACTATTGTACTTGGTTGATTAGTTTTGCTGAACTGCTTTTTCTTACTCCTCTCCTTCCCTCTCTCTATCCTTCCCTTCCTATTTCTCTTGGTTTTTCCTTCCCTCCTTCTTCACTCCCTCATTTCCTCCATCCCTTCCTTCCTCTCTTCCTCCTTTCTTCCTTTTCTCTTTGTCCTTCCCTCCTTTCCTTCTCTTCTTCTTTCTTCCTTCTTCCTCCCTCCATTCCTCTCATATAATTTCGTCTCTCACTCCTTTCCTTTTTTTCCCCTTTTTTCCTTCTTTTTCCTCCCTTCCTTCCTTCCTTCCTTCTCTTCCTTTCTTCCCTTTTGTTCTTTGTTATAAGGAATGGCTTTTTGAGGAGAAGAAGAGAGAAGTAATATATTTAGAGTGAGTTGACATAAAAACAAAAGTTATTGATACTTTTTTTAACAAAGAAAAAAAGTGAAACTGTGAAAAGGCAATAAGGAGACTAAGGATGGCCTACAGTCACTGCTTAATATCCATCTATGGACTACTTTCCACATATGTTCCCTAACATTGTTGCAGTTTCCTACAAGAATAGTCATGATATACAAGGCCTCTTCTTTTATCTAATCAAAAGTGAACTAAAAAGGAATTTTGGCAGCAGATCTCTCTGTGCATTAATAGGATTATGAAATAATAGCTGTCAGTGGTGTCCTTGCACATGTACCCCCTTCTCAAAACCTTGCTTTAAAGTGTCTACTCCTTCCCACTATGTCCTTTCTTAGAAAGCTTAGAACTCTCCACTTAACTGTCTATCCACTTCTTTCTTCCCATTTCCCCAGAGTGACAGTTAAAAAGTAGATTGCATTCATTTCTGTTACTTTTTTAGGTTGTAATGAGGGAAAAATCTGCCTCCCTTACTCTCCATCATTAAATAGTGATTGAATAGCCACCTGGTGAACAACGGAGGTTGGGGGTGGGGAGAACAGAAAGACCCCTGCTGGTCTCTGGTCTTTGAGAGCAAGAACTTTTATCATTTTTCATTTTTGAACCCCCAATGTTTAGCATTGTATACAATGCCTGGGAGCTGTTTGTGGTGCTGAATAGGGTTAACTGATTTCAGCTCAGCTACTCTCTACACAAGGCAGTTTGGCAGTGCAGTGGTTAGAGGCCAAGTCTGGAGTCAGGAAGACTAATTTTTCTTTTTCAAATCCAGCCTCAAATACTTACTAGCTATTGTAGCCCTGGGCAAGTCGCTTGACCCTGTTTGTCTCTGTTTCCTCCTCTGTAAAATGAGTTGGAGAAGGAAATGACAAACCACTTCAGCATTTTTGCCAAGAAAACCCCAAATAGGGACATGAAAAGTTAGACAGGATTGAAAAAACAAACACACTCTGTATTTGCGTGACCCAGAGCAAGTCAATAATTCTTGAGTTCACAGAATTACTGAACCTCAGAGGCCGTCTAGTCTGACCTGTGAGCAGAAAAGACTCCCTTCAGCAATATGCCTGACAAATAGTCATCTAGCTCTCTGCTTGAAGAACTTCAGTTATGAAGAACCTGTCATCTCTCAAGTCAGTTCATTTCACTTTTGAACAATTCAAATAATTAGAACTATGACTCTATACAACTGCAACCCTATTGCTCTAAATTCTGCCCCCTAGAGGCAAGATGGAATACTTTTTTCCATGGCAACCTTTCAAATCTTTGGAGACTACCCCGCCATGGTACAGAAGTTGGGGCTGTTTTTTCAACATTACAACATTTGTATTTATTCATAATTCATCTATAGTTATTAGCAATACTATATTTTTTGTTCAATTGTTCCAGTTTTATCCAACTCTTCATGAACCTATTTGGGATTTTCTTGGCGAAGGTACTAGAGTGATTTGCCATTTCCTTTTCATCTCATTTTACAGATAAGGAAACTGAGGCAAACAAGGTGAAGTGACTTGCCCAGGGTTACACAGTAGTCTGAGGCCAAATTTGAACTCAGGAAGATTATTTCAGGGCCAGTACTCTATCCACTGCACCACCTAGATGTCTGGTAACAGCTTTATGAAATTCAGTAACCCCAGAAGCAAGATTATATTGAACCAAGAGCTTGAAGACATGAGTTTTACCCCATTATTTTACAGAAAACTGAGACAGGTTAAATGATTTGCTTGGGGTCACACAGATAGTAAGTGTCTAAAATGAGATTTGAACTTGGGTCTTTCTGATTTCAAGCCCAGAGCTCTAGTGACTATGCTACCTTGCTGTCTTCTCTATACCATCCTCAGTAAACTTTTACTAGGCACTTACTGTGGTGCTGGGGATACCAAGAGAGAAATGAAACAGTCTCTGACCTTAAGGAGATTACATCCTACTGTGTGGATAAGGCATGTACACAGATGAGTAAATACAAAGTATGCATGTATGTGTGCTTACATAGGGCAGTTTAGTGAAATGGTGAATAGAGCTCCTGGAGTCAGGCATAACTGAGTTAAATTAAAATCCAGCCTCAAGATGCTCACTAGCTGTGTGACCGTGGGCAAGTTACTAAACTCTGTTTGCCTCAGTTTCCTCATCTGTAAAGTGAGCTGGAGAAGGAAATGGCAAACCTTTTCAGTATCTTTGCCAAGAAAACCCCAAATGGGGTCACAGTGAGACATGACTGAGGACTAATATATATATGGAGAGAGAAATAGACAGAGATAGAGACAGAAGAGAAAGAGAGAAGTAATACAAAGTAATTTCAAGAGGAAGAAAGCACAAACAAATGGATAGGGAAGTATGGGGAAAGGTTTTATGTAAAAGGTAGCACTTGAGCTGTATTCTAGGGAAAGCTTGTAATTCTAGGAAGTCAAGGTGAGACGTGAGGAAGTATACAGAAATGAAGGAACCTTAGGAGGGAGGAAAAAGAGGGGGCCACTGATATATGAGTAAAAGAAGGGGTTGTACTATATGGTCACTGAAGTTCCTTCCAGTTCTAGTAGAACCCTATCATTTTAAGCAAGGCGAACTGAACTGTGGTGTATTAGGAAGGACATGGATTCTGAAGACACACTCTCTTTCCAACCCTTATTACTATGTGATCTTTGGCAAGTTGCTTAATCCCTGGACCTCAGTTTCCCCTCTAGTAAAATGAAGAGGCTGTGCTAGATCTAGCACAAAATCTGTGATACTAAGATTTAAACCTATTTCCAGTTTAGAGAGGATTGCTTACTACTTTACAAGGCCACCAGAGGGCTCCCTACCCTCTCTTTTGGCCTTTGTCTAGAACAGATGTTCAGTTTTTACTTTCCCTTTTTGTCCCACCCCAGGTTTGCACTTGCCAAGGTGCTGATGATGGTGGTAAAGCTCCACTGCAAAAATCTGAAATGGAAGATGCCTGTTCAAACTTTCAGTCTAGGGAGGTTCTATTGCTCAAGAAACTCCTTTAACAAAAGGATTACAGGGAGACTTTGGAAGGATGAATTAACTAACGATTTCTTATGCAAGGAGAAATTACCTGATTAATAGGAAGAGAAAATGCCACCTTTCTAATAGCCTGATTCCTGACTCTGCACTTCATTTATCATTGTAAGATGAGAAAATCTTGGGTTAGTCAATCAATCATTCATTCAAACAATTATTGTGCATAGATTGCAGAGATTCAAGGCTTTAAAACTTGGAGATATATTATTTCTCCTATTTCTTCTATCCTAGCAGACAAGGTAAGTGTGGCCTAGCTGTAAGACAGGTAGTTTGGGTGTAAATTCATTTACTTTTTAAAATTAACACAATCCTATTTTCTTTCCTTTCTCCTTCTCCTTGTGAAAGAGACAAAGAAGGAGAAAGGGAGGGGGGCAGGGAGAACTTTGTAAGCTATATGCATAGTCAACCAAAATAAATTTCCACTTTGGCCAAGGCCAAAATGTTGTATCAGCATCTGTACCCTGAATCTACTACATTTCTGTTAGGAAGTGGTTCACACGTACCATTACCTATCCTCTGGAACTGCAGCTGGCTATTGAATTACTCAACATTTTTAAGGCTTTCAAAGTTGCTGAGGTGATTTCCCCCAAATGCTGCATCATTACCCCAGCTCCTGTACTTGAAAACATTGGACAAACATATCTGCCCCCTTCGTTTTCCCCTACCTGAATTTTGAATTTGTTAACATCTTGCAACTGTTTCTGGTAGGATGCCTACAAGATGATCCATGGGTACTATTCAGAGGGTCAGTGATCAGGAAGAATTTGAAGAGAATGGAGCTAGCTTTTAAATGTGTAGTTTAAATAGCTTTCTCATGGCACTGGAAAGGAGCCCAGCCCTCTGTGGGGCCCACAACACACCGTCCCTTTGCTGTCAGGCAAGAGACTCCTGCTCTAGAAATTACCAGAGCACTTGTGCTCTGACCCATCAGTCAGTGAAGCTGGTGAGCTCAAAGCAAAAGAGCTGGTCAGCTCAGCTGTGCTGACAGTTAATGATGCTGTCCTGTGACCAAAGGAGATGAATCTGGTTCAGTTTTTTCAGGGAGGGAAGCAAAAAATACCACAAAGGAGGCAGTGGCAGGCTATGGGGTTATTTAACACAGCCACAGGAAGAGACAAGGGCAGCCTAGAGATTACTCTGAGTCTTATATGCTTAATTCTTTTTTCATGGACTTTCTATCCTGTGATCTTTTCATGGAACTGAATGGTTTTTATTTATTGCCTAGGCTGGTGGGTCAGCCGTCCATAACCATCTTTGAACAATTTGCTGATCAACTTGAGTGTGCAAAAAGTTAGATCACAGAAAAGGTTGTTGAACACAGTCTCAGCTGCTGACAAATGGGGTACTAATATTTGCAATACCTGTGTCAGAATGATGCAGTCAAGAAAGAGAGGCAATTAATCAGCTGATTCCATATTACCAATTCCTGGTCATCAGTGACTACATTTCATAGGTAGAAAGTGCCCTTCATCTCAGAAAAGACTAGAGATTACTATCACTGAGGTGACAATAAGAATTAATGATAGCAATTAATATTTATATAGCATATCAGGGTATGCAAAGCACTTTGCAAATACCAGGTGTCCCAGAAGTGTTAGTGTAGTTGTAAGCTTTTTAAAAATCTTTATTATCTCCATTTTACAGATGAGAAAACTGAGGCAAACAGAGGTTGTCATTTGTCCAAGGTCACTCAACTGTGGTAAGTACCCAAGGTCAGAGTTGAACACAGTCTTGGCTGCAGGTCCAGCACTCTATTCACTGGACCACATAGCTGCTTCTCAGCTTCTTGGATGATCATGGAACATAGTGTGAGGCAGCAGATTTTGAGCATTAGGTCATAGGAGAATGTATAAGCTATTTGGTTGTAGGGGAATTTTGTTATAATGAGTATATTGCACATATGTTCTCTGAAGTGAAAGAAAGGTTCTGAACCCAATGGAACAAAAGGAAAGAGGTGTCATCCACATCCCTTCTCACCCCTTTCCTCCTGGTTCCTGGCTCCTTTCCTGTGACATTCTCGATTGGCAAGGTAGTATAGGAATTTAGGTACGTTTTTCTGGAGGATGTGATGAAGCTGTTTAAGAAGTTAAGGAGGAAATTACAGCTTGATGATAAAGTGTTAATGGTGTTAAACCACAGCACAAGTCACAGCCCAATTTAACTAATTACTCCTGATTTTTCACTCCTAGTGGAAAAAGCCCAGAATCAGGTGCTTTTTATTACTTGGGTAAATAGAAAAAGTATTGTCATAAAGGATGATTCATTGTAACCAGATAAATAAAACCCCAGGGCCCATAAATTTTAGGTGTAGAATTGGATTTCTTTATTTGTCTCACCTCTCCAGGAATCTATATGGCTCTCTAGCCTTATACTATTATCCTGAGTGTCCCCTACCCCTCAAGTAAAAAGCACTTGGCATTTCTATAATAATAATATCAGTATTTATATAGCATTTTAGGGTTTACAAAGTGCTTTACATATATTATTTTATCATCATAAAACCCTGGAAAATATATGTTATAACTATCCTCATTTTACAGATGAGGAAACTGAGGATGAGAGAAGTTAAGTGACCTGACCAGGCTCACACAACTGAGTAAGTATCTGAGGTTGGATTTGAATTCGTTTTACTAATTCCAGATACAATGCTTTATCCTTTTTACCCAGCTGCCTGTTAAAAGAGATGATTCCTCCTCTTCTTACCTGCTTTGTTGTTGTCAAGTCTTTTGTTCAGTCCTGTCCCACTCTCCATGACCCCATTTGGGATTTTCTTGTCAGAGATACTAGAGTGGTTTGCCATTTCCTTCTCCAGTTCATGTTATAGATGAGAAAACTCAGACACAGTGGGTTAAGTGACTTGCCTAGGGTCACACAGCTAGTTCAAATCTGAGGCCAGATTTGAACTTAGGAAGATTCATCTTTCTGACTCCAGGCCTGGCATTCCATCCACTATGCCACCTAGCTGCCACTTTCTCCCCTGCACAGTCCAAGTAGTTTGTAGCAGCAAAGGAGATTTGCTCCCTTTGGTCCTTATAGGTATTTCCCATACTCCTCTCACAAATGAATCTTACCTTGTAACAAAGAAAAAGAGTGAAAAGAAACATACAACATACAGAAACCTTTTCTGCCAGCATACGTAATGCTCTGCTATAGTAGTTCACTACCTCTCTGACCTGTGGGAGGAAGATATTTTCAATTTCTTTCAAATTCTTTTCTCTAGGAAGTTCAGTGGCTCAGAGTTCAACTTCCTCTTAGTGACTTAAAAAAAACCCACTTCATTGTTGAAGTCATACAGTATATTGTTCTCCTCTGGCTTTGGCTCTTGCTGCTTCCCATATTTCAACTCCTGATTGTTCTAAGACTGGTCTGTGGGTGCAAGAAGCTTGGTTCAAGAATTCTTCTACTTATTTAGGAATTTCTTTGTCATTCTGCTGCTGCTTCCTCAAGGTCAAACTTAGAGCTCTGGCCATGGCTGGGAGTTCCTCATTGCTCTTTCACTACTTCCAACTTCTTCTATCTCTGGCGCCATATAATTTCCTGCAGGCCTCTCCAGGAAACTAAATACAATTTCTGTGAATTGCTTCTCTCTTTCTACCATGCTCCAATCTCTGATTCTTTCTGGCTATGGTCTATGAACTGGTCTAAAATCAATACCCAATTTTAGACTAGTCATAGTGAACATGGAATGTGGTCTACTTTGGCCACTACTCCCCTCTTTGTGTGCTCATTGCCAATTCAAATGTAAGCCCTTTGAGAATAGGCACTATCTGGCTTGCTTGCTTTCATAACCCAACCCTCCAAATTAGTGAGATGAGTTTGTTCAATGTCAGACTCTTCACGATTCCATTTAGGGTTTTCTTGGCAAAAATACTGGAGTGGTTTTCCTTCTTCAGTTCATTTGACAGATGAGGAAAATGAGGGAAACAGGGTTAAATGATTTGCCCAGAGTCACACAGCTAGTAAGTGTCTGAAGTCAGATTTGAACCCAGGAAGATGAGTTCTCCTAACTCCAGCACTCTACCTCACCACCCCCACCAAGAGAAGTTTAGCACATACTTATAAATGCTTAATCCTTCATTATGCAGTAACAATACCATCTTATGTTACATGGAAGGTCTCATCAAAAGTTAACTTATTTAAAAGTTCCTCTTTTCAGGGGACTCACATCTCTTTTGACAGGTTCAATAAGGTCTTTTTACAAAGCTCTTCTTGGACATATTCTATACCTACAAGACCTTTCTTTGGATTAGGAAAAGCATTGTATATAGATAGGAATTTACCTTCTATTTCTATCTCCCCTCCCCCCAGTTTCCTTCCAGTTTTTAATTCTGACAGGGAAGTTCCATTATAATACAGCTTCCCTTTCTGAATTTTAGGCTGTGTGTAAGGGCTAGGATGTTCTTGTTGATTGCAGATTTAGCAGAGAGAACTTTGGTTTTATAGCTAGGACACGTGAGTTAGTATTCTGGCTTTGCCACTTCTTAGCTCTTAGCTTCATAACTTCTTCCAGTCTCAGTTTCCCTATCTGCAAAATAATAACTAATATTTACATAGTGCCTACTACCTGTTAGGCACTGTGCTACGTGCTTTATTGTTATTAAGTCATTTGATCAACCCTGGGAGATAAGTGAAGATCACAATATTTGTCCATAATAACAATGTTGTTAAAGCAGTTAACAACATAGCATTTAAATGTGAAATAATGTAATTCTTTGTCAAGCAGAAAGAAAGCAGAGAGAAGCCAAGAGCTATCTTGAAGATTAAGGTGTAATGAATTTATACCCAAAAGTCATGGCCCTAGAGAAACTCCTCCCAGCAACAGGTCTTTGACCTGAGGAGTTGTCTGAGGGACCAAAAGGTTAAATGACTTAACCAAGCACACAGAAAATACTTGATTTTCTCAAGTGGTGCCCTCATTCAATTACAATCAAGGAGGGAAGGGATAGATCACCGAGAGTTTGGGAAGAACTGATTGAGTTTTAATTGAATTGATTGAATCAACAAGCATTCATTAAGCAGCTACAGTATGCCTTAGGGACACTAAGGAAGACCTGAAACTGTACCTGCCCTGTGAAATTTACATTCTAATGGAGGAGACAACAATTTATTTGTTAAGTATTTACAGAGTGTTGTTCATTCTTATTTTGAAGAGGACTGATGCCATCAGGGGTGATGCCTGGATTTCCATTTAATTGGATTTCAAGAGTTGTAAAAGGGCCTCAAGCCTTACACTCTCTTCCAGAGTTATCAAAGTCCAGTGGCAAGACAAAAGTCATGATGACTGGCCAAGGCTTAGGATGCTATGGATGACCATGGTGTCTCACCAAGCTCTAACCACTGGCCATTCAAACAGTTCTATTCTATGTGTATGCGGGGCAAGTCTTCACATGTTTGGGGTAGATATCCCCTAACTTACCAATAGGTTAGAGGCCTGTTGCTTACCCTTAAACTGGTTTAGTTCATCTACAAAGACAGTATTACAGGGATGTGGCCCACTGCACATGCTACAGCTTCCTGGTGCCCTGGGTGAGGATTGGGAGAAAGTGGACACCAAAGGTGGATGAGCAGCCCTGATAAGGGCTTAGCAAACCTTCACACCAGAGGTGCTAGTCCTTTCTGAATACCCCACACATCTCATAAACAGAACAAACTTTTAAAAAATAGATAATATTTTGGGAGAGGGAGGGCACTAGCAACTGGAGGAAGCTGGTTAGTCTCATACAACTGGGGTTTAAAACTTTTTGTGGATCATGAATCCCTTGGCACTTGTCTGGTGAAGCCTATGGATAACTTCTCAGAATTTTTTTAAATGCACAAAATATATAGGCATTATAAGGAAAACCAATTTTATTGAAATATGTTTATCAAAATTTTTTTCAAAACAAATTCATGGGTCCCAGATTTAGAACCCCTAAGAGAAGGTGGTACTTGAGCTGAGTTTTGAAAGAAGCTAGGGATTTATTTCTAAGAGGAAGAGGTGAGGAAGGAGGTAGAATCCGGAGCTTAGAGACTAGTTTTATGAGTGAGGAGACATAGACCCAGAGGAGAACTGATTTCTGAAATTGCTGAAATACAGAGAGCAGAGAGAATTCAGACATACTTCTTTTGATTCCAGATGCACTAGCAACAATCTGTCTTAGATTACCTTGAGAATTAAACAATATGGATTAAGGCTTTCCAATTTTTCTTTGACATATCTTAATGCAGTTATCAAACATTAAATATTTCTCAATCCAGTCACTGGATAAGCACTGGGGATACAAATATGAAAAAAGCAAGATGGTCCCTGCCCTTAGTGATCTTATTTTCTAATGGGGGAAGACAGCACACAAAAGAAAGCTGAAAAAGTGGAGGTGAAGGTACAGTAACTGACTAGGGTGTTTGGGGAAGTCGGAGGTCTCCTGGAGTAGTGCATCCAGGTGAGAAATGAGATGTTCTGAACTGAACTCTCCACTTAAATGGAGTTTTGACATTTGGTTATAGTGGGTGGTTTATGTCTGATCCTAAATTTCCTTGCTTTACAGCTTGCTCCATTATTCTAGAAACTTCTCTAACTTGACACAGTAGGCTTTTCTCCTTTTAATACAGTCTCTGCTTCTCCTTTATTGCACTCTTTACTGTGCTTGGCACCCAGTAGGTTCTTAATAGCTGAATATATAGAATATACATAATAGGGTAGGTCCCAAGTAAGTGATAATATGCCCAGTAAAGCAGTTCATTCTTTGGCCTTGGATTAAGTTGGGAAAAGGTCTTCTTCAAAATGGAACAGACAAGATGAAAGTTTATAAAGAGCTTTACTTGAATTAGCTCAGTTGACTTAACAACAGCTCTGAGATAAGTGCTGTTACCCTCATTTTACAGTGGAAACAAGCCTGGAATAATACAGCTAGGAAAAGTTTGAGTAGGGATCTGAACACAGGTGTTCTTTCTACCTCTAGTTAATAGCATTTTATTTTCCTAATTACTATAATTTTCTAATTCAAATACATATTATATATAATCTAATCTAATTATTATAATTTTCTAATTACATGTGAAGATAGTTTTCAACTTTTATAAGATTTTGAGTTCCAAATTTTTCTCCCTCCTTCACTTCCCTTTCCCCTCCCCAAGATGGCAAGCAATCAGATATAGGTTATACACATACAATCATGTTAAACATTTTTCCATAGTAGTCACGTTGTGAAAGAAGAATCAGAACAAAAAGGAAAACCCATGAGAAAGAAAAAAACAACAAAAACAAACAAAAACAAAAAAGAGAAAAAATCTGCATTCAAACTCCATAGTTGTTTTTCTGGATGTGGATAGCACTTTCCATCATGAATCTTTTGGAGTTGTCTCAAATCACTGCATTACTGAGAAGAGCTAAGTCTATCAAAGTTGGTCATCGAACAATGTTGCCACTTCTGTGTACAATGGTCTCCTGGTTCTACTTACTTCACAGTCTCAGTTTACGTAAGTCTTTCCAGGTTTTTCTGAAATCCTTTGGCTCACTATTTCTTGTGGAACAATAGAATTCATTACATTTATATACCACAACTTGTTCAGCCATTCCCCAACTGATGGGTATCCCCTCCAATTTCCAATTCTTGGCCACCACAAAATATACTGCTATAAATATTTTTGTACATGTTGGTTCTTTCCCCTTTTTTATGCTCTCTTTGAAATCCAGATTCCAAGTTCAGTACTCCATCCATTATGTCATGCTACCTCTGTATAAATTTGTAATGCATCATTGTTTGTAAAAAGCTGATGAACGATTTGAACTATTTACTTCCTATGTGGACCTTCGACAAGTCACTTCCCTTCCCCCGGTTCCAGCTGCATTCTTTATAAAACAGATTTGAATTAGATCTCTAAGATCCTCTATGTGCTGCAGTTTTCTCCTGGCCCTTTAGGGTTACCTTCCAAGGATACACCAGGACAGACCAGCAGGGGCCCTCAGATTTCTCTTTGAGAACTGGGACCCATTCTCTTAGCTCTTAACCTTTTACTTAAACAGAAACAGTAGTAACCAATGTTGTTACATAACCAACCAGTATCATAAAGTGTTAAACTAACATGTGTCAGATGCAAATCAGTTACATACCACTTCGCTTTAAAAGTATTCCTGAAACCTTGTAACAAGTGTGGATGATGGCCCCATTACATCTGCTTAGACCCTTTCTGGTTTAGGATTCTTTCCTGCCTGAAGCCATCACTGATAAATCAGATTTGGCTATTTGGCTCTTGGGATGCATCTGGGAATTTTGTTCATTTTTTAGAGTTTCTCCATCCGAAAAATGTTACCAATTAGGTGATGATTTCTACTTGAACAGATGCAGGTGGAAGGTACAGATGGATGAATGGCAAACATTAATTCAACACTTGTTAAACACCTGTTATGTGCAAGACACTGGGATAGGTGCTGGGGGCACAGATTTAAAAAAAAAAATCAGTTCTTTTTCTTAAAGAATTTGCAGTATTCTAGAAGGGGAAAGAAGGAAGGACCATGTTATACAAGTTACAATAATTGAACCTCCTATATATACTGATGCATTTTCCTCTAACAAAAATGATACTTATTCCATTGTTAATGAGATAATGCCTTTTGGATTTTTCCAGTACTAGGGTTGGATTCTGTACAGATCTACCTCCACTCTTTCCTGGACTCCTTCTGATCAACTACACATTTATGAGAAAGCAGAGTTGGAGTTTTTATGACATCATTTGTGCACATTGGGCTTAAGGAAATAAGAAGAGTACACAGTGCAGTATAATAGAACACCGGTCAGTGAAACTAGTGAGCTCAAAGCACCTTAGTATGAATCCTGGCTTTGCTACTTCTGTGACTTTAAGTAAGAAATTTTATCATCTCTCTCTCTGGGCCCAGTTTTCCCTTCTGTAAAATGAAGGAGTTGGACTAGGTGGCCTCTGCCAGCTCTAAATCCTATGATACTCTTTTGAGTTAGGGGGTACACTTTGCAACATAAGTAATATAGGGAGCTAACCCCAAAGGATATCATAGATAACAGAGCTAAGCCACCATATAGGTAAAACATATATATGTCTAGTGCTGCAGCTATGCGCCCCGAAGTATCTAATACAGAGTTAGATTCATACACTGTTTGAATGTGATTGGACCTTCGTTATCATTCAGTTCAACTCTCCCATCTTAGAGATGAGAAAACTAAAATCTAAAGAAATGACTTGATGTGTATGAGGACACACAGCAAAGTAGTGGCAGAAGCAGACTTGACTCTGAATCTCAGTCCCATGTTCTTTTTTTTTTTCAACCACTTAATCTCTGTGTCTTTTTGAACACACAAAGTACAAGGGCTTTGCAAGTAGGGTTTGCTATCCAAAGTTTCCAGGTTCTCTATGAATCTGTGGAATGTGAAACAAATCCCAAAGCTCTCTTTCTTACTTGGCCCTCTTCTAGCTTCCCTATTCCATGGGATCCATGAATTGACCCGTACAACATAACCCAGGACGTCTAGTTTGCTCAGTCACAAGTCTTGTGACATTTCTTGCTTACAGAGGGCAAACTCTGGCTTATTGTTTCTTTACTTTCTTCCCCTTCCCAGGAAGGTAGATGAGGGACAATTCATACTCCCAAGGCACAGATGTTATTAGCAGGACTGTTTTTGTATCATGAGAAGTTGCAATACTTAAGACTTCCCTGTTACCTTGCTCTAATCTCCTTCATGACCATCTTTCTCTTTCATCCAGCGTGGAGAAGGTAGACTGTGAGCTTGGGGAAAACATTTCCCAGAAAAAGTAAACTTAGAGGTCAGAGAAAGAGCTATGGACCACGGTGGGAGGAATGAGGACTTCAGCAAGGACAGCCAAGCCATCCCTCAGTGTCTTGCAAGGGGAGTGTTTGGAGTCCCTGACACGTGTTGCACCTTCTCACAGCCTCCTCTTTCTAAAATCTCTCTCTCCTCATCTCTCCCACCCATAAATTCCCAAAGAGGCAGTAGGGATGCCTCTCAGCAAAGCTGGGAAATTATGGCTACATCTATTGCTTCTGAAGGGCAGCATTCTGAGCCCCGCATCTGGGAGATATTGCTTCATCATGTTTTCCTCGGGATCATGGTCCTGAGAAAATTTTTACTTGGGACCTGGGCACTAACTAGGTTATTTTAGGGGTATAGGAGGGACTGGGTAAGAATTAAGACCCAAAGGTGAAGGCTATTCTAGCTTGGCCTTAGCTCCTACTATATTGAAAAGTCCACCGTTTCCCAAAAGATGCATTTCACATACCCTTTCCTTCCCCCACTTCCCACCCCATGCGCCTGAAAGCGCAGCTCTCCGGGGGCTGAATGAACTAGCACAGACTGGGGGTGCCTACACTGTGGATGTCTATTTCTCCTCTTCTCTACAAAGTCTTGTCTCTGTAAACAAAACTCATCCTCTGGCCAAGAAGGCCAGGGTATAGACCCCAAATCTAAATAAACAATCTCCTATATGACGCTAAAGGCACACCCCACCCTGATCACCCCTTTCGTCTAACACCTACCGCCACCCTTCCCCGGGCCTTGATTCAAAGAGGCTGAGCCACCCCGGCCACGCAGGACCCGGCCGCGACCCAAGGCCCAGGCTGTGTGGTCCTTAACTCCGTCCACTCCCCGCAACCCAACGGGCACGAGCTGTGGGGGCAGGGAAGAAGGGGGGCGGAGCTCCATCTACAGCTGATTGGCTCTGCGCGGAAGGGCTGCGGCCACCCACAGCCAACCGGCTGCGTGTTGCTATGTGCCGAGCGGAGGGGATAGGCGCGGGGGCGCGTCCGTCACCTGGCAGCCCCCGGCCCGGTCCGGGAGGGATGCGGAGCGGCGGCGGCAGTGGAGGCGACTGTGGCTTTAAGAGGGGAGCGCGAGCGGAGCCCGGGATCCGAGCCGGGCCGCCTCCTCCTCCTACCGCGCAGCGGAGCCAGGCGAGCTGAGCAGAGCGGAGCTGAGCCAAACCGAGTTCTGGCCGGAGCCGAATCGCCTGGTCAAAGCGGGGTGAGTGCTGGGACTGGGGCTCCCGAGGGAGGCCCGGGCATCGGGGGCGGCGGCGGCGGGAGCTGGAGCAGGGGTGGGCACGGCTCCGGACCCGGGCGTGGGTGTGGGCGTGGGGAGCGCTCTGGCCGCCGCCGCCTCCTGCTCCCCATCTCTGGACTTGCCCGGCTTGGGGCGCCAGGCGCGGGGGTCGAGGCCGTCCGTGCTTCAGCTTGCCTCGCTGGCTCCCGCGCCTCCGGGTTCCGGAGCTGGGCTCGGGGCACGGAGCTCCGGGGGTTGGGGGGAACCGGTAGCCCAGGGCGCCACGTGACCAGTTTGTTTACAAACACAGCCGGCGGGCCCCGAGAACTGCTCCTGCTGGCGCCGGGTTTGAGGGGACTGGGATCCGGGCTGCGGGGTCTGGGGGCCAGGAATGTCCCCGGCGGCCGGTGTGGACGCGTCTCCTGGCCCGCTTCCTCCGGCGTCTAGAACCTTGCCAGGGTCCCCAGAGCGCGGCTCCGGGACCAATAGCCCAGAAGTGGCCCGGGGAGGTTGGGGACGAAGAGAGCGAGCCCTTGGACTTGCCAGAAACCCCACTGCCTTGGCGAGCGATCGGAGCTCCGTCCTAGGTCTGATTTCCTGAGCTGAGATCATCCCCCGGCCCCAGAGACTAGACTTGGGAGTAGTCAGGGAAAAGGGAGTAGGTGGGGAAGGTCTGGGCACCCTGCTGAGCTCTCCCTACTTCGGATGACTCCTGCCCTGGGCAGCTTCTGGGTCATCGTAGTAGCCGCACGCTCCTAGGGGGCGCTGGTATGTGGTGCTGCCCTTTCCGTGGTGTAGAAGAGCTTCCAGGATGTAGGGACCTGGTCCACCTTCTTGGGACAGGGCTCACCAGCCTGTTCTTTTCTAGGCTACTAGTGGGAAAGGTAACTACCACTGAGCCCCAGTTATTCTCCTATCCACAAAGGTGGATGAGGAAGAGAAGAGGGATGCTTAGTCCCCTTTCCTCACCCAGACCTAATACAGCTGGAGACCCCTGCTCCTCACCAGTGGCCAACCACCACCATCTCCCCTCCCGACAAGGATAGCACCTCAAGCTACCCTGGGAATCTTCAAAGGTAAAGGGGGGGGGGGCGGGGAAGGTCCCAGACTTTCCTTGGATCCCGGTCCTCTTCTTTGGACTTTAGCACTTTGTTTATCCTCCTTTCCCTTTCTGTTTGTTTTTCTCGAAACTAGCCTGTTAACACTGTTTACTTCCTGATCACTGCGTCTGTGTTCTGGTATCTGAGGGACAAAAGCCCCGGTTTGCAGATGATAAAAGGGGCTCTTTAAAATCAAAGTGTTTCTCTCTTAATTATTTAAACTATATTCCACAGCCAGTTTTGTGCTCTCAGAAAGAGCATAGCTGCCAGGATCTTTTGGTTGAAAGAGGTTCTTCTGCACATTAATTTCTTTTAGATATTCTATCTTCTTTACCTATTTAGATGATCATCTACCTTGATTTCCCCATAGGGTCCTCTCTGAATTACTTTCTGGAAAGTTAGTGAGTAGGGAAGCAGCGCTCTTTTCAGCCAAGTTGGATCACAGTCAGGCTGAGGGCGAGGGTGAGTGAGGGCTGTCTGGATATCTGGCTCAGAGAAGGTCTGGTGAAAAATCAGCTATTTGCTTCTCTCCATCTCATAAATACATTAGAGCTGGGTAGGACCTTAAACTTCATCCAGTTCCATCTCTTGTTGATTGTGGAAGAAACTGAGTCTGTATAGGGTCATGAATTGCCTAGGGTGAGGTATCTAGGCAGAAAAAACCTCTAGGCCAAGTTCTTTGTGTTTCTTGTTTATGGGAATGGGGACTCTTTGTAGTTTTATCTTATCTTTCACTGATAATGCTTCTGAGACCCTCTTATAGAACTTGTCTCAACTCTTTTCTGCTCTCTTCTCTGTCTCCTTCCACTTAAGCCAGATCTTGCTACTCTGAAGTTTTTCTTTCTATTTTCTTCTCTCTGTGACTATGATGTGAGTGGGCAGCCTTAGAGCCTGACAGCCCTGGAGGCTGAATTTCCATCCCTGAAGAACTGGTCCAGTCTGAGGAGCAATTGTGTAAGCATTTCCCCTGGGTTCTATCCTCTGGCCCAAAGGGACTGAGTGTCTCTTGGTTAGAAAAGGTGTAAGAGTACAAAGCAGCTCATTCCCTGCCTCGCCTTGGCTTTTGCTTGTCAGTATCAGTGGATCCCTAGGTAATGCCATGTATTTATTTTGTACATTTAAAAACATTCTGAGAAAAGCTAAGTAGGCTTTGGTTGCTAAAAGGGGTTAATGACACAAAAGTTAAAGAACCCTTGCTTTAGGGTATGGGAGATGGGCTTCGGGGTTTTCAAAGCATTTTACAGATATTATTAATTCATTTCATCTTCACTATCCTGAAAGACAGGTGCAATATTATCATCCCCATTTTACAGATATGGAAACTTAGGTTCGGACAGGTTGAGTGACTTGCCCAGAGTCACAGAGCTAATAGGTAAGTACAGTGGAAGTACCCCTGAGATGAATGTCTTGTTTAATCTCAGGGGTACTTCTGTAGTATCTCCGACAGGATTTGAACTAGATTCTTTTGGATCGTCTTCAGTGCTATCCACTATACTATGCTTCTGTTTAGAAGCCAGACTCCAGAAGGCCTCACCTGAATGCAATACTTGACCTAGAACAGGGTAAATACTCCCAGTATCAGGGAGAGGCAATCTGTGGGGAGCTTTCTCCCTGAATGATAGTGAGACTGTCATATAAGGATTAGCTCACCATGTTCTTATACTAGGACAGGGGTCCATGAGCAGATTTCAAGGGAGTCAGAGAACTTGGATGGGAAAATTCTCCACCTTTATTTCTACTAACCTCTAATTAAAATTTACTATTTTCTTCAGTCATGAATGTAAGCAACAAAACTTTCTTGAGAAAGGATCCATGTAACCATGACAAGGGGTCCTTTACATACAAAAAGGACTAAAAACTCCTGTACTAGTGTTGAGATGATGAAAAAAGTGAAGGGTCCTAGAAATGTGAGGCTCACACAGAGAGGGGAGAACCCCACTGTCAGCTTGGCTATGAAGCCAAGTATCAGACTGGTGATGACCTAGGTATGATCAAAGTGGGTGTAAAACTTTGCCTTTTCCTTTTGTCTCCTGGGCTCAGGTGGTTGTGAAGGAAGCATAACCTCTTGCTTCTGAGCTGCAATCGAGTCCTGAATTATAACATAGCATTTGTGTCATGACTAGGGCTGGGATTGGGGTGAGGAGTAGAGAAAAAGAATGGAGTCCTGCTGGCTGTGGTTATTGTTGTATGAGGCTATTGTTGTGTTTCATGTGTCCTAGTGGCTTTTAGGGGGTTGTACAGGCGTGTGCTTGGGGCCGTTAACAATTCCTGGCAGCCAAAAGTAGAAAATGTTGATTATGCTTATTTCAAAATCTCCCCTCTCCTGGGCTGTATAGCCTGGGGGAAGGGCAGACTCACAATAACTTTTTTGTTGGGGAGGGAGGTTTGCACTGGAGGGGCAGGGAGGGTGACCTTTGTTTATCTACAAGCCTGTGTTAAAAAGCAGAGCAGAGGTTCTTGTTTTTCTCTCTGTGCCCCAGTCTCAGTTCTTGAACAGCTTGGTGTACCTGATTGTGTTAGAGTTCTTACCCTGCTGTAATCCCTTGTCTCTAAGACTCTCTAACCCCTGGGGCTCAGTGTAAACCCCCTCTCCACACTTGATTTATCCATATATCTGCTTTTCCCATCGGTTACTGTGGTCTAGACACTTGTATGTGGGGAATTCTCTGAATTAACATTATGAGCTCTTTGAAGGCAAGGATTGTCTTTTGTTTTTCTTTGTATCATTTGGTGCTTACCACAGAGCCTTAACTTGACTTAATCAAAGCTGCCATTCCCTTTTAGGAAGGACCTAAATGACAAAACTAGAGTTCAAGTGAAATGTGCTTTATATGGGAACATTAAGTACAGTAGTTCCCCCCCCCCCCCCGCCCCTTTTATCTTTCTGAGAAATTAACTTTGGAAAACTATGGATTAACTTTGGAAACTATCAGTGTGGAAATGTCCTGCACCTAATTGGCCAAGAATCTCATGCTCTTAGGGTTGAGTTTTTGTTGTTTGTGTCTTGGAGAAAAGACTTAAGGATAAAGGCAAGAGTGCCAGTGTTCAAATGGCCTCGGCTAGTATAACACCTGCTTGGGTGGTGAGCTCCTTCTAGTGTGAGAGCCTCACATTTCCAGTGCCCTCCACATCCTTTTTCATCATTCCAACCCCTTCCTAGATGGGATTTGTTAGTCTGATGGTATCAGACTCAGCCTGACCATGTCTTTATAAGGCCTGTCACCAAAGTCACTAGGTGCAGTGACAGAGATCTGTTTCCTTAACATGAAATGGTATAAAAGGCAAAGATGATTTTTCTTGGACTTCAGGTCCCTTGCATTTAGACTAATAGCTGGTAGTGGATGAGCCATGTGCTCACAGTAATGGTCCTCAAAGATGTGCTACTGAATTCTAGTCTAGTGAGTGGTTTTTGTTGTTCTGTCATTTTTGGTCATGTTTGACTCTTGGCAAAGATACTAGAGTATTTTTTCCTTCTCTACTTCATTTTACAGATAAAGAAACTGAGGCAAACAGGGTTAAGTGACTTGTTCAGGGTCAAGTCAGGCATTTTTCAAGTTGTGTCCCATTTGTGGTTTTCTTAGCAAAGATAATAGAATGGTTTGCCATTTACTTCTCCAGTTCATTTTACAGATAAGGAAATTTGAGGCAAACAAGCAAGTTAATTGACTTGTCCAGGGTCACACAGCTTACTTAAGTGTCTGAACCCTGATTTGAATTCAAGGAGACAGTCTTCCAAGTCCAATGCTCTATCCATTGTGCTACCTAAGAAAAGTCAATGAGGACCTGACTCAGGCAGGACCTTCTGTAGCCAGTTATTCTCAGTGGCAATAGTTGACCAAAAGCCAGATGAGATAATAAACCTGGGTTCTGGGATGGAAGAGATTTTTCCCTTGCCTCCTTTTTTAAGGGCAGGAATTATTTTTATGAATCATCATTAGATTATGAAATGCTTGAGGCTGAGGACTCTTTTGCTTTCCTTGTGTCCCTGGTGCACCATGGCAGTGGGAGTAGGGCAGTAGCTGACCAAGAAGCAGAGCTCCCTTAAACTTTTCCTGCTTTTTCTTCCTTTCTATTTCTGGACCTTCCAAGCTTAAAAAAAGCTTTGCAAATACATATATTTTACATATATTATCTCATTTGAGCCTTGAAACAATTCTGGGAGTGTTGTTATAAGCACTCTCCCTTTTATAAATGAGGAAACTGAGGCTGAGAGGTTAAGACTTAATCTCTAGTCTCACTCCCTCCTAATTTTTGAATTAGAATTTACTTCACCACAGTTCCAGGGACTTCTCCCAACATAGGCTGAATTTTCTAGGTCATCTCCTGACAAACATTAGGGTAACCACAAGTAATTACACTTTAGGGTCAGAGGCTGAAATACAAAGAGATTCCTAATTTTAGGGTGAGGAGGTGGCCTTATCAGTAGAAAAGTACCCTCTCCCCTTAAATTAGAGGAGTCATGCATGCCACTTAGAGCTGGAAGGGACCTTCGAGGTCAACTTTCAACCCCTTCATTTTTAGACTCACTTCCAATTCCAGTATTTTCTGACTTTTTAATTTAGTGATTTGCCCAAGGTCAATACAGCTTGTTAGTGGCAATCTGGGACTAAAACCCAGGTCATCTGGCTTTCCAGCCTAGGGCTCTTAACTACATCACAGCCTGAAAAGATGCCAACTCCTGACCTAATTAAGTGTTGGTCATTCAATACAATTTCCTGCAACCAATGAAAAGCCAAAGCAGAGAGAGGAAGAGTTCCATAAAGGGGCACCACCCAAATTCTGCAGCCAGATCATCCAGTTGGGTCAGGAACACCTTGGGGTCCACCCTGTGTGCCCTAAGCATTGGGGAGATTGAGAAAGATACTAGAGGCATTTAGGGCTCCTCTGTGGTTTCCCAGATCCCTAGTCTGGGATGGCTATATGGCAAGAGGGCCAGGATGTAATTCTTTCCTAGATGCTGAAGTTTCCCTAATACTTAAGTCCTCTTTTTTGGGTGGTAAATGAGGCAGGTTAGAAGCTCATATGATAGAGATATGGTACTGAGGCTGAATAGATTGAAGTTCTGAAATGAATGTCATCATTGACTGACTCACATTGTATGTCCTTAGAATGACATCTTGTATGTCCTGATAGAATGTGTTTGTTATATCCTGCCTCAATTAATATTCTTCAAGAAGTCCAGGTAGGAGGGTTGAGATAAGGGTTTTCTATTAGATGTATGAATAAGGGTGAGGATGATTCTTCTGAAGTCTTGGGCTAATGATATGCATATTTTAATTCAGATGGGGAACCACTCTTTTTGTAGGCTGATCTGGCACTTGGCTTTTGTATAACCTTAGGTATTGTGGTCACTGCTGCTGCTACTTCAGAGCCAGTGAAAAGCTGGGAAGAATAGTTAATTAGCATTGGTAACTTACTAATGTCCACTAGCAAGGCAAGCTAATTGTTTACCTTATTAATGTTTATCCTGAAACTTCCTAAATTTTTTTCCCCCTTTCTCTACTTCTGGCTCTTCTTTCTTCGTGTGTGTGTGTGTGTGTGTCTAGTATTGTGAGCTTGTGTGTTAGCTATGTTCAGGGTTGTCAGGGGCCTTGATGTCCCTCTGCCCACATTGTCTACACCCCATCCCTCCCTTTGCCTTTGTCTTTTTCTGTATTTTCCCTTTCCTCTGTTTCATCTTCTCCCCCAATACAAATTATCCATAATCTAGAACTAAAGTCCTTTCTATTAGTCATTTGTTCTATTAATTCAGTACAAAAGTAGGTAAATCATACTCCTTGCAAAATTTAAAAAAAACTAAACATTTTTTATCATAGTTCTTGATTAATTTCCCTTTCCCTCCTCTCCCCCATCCCCCTGGTGCATTAATGGAAAAAAAAAAGATCCCTCCTTCAAAATAGGGGCTTCATCTGGGTTTTTAGAAACAGGAAGGGGTTGTGAGGGAAAATGCCATTTCGTTGCATCCAAATTTTGAATGACCTTCCTCTTTCCCAGTTGAAAATGAAAACTTTTCCCTCTCTTGCTGTGATGCTGTTTTAAAAGAACATACACCTTTTGTTCTGCAGTTAGAATATAGTTTACTACTATTCATAGTGCTTGCAGTTGGAGGAGGGAGCCCCTGGAGCAAGGATGGATACATGCTTAACCAAAACCCTAGCTCCTACTGATGGTGTGATCTGGGATCTTTGAGTCTGATTGGTAAATCTCAAGCCAAAATATGACCCCAAAGTTGCAGTGACTTCATACAAAAGTGTTAGGGCCCTTATGATTCTCAGATGCCATAACAAGAAAGCCCTGCCCATTTGCTTTCATTTAGGTTTTGTGGATTTCTTTTGTTTTTACATCTCATTTTCAAATATACTGCTCCTACTTTCCTCTGCCTCTACACCAAACCTTTACTTGGAAGAAGGACATGAGAAGAAAACAGTGTAACCACACCACCCACTGAGCCTGACAGTGTATGGAACAGTCTCCACCTGTAGTCTCCCATCCCTTAACAAATGGAGGAAGGTACATTTTCTCATCTCTTCTCTGGAGACAAACTTGGTCATTGTAATTACATAGCATCTGGTTCAAAGTGTCCTTTTCATGTGTATTATATCCATTGTATGTATTTTTGCTTTTTTCACTCTGTTTCAATTCATGTATCTTACTGTGTTTCTTAGAATTCTTTATTAGACTGAGTCACTTGTATGAAAAGCTGGCACACAAGAGGCTAAGACCTGGGTGCCAATCCTGACACTTACTAGCTTTGTGACTTTGGACAAGTCATTTCACCTCTGAGCCTCAGTTGCCTCATAAAATGGTTATAATGATACCTGGAGTAATAGTACCTTCCTCACAAGGTTGATATAAGGCTACTGTGAGACAATACTGTATAGGTAGAGCACTTTGTACACCATAAATAATAAAAATAACCACATGATTCACCCTTTGATCCCTGCCCTCCAACCTCATTCTGTCTACAGTGTACCAGCTCTGGAAGAGAAGAGGTTTTCAGCTTGAAAAATTGCCTGCTCATTGTTCCCATGCAGAGGAGAAAATCAGAAATTTGCTGCATATATGGGCTTTTTTTCCCTTCTGTAAACAGGTTCTTAATAGTTTTTTGAGATGAAATTCATCCATCTCTGGAATTAGGGACAGCTGGAAAACCATAGCATCAGGAGAATTTGGGGCTAAAAAGGGTCTTAACTATCATATAATTCAGTTCCTTCATTTTACATATGAGGAAATTGAGAGCCAGAGTCACACAGATAAGAAGTAGCAGGTCCATGATCAGAACCCAGGACCTCTGCCCCTCCACATCCATGCTTTTTCTCCCTTATACTGGATTGGCTACAAAGGCATCCTTTTTTTTGAAAGAATCTTGTTTTTCTTTGTCTAGTTTTTACATTTACACATTCAACTTAATCTCCAGATTCTGTGTATGAAAGGCAAGGATTCCAGCAACAGATGGAAGGGTTTGGAGTTTTGAAAACTTAATTTGAAATTGGAAGGTTAAAGTGGGACAGACTGAGGCAGTTGAGGACTGAATTGTATTGGCAGGTTATAAGATTGGTGACATGGCTGCCTTTGGCCTTGAGAGCTTTCTTCCTCTTTTCTGGGCTTATGGGAATCTCAGTTGGAGCTTCTTGGGATGAGTGATATTGCCTGCTTTGTCAATAAGCACCAAAGAGGACAAGTCTGCACAATGAACTTGCCTTGTTATTCTCCACAGAAGTAACATGGGGGATGAAGTGAATGAAGGCTCTGTTCTCTTGCTCTTTTCTCTGAAATCAGCTGCTATTCTGTTCTAGGTTTTTAGGTGAGAAGCTGTTTCTAAGGCTGACCTAGCAGGTGTCTGCTAGACCAGATAATCTGAATTGATGTTCCACCTGTGCTAAATGACCGAAAAGAAATGAAGCTCAAGGACCCTATGGCTTAAAGAAACACCCAGGAAAATGGGCTATATTTCTTACTCTACTCTGGCCTCTCTTGGGGAGGGTCTGTTTTTCATTTTAGGTCAAGGGTGGGCCTGATTACAATGAGATGGATTAGATAGTCTCAGGCAACCTCAGAAATTTCTTATCACTTACCCCAAATCATGGACATCCTTTGGGGATGGAGGATGGGGAGAAAGTTGCTAGAACTGGCAGGAAGCTCTCTACATTTTACAAATGAGACCCAGAGAAGTGTTTGGGGTCACATAGCAAGTTGGTGGTAGAGCTAATTGCCACTCAAAAATAATAAATTGTATTCCTATTGTCTTTTAAAAGTTTGCTGTGAGGTAGGGAGTACCTAGCAAGGCCAAGTTCAGAAAGAACTGGGGTCCCAGGGAACTGGGAGCATTAAGCACAGTAATTTACCTTGTGATACTGGGGATGCTCAAACAAGATTGAATTAAGGCATGAAGCATACCTTATCAGTCAGTGCGTCAGGCATGGTGCAAAGTGCTGGGGATACAAAAAGACAAAAGTCCCTTCCCTCAATGAGTTTACAATCCAATTACTGGAACTAATACCTAATAATTATCTAAACTATAAGCAGTAGCTTATACCCCTACATGTAGGACATCTCTTTCAGTAGCAAATTGAGACAGATGAATGCTTAGACCCAGCTTACTTGCTTACTTGCTGTTAAAAACATCACATCTCAATCTCTGTCTATGCTCAAGCTGTCCCTCATGCCAGAAATGCCCTCTCACTTCACCTCAACCTTTTTTTCTACTTCAGTCTAGTTTTCTTCAAAGTTTTAGCTCAAATGCCACTTGAGAGGTAGAGGCAGTGTGAACATAATGGATAAGCCATGGAACTTAGACACAGGAAGATCTGGGACCTCCAACTTATGAGCTTGTGTGGGTAGTTAACCCTTCATCTCTTCAAAGAGGTTTAGACAAGATGGTCTCTAGATTCCCTTCTACTTCTAAATCCTATTAAATTCTCATATGAATCTTCATGTGATTTCCCCAGCTACTAGTGCCTTTTACCTTATTTTTATTTTATATACTGGGTAAATGTAAATGTTATTTTCTCTTCCCCTAGTCCTCCCTGAACATTAGTTCCTTGAGATTAGAGACTATTTCACTATATTTAGCACAAAGTAGGTATTTAATAAATACTTACTGATTGAGTTCACATGTAGAAGAGAAATCTGAGGGACCTGAAGTTTTCTTCAGTGGCCCAACCAGTTCCCACTCAGCCTTACCAGAGGATCAAGTCTTAGAGGAAGTTCAGGAAGATGCCCTGAGCACCTTATGAAGCAATAGAATGTTATGTGGTCTAGAAGACAAGATGTGGCTACTTTGCTTGATGGGCAGTATGGTTCTAATGAAAAATTTCCATAAGTAATGGCAGATCAGAGACATAATTTTACCCCTATAGGTCTGAGTCTTAATATTAAATCTACCAATACAGGGGATTCAGGCTTAGTTGCCCCCATGAGGCAGAATCTGCTGGCAGGAGATAGTTTGCCGTTTAACCTAAATGCTAAACCAAGCCAAAAATGGTCTGTGGTAAAATATCAACCAATCAATTAAGGATTTATTAAGCACCTACTACTGCTTCAAGGCAATGGGGATAAAAATTCAAAGAATGAAATAGCTGAATAGAACCTATTTATTTATGTAAAGAGATTAAAAAGACTGGTCTAGGAGTGCTAAGAGTAGGAGTTAAAACCATCAATGGAAAAATCTAAGGTAGTCTTTTCACCAGATAAGACAACCATCCAGTGACCTCTAACCACCACAGAACTCCAGCTACCAGTTAATTAAATGCAAACAGTCTGGATGCTCCAGGAGAATTGCCTCTTCTCCATGCAGATGTTGTGACAGCTGTAAGTCCCATGTGCCACTCCCCCCACCTTTCAGCCCCCAGCAAAGCCATGAATGAATGAATAGCCATGTGGTGAATTCATTTACTTTGCTAACAGATGTTTCAAAGGCCTAAACCAGCATCCCCGAGCAAAACTCTTTTTGCTGGAGGACTACTCCTAGATCCTGCCCTTGGCCCATGCCACATACCAGGCTGGTATGTTTCATGACCTTTGAGTTCAAGGTTTCTCCAAACTGGAATCTGTTAGCTTGAGTGCCTGCTTTAGGGAAGGACTTGAATTTCACAGTCCTTATTCTTCTCTAATCAGCTTCTTAACACATCTGTGAAATCAATTCAGTCCTTTTAATCAGAGATGGAGGGGAGGTCCATTTGTTTTATGAAGGAGAATGTTTCCTTGATTGTGATTTCTTGGGTGTTCAGATTAAAAGACTGGGTTAGTTTTTAGCCCCATCTAGACCTGATACTAAATGATGTATAATTTTTTTTAAATCAAAAGATAAGAACTTATGTAATACTTCCTAATTAAGTATTGTCCTCTTCAAATTATTCAGTTTGGACAAAACATTGTTTCAAAGAACACTTTGGATTTTGTAAACTTTAGACAAGAGCTAGTATTTACCAAGCACCTGTCTGGTTCTCTTGAACTTCTAAAACTGTCTTCAGAGTCTGCAACATATTCTTTGAACAATAAAGAGTAGACTTGATTTTTGGAAGGCTTCATGTTCTGTCAGAGCGAAGCTTGGCACATCATATGGGTTATCAAGCTTGCAATAATACCATTTTGTATATATACCTATAATGCCAGGAGGTTGACTTTCTTGTGTATTCTGGGCTCTAGTAGTTCCCATAAAGACATCCCAAGCATGTTCCGTTGATATTGATGGAATAAGTATCTAGCCTTGCTGGGTGACTACTTGGGAAAAGCAGCCTTTATTCAGATCTTTAAGTTTGGATCTATCTTGAATATAACTCTAAAAATAACTTTTTTAAGTGATTGTTTCCCTTGAACATAATTAAAGAAAACTTGGGAGTTTGCTTTTTCAGGGTGACAGTATGATATGTGTGCTTTGGAACCATAATTTCTTTAGGATGAGATGATTAGAATCATGGGACCCTAGAGTTAGAGATGGAAAGAACCTTAGAAACCATTTAATCCAAACCCCTTTGACTACTTTCTTTGGAAGAAAGCCACTTTGCTGCTTCTTGTCTGGAGAAATAACAATAGCTTACCTTCACATGACCTTTAAAGTGATAAGTTTGCAAAGTGCTTTTGAGTTAGTTATCTTTTTATTTGATCACAGCAAAAAAGTAGACTCTAGAATCGAAGGTAGGAAAGAAAGGATCATTGATAGTTGTCTAACTTGCTGGGAGAACTCCTTTTAAGAGAAGGATTGGAGCTCACGTTTTAGAGCCAACAACTCTAAGGTGATAGCTTGGAGATGGAATTGTGTACTAGCAGAGTTCTGACTTCTACTCCTGAGCTACTTCCCCTAATCTCAACCCCTTCCTTATCAATGAAGCATTTAAGGAAGTCTCAAAGGGAAATTGTCACAAAGGTCAACATGCTCCCTGGGGAGTACTGCTGTCCTGTGAGATGGATGGACCCAGCCTGGTGTCTTCTGGACCCTTTAAGTGCTGATTACATATCCATAAGGATCACTGCTAGTGGTTTAGCCTCTTTCTCCCTGTCTTAGTTAAAACCAGCTTAGCCTCTGCTGGAGGCAAGGATGGGAGTTAGAGGGGGGAAGTGTTTTGTTTATTTTTGTTCATTTTTTTTTTAAATCCCTCTCTCTTCCCTTCCCCCATGCCCAATCCAAAAAATTGAATATTCAAGGAATGAGTCTGGTTGTCTTGTGGCTTAGTGTCATTAGCTTTTTCACCACTAGACCAAATCCTCCCAATCCTGCCACCTCTATCATGATGGTTTGCTGGGGAATGTTCACACAATTCCAACCTGGTGGCTCATGTGAATAATGAGCTTGGTTTTGGGCCTGGTAGTGTGAGGCTTTGCACTAGCCCATAAAGCCCTGGGCCCGCCAAAGTAAAATGGTCCTTCTCGGTTGAGATTATTGGGATTTTCCTGTTTTGGTTGTGGCTCATTCAGGAAAAGGCATCTGTCTGGGTGAAGGAGTTTTAGCCACACATGCTGGCAAGGTCTAGGGTGTGCTGCTGGTGGACTTTACCCTTGATAGGGTGTTGCCAAGTTCCTTGTTTTTAATAATAATATTTCACATCTTCTCTCTCCTTTGCTGATAGGAGGGAGCCAACTGCTGGTGGTAGCAAATCTTTCTATAATTTTCACAGTGATAGATTATTACTTCATTTAAAATGGTGTTTAATTTGTACATGTGCCCTGAGGCTTTTAAATATTGAGCCTATTTGATTAGTTGGAAATCAATCTGGACTACACCAAAGCCCATGCCTCTCCTTTACAGAGGATGAAACAAAAGGCCCAGATGGTTTAAAGCTTATAGTGAGTTAGAAACAGACTTTGGCCGAGGAGCGTTCTGAGCCCCTAACCTCATTCTTCTTTCATTTCTCCCCCTTCAGTCCATCAAACATATTTACTCCTGTTTTTCACCTGAGAATCCTGGACAAAGACACAGAAAGGAGTAGTCTGGTTCCCCTTCCCCCTCTGCATCTGGTAGGTAGTAGTTTCCTACTTCTTGTGTTTTTCATCTAATCCCTTCTTTCATCTTAGCCTTGCAGGCCTTCCCTGAATCTTCTTGTGCTAGTCTCTCCTTTCCCCTTCCTCTCTTCTTTCTCACACACCTGAGACAGTGGCTTTCTTTTCTTTCAACAAGTTACCTTCCCCCCTCCCTCAAGAGGAGTATGAACAAGATGGCAGCCAGCCAAGTTGAGATTCTTGCTCAGCCTCTTAAAGGAGGTTGTCCAGCTTCTGTATCTGAGGAGGGCTCCCTGGGTGCCTTTGGCCCTTGGTTGTTTTTTTTTTTGTTCAATACTGCAGTGAGGAGATTGTGTAGTTTGTGTGTTTGTGTGTGTGTGTATGTGTGTGTCCATCTGCCTGCATCTTCACGTTTCCATCTCTGAGAGAGAAGTCTTGGAACCCAGGGTTGAGCAAAACCAGAACCTCTCATCCTTTTTGATTTTCCTCTTTCTGAAGAACAGAAGTGAAAGAAGAAATAATCCTGCTCCTGGTAAATGCATAATTTAGAATCTTCCCTGTATGGATAAGAAAACAGACTCTGCAGCTGCTGTACAAACCCAGACTGGCAGCCAGGGGCTTGTTTTCTTTTCCTCCCACAGTGTTTGCACAGGATGGGGGGTGGATGGGGTCAGAGCTTGTCCTCCCTTCCGCCCTGTCTTCCCTGTCCAGCCGTCAAGACTGCCCTTCAGAAGCATTTGATCCAAAGAGAAACTGCTTGTCTTCTCTCCTCCTGCTCTTTCCAGTCTTCTGCAGACTTCTGGGAGCTCATCCTTCCGAGCTGCTGCATTTTCAGGATTTCTTGGGTCAGGGAATGAGGGAGGAGCTGAGGAAACCCCAAGTAGGTTATCAGATTCTTTTCTACCAGGGACATTTCACATTTTCATAATAACTGACCGACAGTGGTTCAGTTTTAGCCCCCAAAGATGACCCTTTTATCGATGGTGAACTTACAGCTGTTACGGTATGGCTCACTGGAGTGATTCTTCTGGGCTCTGTGTTTTGGGGAGGAGGTGTTGGGGAGAGTCACATAGAAAATGAAGGGAAGGTCTTCTGCTGGTCAATGACTGGGTAGTGACTTATGTAGGATATTACCATCAGAAAATGTGGCATAATGTTAAGAACATTAGTCAGAAGACCTGAGTTGAGAGTCTCAGCCTGTGTAACTGTAGTAGACAAATCACCTTCTATAAAATGAGAGGGTTAGACTATATAGATCACTAAAATCTCTGTCTAATGATTTGGTACTCATTGGGACCTCACCATGATGAGGCCACATAAAAGCATAAAATAAGGAGTTTCCACCATTGTCATCGACTGGCTGAGTTGGCATGAACCCAACTGTAAATTTTAAGACGGTACCATGCTGGTTTGCCATAATGCTGATTGACAGCTCAGTCAATGACAGGGAGATTGGGAGTCCTTAGAGGGCCTTCTCCTCTCACATAAGATCATGCCAGAAGACAGTTCTGAGGCAGCCTCCTGAGGAGGAAACATTGTAGCAGCCCTGGCTGCTGGATACTACTGAGTCTTCTGGTTGTCCACAGTCCTTTCTGCCTTCTTCCCAGGCATCCTCAAATGAACCTCTGCTTTGGTCCTGCCACCAAAATAAGGTCAATAAGATAGCCCCTTCTCCCTTCCCTCCCTCCATGCTCCCTCAAGCTGCTCACTATCCATTTGTGACAACTTTTCTTCTTCCATCTTCATTTCAACTTGATTTCACCCTTGATTAAAAATATGGAGTGGGGAAGGAGAGTACAGCCTGTGCCCTGGGCCCTGTCATGTAGCCATGCCTTCTTAGGTCCATTTGGCAGAAGTTGGATGTCTCAGCTTTAACCTAGTCAGACCAAAGGATTTCCTGGCTCAGTGCCCATGAAAGAGAAATACTTTTGAGCTCAGAATATTGGTACCTTAAGCCTGAGTGTTAATTCAACTAGTATCTGTCTAGTTAAATCTTAAAAGAAGCATGTGGGGATTGGATGAGACATGTGTTTGAATCCCACCCCTAATACTAACTAGCTGTGTTACCTTGGGAAAGTCATTTAACATCTTTGATCCTCAGTTTTGAGTTAAGCATATTTGTAGTACCCACATTGCAAAGTTGTATGAAGGTACAACTGAGATAATGTGTGTAAAATACTGTGAAAGTCTTTAGGTGCATTGTTATCATCTGGGTATATATGGGGACTTTTGGTGACTGTTTACCTCTAGGGCTGTGGGGTAGGACAAGTGGGCAGAGCTGGAAGGACGCTCTTAGAAGATTCACCACAAAAGTGGTGGGCCTGGTAAAAAGGGGACAGTGTTTTGTATTCTCTCTACAAAGCCAGATGGGTCCCAGATATAATCCAGTAAGAGAAGACTCAATTTTGTTTGTCTTTGTCTTCCTCCCCCATCTCTCTAAATAATTTTATCTTCAAAGCATGATGCAAGTGTTAATTAACACGCGCAGCTCTCCTGGGAGGTAGGCGAGTGGGAGCACCCCCAATGAAAGGAGCCCAGGAAATCAACAGACTCCAGAATAGCTGAGTGAGCCTGAGGGTGGGCTTAGAACCTGTGGATCTCCTCTTCTCCCTCTTGCCTCTGCTTAGCCCCTGGTTGTCATCACCCAGTGTCACAAGCTGCCTTGTAAAGAACACACAGTCTTAGTGTAGAAAACTCCCATTGGAAGAGTTGCAGCTTAATGCGGATAGATATTTGACCTCTCTATTATGTCCATAGTGACCAGGGAGGGCAGAGAAGAAATTCTACTTGAGAAGCTGCCCCAAACAGGAAGAGTCTGGGTATGGCAGAAATGTTTATTGAGTTTTTCCTCTATGTAGGGCCTAGTGCTGCTTCATGGGAAATGCTTTTCTTCTGAATTAACTTTCACTCACAGTGGAGAACTTCCATTCACAGTGGAAAATGCCAGGCCTGGAGTCAGGAAGACTCATCCTTCTGAGTTCACATCTGGCCTCAGAGAGACTAGCTGTGTGACCCCAGTTGTCTCAGTTTCCTCATTTCTAAAATGAGCTGGAGAAGGAAATGGCAAACCACTCCAGTATCTTTGCCAAGAAAACCCCAAAGACTGAGTAATAATGCTGTATATATTTTATATGTACATAATATGAGTGTCTTCAGGGTAGGGATTGTGTTTTCTTGCCTTTATTTGTATCTCTAGGGCTTAGCATAGTGCCCTTTGCTAAATAAATAGATGCTTAATAAATGCTTGTTGACTGACTTCCTTGAAAGAAGTTGGCCAGCCAGTCTCCTGCTGAGGTTTAAGGCTATCCTGCTCTGTCCAATTTAATAAAGACCTATTAAAATAATAAGTCTAATAAAGACTTGCCATGGTCAGTGTGTACTATACAGTGTGTAATGAGCTGGGGATGTGAAGATGAAAAGATGATGGGGTTCTTGTCCGGAAGAAATTTATAGTTCAACAATTTCCCAGCCCAATTTTAGGTTGATATCACTGCCTCTTTGATGATAGTCACTTTGGGGCTCTTAGAGGATTCTGGAGGTGTCATTTGAGGGATTAAATTCTTCTAGCAAGTGTGGGGAATCAGTGGTTCTAACTTTGGGGTAGGGCAAAGGCAAGGAAGGGGACTCCCTTGAAGATTTTTCTTCCATGAGCTCTGGCCCAGCACATTTTGGAGTCTGATGTTTCCCAGCCCAAAGGGGCAAATTTGACTGGGATCCAACTTTCTGGATTAAAAACAATTTTTGTTTCAATTAACAAAAATCTGTTCTCCCACTTCTGTCTCTTTCATAATAAATATGCATAATAAAGAATAATAAAATCCTGCACTGGCCAGGTCCAAAAGTGTCTTATCCTGCACCTTGAGCCCATCCATCACCTCTCTCTCAGTATGTAGGTAGCATGTAACTTGCTGGATTTTAATGGACATTGGGTAGCTGTCAAATACTTTTGCAGCTTGGGGGTTACATGTAGGAGTGTCTGTCGCCATTCAGCCAAAGCGGTGGTATTGGGTCTTCTATAATACTTCACTCTTCCATCTAATTTTCTTTTGGAGATATGACAAAGAAGAACATTTAAGAGACAAGACCTTTTGGTCCTAGAGGAGTACTTTGGGCTCTCCTTGTCTCCTGGCTTACTTCATAGGCAGCATCTCTGACAGCTTTTGGGCTGCGAGTCAGAAGCTTTGGTCCCATGGCTAATAATTTTTCCCTTTCTTGGCGCTGCAGGCTGCTGACAACGTACCGCAGACCTCTGCCTGCAAGTTAGTCCTTCCTCTGAAGCCATCGCCAGTGTGTGGAGCCTGCCCCACACCTGCCACCTGCCAAAACCACGGCATTTACCTGCGTCTTTCGGTGTTTCCCCTGTGACCCGTCCTGTGGGAGCACCTCCTGGGCCACCCCTGAGTTTGGGCAGCATTCAGCGGCAGCTCCAATGGTGAAGATGACGAGGTCCAAGACTTTTCAGGCATATCTGCCTTCTTGCCACCGGACCTACAGCTGCATTCACTGTAGGGCTCACCTGGCCAACCATGATGAACTCATTTCCAAGGTAGGTGTCCTGCCTTGAGCTTCCCCTTTCTTTGTATGTGTCCCTTGTTGGGAGCACCTTCCCTCATTCATAAGCTCTTCCAGGATGACCGATGCACTGTTTCACTAAGGGACAGATCGCTCACTGGTGAGGCCGACTTCTCTTCTCACCCCAGTCACCTCCATTTTGATGGTTATAGTCAGCCAACAAGACATTTGGGGGATGGTGGTGACTTGGTGTAATTTACTTAAGTCTAAGGAAATTGAACATCGACCAGCCTACATATCAACTGGGGTTATGTGCTAGTAAAAATAAATGTGGCCTGGACATCATATTATTGTAGACTTTTTAGAGCCGGTTTAGTATGACAGATAAGGTCAAGGATAATCGCTTACATTTTAGGTTAGCTCAACTGTCCTGCAAACTATTTTGTGTCACATCCTTAGTGTGGTAAATCCTTTAACCCTTTCAGGGAATCGTTTTAAAATATGTAAAATACACAGGATTACAAAGGAAACCAATTCTATTGAAACATAATTGTGTGTATGTGTCTATGTAACAAGTTCATAAGGCCCTTCCCCCAACTTAAGAACCTCACCTAAGTCAGATGATCTGCTGAAGTGGCCATTCTAAAGGGAGAGTCAAAAGGAAATTAGTTGAAGAGTTGTTGAGAGAACATGGGATCTTAAGATCATAGGAACATGGATACAGAGCCAGAAGGGATTATTCTAGTCCAAGCTTCTTTGTTTTATGGATGAGGAACCTTGGTTTTAGGGAAGTTAAATGACTCATCCATGATGTTCCATACATAAGAATCTGAAGTAGAATTTGAGCCCATGTCCTCTGACTCTGGACTAGGAATCCAGGCCACTTGCGCCTGGCCATCCAGGACAAAAAATGGTGCGGTTTTTGGTCATATACAAAAGCAATAGCATCCAACTTTACTTCCCAGCCAGAACCCCACTCCCATCAGATCCACCCAGAGGCTGTCCTCTCCTTTCCTTTGCCTCCCCTCACCCCCACGCCAGCTCTTGTTCTTTCTTAGGCCATAGGCAGACCCTGGCCCCTTAAGGGCTCTCCAGGTAGTTTCCTGGATTTTGGAATAAGAAGTACAAGGGTCATCATGGAAAGCAGAATAGTTTCCTTCTTTTTTATTTAAATATTTAATTGATTTATTTACAGTTTTCAATATTCACTTCCATAAGTTTTAAATTTCCCCCTCCTTCCCCCTGAATAGTTTTCTTCTAAAAGCATCTCATGCTATGAGAGGAGAAAAACCTCATTTAAGCTCTGGTTACATTGGGAAGTGGTCAGTATTGCTGGGAAAAAAATCTACCCAGTCACGTGGTTTTCCTGGTGTGTCAATGGGAAATCCCCTGAATTCATCTGGAATGCTCAGGAGTCAAAGGACTGGGAAGGGAACTGTGGAGGAACTGTGTGTGTTCAGTCTTGAGCCACAGGTCTGAGGAGTCACAGCGCAGATGGAGTTGTGGTTTGCCTTGACCAGGAGCCATCTGGGATAAGCTGCTGGGGCAAGGGGACCTTGAACTTCAAGTGCAGCCCCAAGTCTGTACTTGACCCATTGCAGAACACTGCAGGATAAAGACACAATTATCAGCTTACTAAACTGAGCTGCGCTGGGGGAGTCGGTTAATCCTGGCAGAGTGGGGAAGAGCTTCCCAACTGACTGACTGCCTAGCATGGTCAATGAAAGAGGCTGCTGGAGTAGATGAAATGATAGGATATTGAACATGGGTTCTTAAACTGGCCTAGAGAGAATTCAGCAAGTTTATGAACTTGGATGGGAAAAAATGACATCTTTATTGTAACTGACCTCTAACTGAAATTTAACATTTCCTTCAGTTACGGATTTTTAAAGAACCATTCTTCTGAAAAGGAGTCCTGTCACTAGACTGCCAAAGGAGGGGGGCAGGGTCCATGATCCCCAAAAGGTCAAGAATATCTAGGAAAGTGGAATCTCAGAAGAGCAGAACCAGAGGAAATAGAAATAGACAGAGCCTCCTCTGCCTTCTGGGCCTGAGCCAAGGGTTTCCAGTTACCAGTGAGCTTGATCTAAGCTTCTCCCCTGCTTGGAGAGGCTCCCATCTAGCCCAGGAGGTTTAGTTTTTGGTATTGCCATGGAAAGAAAAGATGACCCTGGTGGATTCCTGTAGCCCTTAGTCAGCCTGGTCTACCTCGGATTTTAGTGAGAAAGGGCATCTGGCTACAGGGATCTCTTGTAGCACCTACATAGGATTCTCATCTAAATAGGAGGGAGGCAAGAGTTTACTGGTAACTCTTGTGTTCTTTTGGTCTACTTCCTTTCCATTTCCTCTGCTTGTTCTCCATAATGCTCCTTCATTTGTTTAGATGACCTTTAGATCCAAGTCAATTCAGCCTTCATTTATTAAGGGCCTTGTTGTGTGCACATCAGTGGACAGATGGAGAATCCCTCTCCTTAGGAAGACTAGTCTGTGGGAGCCTCCTCCTCTGACTTGTCTTGGTTCCTCTTTGGATTTTCTTGCAATTCCTTGGCCCTTAAAACCTTTTACAAAAAGTAGGGGGAGCTCTGTTTTCTTTCCCCTCCCCAGCTGAGAACAGCTGTTTTAGCCAGAGAGGAGGATAATGACTGAGAAGGTAACAGTGATCAGGAGGGAAAGTGACATGTCAAAGTTGTAAGATTTCAGTATTTTTCATAGTGCCCTTGTCCTTTAGTTGTCTCAATTCCAATCTCTTAATTTTAGCTCAGTATTCAGATTTCTGAGGATCTTGCTTTTTTTGTTTTCCCCTATACCTTAGAATAAGGGAGGGGTGGTGGTGAAAGACAGTTGGTTTTTCTGATAAAGCATTAGAATGGGGAACTGATGTGGGAACGGCTCCTTCCCCCTGGGAAGCTCATTACTACCAAGAAGGGGGCTAGTAGTCATGTTGATGGGGATGTGATTATCAGTCACATAAGATCAGATTGGTCAAAGTTGAAAGTTTTGGGGTTTTTTTTGACACCTCTTCCACCTCTATTCATGCCCTGAACAAAGTGGGGGGGGCAGTTATTGCTGTGTTATCACACTCATATCAATCTGAGCAAGAGGCAATAGGGAGCTTACACTGTAGCTCTCTCATTAAACTTGAGTTGAAAGAACATCTAGTGTTAAATGAACCATAGCAAAGGGGCAAAGTGTCTCCATGTTTTTCCTCCAACTCCCAGTTTTTTGGGGCTTACAATAACATATTCATGTAAAATAAATTAATGCTTTATGTACATTACCCCATCTGATGTTCATAACCACTCTTTGAGGGTATGGATTATTATTCCCGTTTTGTAAATGGAGAGACTAAGGCTCAGATATGAGAGGGGGCGGGGAGAGAGAGAGAGGGAGAGTGAGTGTGTGTGTGTGTGTGTGTGTGTGTGTGTGTGTGTGTGTGTGGTGAGAGGCATTCAAAGGTAGGTCTCCTAAGTATGGGCCCATTTCCTTTCCCATTATATTATAGTGCCTTTCCAAGGTGCAGTGTAAGACACTTTCCTTGTAATGTACCAAAGGTCATATTTCATAGATAGGACTCCCAGTAAAGTCCTACTCTAATGCCTACTCCTCATGACATATAAGTGAACATGAGTTTTCTAAAGCTATGCCAACAGAGTAAAAATTCACTTACAAGGTCCTGTTGAGTCGGAAAGCCTTTGGGTATAGGCCTAGTGCGAGGCTATGGCTTTTGTGTAAGGACTACCCTTGAAAGGGGGCTCAGGTTGGCTATAGGCTGAATATAGTAACTCTTAAAGACCAAAAGAGGTTGTGTTGGTGGAGGGAATATCCACCCTAATATAAATCCTTGAAGTAATGGTAACCTTAAACAAGGTTTCAAAGTCCATCCTTCTGAGGTAGGTGTTGTCATAACCCCCATTTTTACAAATAAAAAAATCTGAGGTTCAGAAAGGTTAAGTGATTTGGTCAGTCACCTAACTAATGATTTTTTTAAAAATTATTTTTGCACTCTTTTTAAGCTGAATTCTAAAATCTCTCCCACCTCTTCCCATCTTTACTATAAAGGGAAACAAGATGATATTAATTATACATGTGAAATCATGCAGTTTTATTTCCATAGCTGATAAGTTTTTAAGACAGGGTTTGAATTCAGGTATTCTTGATCTAAAATCCATTGTTCTGAAGTACAGATGGTGAGATTGAGGTTCAGGATCCTAGGCTTGTCTGTGGGTCATGTAATGAGTATCAGAACCAGGATTTAAACATAGGTCTGGTACTATAAGTTCTTTCACAGTGAATGGGAATGTGCTTCCCTAGCCTTTAGCTCTAGGCCAGACCAGAAACATTGGAGGGGAGTGGTGGGAATATGTAAGGCTTTTTCTCCACCACCCATTCCCTTCCTGCCCATTGGTTGTAAGAATTTCCTCCAGAATCCCCAGATTTTGGGGGCATATGTTGGGAAGACATGAACAGGGAAGGATTGTGGATTGCTTCCCTGCCTCCACCTCCCTCCCACCCCCATCTACCCTTGCCCCCGCCACACTGAGGAGGACATTTAGGAAGAGAGAAGCCTTCAAATGACTTGTCCTAATAGGTCCAGAATTATCTTCTTTCCAGTCTTTTTCTCTTCCTTAGATGAAGAAGGCTGCTAAAAGAGTTTATTTTAGATTTGTGAGAGAAAGCTAAATCTTAATTAAAAAAAAAATCTTGGATATAGTATCTGGCAGTGACCTTGAGACTTGAGGATGAGAAGGCTGAATGCTGAATGAATGAGTCTGGGTGGAGTACATAGATCACCTTACCATGCTGTTCCAGCCCCTTCTACTCTTGGAACTCAGACTTTGCTGGCTTCAGGTCCTCCTTCCTCTCTCTTTTTCCTGCAGAGAGAGGTCTATTCACAAGCACAGGCCAAATTTAGCATAAGCTTCAGTTTCCTTGCTTTTCCAGTGCTAGGATGGATGGGTGGACAGATGGGGGGAGCATTTTAAAACTCTGCATGTTAGAAAATTGAGTAGAACTGGCTGTTGTGAGAATGAGGAAACTGGCTGGCATTGTACAAAGATTCCTTTATTTTGTTTCTTGGGCAGCCCCAGCAAAAAATAATCCATAGGTTGTTTTGGAGGTTTAGTTAATGGAAAGAATAGTTTCTCCCCAACCGCCTTCTTGGGAAACAGACAGTCTTTATTTTCATTGTTTTTTTCCCTCCCCTTTCCTCTCTTCCATTTAAGAAAGCCCCACTAGAGAATATGTCTCTCTTTTCCCAGTCTTGACTTCATCTCCTTGGTTTTGAAGTAATGTCCTGGGGGACATGGGAGTTGAAGCTGATAGATTGAAGCTGGGGCAGTTAAGTGATACTTTGTACTTTAATAGAGCCTTTATCTGCAGATTGGAAATTGTTACACTAACTTTTTATTATTATTTTGGCCAATCTCCATTATGGAGATGAGGAGAACTGAAATGTTGAGTTCAGGGTCCTCCTGGGAGTTAGATTCCCAGGAAAGGGAAAGTTAGATTTCTGACTCTTTTTCTTGCATTATAACTTTGATCCTAGACTTCAATGAACTTGCAATAGTGTTCTCTATCTCTTTTTCAGCTGAATTTCTTGCCATCCAAGTCAGGTAGTTCTCTTTTCCCCACAAGCTCAGCATAGCTAGATCTTCCATTAACTGTGTCATTTCCCCCTAGAACCAGAGTGCCACAAGAGAAGATGAGCCTGGGAAGGAAGAGAGAGGGTGAGCTGGGAAAGCCTGGTATGACTCCTAAACTATAAGCCTGCTTTTGTTCTGGAGGACAGGGAAGGAAGGATGAGAGAAGCCCACTGAATTGATACCTGAAATATTTAGGGAATGTGCTGAGGCATCCTTCAGCTTCTTATCCAGGGGTGTCATGGCCCAGATGTTGGAGTGGGCATAGAGAGGTGCCATTTTGAGTTGGCACAAGGAATGGCTTGCATTATGTTTCTGTGGTGGAGACTACTACTGTAAAAATGTGCTTTCAGGATTATGGAACAGTAAAAGCTGTTTTGGGGTAGCTAGGTGGTCCAGCTGATAGATTTCTGGGCCTGGAGTCAAGAAGACCTGAATTCAAATCCAGCCTCAGACACTTACTAGCTGTGTGACCATGGACAAGTCCCTTGACCCTGCTTGTCTCAGTGTCCTTATCTGTAAAATGAGCTGGAGAAGGAAATGGCAAACTCTAGTATTTTTGCTAAGAAAACCCTAAATAGGGTCATTAAAGAGTTAGACAGAAATGAAATGACTGAACAATAACAAAAATGCTTCCATAAAACCTCCACAGGCTTATTGCTTAACAGACCTAGAATATTTAGTTTGGAAAACTTGAGATTTTTGAAGGACTTTTGACTGAGGGGATTACACTGTCCCTTCCATCTTCATTACTTTCCATGAAGAATTTTGTATAGCACTTGCAAGGTATTGCTGGCCCCTCAGGAATGTAGTAGAGTGACCCATTTAAAAATTCAACATTCATAAATTCATTCATTCAACAAATAGAGCATGCAAGTCACTGAAGGTACTGAGAGAGACAGAAAGCTGATATAAAGGCATAGGCTTTGCCTTAACAGAGTTTCTAATCTAGGATGTAGACTACAAACACAGATGAACATGATACTCAGAATTATATGAGAGCATTGGAAAAACACAAGATTGTGTTATTTGAGGTTTGACATAGCTAAGCATCCATTTTACGGATAAGTTAAAAGCTCTACGGATGACCTGTTGGTATTAAAGAAGATTAGGAATTTAAATGGCGAAGAGACTTTTAGGTACCAGGAGAAGAAAAACCAACCATTAACTAGTAGTGATAAGTAGTAGTGCTGAGGCAGGAGAGCAAAGGGCAGGGGGAAGAATCAGCAGCCCAATCCATCTGGAAAATAAAAGGGGGAGGGAGGAGTAATATAGGATAAGGTAGGAAAGTATAGATTGGCATCAGGTTATGAAGGGCCTTGAATCTGGGGCAAAAGATTTTGAACTTTACTGGTTAGGCAATGACGAGCCACAGATCATTGAGCAGAGGAGTGACATGACTAGATCAAGCAGTGTGTAATATGAAAGTAATATGAAAGACTGCAGAGGGGGAAGGAGGAAAGAGGAGGAGAAAGGGGACTATTAGAACGCTATTGCAATAGTCTAGGCAAAAAGCAGTGAAGGGCCTATATTAGGGTGGTATGTCAGGCAATTATTGAGAAGAGGAGAGAGGGAAAGAGAGGAGACAAAGTTGACACTGGGATTGTTATGAACATAGTAGAAATGGTGAATGATGGGATCTTAAACAAGTAATGAGTAAGAAAGAAAAGATCAGGTGAAAAAAGATGATGCTCCGAATTCAGGACATGTTAAGAGCAAAGTGTTGATGGGTTATCCAGAGAGAAATGTCCAATTAGCGGCTGAATTTGGAAATCTCAAATACTAAAGAAAGGCCAGGATTGGTGACATAAAATTTTGGAGTCATCTTTTGTGCTTTGAGGAAGGGGCTAAACCTGCTTTCTGGTTGGATTTGGAGATTTGAGTTTTTCTTCTAATGGATTGACCATTCATGAGTGTGGTGATGAAAACTCCTGGGCTCCTCCTCTGGATATTAGATGGCCTGACTGGGTGAGAAGCTTCACTTCCCTCTCCAGGTCTTTGATGCTCTCATCTTCTGTACCAGATCTTCCAAAGCTCCGTATTCTTTGTCTTCTAGAATGGACCTGGAGGGGAACTTGACTGGACAGAAAAGGAAGGTTAGGACACCAAGGACCATAGAACCACAGAGAATGTCAGGTGCAGTGGGACCTGAGAGCCAACAGGTCAACCACCTCATTTTACAGGAGATGAAGTGACTTGTTCAGAGTGATACAGATGCTACCTATGCAGCAAAATCATGATTCCAACCCAGGTCCTCTGACTTCAAATACAATTCCCCTTTTATTTCCCTGGGCTGCCTCTCTGCTGGTACTGATTTCTTCAAAGCAGTTTCACATGTTAGCTCCATTTGCTCCTCACAGCAACCCAAGAAGAGCTGGTATTGTGATTTCCATTTTATAGATGAGGAAACTGAGGCTGAAAGATGTTAAATGACTTGTCCAAGGTCACTTGGCAAGTAAATAGTATGTGGCCTGGTTTGAACATAGGTCTTCTCTGACTTCACACCTTGGAGGCTCTCCACTGCCACTTAGCTGACCATTCTGTAGACTGTTGTTTCTTGGAAACTTATGGATTCTACACAATCACTCTGTGTGTGTGTGTGTGTGTGTGTGTGTGTGTGTGTGTGTGTGTCCTAGGCTTACTTTCTCCCCTTGTATTTACCTATAGGACAGAAATTCAGCTAGTCTATGGTAAGAAGGGCCCTAAAAGGAGCCTTCCAGGAATATGGATAGTTTGTGGAGAGAATAGTTATGGTTAGGCCATAACTATTCTATATGATTAGACCGTGGATTCTCAAGGTCCTTTGTGGATATGAGTGAGGGAAGGGGGAGGGGGACTGGCTGCCATTGAATCTCATCTGATTCTGGTCTCATCTTTTGGACACATAGCCCCTCAGTAAATATTAGTTGTAATGTAATTGTGGAAACAGTTACAGGCACTATTCAGTCTGAAATAATTTCTCCCTGTCTGGTTTCCCCTGACAGAATATAAGCTCCTTGAGGACAGGAACTGTTTCATTTGCCTTGGTTTATGTGGCACCCAAGAAATGCTCATGGATTGATTTGATGGACATGAATTCAAAACAACTCAGTATTCAAAGGGGGTTTAAAAGTCACTTTCTCTCTTTTTTTTCCTTTTGAATGGGAGGCAAGATCTGTCTCATGGTGGCTCTCGCTTCATGTGAAAATTAATGATCTGGGTAGAAGAAAAATCACTCCCCAATTTATTATCTAGGGAGCTGCCAGGGACGAAGGCTGGTGAATCATCTTTGTGTCTTTGCTACAGACTGCAGACCACTGGAGCATGAGGCTGCTCAAATATGATCCTCTCCCTAGTTGCTTTGAATACAAAAAAAATATGTTGGCTTAGTCTCTGAGATGTGCCCTAAGAATGAACTTGGGGGTTTGTAAATGCTTATAATCAGGAGTCTTCTTCCTGGGGTTGGGGAGGGCATTAGGGTCTGAGGATGAGAACAGGTTTTGAGACATATCTGTCTCTTACATAGTTGCCTATTGCCCATGATGATAATTATGAAAAATTGAGAAAGAGGGCCTTCGTGGTAATTGGGATTACATCTATTTGCAGCCATGGGCAAATAAATACCCCTTGAAATTTTCCAGTCAATGAGGCCAGAGGATTCTCCCTGAACAAGAAAAGTTCCAGAAAAGACATCTGCTCAGAAGAGCTGAACTCATTTTGGTTTTAAAATGGCTAAACTTGTAAGGAAGGGAACGTTCCTAGACTAAGAATAATCCATCTTGAGCTACAGGGTGGAAGCCAAGGAGAAAAGGAATTTGAGGTCTCTGCTTGTGTAGTTGGTATTACAGAGCCCCTTCTACCAATAGAGACAGCCTTTAGCTAAGCATCCCCCTATAGGCAACTAAGATCACATATCTTTTCCTTCCTTTGAGTTTGCTTATGGCACTCCTGTAGTTGGAATATCTTCTCTTTTTCCCCTTCTCTGCCTCTCAAAATCCCACTCACAAATCTAACATTGGATGGGAATTCCTTAAATACTTGACTCAAATCCTTCCTCAAGTCTTCCCTCCTTCGATCATTTTTCAGTAGTGTATGACTTTCTGTGACCTCATTTGGGTTTTTTGTTGTTGTTTTTAGCAAAGATACTGGAATGGTTTGCCATTTCCTTCTCCAGTTCATTTTATAGATGAGGAAACTGAGGCAAACAGGGATAAATGACTTGCCCAGGGTCACACCACTAGAAAGTGTCTGAGGCCAGATTTGAACTCTGGGAGATAGTTTTCCTGATCTAGGCCCAGCATTCTATCCACTGCACCGTCCCTCATTTCTAGAGGCTGCCCAGTAGGGTGGGTTGGGCCCTGGGATTGAAATTAGGAAGATGTGCTTTTAATCCCACCTCAGCATTTTTGCTGTCCATGTGGCCCAGAGAAAATCCCTTAATCTCTCTATTCAGTTACTTAAGATGTAAAATGAAGGGGTTGTATCCAGAGGTAAGCTTTCTCATCTGAAATCCTACAGCATTTGTCTATAATGTTCATTTGGCAATTAATCATGTACTTATATGATGCCTTTTCTATTATTCATGTCCCATTTTGCCTAATTTTTCATGTGTTTATATCCTTTCCCCTCCTCCAATTAGGGTGTAAACTCTTAAAGATCAAGGACCATATATATATTAACAAAAGTAGATAGTATTTACATGGCACTTTTAAGGTTTGCATCTTCTATCTCATCTGATCTTAAACCTCTACAGTAATCAATATAGTGCCCTTTCACTAATAAATGATAGTCTGATTCAGACTGTGTTTTTCAGAAGTGAAAAATATTTAAGGGATTTTAGTAAACTGCCACTCCATATGAGACTGTGGAGTGCTAGAGCAGCCAAAAAAAGTTCATTTTATCTTGGGCTGTACCATTTTGTTCTGCACTAGGCAGACATCTAGCATATTGGACTCACTTCTGGGCACTGGATTTTTAGGTGGGATATTGACAGGCCTGAGAGCAGAATTATGGGGGCCCTCTATACTGTTTTAATTACATATACTCTATTAACAGAAATTTTTGAGCTTGTACCCCTGATATGTATTGATATTATATAAATGAAATTTACTAAAATAGCAATTTAAGAAAACTAAGGTAATTAATACTACATTTAATAGAGAGCCACTGGAGTTTATGGGATAGGGGAGTTAACATGATCAAATGGGCATTTTGGCAGATGTGTGGAGGATAATTTGGAGAAGGGCAAAGACTTGAGGTAGAGAAGCAGTTGGATTAGTCCCAGTGAGAGAATCAGGGTGGTGGTTGTGTGAGTGGAGAGGAAGGGACCGCACAGCTAAAGAATTGACAAGATTTGGCAACTTGATATATGGGGTGAGGAAAAGAGGCACCTGGGAGATGGGGCTGTGGTCCCCTGCACAGTAATAGAGAAATGGAGGGGCAAAGACAGTGAAATCTGCAATTACAGTCACATCTTTCGTTATCCCATGAGACTTACTCTGTCCTGCCTTTCCTTCCCCCAAAGGTTGTTTTGCTTGGTGTGAAGGGGAATGGTATTCCAAGTGATGGGGGAAGGCGGTAGGAATTTTCCCAATGGCACATGCTATGGGTGCCAGGGAGCCAGTGGCAATGTCATAACTTCTCTGAATTGAGCCATACTAGACTGGGCAAAGAGGGGTCAGAGTAGGGTTGGGAAAGAGTGTGGCTGTCTTGGAGGCAAACTCCACCCATAGCTATAGTGGGGAGGTTAGGATACAAACTGTTTTCTTCCCCTGTGAGTGGTTGTTCACTTACACCTGAGGGGTCAGGCTTCAGCCTTCTCTTCCAAGACTACTGCTGTAGTTATATCAGGAGCAGCTGAAAAAACTAAGAATGTTTAATCTGGCAAGTGTGTGTGTGTGTGTGTGTGTGTGTGTGTGTGTGTGTGTGTGTGTGTGTGTGTGAGAGAGAGAGAGAGAGATAGAGAGACAGACAGACAGATACAGAGACAGAAGGTAGAACCAGTAGTTAGGCAGTTTCAGTTTGATACATCAAAGGTATTCAGAAGCAAAATGGACTGCCTTAAGAGGTGGTGAGTTCCTCCTCCTTGGAGGTCTTTAAAGCAAAAGCTGGATGATTCCTTTTTGGCAGTTGTAGAGGGAATTCCCATATGGACACAGACTGGTTTAAAGAATGGCAGAATATAAGCTTCCTGAGGGCAGGGACTGTCCCATTTCTGTCTTAGCAAACCAAGCACAAGCCTACTACATACATACTTATTAAACGTTTGTTGATTTATTGATAGCTCTTCAGAAATTTTGTGGTTCTGTACTGTGAGATTCTGGCTTGCATCCTGACCTGTGCTGCTTCAGGGGGATGAGGATATTTAGCAGGATTAAACTTCCACCAGAAAGCCTGCTTGCTACCCAGGAAAAAGGAAAGATTTCATTTGAGGACTGGCTAAATAAAACCAAACTGTCACAATAGGAGTACATTTTGTGCATGGGCAGTAGGAACAGAATGATTATATGGGAATATTTCCCTGCTCTCCCTCTTAAGTTTCTTAACTGGTTATCCTTTGGTTATAGAATTTCCTGGGATGATTTTAATAAAAATCCTTTTATTTCTGTAGCACTTTTAAGGTTTACAATGCATTTTCTTCACAATAACCTTAAAAAAGAAAGTGATGTTCTAGAGTTATATTCCCATTTCACAGATGAGGTAACTGAGGATCCAGAGGGTTATGTAACTTGCCTCTCATCCACATGGCTAGCATAAGGGCATGAGGTGTGGTATTCTAATCCAGGACTAAGTCTAGGGCTGCCATTCTTGGTAATGCCTGAATCTCCTGTCGTCTGTGTGAAGCCCTTCAATGCCTAGGGGATCGATCCTCTGTGTTCTGGAAGTAATTAAATAATAGCTGTAGGAACCTCTTCATTCAGTCATCTCCCCTCTCTGGGGTTTTACTAGGTCTAAGGGAACACTGACATTAAAATGAAAAAAAGTTGCTGCAGCTGTCCCATCCTTGCCCTACCTTGTCAACTTTCCTCCCAGTAATTTTGGTTACTGTGGTTTCAGTCTCCTTAACAGTAAGTTACAAAAATGTGAAGCTAGGCTAATAAAGGTGGCCTAGGCAACCCAAAGTGAGTTCTGAGCCCTCTATATAAATTGTAGTGGCAGTGGGGAGAGTCTCCCTCCTCATTTCAGGGATGAGGAACTTCCTCTTTCTTGGAAAGGTGTCATTTTGGTAATCCAAAAGCCTTAATTCTCTCTGATACTTTTTATACCCAAGATATTCCCCTAGTCCTGCCTCCTTCAGCCACTGAGGAGTGATGACAAGTCTAGACAGAGGAGTTATAAACCACTTCTTTCGAGGGATTAGAATCTTTCTTTTCCTTGCTCCGATCCTGAACCTCTCTCTCTAGTCGTCATTCCCACTCTACCTCCAACTTAGTGATCCTGATGGCAGCTAAGGAAACTACACTGGCAGTAACCAAGAAAGGACAAGGAGGTAGCCTGATTAACTAGGGCCTTCAACAAATCTGCAACATTATTTTATTTTTTCGCCACACTTGTGAGTATAGAGACCTCTGATTGCAAAACTACAGGGATCCTTAATTTTTTTGTGTATGTCATAAATCCCCTTTGGCAGACTGTATGACCCATATACATATGAAGCCCCTGGGTTCTGGAATGCCACTTCCTAAATGTATAGAGCAAAACTCTATGAAACCTATAGGCCCAAGAAAGTCTCAAAATAATTTTTTGAAATGCATAAAATGAAATACATAGGAATACAAAGGAAACAATTTAATAATGAAATAGTTATCAAAATATTGAAAATCATGTAGCCCCTAAAATCTATCCATGATCTCCTTTGGGTCTGGGAAACCCCAGATTTGAAGCCCCAGATTTATTGATCCATAATCTTAGAAACTTAGAAACTGGGAACACTGAGAAGGTACTTTTCCAGGGCAAGACAGCTAGTGTGTGTCCCAGGTAGACCTTGCCCTAGTCTTCAGTGTCATCATCATCTTCATCTTCATTATTGCTTCATTTATATAGTTCTTAAAAGTACTTCTACATTGTCTTTGAGCCTTCTAGTCGCCTTGAGCGGATATTGAAGGCATTATTGTCTTCACTTGCCTGAAAGAAATCCAAGGCATGAGAAATGCATTGATTTGCCAATGATGACATAGTGGGGATCATACCCAAGTCTGCCTGAATCCAAAACTAGTGCTCTATCCACTATACCACACTGCCTCTATTGTATTCATATATTTGTAAGTTCTTATTCACCTATATGTGGTCATTAGCCTTCCTCCCATAAATCACCATCTCCTGGTTCCAGTAGTCAGGACTACCCTTCTCAATTTCATTCTTCCAACATCCTTCCCAGTCACCTGTTGATTTTCAAGCTTTTCCCTCTTGTGATTTGCCCCTGACGTTCATTAAGATTGGGGGAAGTATGTTTTGCTCAGACCCCTCAGGGATGGTCCTATTAAAGCATGCGTTGTAACACCAACATGCTAATTAGATGAGAGAGAGTTGTGCTCTATATATTTAGGAAGGGCCATTCCAGTACCCAGAACTAAACATACTGGGCCAGTACCTCTCTGAGGAAGGGTCATCCATATTTAGGGCAGGTAGGTGGTGCAGTAGGTAGAGCATTGGGCCCAGAATCAAGGAAGATTTATCTTCCCGAGTTAAAAATCTGCCTTCAGATACTTAATAGCTGTGTGACCCTGGGCAAATCACTTAACCCTGCTTGCTTCGGTTTCTTCAGCTGTAAAATGAACTGGGGAAGAAAATGACAAACTACTCCAGTACCTTTGCTAAGAAAACCCAAAATTAGGTCATAAAGAGTTAGAAGTGACTGAAACAACTGCACAACATCCATTCCTATATCATACCAAGGACCACCAGCTCACTTAGCAGGGTTAAGCCATTTTCACTTCTCCAATATCATTGCAGCAGAAATTCCTACTTCTGGCTTGATCAGGGTCAGAATGTTAGGAGTTGTGGTGGTAGAGTCAAGGAGAATGAAGACTGAAGATGCAGAGCCATCATATGGCTTGCCATAATACTGACTTTATAACAATACACACTCTTAGGATCCTAAGAGTTTGAGGTGGAAGTCCAGAAATAGTTACACACGCACACACGCACACACACACATAAAATAGTATATATTAATCGACTGGGATTCAAACTCAGGTCCTCTGATTCTAAATCTAGGGGGCTCTTTCCTTGGTACCTTTCTGTTTCCCATGTTATTTACATTTAATTTTTATGTTAATCATTAAAGATGAAAGGGATACAAATCCTTGCAGCTCTTGTTTTTCTCAACTAAGTCTCCCTTGCCTTCTCCCCTTCCCAGTGTTGTGTCAGCATAGGCTAGCGTAGCGTAGAAAAATGACTTTTGGGTTTCTTTAGAACTAGGCCTTAATTGTTGCTTCCTGTGTTTGATCGGTCTTTTGGTGTGGCTCAGAAGAAAAGTTTGTAGAAATAGAAAGTTACCTTCCCCAGGGAGAAGGTTTGAGGTTACCCTTCTTTTTTTGACAATTTTGCTCTGCTTCCCTGTTACCTGGAAAAGTCCATTGGTACCTTTTGTTCATGGAAGGATTGAGGGAGGAGCATAGAGGAATTCTTTCCAGCTTGTGTCTTTTCCCACACTGCAGAAACCAGAAGATGGTAGACAAGATCAGTCAGACTGCTTGGTGTTAAATCGTTAAGTAACCACATCCCTTGGTTCTTCCTTCCTCAGGAGGGAGACTAAGGCAAGGTATAACTGGGGGGAGGAGTTTTCCCTTGAGATTAGTCAGAGCTGGGTCCTGGGGCTGTAGGTGCTGAGTAAATACTTCAGGAGAGAGATAAGATAAAGTCTGAGAAATCTAGGTCACAGGATTGGAGCCAAAGCCTCAGTGTAACTGGTCACCTTGATATAGACTCATAGCCCTTTGCTCTACAGGGTCCCAGAAGTATTAACCCTTTCCTAGCTCCCTAAACAACTGATCTATGTCCTGGCTGGTATATCCTGTAGAATCAGTCTCTTGAAGACCCTAAACCTGGGGTGGGAAACCTGCATGCTATGATAAAAAAGTTTTTAGGAATTCTGGGGTTGGGAGTTCATCGCAGGGCTTAAACCTTAAGATTACACATGGCCCTCTAGGTCCTCAAGTGTGGTCCTTTGATTGAATCCAAACTTCACAGAACAAACCCCCTTCATAAAAGGATTTGTTCTGTAAAACTTGGACTCAGTCAAAAGGCTGCACTCAAGGACCTAGGCCACATGTGGCCTTGAAGCCTCAGGTTCCCCGCTCCTGCCCTAAACCTATCCCTTCGCCATACATCCTAACAACCTTCTGTTCTGTGACCAGCGAACCCGTGACTCATGTGGGGGTCTCCAGAGACCCTGCTGAAGTCAAGTCAATAGCTAGCATTTCACAGTGCTAGGCACTATATTTGGTGCTTGGGATAAAAAGAAGAGTAAGAATAGGCCTTGAGGGAACTCACAATCTTAACTGGGCTAGGTGAGGATGTTCCAATGAAACCACTAAGTATAAACAAGCCAAAATAGACAATTAATTGGAGGTACTCTCAAGGAACGTACTGGCATAGCAGTAAGGGGTACCAGGAAAGGTTCTTGTAGAAGGTGGAATTTCAGAGACAGATAAGGAGGAACTGCTCTAGGGTACAACCTGGGAAAAGGCACTGATGAGTCAGAAAAAATGAAGTGTCTTGAGGAATCAATAGGAACCCAGTGTCAGTCATTGGATTATAGAGTATCTGGAGTGGGGGAGTGGGGGGGGGGGGTGAAGAGGAGAAGAAGAATGGAAAGGTAGATATTTACAAAGGACTTTAGAAGGTGTTGGCATTGGAGACAGACAACCCCTTTCACCGGCAGAGGGGCTATATGGAATTTTTCCTTTCTCCTTGTGCTGTGAATGGTTAGCTTTGCTTCTCCCCCACCCCCTCATTATATCTCTAGAAGCAGATGATGATGCTGATTCCTGGGAAATAGAAGGTGGTGAGATCATTCCATGTGACTTCAGAAGGAATTATGGAGGGTGCATGATGTTTGGGGGGTTGGTTAGCTTAGTGGCTGAAGCTGATGAAACCATCAGTTTCCAAATCTTAGCATCTTTGACAGCTCTGTAGCTGGAGGTATATAGAGCCGCTGCCAGTCAGCATTGGTAGGGGGAGTTTCCCCACAGGGTTCCCTAGACCAGTGAAATCACAGGTTCAGGTACACACCCTCCCCACCCCATTCCCACCTCCTCTCTCTCTCTCTCTCTCTCTCTCTCTCTCTCTCACACACACACACACACACACACACACACGCACACACAGACACACGCACACACATACACACATATACCCCAGATGTTCTCATTTTTATAATGCTTTTCTTATAACACCCCCTGAAATCAAATCTGACCTTTATTATAATTCTTTAAGATTTACAAAGCCTTTTATGCAGTATCTCTTGATTGGTAGGAACACTTGCTACAACTTATGAATGAGCTGAGGCTCAGAGAAAAAATGACTGACCCATGGCCATACAGTCCATAAATGTCAGAACTGAGGTTATGGATGATGCTCTCAGAAACCTGCTTTGATATACCTGTATGCATGTGGGCTCTGCCTATATGAGAGGATGCCAGACTGATTTGTAGTTAGGTAAAACATTTTAATAGCACTGGTGATGAGCATAGATAAGGGTGTGCAGAATCAGAAGTGATGTCTTCACCTAAACAAGTATTCTGATAAGGGTCTGTAATGAAAAGAAAATGCAAAAAACCTAGTCCCTTAGTTCTGGGGCTTTGTTGGGTATGGGGACCTTTCTTCTCTGTTCTGTGCCTGAGATGGGATGTGGGTCGGTGTAGATTCTCCCAGTGGACCTAAGCTCATTGAGTGCAGTGGTGGGTGGAATCACAGCATTATTTAAGTGGTTGGTTTCTCTCTTTTTGTGGAGCAAGTATAGTTGAATTCATATAAGTTAATGTCCATATGATGTAATTCCTTTGAATTTCCATTACTTTTGTTACCCTAATTCCAAGTAAGTTCTAAAGAGCTAAAAATTGACTGTGCTACACCTGAGAAGATGCCAAAAGGGCAGACTTAGAGGGGAGGTTAGTGACTTTTGCGTCTTATGTTTTATGTTGGGTCATTAGGCATTAGACCTTGGCACTAGAGCATTTTTTGTATCATGCATGGACCCCTTTGGCAGTCTGGCGGAACATCATATTACTGTGGTTGGTTGCCTTTATTTATAAAAGGAGGAAATGCTAAATTTCATTTAGAGGTTAGTGAACTTTTTTTTCATACTTTTTGAAATTTATCCAAGGACCCCTTAGGAATCCATAGTCCCCACATTAAGGACCGACCCCTGCTCTAGAGGAATCATATCTAAAACTGGGGGAATATCTCTGCAGATATGCCCTTCCTCTCCGGCATGAACTGGCTTCCTTGGGAAGCTAATCTGTAATCCACCAGCTGACCTCTGTGTAAGCTGGTCAACTGTGTGTGTCAGTAACTTGACATAACCTGGATTTGGTAATGAGGAAAAACAGTTTGAAGGCCTTGACTTTATTGCACTATCATTGGCCTGCTGTGTAGCCCAGCCCAGATTTATCTCTGAGCATGGACTCAGGCGACAGGGCGGGCCTGGCTGAGCTGCTATTGAGATCAGCAGGTAAACCCCCTTATTTAACCCCTCCCTGTTTTAGTCCGGTGAACTTCCTCTGAACTGTGTTGGATAATAAGGACCTTGGTTGTCCAGACTCCTTTTATTTCCAATTCAGATTTCCAATTCAAATTCTGTTTTGAGCATAGGGATGGGGTGGGGGAAGAGTTTATTCTACATCTGGTTGTTTAGGTATTAACTCACTTCTGCCTTGAAATTTAGAGAAGCGGAACTGAGGGATAGCTGGAGCCAGGCAATTGTCTGTTTCTAGTATCTCTTGCCCCAGGCCAGTACCCCCTTGGGGGATGGAGTAGGGTGGGGAGAGGACCTTTGTATCTTTGGAGTTGAACATACACATTCCTCTGAGAGAGAGGGATTCTAGTTCTGTTCCAAATAACTTGAGAGGCAGCCATGATGGTGCGCCAGGAGTTCTTAACCTGGCATCTATAAACTAGTTAAAAAAAAGCAACAACCCCCAAATCAAAGTTTAATTATATTTCAATATAATTGATTGATGTGTTTTCTTTTATGCATTTAAAAACATTCTGAGAAGGGGTCCATAGACTTTACTTCCAGACTGCCCTAGGGATATAACACACAAAAAAGGTTAAAAACTGCTAGTACCTCAGACATTTCCTTAGATGTATGATCCTGGAAAAGTCACAAAACTTGAGAGCCTCAGTTTTTTCATCAATAATAAAAATCTAATTGGCAGAGGTGTTGGGAGAATTAAATAGACCTGAATTCAAGTCTAGCCTCAGACACTGGCTGTGTGATTCTGGACAAATCACATAACCTGTCTGCCTTGGTTTTCTCAGTTGTTAAATGGAGATGATGACGATAATGGAGACTTAGCACTGTGTACCTGCAACATAGTAGAAAGTTAATAAATGGTTGTTTCCCTCCCTCCCTCCTTCCCCCTCTCTCTCTTTCCTTCCTTTTTTTCTTCCCTCCTTAGGAAGAGGATTCAGATCCATAGCCAGCCCTAAGAATCCAGCACTGCAAGGAGTGCCACCACTAGATCTGCCAGTTTTATGCCAGTGTTAAGTTGCCCCAAATGCTTTATGTCTCCTATTTCATTTCTTTAGGCAGTCATCCCTCAACCAAGGTGCCCTTTGGGTTTAGCTTTCCCTAGGAGATTAGAGCAGAGCAGGGGAAAGAGGGGAGGATGCTGGAGGCACTGATCAAATCTCTTTCAATGGTAGGGACCCTATGGCTTATTTCTGCTCAAGGTATGGCATGCCAGGGCCCTGGGTTGTGGCTAAGGGGAAAGGCTGGCTGACTCTGGTCCTTTATCCAAGGTTGGAATTTGACTTGGTTAGGAAACAATTGTGCATATACTCAGGCTTTACATTTTGGGTGGAAACTGGAGGCTGGAGGTTCATTAAGTGTCAGGAGATACAAGGAAGGGCTGTGTTCAGTGTGTGGGCTGGGGGAATGCAGGGTGGCCTCCGGAGCCAGGCTCCGTCTCTGTGGGATCTGCCCGAGCCAGACTCCAGCTCTAGGAATGTTTTTTAGTGATGTTCATTCCCTGGGCTGGACCCAGCTAGGACATTAGTTGTGCTTTGGAGTAAGTAGAAGAAACAAAATGTTCCCAAATCTGGACCTACAAAGAGTGGCAGTTTTTCTCACATACACATCACACACATCACACACACATACACAAATACCCCACACACCCCACCATGAAAATCCCCCCAGTTACCAGACCTCACCCTTAGGTAATTAGTTAACTGACTGGGTGGACTGGTTTTTATTTACCTGAATAAAATGTTTGTATACACATGTAAACCAGCAACATGGCTATAACGAGGAAGTGAGAGCGTGAGACTGATAGGCCCTGTTGCTTTTTCTGTGTGTGTGCCACTCATTCCTAGGCCTGAATTCCTCTCAAAGGACACCCTGCTCATAGCACTGTCTGCTCAGAGTAGCTTTGGCCATAAGGCAGGTACCGAGTCTGGACCCCACTTGGGGTGCTTTATTATTGATGTTTGTTCCCTAAGGACCTCGCTTTCTGACAGTTTCACCTACAAGGCACCCTCCTACAAATCCCATCTCTCTCCATCTCCCCCGCCCAACACACGCGCACACGCACACACAAAATGCTAGGCAGAATGAGCAAAAGTTATTTGTCGAGAGTCCAAAGAGCTGACTTGATTAAAACAAAGCACAAAAGTGTAAAGAACTATCGCTATTAAGTGTTTGTCTTGGAATGACCTCCTCTCAGGAGCCCCAGCTGAGGATTCTGATTAAAAATAGATCTGAGTAGCACTTCCTGCTCGACTGATAGCAAATGCCCTGCCTGGGCTCTGACCTCTCTTCTCTGAAATCTGTTCCATGTTTCCATAATGCTAATTGAGTTCTCCTCTAGGCCTAATCAAAGAATCTTTCTGCCGGCTGCAGACAATCCCTGCTGCTGGCTGCTTTCAGCCTTCATGGAATAGGCCAGAAAGTGCCAGGATTTGTGTGGAAAGCCTCCGGAGGAGGCCAGCTGGCTGCGCCCCGTCATGTCAGAACTCTAACTAGGAGATCGGCTTTCTAACACCCTCTGCCCTCATTGCTGCAAGGAGGCTTTACCTCTATAAACCATCAATGAGAGGGGAAGCAAAGTAGTGGACAGGGAGGTGGATGCCTGTAATCCAGGTGTGATAAGGACAGATTCTTATCTCTGCTAGGGAGGCAGAGTCACACCACACACCTAGGCAAGACATGATAGTGAAGAAAAGCTCTGGGCTCTAGATTAGAAGGTATATGATACCTTCTCTGTAACTTTGGACAAGTCATTTCACCTTTTCTCTTCCAGTTCCTCCTGAAAAATATGGTGCCTATCTACCAGGTAGCTTTACTATCTTACATTCTGCATACAGCTACCACAGTGCTTTTCCTAAATTATGTGTCTGACCATGTTAGTTTTCTGCTCTACAAATGCCAGTGGCTTTCTGTTACCTCTCCGATCAATTACACAAGATGACTGGTTAACATTTAAAATCCTTCATTATTCACATATTTTTTCAGACTTACTAAACATTACTCCACTTCTCACATGCTTCTACATATTGGTTCAGCTAGACTAGAGGTCTTCTCTGTCTGATATTCCATCTTCCATCTCCATGCCTTTGCACAGCTTGCCCTCCATGCCTGGAATGGACTCCTTCCCCATCTCTGCCTCTTGGAGTCATCCCTAGGCTTCAAAGCTAAGCTCAAGTGCAAACTTGATAAATGAGGTCTTCAGTGTTCTGTGCCTCTCCCCTCTTCCTTTTCCCTCCAGTCAGCTGCTGGTATCTTCCCTTCTCAAATTACTCTGTGTGTGTGTGTGTGTGTGTGTGTGTGTGTGTGTGTCCGTCCATGTTGTCTTCTCTGCTAAGAGTGTAAGTTCCTTGAGGGTAGGGACAGTTTCATCTTTTGTTTTTGTAGCCCTATCAGCCAAAGCACATTAATATGTAAGGATTAAATGAGGTAGAATTTTGAGCATTTAGTCCAATGGGCTGATATGGAAAAATTCTTTGAAAACAGAAAGCAATGCACAGAATCATGTTGCTGTGATTAATTATGTGTTGTTAGGGAGTTTTAGGAGCCATTACTGACTTCCTATTGTGGTGTTCTCATTCTTCAGGAGGGAAGCTAGGAGGTGAGAAGCCATGAGAAGTCATTGAAGAGTTATGCTGTTTGTGGAAGTTCTTAATACCCAAACTTGTCCTATAAGCTGTGGCTCGCTATATTATCTAATGAAGCCAAGAGAATGCTGGATTTTGACCAAGGAAACAGAGGTTCAGATCTTACCTTAGTTATTTACTTGCTATGAACCTTAGTAAATGACTTAATTTCTCTTGCTTAGTTTCAGGCAGTTGCTCAGGATTTATCCACTAAATCATTTGAAGATTGTGATATGCTTTAGGGAAAGGAATTAGTTCTTTCTTTTTTTTTTTTTTTTTTTTGGCCATAAACTGACTTTCAAGGTCTAGCTCCAGTTTCACCTTCACCATTAATAAGTTTTTCTGACAATTCCAGAGAAGGCTCTCTTCTCCAAAGCCATCTAATATTTAACGTTTAATATTTAACCTCTGATGCCCAGTTTAGAATGTAATAATAGACTGTCTTATCTTTTGTTTCATTTGTATTCATCTTGTTTCCCATCTAGATTATAAACTCCCTTAAGGGGTTGTAATCATGTTTTAGACTTTATTTTATGCCTCACAGCAGCACCTGGTATATCATGTTGGGTACATAACATCATCTGATAAATATTTGCTAAGCTAGAGCCTTATTGGTTTGGGATTCATGCATACGCAAGGCATGCACGTGTATCAGGGTCATTTGTGCCACAGTTATTAAAGTTTACATAGTCATCCAACTTCTCACACCACTTATCCAGTCAGTTACCAAGCCTTATTAATTTTTCTTCTGCAGTCTGTCCCTTTCTGGCTTCTAGTTTACTATTGTCTGTACAATAACTCTTAACTGGTTTCCTTGCCTCAAGTTTCTTCCATCTCCACTCACCTGCCAAAGCATTATTCCCAAAGCACAGGTCTGATCATTTAACTTCCCTGCTCTCTATTATCTCTAGGATCAAATATTTCCTCCTCTTTATGAGGTGAGAAGTCCTTTGACACCCAGGCTTCAACCTGCTTTCCAGCCTTTTTTAAACATTAACGCTCTTATGGTTCAACCGTATGTGTCTTGGCTATTCCACAAACATGACCCTTCTTATCCCCCAACTCTCTAGTTTTCTTTCAAAATTCAGATAATATTGATAACTTTCTATATGAGACCTTTTCTGATCCCCCAATTACTAGTTCTTTCCTCCTTGAAATTACCTGATCAACTTTGTAAATTTATGCATACCCATGGTTCCCTTCATAAGAACACAAGCTCCTTGAGGGTAGTGACTGCTGTGTAGTTTTTGGTTTGTTTTGGTTTCCTTTTGGTTTTTGTATCTCCATTGCCTTGATTTGTGGCACATAATACAATAAATGCTTTTCAGTGGACTGAAAACTAGAATCTTTGAATGGTAACTGGGTCGCCCATGCTTCTGTGCTTCTGGGGGCAGCTAAGTGGCGCTAGACCTGGAGTTCAAATCCAGCCTCAGACATGAGCCATGACATCGTGGACTGAGATCTCGGGCTGCCTAGTTTCCTCAATTATAACATATTGATAAATAGTGCACACCACCCAATGTTATTGTGAGGATCAAATGAGAAAACATTGGTAAAGACCCTGGCACATTGTAGGAACTTAATAAATGCTTGTTTCCTTCGTTCCTAGGAACCCAGAGGCTTTCACCTTTCTTGGGGAAAGAGAGGAGCATTAGAATACATTGAAGTGATTTAGTTTGCATCTTTTGAGGGGAAAAAGATCTTAAGTTGAGAACCAGCAAATGAAGCAGATTCATATTAAGAAGGACTTTTCCTGGATATAATAGGACCTTTTAAAACATAAGGGAAAAGATCTCAAGTATCTAAAGGTTCCATTGAAGGAATTGAGGCATCTCCTTTCTAGAAGAGATCAGTGGTTGGTCTACAGATCTGGAGCTGACTGGTTGTACTGCATCTCTATTGTCAGAGCTGAAGATCTCTGGTCCCAGATTTTCTTTGCCTTAGGCAGTGTTTGATTTTCTTAACATTTATATTTTCTTCTTACCAGTTTTCCAGTTTGGTTTTTGTTCCTTTTTATATTTATCTCCAAGTCTCACCCTGACTTTTTGCTTCCCCCTTGAACTTTACCATAATGCTGGGAAAGTAGGATATGATACAGGTATTGTTAATGCTGGTTTTACTGATAAGCCCAGAGGCACATAAATAATCCATGCCCGAGGTGAGATTTGAACCCAGGACTTCGTGACACCCTATCCAGCAACCTAACCCCTGTACCACATTGCCTCCAGTTATAATTTCTGAGTTTTCCAAGTGGTAAGGGAGGAGGAGCTCAAGGTCAGTGTGACCCCCAGGGAATTTGACTCACACTGACAAAGTCCACAAGGATTGTGAATAAGGGTAGTTGTTGTTAATGTTGTTCCTTTATGGCATGCAATATCTGAGCCAAGCAGAATGGATATTTATGTCAGCCTATCAGTTCTTCCTCTTCCCTGTAAGGAAGCAGATTTGACAAACTGAATTAAGATCAGAAGGTTGCTTGGTAAACCTGGAATCTAAGAACTGAACGATCTTTTTGGATCATTTGAGCATTTTTGAAAGCCTACCTAAGGGAGGTCCTGTATAACTAACAGTACTCTAGAAAGAGGCACATTCGTAACTCCTAAAGTCTTCTTTTTCTGAGCTGTTTAGAGGGCTTTCCCTTTCCTGTTCTTCAGTCTTCATTTCAATAGACTTTATAATTCCCATGTTTCCATAAAATTCTTCAGTAGATATCTTATCTGTACAACCAACTGAATTGACTCAGGTAGCAGAAAGTAACAACAGTTTGTAGTCACTGTAAGCCAGGAGTTCTTAACCTAGGGTCTAAAACATTTTATCATGCCATAATACTGGATTTTTTGAGCTTTGTTTTATTTTTAGAAAATAAACATAGGAGTTATTCATAATCAAAATGTATATGCAATAAACATAGCAGTTATTTGTAATCAAAATGTACATGCATTTGGGTTGGGGGAGACACCTTGTATTTTGATTAACTATAGTTCTATATAATTATTTTCTGGATTTAAATATATTCTGAGGATCCATAGACCTCAACAGATAGATGCATAAAAAGCTAAGGATTCTTTCTCCCTTCCACTGGAGTCTACTACCTTGCTTGTACAGGAGGCACCGACAGAGAAGAGAGAACTGATTGGGTTTAAGTCTTCCTTCTGACATTTGTTATGGCTATGTGACTCCTAGGTGAAGTCTAAGCAATTCGCTCATATCTATGTTGCAGAGAAGGCACTGACTTGCATCTGTAGAAGGAGTTGTCTTACCTAGGAGTTTCCTATACCAATGAAATCACAGGTCTCTAGGCTGTACCTGTGGTCATAGTGTGAATTCTATTCGATTCATTTGCTATGATTTCAGATATTTAGAGCTGAAAGAGACCTTAAGAGACCACCTCGTCTTAAAAAAAAAAAAATCCCCTCCTTAAAAAAATTAGTTTTTTCAAATGAAGATCCACCCTCTCTCCTACCCCTACTATTCTTTGCCCCTTCCCCAACTGAGAAAGCCAAAAAAAAAAAAAAAACCACCCAACTCACTTATTTAAAAAAAAACACTAATATTTTATTTTCCCCCAATTACATGTAAAAACAATTTTTAATCTTGTTGTTTTTGGTGAGATATTCAGGGATAAGTGTCAGGGTTACAGAGCTAATAAATGTCAAGTGTCTGAGACTGGATTTGAACTCAGGTCCTCCTGATTATAGGGGTAGGGTAGTATGCTATCTGCTGTGCCACCTAGCTGCCCCAACACTTGTTTTTTAAAATCTTTCCTTTTTTCAAATTCTTTCCTTTGCTGCCTTCTTCCCCCTCCGCCCACCTCCAATTGAGAAGGCAGGTAATCTGATATAGGTTATACATGTACAGTCATGCAAAACATTTCCATGTTAATCATGTTGTGAAAGAAAATGCAGATCAAAAAACCCCCAAGAAAAATAGAGAAAAAGTATGCTTCGATCTGCATTCAAACTCCATCAGTTCTTTCTCTGGATGTGGATAGCATTTTTCATCATAAATCCTTTAGCATTGTTCTGGATCATTTTTTTTGCTGAGAATAGCTAAGTCATTCACAGTTGATCATCATACAATATTATTACTGTATACAATGGTCTGCTTCTGCTCATTTCACTTTGCATCAGTTTATGTAAGTCCAGGTTTTTCTGAGAACATCCTGCTTGTCGTTTCTTAAAGCACAATAATGTTCCATCGCAGTCATGTACAACAGCTTCCTTTAGCCATTCCTCAGTTGATGGACATCTCAGTTTTTAATTCTTTGCCACCATTAAAAGAACTGCTACAAATATTTTTGTATATAACTTCTTTTCCTTTTCCTTTTTCTTTTCTTTTCTTTTTTTTTTTTGCTGTCTTTGGCATATAGACCTAGTCCAACAAATTGAGGCCCAGAAAGACTAAGTTATTTGCCCAATTTCACACAGCTAGTAAATGGGTGCAGAAGGAATATTTTAACCCAGGGTCTCTATCTCCTAATTCAACACAGGCTTTCTCTAGATTTCTTTGTATACTTCATACTTGTTTAAAATTGCCTTATAGCATTCCATTACATGAATGGATCATACTTTATTTAGCCATTTACCTATTGTTGGATATTCAAATTGTTTCCAGTTAGTATGTTGTTGTTTTGTGATGGTATATTATATTATTAAAATTGTTGCATAGATAGCACTTTTCAATGAAACTTTCAAAAAGCACATTCCCGGCAGTAAACTATTTGGTCCAGAGGGATTATTATATTATTGATGAGACAGTGGGGATGAAATGACTTGCCCGGGGTCACATAGCTGTTAAGTGTCAAGTGTGAGGCTGGATTTGAACTCTTGTTCTCCTGACTCCAGGGTGAGTGTTTTATCCACCACTCCACTAGCTGCCCTAGAGATGGTTATTTTTCGCAAAACTTGACTACATTCAGGGCCAGGGCCTTAATATGATCAGTAAACAAGGATGGATGTCTTCTGGGGCAGTTTCTTGTTTAAAAGCTTGCTTCTAAAATTGGAAGAGACTTTAGATTCAGAGAATATCAGAGTTGAAAAATGACCCAGCTATTATCAGATCCAACCTCTTCATTTTAAGACTGGGGTCTTAAGAGGGAAAGTGGCTTGTCCAAGTTCAGACTGGTGTCTAGTTCCTGATCTTTTCTGTAGATTTGGAGTTTATCTCACCTTTTGAGACCACTAACCACCTGGGAAAGGCAAAAACCACTTCCTTGCCAGCATCCTCCCTGTAATCAGTTGCTTTTATATGTGTGTTCGTCCTTCGTTTTCGAAGACCTTGCCATTCGAGAAATGATGACATGACTTGCGCTTGACTTTGTTTTGAGTGAGGGAGGGCTGTGCAAGTCACCAGCCTCACTTCTCCTCCAGAGCCATCTGAATCCAGTGACCAGATACTCATCAGGATGACTAGAGATGACCCAGAATGAGGCAGTTGGGGTTAAGTGACTTGCCCAAGGTCACACAGCTAGTGAGTGTCAAGTGTCTGAGGTGACATTTGAACTCCTGACTCCTGCACTGGTGCTCTATCCACTGCACCACCTAGCTGCCCCATTGCTTTTAGGTGATAGCTTTTCAAACACTAGTGTTTATGTAGGAACTGATTTGCTTGGGGACCTTCAGTGTCAACTGAAATATAATTCATTAAAATTTGATAAGCATTGTTCCTAGTTGAATCAGCTGGTCTTAGATGATCTGCCGCCCCCCCCCCGCCCCCCCCGCCACCTCTTCCCCCAAGTCCATTATGAAGTTGCTTCAATGATAAGTTTTATTGACACTTCTTGCTTTTATGTCAGCCATTTATAAATAAATATGTCCATACTCAGGGAGCCTTCCCTTGTAATAAAGAAGAAAAAATGTGAAGCAAAACCAGCTGGCTTCGGACAATATAATCAGCATTCCACTTCCCCAATGCAATGAGAGTGATGAAATTCCTCATGTTTTCTCAGTTAAGATTGGTCTTTATGATGACGGTTTTGTTTTAAAAGTTAATATAGATTTGGGGGAATTTACAGGTCGTTTTCTCCTTTATGTTTCCATTTATATGCTGTGATGTGACACCAACTACCTTTAACAGCTATATGGGATTGCCTCTTTGACCTAGTAGCTCTATTCTCCAAAGCACTGGACATCTTTTTCACTGCAATACAAGATTAGGTATTGTCAACAATAGCGAGATAAGAATTTAACTGAAGAAGTTTAGCCCTTCTCCAGAATAATAGACAGTTGCATATGGTTTTGGGGTTTCTCCCTTTTTATCCTTTAGGGAGATGTCAGCTTTTAGTGTCTCTTTTTCCCTGGGTGATTAGAGAGCCTGGAAAGGATGTTGAAAGTTGGCAACCTGAGCTTTCCCACTGGCTGACTGTTTATATTGGCTTTCTTTGCTCCTAACTCTTTGTCACAGATATGGAGAGTTTCTCCTTGCTCTTGGTTCAGTCAGTGACAGCAGCATTGCCTGGACCTCAGCTGAGTGAGGTTCCTAGAACTCTCTGGAGAGGTAGTTTTTTTAATTTTTATTTTTTGGTCAGGTATAGACTTATTATGCCCCCATTTAGAGTTTTCTTGGCAAAGATAATGGAATGGTTTGCCATTTCCTTCTCCAGCTCATTTTACAGATGAGGAAACTGAGGCAAGCAGGGTGAAGTTCTAAGTTTATTCTCTAGGGGACAGAAGGGGAATGTGGAAGGGCTCCAAGCCACAGGAAAAGTTTTCACATTTTTTCTTGGCTTGGTAGAGTGTCAGATCTGGGACTAAATCTAAATCCTACCTTAGATATTAGCTGGATGTCACTTAACCTCCAAGAAACTTATTTTCTGCCTCTGTAAAAAAGGGATGGTAATACCCATTTTATATAGGCTGCTTTAAGGAAAGTGCTTTAAAGAACTCTTATGGAGAGAGGTCTGGACCCAGGTAATCTAAAGTGTTAAAAGAATAAAGTGAGGGCCCCCTCCTGGGGAAATATAGTCAACTTCCATTATAGATGCTCTAAGACAATCAAAGTACATAAGCACCCATGTGGGAGCTAGTTACACTGAGGAGTCTTCTGATTGGGTTCCCCTGGTTGAGTTAGCTAGTCCCACCTTCTACATATAAATGTGAATTGCTTAGTTGTGTGTGTGTGTGTGTGTGTGTGTGTGTGTATTTATTCCTGAATTCCCTAAACCTGGCCTTGGCCACTCCAGTCCTCAGGAAGAATGAGATTTCTGATCTGAGGATAAATGACTAAATTCCCAGCAGCCTTTTCCTTTTTTTTTTTAAACAAATAAGCTATGGCAGTTCCTTCCTCAATTTTTGTCCTTCGGGTTCTTAGAATTTCATGTCATTCAAATGCTTCATTTAGACATTTCCTCCTTCTGCCAGTTCTTCTCCGTTTGTCTTGTCTGCTCAGTGAATGTATAGAGAGATCTCTAAGTCACAGAAACATGGGAGCATGTTAGGTGGAGAAAGTGTTGGGCTTTGACTCATCTGATACAGTCTTATCATAGAAATGAGGCCCAGAGAAGCTAAGAGAAGTTGACCAAGGTCACATACCTCATTAAGTGAAAGAACCCAAGTCAGTTTCCAAATGCAAGAAAGGCTATCTCTACCCTTAAAAAAAAACCCACCACTACAAGTCTTTGCTTAAATTGAGACTATCTTAGAAAACCTGAAACATCAAACAAATATTTGTCATGCATCTACTTTGTGCCAGGAGCCATGGTAGGTATTATGGATGCAAATACAAATGAAATGTGGTTGTAGTGGTCCTGGTGCTTTTATTGCTGAAGATCTTTAATCTTAGGAGAAAACTGAGGTAAAATGCCTTGCAAGGGTAGGCTGTGGAACCCAATAACAACACATTGGGTGGAAGGGTATAGAATGCTAGGCCTGACTCAGGAATACCTGAGTTAATAGATATTTCTTTAATTGCATGACTTTGGGTAAGTTGTTTAGCTTCTGTTTGCCTTGGGTTTCCTCATGTATAAAATGAGATTGATAATAGCAGCTACCTCTTGGTGTTATTGGATGAAATATTTTTCCCAATAATAATTCCAGTGTAGCTCCCAAATAGGTGCTTATGTTCTTTGATTGTCTTAGAGCATCTGTAATGGAAATAGATTATATTTCCCCAAAAGGGGACTCTTTACTTTACATTTGCTTTGTATTTCTAAATACAGTTGCTTTGTGTATCTAAAAGTGACATAATAAATGTTAATAAATATTACTACTACTAACTACTACTTCTGTTACTACCACTGCCACCACCAAGATCAACTTGTCTACTTCCCTGCCTCAGGGTAATAATACATGGATTTTTGTCTATTTCCAAAGCAACTGGGCCTGGGGGAATTCCCGATTTCCCAGAAGACTTGTGTTATCTACTGTGCCCTAGCACTCCCATTGTTAGGAAATATGCTCATGGCTAGCCTATTATTTCTTTTACTTTAATGTGTTAATTTCCTCTTGATCCTATTTATGTGAAGAAGAAAGAAAATTCTTTTTAGACCTCCCCCTCCCCCAGCCTTCTTTCCTCTTGCTAAGTAATTCCATTTTCTTTAAACAGAATTTAGCTTCTAATTGTGGAATTTTTCATCATTTTCATTGTTCTCCTCCAGACCCCCTCCCTAGTTTTTCTCCATGTGCTTCCTTAAAGGTGGTTTCCAAGCTGGATCCAGCTCAATTGGTTTTACCCGGCAGAAGCATTGGTTTAGACTCCTGTGGCCAGGAATGTAGCTTATTTTGACCCCAACAAGGAGATTTCTGCAAACAACCCCCAATCCCAAAGGAATTAAATAGAAAAGGATGGATACTTGTAGAATATGAAGTCGAACAGTGCACCAGGGTCTGTGTTTGCCATTGTTACCCCCATCTCTTGACATTTGTTGGATTCTGGCCTATCCCTGATTCAGGATATTTAGATTCACTTGACCCCAGGTAGGTAGTTTATTGGACAGAATGTCTGCTCCAAATCAGTCCTATTGATAGCTCTGGAAGGGGCCTTAGTCACTTAACAGGTGAAGAAACTGATACCCAAAGTTACACAGCTAAGAAATTGGGAAGCCTGGATCTGAAAGTATGATCTCCAGCTCCAAATTCAGAGTTCTTTCCACCACATTATTTGGCCTCTGGGCCTAAAACAAATCTGAAGCAAATACCCAGAAAGCCAAGTGCTGCATCGCTGGTTTTTTTTTCTGTGGGTTCTGTTTTGGCTTTCTCTACTTCTGTTGGGCTAAAGCAATTGCCTTTCAAAAACAAAACAAAGCAATCCCATCCAAGCTTCTCCCACAGACCCTTTTTTCCTATCAAAGAATCCATCTGCATGCCCCCAGTCTGCCACACTCAAGGCAGGGTCTGCTTACCTGTTCGTACATCTAAGAGGACTTAGTTAAAGCAGTTTTCATTTTTTGTATTTTTATCTCTTGAACTTAGCATAAGGTCTGCCTGATAAATACTTGTTGATTGAACAAAGGAAGGCACTACCTAGAGAGGAGGCCATCAAATAGGAAAAAGTAAGAATGGAAGGGAGCAAAGAAAAAGGTCTGTAGGGTGAAATTTATTTAAGGAGAACAACCCTTACCTGCTTTCCAGTATTGCTATTCCTAGTCTCAGGGATAGCAAGGACACTTGGGGCAACTTTTTTGAATTTGGAAGGGCAATTTTGGGTGTGGACCAGGAACCCTGGGGCCTATTTGGACTTGCCCCAGGATGACTGACCACATTCCATTTTTTGTCTTTGTATCTGCAGTACCTACCATGGTTCCTTGGCGCAAAGTAGACACTTGATAAATATTTGATTATTTGAAGGTTTTCAAGATAGCCTCAATTTTAAGGAAAGACTTGTGATGGTGGTTGTTTTTTAAGGGTAGAGATATCCTTTCTTGCATTTAGAATCTGACCTGGGTTCCTTCACTTCATGAGGTATGTGACCTTAGGCAGCTTTTCTTATACTCTCTGGGCCTCATTTCTTTGTAAAATGAAAAGTTTGGATTAGCTGTCTCTGAAGTTGCTCTTGGATTTGTCACCCTGGCCTGGCCTCCCCCTCAAAATCGCACCCTCCCTAAACCCCACTGTGTACATCTCAGAAGTATAGAATATATAATATTGGGGATAATTGTCAGAAGTCATTAAAGTTGCTGTTCATCTGTTTCAGTCGTGTCTGACTCTTTATGGCCCCATTTGGGGTTTTCTGGGCAAAGATACTGGAGTGGTTTGTCATTTCCTTCTCCAGCTCATTTTACAGATGGAGAAACCGAGGCCAACAGAGTTAAATGACTTACCCAGGGTCACGCAATAAGTGTTGACCAAGTGTGTGAAGTCAAATTTGAACTCGGGTCCTCCTGGCTCCAGGCCCAGTGCTCTATCCACTATGCCACCTATCCTGCTCTAAAATTTAGATTATTTTGTATTTATTTTATATATAACTATATATGTACATGTCTCCCTTGAGAGAATGAAGGCTCCTTGAGGGCAGGGACTGTATTCACTTTACTTCTTAGTACACAGTAGGCCAGGTGTCCAAATTTGTGGTTTAGGAAATGATAGTCCTCACAACTAGGATAAAAACTATCTAGGATTCTCTGGCATGGGAGTGGAAAATGGAGACTCTTGGAATAAGCAGGCCCTCGAAGAACAGAACTGAGGTAAAGAGTGGGAACTTGGGAAGAGCAGCCAAGATATGGGAGGGAATATGTATATACTGGCTCCAAGGCTCCTTCCCAACCTGAGCATGGACTTTTTAAAAATGGTGCAGCTGCTGGTAATGAGAGGTGCTACCAATCCAGGCTTTCCAAGTAAGTGGCCAAAAATAAGTAATAAGTGTAGCCTGGCTACCAAATAGGAAAGCTATTTCTCCTTTCTATTCTTTTTTAGAGGGCTGAAAGGGTTGGGCCAGGAGCTACTATTTTCAAAGGTATAACATTTTGAGTTATAAAAATCCTTTTTCCTGAAGGCTTGATAGCCAACCTCAGTGTTTCAAGACCTGGAAAAAAGCCACCCTGGGGCCTGGCAATATTGACACCAAACAAATGGGCCTACAGTCTAGTCTTGTTGGAGGAGCTCTCTCCTGGTCTGGAATTCTGTTTGCTTAACTCTCTAATTGTTTCCTTAACTTCCTCTGCTGGCTTCTAACTGTCAGTTTGAGGCTGACCCAAAGAGAAGGCTTTGTGGGGAGCTCCCATAGTGACCTGTCTGAAAGGGAACCTAGCCTGGGTTCTTCCTGACAGTGTTTTTTGCAAGGTCCCCATTCTTCTCTGGGGCTGCTTTTTCCTTCGTAAATGTTGACTTAGTACTAGACCCTCCGGGTGAAAGTCAAAGAGTGAGAGAGGCCTTGCCCTGCAAAAATATGATCTGTCTTCTGATATCAGGCAGGAGTATTAGAGATTCATACAAGCACTGCCCTGGTCACTGTCATTTATCTCCTGTGGGTATCTGAGGAGTGCTTCCATATTATATCATCATAGAATGGTTTAGCTTAGCCTTGCAGAATATAAGGAGCCTTTCTTGGGAATTCTCCATTCTCTTCCCTCTTCCTCCTAAGGCTCAGAAGCCTTCTAAGAATCAAAAAAGACTAAGGAGTTTTATTTCATAATATACTCAAGCTGATTCATTCTAGGTCCCAGCTGACTCCTAATCACCTCTATACTCCAGAGGCCCTCAGCAGATCAGAATACCACAAAGTTTCTAGAATGTTTCTTTTCTTTCCCAGTATGCCTGAGTCAACCCTGTTCCCTGTCCTGACCCATATCCCTGGACCTTGGGATCTCAAAAAAAGCCACCTAGGGAGTTTGGCCTGGATGCTGGCTAAGACTGCCAGGCCCTGAGCCAATCTGTGCTTGACATCTGGCCCTACCAGCCAGACCTTGGGAGAACTAGACACCAGGTGTTCAAATGTAACTCTTGTAACCTGACCTGTACCCTGGCCACTTTGGATTTTCCTTCTTTATTCTGCCACCAATTAATCTGTCCATGCTCTGATTGAGTTAATTTCAACAGATATGTATTGAGTGCCTACAGTGTGCCAAACATTGAGTGGTAGTGGTGTATACACACTGATAGACTAGAATGAATGTATACCCCCTTACAGAAACAGTGGCAGTTCATATTATAGGTATCATGTTACAAAATGGGGCACAGAAATGGCACGAAGTGTTGGGAAACAAGGAGTTTGTCATCTTGGCTTTATTTCCTGGTCTCTACTAGCTGCAATAGTTTAAAAAAAAAAGCTTTCTTTTTCTCAGCCCTGTAGCAATTTTTCCAGACACACGCCTCCCTCAATGTCTTCCTACCCCATGAGGTTTGGTTAAAGCTATATTAGGCTCCCCAATTGCTTTTAGGCTGCCTTTTCCTCTCTGCCCTCTAGGATCAGTTTTCACATGCTGTAGTGAGTCATGGATGTAGAAGTCTAAGAGTAGGTGTTTCTTGGACAAGAGGACTTTGGGACCATGGAACTAAAAGTATTAGAAGAGACCTTATAGACTAACCCCTCTGTTTTAAAGGGGATGAGCTCATAACCTTAACTAAGGTCACATAAGTATTTAGGTTCCTAGTCCACAAATCCTTTGTCCTTGAAGTTATTTCTTCCCTGGAAACCCCACCTCTTAGTATGAGCATTAAACAAGTATTTATTAAACTTTCACTATATCCCTCGCACTCTTGCTAGCCACTGGGGATACAAAGAATGAATAAACCCCCGCTTAAGAAGCATATAGACAATAAGGATACATATTTAATATAAACAGGAAGTGAATAAATGCAGACATTTCAAAGTAGTTAAATACAAGGTATTTTGGAGGGAGGATACCAGATCAGGAAAGGCAGAAGGTGATGTGTGAGAAGGGCATCATTTGGAGGTAAGGAGAATACATTGCAGGCATGGGAAATGGTCATTTCAAAGGTAGAGAGATAGGAGATGGTTTTAAAGGCCTATTTGACTGGGTTACAGTTGCTCTCACACACTGACCAAGTGAAGTGAAAGGGCAAGATGACAACACTAAGAGGAGGTTTCCTTTGTTTTAAAGAGCACACGTGGAAGCTTGCCTTTGTGTATGCATGCACACACGCAGACATAAACAAGTTACAGTTTCACATTTATGTAGAATTCAATTCAAAAAGAAATATTACAGATCTACTATGTGTCTACTATGGCCCTGGGGTGGGGAGGGGAAGAAATGATGCAAAGACAACAATGTTCCCTCAAGGAGTATTCTATTGAATTCTATCATGGGTATCCAATCTTAGAAGCACTGGGGTGATTCCTTGCACAAGGGCTGTGGTTTGGGTTGCTGAAGATTCATAATAACAGTACCCTGTATCCAAGGGGGGCTTAATTTACAAAGTAACGGCTTAAAAAGATCCTTCTAACAGCCCCTGTAGTGTGGGCCATGCTGGGGGTTTTTTTGTTTTGTTTTGTTTTTTTAGGTAACCCCCTTGGGGCAGTTGAAGCAAAAAGCTCAGGTATAGTGATTCTTACCCAAGGCTGCATGGCCAGTAATAAGTGGCAGAGCTTGGGGACTTATTTTCTTCCTCTCTCTGTTGGTGATCAGTTAAGTCATGGCCCTACTCTTCATGATCCCATTTGAGGTTTTCTTGGCACAGTTACTTGAGTGGTTTGCCATTTCCTTCTCCAGCTTATTTTAAAGATGAGGAAACTGAGGCCACCAGGGTTAAGTGACTTGCATACGGTCACACAGCTAGTAAGTATCTGAGACCAAATATGAAATCAGTCTTTTTGACTGCAGCCCCACCACTTGCCACCTAGCTGCTCCTTTACTGTCCAGTCAAGATTTTGATGCTGTCTTCCAAAGGGATGTTGGCAGGTCCTGGGTCTTCTAGGCTTGGCATTTGAGGGTGGGGATCAGTTATGGCAAGTGACTCTCCCTATTGATCTCTTGTTTAATAACTTACTAATTCCTTCATCTAGTTTCCTTCAGAGCTCAGTTCAAGCTTCTTTCCTGATTCTTTCCCCATCTTCTACTGCTTTCTTCCCTAAGGTAGTTTTATCTTTATGATTTTATTTTGTATATGTTTTGTGATTGCATATACCTATATACATTCTATCAATTCTCACCGACTGACTGATTATAAGCACTTTGAGGGCAGGGACTTCAAATTTCTTTTTGTTTTTTGTTTCCTCAGCACCTCATACCTTTCCTGGCATCTGGAAAACAGTTAAATGCTGCTTGCTTGCTTGATTGGTAGCTAGGACTCTAAGCCCAGGGGCATTCTCTTTCTCCTCTCTACCAGTTTCACCCTCACCAACACTCCCTAGTAGCACAGGATGTTTAATTCAGGGGATGGTTGTCAGAAACCATTAAAAATGCAGGCAGCAATGCAGAACATTAGCAGTCTCATGTCAGCAAGACATCCCAATGTAACCGGAGCCAGGGAGACACGAATGGAGCCTGTGTTCACAGAGGGAGATACCAGATCACCCCATAGTCTCCAGTTCCTGCTTCTCCCATTCCCTACAGCCTCAGGCTCAAAGAAAGACACTCCTGTGTAGGACTGGAAACAAGACCACTGTTTAATGAGCTGTTCCGGGCCTTGGAGAGGTCAGGAAAGGGCTTGTGGTTCCATATGTGTCCACATACAGTGTGGGCTGGGGGGGGTGGGTGGAAAGCAAGTATGACAAGGTGGTTTGGGTGGTTTGTTCTCTGCTCTGAAACCTTGACCCTTCTGCAGCCCTAGGCATCAAACAGGTTCCCTTCTGGTGATGTTTTGAGAACCGGGAAATGAAACTGCCGTAGCTGGTTGTCACGCCCTCTGTGCCTAAAGGAAGTGATAGATCCGCCTGCACAGACCATCCTACTGGCATCTTCTCTCCCCAAAACAAAAACAAAGGCTTAAGAGAAGAGCTGTTATAGACTGTCCCAAGTAGCCTTAGCCATATGCACACAGGCAAAGACTGTGTAGAAATGACTATTTTTCTTTTATCTACCATCTCATCAAACAGGAACTTGGAAGCAGCCAACAATGCTGGCTGACTGGCCCAGCTCCTCTCTCCAGACTGCCTCTGGCTCTGTGCTTTGCATTATCCTGCAGGCAGAACCTCAGCCTGCTGGGGTCATTTGGGTGGTTGTTACCTAGCTAGGTCCAGGTTGTCCAAACAGGTGGACACATGGCCATTTGTATCTAACTATTGATTTGTTTTCTTGCATTTCAGTCGTTCCAAGGAAGTCAAGGACGAGCTTACCTCTTTAATTCAGTGTGAGTGTCTCTTTTGGAAGTGGTATTAAATTGTTCTTTGCATCTTTGGAAGATGGAAAAAGCAACCCTGGAGGATAATTAAACAGTAGGAGCTGCCTCCTGTTATGATGAGACACTGCCTAGCACATAAATTAAAAAATACAGTCCGTGGAGGATTATGTTCCCTGGTTTGCTTCTGATGGTCACCTCAGGGATATTTGTTTTTCTATTTTTGGAGAGGGTGGTGGGAGGGACTACAGAGACTAGTGAAATAGCTTCCAAATTAAAATGTCATCTCTACATTTGTTCTCTCTCTCTCTCTCTCTCTCTCTGACACACACACACACACACACACACACACACACACACACTCTTGCCTCTCCCCTACCCACACATCTCTCCCCCAGGGGTATTTCCTCGATCTTCTGAGGTTAAAAGTTTTAAAACCAAACAGAGCTCAGGATTTATAGAAGTCTAGAATGTCAGGGTGGGAAGGGACCATAGAGTTCTCCAGAAGTGGAGCCTTTGGAGCTCCCTTTTCAGAATAATGCTTTAAAGTAAATAATAAATTAATATTTATATGCATATATATTATGCTGAGGCCCATTGGAACAAATAGAAAAGAAGGAACCCAATCAGGGCTGAGCCAAGTCCAACCCACTCAGCAGGACAAGTAGGTTCAGTAGGCCAGGTTGATAGAGCAGCTCTAACTCCACCTCCAGCCCCTCACCCTCCCCAAGTTCCCCAGTGTGCCACAATTTCCCTGGAGAAGAAAGTTCTGAGTAACTGAGAAGTGTTGGGATAAGACCTACTACATCTAGACTCATTTGGGAGGTGTTCACTGACCCTACGTATCTTTATGATCACCTAGTATTGGATTCAGTCCTCTCCCTGGAGAAGGTCATTTTAAAAAAGAATTAAATAATGACAACTATAAATTGAATGGTTTTTAGCATTACTTAAAGTAATACTTAATTTCATTATTTTTTATAGTTTGTAAAAAAAAAATGAATTTGATGCTTAAGAAGGTTTTTCAAAGATCTTAAAATAAATTGTGGAACTCAGTAAACCTGGGTTCAAATCCTACCTGTCACCTGCTTCCAACGTGACCTTGAGTCAGTCACCTTATTCTTTTGGGCCTCAGTTTCTTAATCTTGAAAATGAGGGGGTCTAGACTAGCTGGACCTCTAAGAGAGCCCTTTGAGTTCTAAATCTATGCTCCCACAATACTTAGCCTCTCTGGTCTACAAAGTGTCTTTGCCTGATACCCATTACATTCATAAATTCTGTTGAATTTGAATCTGGGTTTGAAAGAGAATTGACTAGCAAAAGAAGCCTTCTCTTTGTACAAGAGGACATGAACAGCAAGCCAGGCTTTAGCCAAAAAGACCATTCTCTCCAGCAGGCACACTGGAGCAGAATGGAACGGTCTGAAATCACTTTGTCCCAGGACTTTCCTTTTGCCTCTCTTTGATCCTGAGTCATTCTTCTCTCTCCCCACCCCCACCACTTCCCTAGGAGCAGCTGCTTTTAGGGAATTCTTGCTGTATTCATTTTTTGCAGGTAGCTCAGCTCAAGGGACTAAGGATGCAGATGTCCCTGGCACTCATCCCCCTTTTTTCTCTCCCCCCCCACCTCTTTGGCACAGAGTTAATGTGGGCTGTGGACCTGCAGAAGAGCGAGTGTTGCTAACGGGGCTGCATGCAGTTGCAGACATCTACTGTGAAAACTGCAAAACCACTCTGGGCTGGAAATATGTAAGTACGATGGTGTTTACCTGGTGGGGGTGGGGGCATGACTTCTGAAATAAACACTAAGGATAACTGCATGCAGACCGCATATTAGAACCGCAGAATGCTTTAGAAAAAGGACTAATAATTACATAGTGCTTTTAAGGTCTTCAAACCGTGCATTTGGACCCCATTTTTTCCTCACAAAGAGCTCTGTGGGCTAGGTGGTGTCCCTATTCTACAGATAAGGTAATTGAAGTTCAGTGAGGTCTTATGACTTTCCCATGGTCATATGGCTAGTTAATATCAGTCAGAAGCAACATTCAAACCTAATTCTCTCCTGACTCTTGGGCCTACAGGTCTTTGAATTGCAAGGCCAGTGGTTTTCTACTATAGTCTTCCTGAAGGGATATCAGAATCACAGCATTTGAGGGTTGCAAGGAGGGACATCTGTGGTCGTCTAGTCTGACTCCTGTCAGCAAATGAGATTTCTAGAGTGACTTAAAAAAAACCAAAACGCCTGTCCCATCAAGCCTCCAAGGAGGAAGAGCTGGTCCTCCATTGCACTTTGAGGTTGCTGTAATGGTTAGGCTAAGGTTTTTCCTGACAGCAAGTCTAAATTTGGCTTTGTAACTTCTATCCATTGCTCCCAGTTGTACCCTCTAGGGTCAAACAGATCAAGTCCAACCTCTCTTCTTTATGATGGTCCTTCAGATACTTGAAGGCAGCTCTCATGTTCCATGTTGTCTTCCCCCCAGCCCCAGTCTTTTCTAGGCTAAATGTGCTCACTTCCCTTAATAGACCCTCACAGGACATGGACTCAGGGTCCTTCCCCATCCTTATTCCCCTTCTCTGTATACTTTCTAGCTTGTTCTTAGTCAAATAAGAGATAGTGGGACCAATAACCCCTCTTCTCTATTTGCCCTTTGTTGTAGTCTCAGTTAACACTGAGATCAGAAGACTAAGTCTTGAGATCAGACCCTGCCTTCTCCCTACCTTCCTGTGGAGCCAAGTTTGGATGCCATGTGGTGTAAATGGTTATTTTCCTGGGGTAGGATGAACAAGCAACAGTGACCTACTATCCCTGGAACTCTAGTTGCCTGGTATCATGAGGATTTTTCTGGCTTGCTTTGTGGTGGTAATCCAACCCCAGATGCAGTTGCCATGGTAACACTATCCATTGGTTGAATTTTTTCCTTTTCATACTGTGTGTGCATGCACATACACACAGACTGGCTATACATACACACAGCATATATCCTGTCAGTCAGCCCTCTGACACACTGGAGGGTTTGAATGTTAGTATGAAAAAAAGAGCAACCTCTTTGTCTTCCAAAGGACAGTTTATCTTTTAGGAAATGCCTCAGGCTGCTCCTAAAGGACAGCTCGCATATCAGTTGCACTCTTCTTCTGTCCCTGCCAGCCCATATAATCTAGTTTTGATTAGATCATATAACTAGAGTTGGAAGGCATCTGAGAGGCTAGCGAGTTCAAACTCCTCCCACCCCATTATCCAGATGAGGAAACTGAGACCCAGGAAAGGGCTGTTATTTTTGTTCCATATCTGACTCCTTGTGACCCCATTGGGGGTTCTCTTGGCAAAGATCCTGGAGTGGTTTGCCATTTCCTTCTCCAGCTCATTTTACAGACGGGGAAACGGGGCACGGGGGGGGGGTGGGGGGGAACAGGGTTAAGTGACTTGCCCAAGGTCACACAGCTATTAAGTGTTTTGAGGTCAAATTTTAACTTGGATCTTCCTGACTCCAGCTCTCTATCCACCGGGCCACCTCGCTGCCCCAGGATGGTAGGGCAGACCCTAAGGATTTTCCTAAAGTTATGCAGGTAGTGAAAGTCAGAGCTGAGATTTGAACCCAGCTTCTCTGACCCAGTGCATTTTCCATTATATAACTTTATCTCTCTAAGGAGGAAAAGGAATGGTATCCCTCTTCAGGAAGGCCTAGAAGCAAGAAACTTTGCAAGAGAAGCAGAGAGCAGGAAACCAGATTCCATTTTCCCCCCATATTAACCTTAATATTTGGAGTATCAGAATTTTGTTTCCATTTACATGGGCCCCACATAATTTTGAGCCTAGTCTGAGAGCAGGTATTGTCACCCTGGTCAGACTGATGGCTTGTCTTCTTCCCTAGCATTCCAGTCAAACTTCCTCAAGGATTGCATGTCCAAGTTCAGGTCCATTTTTTACAGAGCCACATCCTTCTAGAGTTAGAAGGGGAGAACTCAGAAGTCATCTGACCTAACCTAATTATCTTGTAGATTTTTGTACTACTTCTTTCCTCTACCCCCTGTTATTGATCAGTTGGCTACCCATCGGTTTAAGAAGGAGCACTGGATGAAAGACAAGAGGCAGGATTCAGTCAGTCTGTGGGAGAGGAGTATAGAATATATAGAGTATAGAAAGCAAGACTAAGCTTTTTGGGGGCTATTTAGGGATTTCCTTTCTCCACAATTTCTCCATCCTTCCCATTTCTGTGACCCCCTGAACTGACTCTTTCTCACCATGCTGGTTAAATTTTGAGACGTTCTAGAGGGGTCCAAGTAACTGTAGTGTTGGTTTTTCTCTTTTATTTTATATTGTCAGTTTCAGAAGGAGCAAGTGATAAATCTTCATAAGTATTTTTACCCACCATCCCAGCTCTCAAATCCCCTACTAACACTTAAGATGGAATGCAAGTTGTCCTCTATCTTGTCCCATTTTTTTAAATTTTATTTTTCTTAGTATTTTATTTTTTCTAATTACATGTAAAGATAGTTTTCAACATTCATTTTTGTAAGATTTTGAATTCCAAATTTATTTCCCTCCCTCCCTTCCCACCTCCCCAAAACAGCAGGAAATCTGATCTAGGCTATGCATGTATGATCATAGTAAACATTCCCACATTAGTCGTGTTGTAAAGAAGAATCAGAGCAAAAAGGAAGACCCGTGAGAAAGAAAAACAAAATACAGACAAAAAAGTGAAAATAATGTGCTTCCATCTGCATTCAGATTCTATAGTTCTTCCTTGGAATAAGGATAGCATTTTCCATCACGAGTCTTGGAACTGTCTTTCTTAATTATATTATTGAGAAGAGCTAAGTCTGTCACAGTTGATTATAGCACAATATTGCTGTTACTGTGTGCAGTGTTCTCTTGGTTCTGCTCATTTCACTCAGCATCAGTTCATGTAAGTCCAGATTTTTCTTAAATCAGTCTGCTCATCATTTTTTAAAAAATTAACTTATTTGTTTTTAGGTGCCAACATTCACTTCCATAGAATTTTGAGTTTCAAATTTTCTCCCCCTTACTCTCCTCCCCCTCACCAAGACCGCGTGCAATCTGATGTAGACTCTACTTATTGTGCATTCATATTAAACATTTTCATATTAGTCTTGATTTAAGAAGAATCAGAACCACAAGAGAGAAGAAATGAAATAACAAAAGAAAAGGAGAGCAAATAGTATGCTTCTGTCAGCATTCAGACACTAAAATTCTTTCTCTAGACGTGGATAGCATTTTTCATCATGAATCTGTTTGGAGTTTTCTTAGATCCTTGCATTGTCAGTACACAATGTGGTTGTTACTGTGTGCACTGTTCTCCTGATTCTGCTTATTTCACTCAGCATCAGTTCATGTAAGACTTCCAGGTTTTTCTGAAGTTCGCTTGGTCTTCATTTCTTATAGTATAATAATTTTCCATTACATTCATATACCACAACTTGTTTAGCCATTCCCCAATTGATGGGCATCCCCTCGATTTCCAATTCTTTGCCACTACAAAAAAAGCTGCTATAAATATCCTATTCTATTTTTAAAAAATTACTATTCTGACAAACATCATCGAATATGAGTACTGTACATAAAACAATGAAACTCTTAAGTGGTACTTATATTATTTTTGAAAGAATATAGCAAATCCAGAATTTTAGTTGTTATTTCTGAATTTCCCAAATCTGGCCATCAGTTCAAAACAGTCTTGCTTTGAATCTCCTACTATTCTATGTGTTTTCATCTTCCTTCATTCTAAAATCTTTCCCACACCTACACCCATGCACAAATATACAGATTTCTAAACCCAGAGCTATGGGAGAAAGGGGGATGAGTTGATAGTTCTTAAGATGTCTGCCTCTGTCACTGTGTCTTGTCTGTGGGATGATTTAACCCTCAAAGCAGTAGCCAAAGGCGCCAATGGGAATCATAGATTGAAAACTGGAAGGGACTTAAGAGGTCAGCTAGTCCTAATAATTCCTCAGTTGAAAAGGGACTTACCCAAGGTCACATGGTAACGTGAGATTTTTAACTGTTGTGAAATCTAAAAACACCTAAGCTGTAGTCTCACCCAACTTCAGAATAAAAGGAAATTTCACACAAGACATCTGTGTACAAGTCACCAGTGCTAGGACCTGGAACACACACACACACACACACACACACACACACACACACACACACACACACATCAATTAAACACTAACCTACCCTCAAGGAGTTTACATGGGGGAGACACACATCAATGAGAAAAAGGTTTTGGGGGAGAGAGGCACTCTATAATGTCTTAGAATAAGGATAGTGCCACTCAGCAACTAGCAGTACCAACAAGAATAGGACTGTTGCTTGTTGATTTTGGATGTAAGTCAGTGGGTGAGTCCATGGATGTAACTTATGAGCACAGGCTTTAACTTTATTTATTTCTAGTTCTCAATATTCACTTTTGTAAGATTTTGAGTTCCAGATTTTTTTTTCCTTTCCTCCTCTCCCCTATCCCCAAGATGGCAAGCAATCTGATATAGGCTATACATGTACAATCATATTAAATATATTTCCACATTAGTTATGTTGTGAAATAAGAATTAGAACAAAAGGGGAAAAACATGAGGAAAAAAAGAGAAAATAGCGTGCTTCAGTCTGCATTCAGACTCCATAGTTGTCTTAGATCACTGCATTGTTGAGAAGAGCTAAAGTCTATCAAATTTGATTACTGCACAGTGTTACTGTTACTGTGTGCAGTGTTATCCTGGTTCTGCTCACTTCACTCAGCAACAATTCATGTAAGTCTTTTCAGGTTTTTCTAGAGACTTGTTTTTTATACAGGTTTTTAGCCATACTTAGTAATTGTTGGGACTGTTTTTTTCTTCATTCAATTAGCCAAGAAAAAGAAAGAGAGAAAGGAGGGAAGGATTTAGCTCTTACAGTCCTAGAGAGGCATTTAGGGGCACCGAGAAGTTAGTTAAGTGACTTTCCCCAGGTTTGCTTAGCCAGTACGTCAGAGAGAGGTCTTGAATCTAGGTCTTCTGGAATCTGAAGACAGTTTCCTATTCATTATGTTAGGCTGCCTCAGTTGTTCTTATGTCCATGATACTAAAATTGTCATCTCTACCCTTGACACTTTTCCCTTCTCCCTGCCCCCTACCCCACTATAGGACTTTTAAAAGAGACTTATTGGCTAGAATTTCAGAGAGTAACCCACCAGAAGTATGGGGTTTTCGTTTGGGAGACCTGATAACTGATGTTGCTTGGCAAGTTTTTTCCCACTGCATAGTTTGCCGTAGTCCATGATTTCTGTGGAAGAAAAGCAAAGTAATAGGATATAAGTAATATAAGTGAAGTTAAAAGGAAAATTTTGTGGCCCCACAATGCTTTGCTTCTCAGGTCACTGTCACAGCACATTTCAGAAAGATTCATGCTGGAGAGATGGTAAGGATGATACGGACAGCCTTGTTAGGGAAGAATCCTGTACAGTTTGACAAACTAGAGGTTCCCTTAAGTTAACATAGCATATTAAAGACATTCTTTTTCCCTTTTAAAAACATTTTATATAAATTTATATTTATATATTTTAATTATAAATATATCTATATGTATATTTATATAAATATTATTCATTATTCTATAAATATTTATAAATCTATTTATATATAGACTTTCTATCAATGACCTCTTTGGCATATATTTGCAATACTAAAATGGACTAAATGTAATAGTCATATTTTTAACTATCCTAATATATTTGTTAATTTTCCCTAATTACTTTTTTTATTTTTATAAGTTTATTTATTTATTTTTAGCTTTCACCATTCAATTCCATAAGATTTGAATTTTCTCTCCCTCCCTCCCCTTTCTTCCCACCAAGACAGTGTGCAATCTGATATGGGTTCTACACAATACATTCCTATTAAACATATTTTCACTTAGTCATGTTGTATAGAAAAATTAGAACCAATGGGAGGAACCATGAGAGAGAAAAACAAAACAACCCCCAAAAAAAGAAAATATTCAGACTCTATAGTTGTTTCTCTGGATGTGGATGGCATTTTGCATCGAGTCCATTGGAAATGTTATAGGTCATTGCATTGCTGTAAAGGGCTAAGTCTATCACAGACAGGCCTTGCACACTATGGCTGTGTAGAATTTTCCATCACGAGTCTTGGAACTATCTTTCATAATTATTTTACTGAGAAGAGCTTAACCTGTCACAGTGGATCATAGCACAATGTTATTGGGACTGTATACAATGTTTTCGTGGTTCTGCTCATTTCACTCAGCATCAGTTCACATAAGTTAAAGACATTCTTTTGACAGCAATTGTTGAATAGTGGATAGAGTGCTGGAATCAGGAAGACCTGGGTTCAGATCCTTTCTTGCCTCAGATGCTTAGTAGCATTGTGATTGTGTGCCAATCACCTAACCTCTGCTGGCCTTGTTTTCCTCATCTGTAAGATGGAGGTCATAATAGCACCTGCCTCCTAGGGTTTTTGTGAGGATCAAATGAGATATTTGTAAAACTGCTAAGCGCACAGTGCATGGCACATAGTAGGTGCTGTATAAATGTTTATTTCCTTCCCTTTCCCTGTAATAATGAGTATAAGGATAGTAAAGTTTAGATGTAGTCTACCTTTTATGATGAGTTAATGAAGGATTTGTTCAGTTGTTTCAGTCATGTCTGACTTTGTTGGCCTTATTTGGGGTTTTCTTGGCGAAGATACTGGAGTGGTTTGCCATTTCCTTCTCTAGCTCATTTTACAGATGAGAAAATGGAGGCAAATGGGGTTAAATGACTTGTCCAGAGTCACACAACTAGTAAGTGTTTGAGGCTGAATTTGAATTCAGGTCTTCCTGACTGCAGGCCCAGCTCTCTGGGCCTGTACCATCTAGCTGCCTTTACAAGATAAAATGCTAATTATTGAAGTGAACTCAGTCCCTTTGGTTAAGTTGAGAAGAGAACCTCCAAATCCTAATTTCTATCTTGTATTGTAGTTCCTAAAGATCCTAGATTAGGTCTATGGGAACTAAAGGGAGCTTCAATAGTCAGTTATTCCAGCCTTCTCATTTTTAACAGTGTGGAATACAGATATGTAAGCAGGCAGATGTGAGTTCAAGTGCTACTTACTTCTAAAACATATTAGCTTAAGACCCCAGGGAAGTTAGCCTCTCACTACTCTAAACAACCCAGAAGACTCTAACCTCCAGAGAATTTCTAGCCTGTACAATTAGAGGTAGTTTCCTCACCTGGATGTTGTATATAGCAATGAAATCTTAATCCCTGTCCCTCTCCTACCTCATCTTGGTTTGTTTTTACATCAGTTTTATTTCCTAATATATTCCTCCTGTTTCCCTCCGCCACCCAGAAACTCAACTCTTATAACAAAGAATATAAAAGGAGGGAGGGGAAACATTTCAGCAAAACTAACCAGCAGGCCACTGAAATCCCACAATAAGTAAGTAACCACAGCATTCCACACCGGTAGTCCCCTACTTCTGCAAAGCAGGGACTGTGGGGTGGTGCATTCTTAAAGCTTTTCTCCAGGGCTGAGCTTGATCGTTGTAACTGCCCAGTGCTTGATTAAAAAAAAAAGTATCACTTTCCATTTATACCATTGTGTACATTGTGTGCATTTTCCTGGTATTGTATCGGTTCATGCAGATCTTCTCGTGCTTCTATGTAGACTCCATATTCATTATTTCTTAGCACACAGTAATATTCCATTACATTCATGAATCATAATTTCCATTCCCCAATCAATAGGTACGTACTTGGTAATGCCCTTGCTTCTTATAGATGAGGAAGCTGAAACCCACAGAGGTTCAAAGTGACTTGCCAAAAATTGAGTAAAAGTAAGTGAAAGAGCCTGGATTTGAACCTGGGTTCTCTGAGCCTTCTGCCACCACACTATGCTATTTCTTTTCCTCCTGCTACATATGTTCCCAAACCATTATGCAACTTCCATGGACATGATCTCTCATCCCCCTTCTCTTTTTCTGTTGACCAGGAACACGCCTTTGAGAGCAGCCAGAAGTATAAAGAAGGCAAATACATCATTGAACTGGCACACATGATCAAGGACAATGGCTGGGATTGAAAGGAGGGAGTACCCCTTACCCAGTGTCTGAATGAATGCCATCCAACTGAACATTATATCCAAGAGGGGAGAAAGTGACTGAACACTTGGTTCCATCCCTTTAGAGGCTTTGGCATCAGGAGCATCCTCCCACCCTATCTCCATCTTTATTGGTGACTGGCCTCTAAATTGCTGTCTCTCTGTTTCTTTGCTTTGTATCTGTTTGTGAGTTGACCCTGGCTTCTCTCTCTGTTCTAGTGTTGGCTAAAAACAACGGATGCACCGAGAGCTTGGCAGCATTCTACTTTAAGGAGAGTCCCAGGGACCCCCCAGAGCAGGCAGCCTTAGCTGCCTTTCGTCAGGATAGCAAGGGCATGGGGCGTGAGATGGGAAAGAAACCCTGAGTGTCCCCGGGCCAGGGGTGGGCATGGGAGGGTGGAGGTAGGAACTGCTGCTCCTTAGAAATCCTGGGAACCCTAGGAAGCTTGAAACTATCAACTTGTCCAAAAGGACAAAAAGAAGATTTTAAAAAAATACCTCATGACTGAATTCTCTTTGAAGTTTCTGTTCCTGACACCCAACAATGTGCCAGGTCAGCATGAGAGGAAGGCTTAACTCTGATTGCCCTGGGCTGATTTGGAGGCAACCCTGTATTAGCAACAGTCAGTGACTATGGGGAGCTTGTGATAGGATCTCAATGATTTGTTCCCCAACTGTATCTACCTATACCCACCCCTACTCCTGGTTCTCCCTGTCATGGCAAATAGAGCTCTGCCCTTCATGAAGTAGTCAAGATCCTGTGCTCCCTGGCAAGTGAAGAGGCCAACGACCTTGACCTGTGACCTATAAGCCCCATAGTTACAGGGAGAGCAAGTTGACAGTTCCGATACCAGCAAGGAAACCATAGGAAAGCCAACAGAGTATAAAAAACTGCCTGACCCATTACCTGACTCATGACCTTTAGCTGAGCACAATGGATGGGAGTTGGGAAGGGAGGATTTGGAGGGATGGAGGAAAAGACATCTAGTATCAAGACTCCCCACTTCCCCAGGGGATGGGTGGGTGGGGAACCTGCTTCTCAGGAGCAGGGATGATTCACATCTAGAGTTTGATTGGGCTTTGATTCCAGCCTATCTTTTAAGCTACGGAAGACAAAAGCTTTGGAGATTATCATTAATGTGTTCTGCAGGTGGATATTTCAAGCCCCAGTTTTATTTCCCTGAATTTGAATGGGGAAGAAGCGTAGTAATTAACCAAAGTGGCCTGGTGGTGGGGACTGATTGAATTTGATATCAAACTAGGAGTAACAAATTCTAATCTTACCTTTTCTTTTTTGGAGGGTAGGAATGAAGAGGGGACATACTTAGGGGAAGTTGGAGGGGGAAACTCAAGCCAGCCAGGCTCAGGAGTAAAAAGCTTTGTCTCTCATTTAATCGTCCACACTGTGATGTCTATTCTACAGCAATCCAGCCAGTACCTGGTGCATTATGTGAGTCCCACTCAAACTGAGTTCATTTCATTTCTCAGGCCTAAAATACTCTTATTTTTCTGCTGATTTTGTATCTTTCTCAGCATCTCATTTTCCAAGGAGATTGAACTTGAAAGAAACTCAAGTGTCACTTGTCACAAGTGCTTAATTCAGAAGCATAGGGGAACCTGTGCAATGGAGTGGGCTCTGAAGGCAGCAGACCCAGGGAACCCTCTAGGATGCAGTCTGTGATGGAAAGAGAAGGTGGTTGTGGGAGGGCTATGAAGGGGGTGGAATCTCTGAGTCGCTGTCAGGTAGCAAGATAAATTCTGAGTCCAGGAGATTCTGGCTCAAGGTTGACCTAGGCCTGGAAGCACCCTTAAAACAGGACTTTTCTTCCTATTAACTAGCTCGGCTACAAGACAAAAAAGGATTTTTTCCTTATAAAATCTAGTTTTTGGTTCTGTTAAAAAAAACCAATTAGAAGGGAAAAAACACCCCAAAATCATTTGGCCAGTCAATTCTCAAAACAGTCTAGAAGATGAATAAGGGAAACCGAGGCATAGTTAGATTACTTTGTGAGAGTCTCCTAGAGGAATATTCTTTCCATTTCCTCTAATTCTTTAGATTGCATCAGAAAATAGCTTCAGCTTTACATTCCCAGGCTAGCTTCCCAGCCCTGAAATAGCTGGATTCCCATTCTCTCCTCATTAAATTATGGGCCATGGGCCATTCCTTTATAGATTTGGTCTTCTCCTTAAGGAAAGTTTCACCTGGTTTTTAGAACTAAAAATGAAATGGAAATCTGGCAAATTTCACATGGCAGGATACACGATGAGTTTGCAGAGATAGAACCCTTTTTGCCCTGGGAAATCTTCCACTGCTCTCTCTGTGAATGGTATAGTCACTATTCAGACTCCTGATGACCCGAGTAACCCTTCTGTAGTGTCCCAAAGGTGCACAGCACCAGCCATCTGAAGGAACAGCTCAGAATGATCAACCCCCTTCATTAGGTTTCCATACGTGTTGACTAAACCATAAGTGCTTCTTACAACCTCAGTTCCATCCACAGCTTGTTTATGTCTAGCAGTATTGGAGACCACAAACGAGAGCTCAAACCTTGTCAAACTTGTGGACTCAATTAATTCTTTCTCTATTTGATTTTTTTCTCTTAAAATTATCTCTTCAGAGCATAACCAAAGACCTCACCCCTAGGCCACTGGCAGGTTCAGCCAACTGGGAACTGGTGTGGGCATGGCTCAGAGGGTGGGAGGAGAGAGGAAGGAAGGGAAGGGGGGGAGTTCTTTACCTCAACCAGCAACTGCCTTCATTTGGAACTGAAAAATCGTTAGTGGAATCTTCAGTTTCAGCTCACTAGGCTCCACCTTAGGATTGAGCTGAGACCCTGTGTGATGGGGCCTGTAGGCTCTGTGGGCTGCCCCTGGCACCAGCATGGAAGCTGGATTGGATGCCCTTAGCTTGAGTTGGTTGGAGCAAAGTAGCTGCAACCCAGCTTGATGAACACAGGTGTCCATCAGGGTACTATATCCATATTTAGACATGGCAAGGTCAGTCTGTGCTGGTAGGATCAGCGTGCACAAAGGATCCCCCTTTCAACAAATTTTTAAAGGGTAATATATATAGAAAAAAACATTCTCGTGAAATATACTTTTGTAAATAATATTTAATTTTTTTAAATAATATATTTGGTGCTGTTTTCTCAGAGCCCCTGAGAGCACTTTTTGTTTTTGTTTTCAAATTTTACTGTTTCCTCTGAATTTTTTGAAGTATGTTTGAAGGGAAACATATACTTTTTTAAAGTCTGTCATTTAGTCTGGGGAAGGCAGGAAAGCTTTGCTTTTGCCTTTTCCTGGTAGAAGTGACATGTAGTGAATCATTAGGTTGAATTGAAATGTTTTTCTTGCACCAGTATTGGCTAGAAAAAAAATTGAGGTGAAGTGATGTTAGTTGTGGCTTCAAAGACTTCCTCTCATTGGAAGGCCTTCAGGTCTATTGTTTTTAATTGTGCATTTTTAAAAGAACATTTTCCAATGGCTCCTGCTTTTTCTTTTTACTGGGGACATTATGTAAAAGTTTACATGCCTCCTGCAGCAAGGCTGTTCTTTTCTCCCTCCCCCACCTTTGTATTGTTGTGGGTTTTTTATTTAATTTTGTTTGCACTCTGTCTCTTAAATGGACCAACAGCACAAGCCATAGAGAATGCATTTTACCATGCCATGTACAGGCAGGTCTGTTTGCAGTGCCGGGTCTCTGGTGCACCCTCCCCTTATCCTCTGTGGCACAACTTGGATGAGCTACAAATGAATACTGTTGTCCTTGTAGAGGCCCAAGAGTCAAACCTCTTGTATGTTTTCTCTTTGCTAATGTGAGTGTATTAATCGTGTATTCTGCAGCTCCCAAGTGTTTTAAAAGAAGTCTCATCATAAACAGGAACTAGTATTAGTTGAACAGATTTGAAATGTACACATGCCTGTAGGCAAACAAATTTGTGAAGTCAGAATCCCTTAGGGGTCAGGAAAAGGCCTGGGAAATCAAATTCTGGAAAACAATCAACTTAAATGTTTTTTAAGTCAGTCCAAAAATGAAAAACCACTATGGGGTGGAGGGGTGGGGAGGGACAAAGAGACATTTAATTTTCAAATTAAAATGTATAAAATAATTTGTTAAGATAAAAATACAAAGAGTAAGATGTAAGCTGTTCCTAACATTACCAAATTCTTAATGCCCCTTATGTTTTTGTATAAAATTTTGGTAAGAAAGTGGGAGCAAATTCCCTTTTTTTCCATTTTGCGGAGACTATCTTTTCAATACCAGTCTGTCTATTGATGCTTGTGTTTACAAAACTGTATTTGTTGGGTTTTTTGGGGGTGGTTTTTTGGGGCATATTTTTTCAGGTCACTTTGCTTCAACAACAAAGGCAATTGTTTTCAATAATTTGTCTTCACCTTTTTTCCCTGTATTTGTACATAGTGATTCAGTATTAGAAGAAAGTGCAGTTTTCTCTCATTTCCGATCTGTGTTGGTGCTCATTTGAGAAAATAAAGTTTTCAAGTATTCTGAGTGTTGGCTTTGTCTATTCTGACTTTAATCTTCTCATCCTTTTAATAAAAGCCCTAGCTTAATTCATCTTGACATGTGAGGCAAACCAATCTAGATTTAGGAGGCAACTCTCAAGGGATCAAGTTTTCTGCCTTGCAGGGACGAGGGGTGAGTGAAGGCAGGGAGAGATCAGCCTCGGTATCACCACCATTTTAAATGCAACTGAGGACCATAGAATTGACTTAACCAAAGTCATGTACCTAATAAATGACTGGCAGGGAGGACCTGGAGAGGCAGGCTGGAGCTCAGATCTCCTGCAAGTATCCCTTCCTCTATAGTCAGACATGTCTCCTGTCTGACATTACCAATAGGTATCCTGAAAATAACATCTTTAATACAATATTAAAGGAGGTAGTTCACTCCATGGGAACAGTGGTCAGTGGATTGAAGCTGGAGCTGCCTATGTGTAGAGTGTGATAGAAGGACCCAGGGGAGCAGAGGCAGGTAAACCCAATGCTATTAACAAGGGGCTTAAACTCCCTGGGCATCTGGTTTATGGGGTATCAATGATATTGAGAACATAGACTGGGGTCAAAGTTATATGAGCTCCATATGCTATAGGATGCTGTCTCCTGATGGTTGGCCATTTCCCAAGTACATGGACTCAATATACAAAGGGGTTTGTGGCATGGTGCCATTCCACCCCACCCCAGGTTAAGAACAGCTTTAAAATTCCTGACCTCCATTAAACCCTAATAGGAGATCTTAGTAAAACCAAGACTTTGGAGGAAATCCAAGCACTGGGCATAGAGAATGTACCAGAAATGCATGAGATTTTATTTTTTAACTGACTAGTTCCTAAATCATCCTCTTCCCCTTTGAGTTCCATCTCTTTGAGAGTCACATTAACAAGATGGAAAGAATTCTTCCAGAGAGAATGTGATTATTTGTATGTTGTGCCCAGGAAGGGGCCAGAGGGGTCCACGTGAATGTGCTCAGGAGGGGATGGAACCTTGATTAGCTGGCTGCTTCCCTCAACGCCTGAAGTCATCAACAACCCCTCATGCTCTCGAGATCCTGCCAGTCCTTTGCGAGTGCCTTCTGATGGATGCTATCTCTAGAACCAGCAGTTCAGATCAAGTCCAAGTGTTGCTGAAACACAGACTGACAGGTCTGCAGTGTGAAGATGAGGAATAATTTAACTCTTAGAGGGCTACTGATGCTCAGTGTATTCTCCATGCTCTGGATTTCTTCTAGTGTCTTGCTTTTAGTTAAGATCTACTGTTTAGAGTTTAGGAGAAAAGTAAATCAGGGATTGTTTTAGAACAGAGGTTCTTAATGGGGGAGATGGGTAACAGACCCTTTTGCATGTTGACTTCAGGAAGTCAATGAACTTGGGAAATCTTAATTTCAATTGCAAATTTTAAAAAAAGCCATTCTGAGGGTGTCACAGTTTTTACCAGACTGCTAGAAGGATCCATGACATTAAAAAAAAAAAGCTGTAAGCATTTACATCCTTATTTTTCTCTGATGTGTCAGAATCACTTGGATGCCTTGCTGAAGATACTAGGCCCTACAGTTGCAATGTCTAATGTGTTTAAGCCTTTAGAAGAAACTGTCTTTCAGTCTGTAAAGCATTAAACCAAGGCTTTCTGCTGAACTAAAGTAGGTGACTAGGTTTAAATGAGTATTTTTTTAACCAATGGCCCATAGACTGGCACTGGGCTGTGGCAAGTTTTTGTTGATATACAAAATCTTTAGCCTCAAAGGGCCTTACTTCTTAAAACATGAATTTCAGGAGACTGACCCAGCTCTTGTTGGACTACTTTTGAGGGCAGCTAGGTGGTGCAGTGTATAGAGCTCTGGGCCTGGAGTCAGGAAGACCTGAATTCAAATATGACCTCACTTACTAGCTGTATGATCCTGGGCAAGTCAACCCCGTTGGCCTCAGTTTCCTCATCTGTAAAATGAACTGGTAAAGGAAATGGGAAACCACTCCAGGATTTTTGTTAAGAAAACCCCAAACGGGGTCTCTAAGAATTGGACAAAACTGAACAACAATCTCTGAGGCTGCAGAGGGTGCTGTCCAAGGTAAAGAGGTTGAATAATTTACTAGTCCACAGTGTAATGATTTTTAAGAGACTCCAAAATTATAGATTGTGAGCTAGGTAGGATCTCAGGTCATCTAATCCAATCTCCCTTCCCCAGCTGATGAGGAAACTGAAGCTTAGAGGGCAAGAGGCCGGCTTTAAAACCCAGGTTCTCTGATTCCAGAGCTAGTGCCCACCAACACTGGTGCAGTTGGAAAGATGAATTTCAGGAATTCTGCCTATAGAAAAAATCTGATGTGAAAAGGTCTCTATATATAATTAGCCCAAACTCAGCTCAGAATAAGAGTAGGGAAAGATTATTAGTCATCTTTTGCTGTTTTGTCTTAAATATTCCCCCTGGATCCAATCTGGTCATTCAAGCACATCCCTGGAAATGATACATTAGAGTCTAAATAGCATGAAAAAGCTGGTGCTAGTATCTTGCTGTGGTACATTGTTGTGTGGGAAACAGTGATATGGCAAATCCACCCACTCTGAAAAAATGATTTTAGAATGAATTGAAGATGAAGAGAGATAATGTCTAGGATAAGAATGCTGATGTATTCTGTGAGGCTACATCTGATGTGTTTTGTGTTTAGTCTCTGACACCGTATTTTAAAAAGGACATTGACAAGCTAAAAATCATCCAAAGGCAGGCTACCAGAAGAGTGAAGGGCCTCAAGGTCATAGTCTATGAGGAGCACCCAAGGTAACTGAGGGGATTTATTTAGAAAAACGACAGGGAAAATGTGAGAGCTATCTTCAAAGTATTTGGAGGGCCATCAGGTGAAAGTGGCATTAGATTAGTTCTACTTGGTTCCAGAACCTAAAACTGGGACTACTGAATGAAAATTGAAAACGATATAGGCCTGATGGTAGGAAAAAACTTTCTAACAATTACAGGGTTCCAAGGGGGCTTCCTCAGAAGTTAATGAGAAGATCTTCTTCATCAGTGAAGGTCTTCACAGTCAGGTTGAAAGGGTTGAACTGGATGACTCCTTCCAGCTCTGAGAGTCTGTAAAAACCATTGTTAATTTAGGGAACTGGTCTTTGTTTAGAAAATTTTTGATAATGTCTGCTAACCCTTACCCTCATTTTGGGCATGAAATGAGTTCTTTCTGTCCTCCCTGCCCTATCTCTCCTATTGCGGACCAAGCTTCAGTCAAGTCTTCCATATCCTATTGTAAACTAGGCATCTGCTTCAGGGATTATGTGTCTTCTAAATTATTTCTGGTTAGGGTTCTGACATTTGTCCCTTAAAGTCATGCCTGTTATCAGTCCATTCTGGCTTGTCTGTTTCAGACAAAAACCATGATGACAGATATGTGCTTGAGCAATACCAACCAATCTCAAATAAGCACTTCTGCCTCCCATCTCTCCTCCAGAGTGGACTTGCAGTCTACAGTGAGCTTCAGGAAGATAAGCTATCTTTGCCAAGAGTGATTCTAACCACCCCCCACCCTTCACCCCCCACACTCCACCAGCCCTTTGGCTTACCTTGTTAATTCTGGGGTAGCTTCACCCGACTCTTTCCCAGGTGGTTCACCTTAACTGCTTAGCAAGTTCAAAGAATGCAAATTAACCCACTAGCCTTAATTAATTGATTAGGAAAGAAAACTACCACTTAAAAATCATCAACTGTTCCCTAGAGACAAAAATACTGATCTTGGGGGATAATCTGATATTTTGGATTATCTATGTCCTTCCTCTCTTCCATCATTGTGAGCATTAACTGCATGTAGAATTGTTGAAAATATGGCTCAGCTGAGAAACAAGAACTTGTCTTTAACTGGTTTAACAGTTTGAGCAAGGAAAAGAAAGACATGATATAGGATATGTCATTACTCTATGGGTTAGGGCAAGTCACTTAAAATTATCTGAGTCTTATTTTCCTTATTCATCAAATGGGGAGCTTGGATTAGATAGCTTTGATCCTAAGTCATTTAAATCTATCCTGGCCTCAGTTTACTCATTTATCAAATGAGCAAGTTAGACTAGATAGCCCCTAATATCCCTTCCAACTAAATTGATGGACCTACATTCCTCATAAGCAACTCATCACAATACCAGTGATCAATTACTTTTTTTTTAAGATTCAGTCACTGAACATTTTTGAGTTCATTGAGACATTGTTTTTGTTTTGTTTTATTTTAGTGGAAGGAGAGATGGATGTGAATTCAAGAAAGACCTAGGTTTGAATCTTACTTCCAAACTTACTAGCTATGTGACTAGGGGACTTGTTATTAATAGCTCACATTTTAAGGTTTTCTCATGGCCACCTTGGGAGGTAGATAGTGATTGATGGCAAAATGGATAGAATACTGGTCCTCAAGTCAGGAAAACCTGAGTTTGAAGCCAGCCTCTGACATTTACTAGTTGTCTGACCCTAAGCAAGTCACTTAACCTCAGCCAGCCTCATTTTTTCCAACTATAAAATAGGGATAATATTACCTTCCTCCCAGAGTTATTGTGAAGACCAAATGAAATAATATTTATAAAGCATTTAGCATAGTACCTGGTTCATAGTGGGTACTTAAAAAATTCTTGTTTTCTTCTGGCCTTCCCCTACTCTTTTGCAGATGAGAAAACAGAGATGTAGTGAGTTTCTGATGAGATTATGGATGTAAAACACGTTGAAAATCTTAAAAATACTAGAAATGTTGGTTAAAATTATGACATACTATCCCCTAGGAAATGACATCATTTCCTAGGGGAATGAATTCCAGCATACAAAAAGTCAGTGGAACTTTGGGCACTGGGTAGCTTGCACTATGCTCTCCTGTAAATTATTCTCTCTAGCCTTCAGTTCACTGGACACATCTCCTAAGCTCATCCTGGTGGGTGGCACCAGCAAGCAGCTGAGAAATGGTGGGTGAATTCCCAAGAGCAAGCCAAGTGCTTAAATGACTGGTGTCCCATAGACTGCTCATTCAGTTCAATAGAACCTATTTTTTTTTTTGAGTCAGGGAAGAAGATATTTAAGGAATAATTAGAGAAGTTCACATTTTTAGAGCACTCTACACTTTTCAAAGCATTTTCCTTACAGCCACATTGTCAGCAGGAAGTAAAAAATTATTAACCCCATTTTACAGATGAAAAAGTAAAAGCTCAGAGAGGTTAAGGTACTTACCTAGGGTTACCCAGACAGCAAGTATCTGCGCTAGCTTCAAACTCATGTCTTCGATTCTAAAAGTATTGTGTCTTCCACTCTGCTAGAGTTGGAAGGGACTTTAGATGACATCAAAGGTCAATCTCTTCCTTTTGCAGATGAGAAAACTAAGGCTAAGAAAGCTGAAGTGGCTTGCCCAGAATTACACAAAAAATAAATGTCTGAGGTGGGGTTTGAACCCAGGTAGCCCTAACATTATCAGCCAAACCCCATTACCTCGTAAATCTGAGAGTTGAGTTTTGAGGGTTTTTTTTGGAGGTGGGAAGGAGAAGGAGTGTTCATCCTCTTTCTCACTTTTATAAATGCACATCAGAAACAACTCATGACTATTTTGGTCTCTCACATTTAATTCTGCTGAGTGAAATAGATATCTTGAACTTTCAAATATTGGATAGACTTTCTGTTCTATTAAAAAACTATGGCCTAAAAGCATCTATCCAGGCAGAGCTCTGGATCATCAGAGAAAAATGCCTTTTCTCCTCCTCTAGGGAAGCACTTGTCCTCATACAAATTACTCACAAAAAAGTGCCTTTGGGTTTGGTGTCTATTTGGTTTAAAAGTAAGGCTGGACCTTTAAAAGTTCTATTTTTTAAGAAAATTCCTTTGAAATTCAAAGGTGAATTTTTTTTTAGAATATTATGATAGTCATGGGTTATTTTGTTGTTTGTTTTTTGACAAGAAATAAAGAGGATATTGTGTCTTTCCTGCTGCCATTAAAAAAAAAATAAAGCCATGCCTGCATTGACCTCCCAGCCCTTATTCAAGGCTCTCCACAAATCTGGTTCCCACTGATTTTTCCAACCTTATTTCTCACTACTCTCTTTAATGCAGTCAACATTCTAGTCAAATTAGAGGGCTGAAAAGTCAAAGCTACTTGCCAATAGCTCTAACAAGGATATTAGTCTCCTAGGTTTGTTGGCCCAGTGGTGGGTCTGGAGTCAGAAGGATCTCATTTCAAATTTGGCCTCAGACACTTATGACCTGTATGAGTGTTTGTACTCTCTGATATTGTTTGGATTCCAGGGTAAGTAATGTGTACTGGGCTACACTACAAACTTGAGGTCTTAGGCACAGAAAACATTGGAGGATCTGGGCAGTAATCAAGTTATGAGTTCAACAAGAGTGATATCGTCCACCATACCTTGTACTTTATTGTCTCAGTTGTGACTGTGTTAAAGGTTGTGGGAGACTAAAACTAGCAAGGTTTTAGAAATTAAAACCTACCACTGATCATTAATTTGAGTCTTATCTAGATGGACTCACTATGAAAATAATGTTAATGATTTAACCTAAACTGATGAACCAAGAAATTAAATGCTAAGACATTTAACTCTTGGTTAACTTTTCAGCTTTGCCAACCTCCTTGTGGTTGTATACATTCTTCGAGGTCTTCTAAGTCAACCTTTTCATTTCATATGTGAGGAAACTGAAACCCAGAGAGAGGAAATCCAAGGGGAGATGTCTAGTTAATGACAGCCAGGATTAGAATCCAGTCAAATCTCTTGAGCTGGTTCATTTCCCGCCATGGAAAAGAAGAGTCATCATGATGGCCAAGGAGAGAAGAGAAGAACCTTTATCTTTATCATGAGAGAAGAGGCAAGGTGAGCAGTTGTCAAGAAGGATCCACTTGAGATCTGTGTGTTCATTACCTTTCATTCATAGAATTTAGAGCTAAGAAAGCATTTTGAGTTAATCTGTCCAATTCATTTAACAGAAGAGGATATTACAGTCCAGATGGATGAACCTTCTTGCTCAAGGTCACAAGAATAGTATCAAAGTCAAGATTCCAGTGTAGGTCTTTCAACTCCAAATTCAATGCTCTTTCCACTAAATCATGTTGCCTCTCTTAAGTCTATACCCAGGAAAATGTGGCCCCACAGATCTGGATTTGCTGTACAACTTGAATAGGGTTGATTGACTAGGTGAAATTCATTCAGGTGCATTCACTGGCAGGACTCCCCGGGGGGTACTGTGTCTGTATTTCTAAACCGTTTTTGCAGTGTGGGTCATGCAGATATAGCAAGAGCAACTCAGCCAAATTCAGGGTTGTTTTATTTATGGTTTTAATAATGGAATCTTGGGGAGTAGGGATGGGGTGGAGAGGGAGGGAAGGAATTTCATTACATATTCCCAGAAGCCAAAATGTAGCTTCAGAATGTTTATTAAATTTATGACTGTTTATGGTTTGTCCTAAACTTATTCTTTGAACTACCTTAATAAATATAGTTTAAATGTCCCTTCACAAAGGAGGCAGGATAATCTGAATTATGGTTTGGAAGCTCTGTTTGGTATGTTCCATAATCATGCCCAGCACATTGTGGAACTTGGGGCTAGGCAGAGGGGAAGCCTTAAAGTTGGGGTCCCAAAGGTTAGGGTGATGATACAGGAAGTTCAGAAGGGTAGGGGGAGACATCTTTCAAGGTTTCAGTTTACTCCTTTGTGATGATAACAAAAATAACTCCTCTACTAAAGCTCTACTCCGCTTCATCAAAGCTTAGAGACCCTGGGTTCTTGAAGATTTGGCACAGGCCTTGGCCAGTGCTGCCAAGCTCAGGAAGAGTTCAAGTTTGGGCCCTGATGATGGCTTCTCTGTGTATGTGTGTGTGTGTGTGTGTGTGTGTGTGTGTGTGTGTATTTGTCATTCACAGACCAGCCTGCAAAGAGGCTCATCACTAGATGACTTGTAATCTAGTGGATTTGTTTTCAAGCATAACAACTCATGAAGACTTCCCTAAGGTGTGGAAAGAGTTGCAGTTGGCATTTGGTAGAATAAAAAATGAATTCGCTACAAGGAATACTTCATACCAAAGCAACTACACATTATTGAAAATTCAATTCAACAAACATTTTAAAAGTGCCTATTATGTGTTAGGCACTATGCTGGGTGCTGGACATAGGAAGACAAAGATGGAAGCCCCTAAGAAATTTACATTCTACTGGGGAAAGAAGGAGGATAAATAGAGAAATATAGAATATACAAAGAGAACATAAAGCAATTGGAGAAGCCATAACTGGGAGCTTCAGGATGTCTATTTTTTTAAGGTGGTTTTATTTGAACTGAGCCTTGAAAGAAAAAAACTAGGAATCCCAAGAGTAAAGTTGAGGAAGAAGGCATTCTAGGCATGGGGAGACCAACTGTGCAACCATAGAGGTAGATAATGGAATATCATGTATGGGGGAAAGCAAGTCAGCTAGTTTGGTTGGAAGACAGAACATATCATGGGAGAGTAATATGAAATCAGTCAGAAGCACAGATTAAGACCAGATTGTGAGGGGTGATAAATGGCAAATGGAGAAGGTTGTATTTGATTCTAGAAGCAATAGGGACCCAATAAAGTTTATTGAGCAGGGAATGACATGGTCAGACCCATGCCTTGGCAGTTGTGAGAAGGAAGGATTGGAAAAGGAAGAGACTGGATACAAGGAGACCAACTAAGCGTCTACTAT
>CM053770.1:543184449-543246478 GCA_028658325.1 Potorous gilbertii
CGGAAATCTCCTTCACTGTGTTTCTGCGCGGTTTCCACTGTTCCAGAATTTGTCAGGAGATCTTTTTACAGGAAATCTATGGGCTGTGGGTTCGGACCTAGCATAGGTGAGTCTTTCTGCTCCGCCATCTTGGCTCCGCCCCCCCCATTCAGCAGTATTAACTGATGATGACAACCATTATTCCCTTTCTATGATGACTTTTCAGTAATTACTACCTAAAAATCTGTTGATGACCTATCACATGGTTCTTCCTTCTAGCCTGAAATCTTTAATTCCCAGGGGATCTTTGTGTTTTTTAACTTGGTCCAGTCTCAAGGTCCTATTTCCATTACAATTCAATAAAAAGTCCTCAGATCTCCTACAGGGACTCAGACTCATAGCAGTTTCCATGGTGAAGAGAGATACCCAGGGTTCAAGTTCCATCTGATTTTAGTTGGAAACTATATGACAAGAGAATGTGTTCATCAGGAAGAATGGTGGGTAACTGAGAGGTAAACCTGGGTGATGGGGTGACTGGCCGCCCTCTGGGGTGTAAACTGCTGGGTGCCCACTGTCCACTGTTGGATCAGCAAGATCTTTTCTATTAAGAGGACAGGTAACTCATTCCCACAGAGATTATCACATAATATCAGCTAGCTCAAACCTGTATGTTTTGTCTTGTCTGAGATAGTCATGGGGTCAGCCTGAGGGACAACTGCCTAAAATATCAGGGAAGCCACAGAAATGTTGTCTGGCTTGGACTCAGTGTAGAAAACTACTTCAACAAATATGTTTTCTGTTTATGATAGCCAAGTAAAATAATGAAAGAAGAGCTGAATCTGAAGTCAGCACCTGGGTTCAACCCCAGCTATGACTGCTGTTGTTACTGTTGTTAGGCAGCAAGGTGGAACGGTGGATGGAGCTCCAGGCCTTGAGTTGGGAAGACCCATCTTCATGAGTTCAAATCCAGATGTTTACTAGTTGTGTGACTCTGGGTAAGTCACTGAACCCTGTTTGCCTCAGTTTCCTCATCTGTAAAATGAGCTAGAGAAGGAAATGGCAAACCATGCCAATATATTTGCCAAGAAAATCCCAAATGGGGTCAGAAAGAATTAAGCATGATTGAAGAATAACATCTGTTATCTATTTCTTGGGCAAATTATTTAATCTCTCTTGGCCTCAATTTCCTCATTTCTAAAATGAGTGGGGCAGAATGGATTAAATGACCTCTGGGGTCCTTTTCACCTCCAAATCTATAACCTATGACCTCTGAAATCTCAACCTTAAATGCATGTTTTAAATAAGTTATAGTATATTTTAATAGGGGATGCTAAGAAAGGCACCTTCCAGACACACATTTTACTTATTGATTATTATTTTTCACTTAATCTCTTCTCAATGAACACTTGCTTCCAGAGAAGTTGGCAAACTTGTGACAAGCCCAAAGGCAATCATTCACCCAGTCACTTGGTTTGGAAAGGCAAGTAAAGCTATAGATCAGAGAGGTTATTAACCCCTAACTCACCTCAATCCCTCTTCAGAAAGGAAATGTAGTAAACCAGTCAACTGGATATGAGGAAAAGGGTCGAGTGGGGTTGAAGCTAGCTCAGAAAAGTTAGCGTTTTACACATTACAACAGGTGTTCTGAATGGGGGCAGTGGAAGGATTTGGGGAAAGGCAATGGAAAATCACATGCACCTGGGTTCAAATCCCAGCTCTGTTCCTTACTGTTGAGTAAGTGTGAACAAGTCACTCTCCTCCTCCCCCCAGACCTTAGTTTCCTCTTCTGTAAAATGGAGGAGTTGGATTAAATAATCCCTCCCAGCTCTAAACCATACAATACCAAAACAAGAGAGGTAAAAGGGGAGAGAAGCAAAAGGAGGAATAGGAGAACTGAGGGAAACAAGATGGTAAGAGGTAATAGGATATAAGCATAGTAGAGTTAAGCTCCACTGAAAAGTATGAACTCTTTGAGGGCAGGGACTGATTTTATTAAAATTTGTATCCCTAGTTCCTTGTAAGTAGTAGGTGCTTAATAAATGCTCATTGAATAACATGAGGTCAATCAACAAACAGCATTTATTAAATACCTACTATATACCAAATAGGGGCAGCTAGGTGGTACAGTGGATAGTTCCAGACCTGAAGGCAGGAGGGTTCAGATTGGTGAGTTCAAATCTGACCTCAGACGTTTACTAGCTGTGTGACCCTAGGCAAGTTACTTAATCCTGTTTGCCCCAGTTTCCTCATCTGTAAAATGAGCTGGAGAAGGAAATGACAAACTACACCAGTATTTTTGCCAAGCAAACCCCAAATGGGGTCAAGAAAAGTTGGGCATTACTGAAAAAACTGAACAACAACAAAATATGCCAGACATTTTGCTAAACACCAGGGATGTCATTACAAAAGTGAGACTGCCCCTTCCCTCAAAGAGCTTACTTTCTGTTAAGGAGAATATGACCAGTTAATTGCAACGGAAAAACAGGATCAATTCAAAATAAATATAAAATGTTGGGGGACAGGGGGACAATTCACAAAACAACTTGGGGCACCCCTTGAAGATGGTGACACTTGAGCTAAGTCCCAAGGCATCTAGGTGGCTCAGAAGATAAAAAGCTGGACCTTAAATGAGAAAGTCTTGAGTTTGAATCCAGTCTCAGACACTAGCTGTGACCCTGAGCAAATCATTTAACCTCTCCTCCTCAGTTTCCTCAACTGTAAACTGGAGATAATGGCACCTATTTCCCAACATTAAGATCAATTGAGATAATATTTGCAAAGTTCTTTGCCAACCTTGAAGCACTATACTCATGCCAGCAATTACCATTATTGCCATCAATGTTATGATTAGCTAGAGACCCATAGTGGGTACTGTAACAGAGAGAGCATGAGCCCTGGATTCAGGAGAACCTAAGTTCAAACTTGACCTCAGACACTTGACACTAGTTGTGTGACCCTGGGCAAGTCACTTAACCCTAACTGCCTCACAAAACAAAAACAAATGAAAAAACAAATACAGGGATTCCAAAATGCAGCTATAAGGAGGGAAATCATTCCAGACATGGGAAACAGCCTATGGAAAGACACAGATTAGAAAGATGGAATGTGTCATGTGTAGGAAATAGCAAGCAGGGAGATTTAATTGGAGGGCAGAATTCATGAAGAAACAGTGGGGGAAAGCTTGAAAGGTTAGAGCCAGATTGCAATGGTCTTTTGATGTCAAGTAAAGGCATGTGGATTTGATCCTAGAGGCAATAGGGAGTTAGAGAGGCTTCTTGAGCAGGAACATGACATGGGCCATTCTGTGCTTTAGGAATATCAGTTTAGCAGTTGTTTGGAGACTGGATTGGAGAGGAGGGAGACTAGGGGAAGGGAGAACAATTAAGAGGCTACGGTAGCAGATCAGGGGAGAGGGTGGTGGGCATGGAAGTAGAGAGATTCTCAGATGGATCTGGGAAGTGGGATCTGGGAGGGATCTTCTCCAACTTGTTTTACATATAAGGAAACTCAGGCAGACAGGATTAAGTGACTTGCCCAGGGTCACACAGCTAGTAAATTCTGAGGCCAGATTTCAATTCACAAAGATGAACTCTCCTGCCTTCAGGTCTGGCCCTCTATCTGGGAAGAGATAGTGGAGAGGAAGTCTGGTGACTGATTGGATGTGAGGGATGAGTGAAAGGTAAGATCCTAGATTTAGAGCTGATCTAAGCTTGAAGGCTAAGAGGCTCCCAAGTCCAACCTCTTCATTTTACAGATGAGGAAACTGAGGAATGACTTGTTCAGTGGAAGGTAGATTTGAGCCCAGGTTTTCCTGACCTCAAGTCCAGTGCTTTAACCCTTATACCATTTTGTCTGCCTCTGAAGTGATGAGCCCAGGTGCCCAAAAGGACAGTGCTCTCCTCAGCAGAAATCATGAAGATGCAAGACGAGGCAAAATCAGAAATCCAATGATGACTTCAGCCCCCAGCCATTGAGTCTAGATCCTTCATTTTACATATGAAGAAACTGAAACTCAGACAGGTTAACTGTGTGTCTGAAGTCACACAGCAAATTAATGAAATAATTCTGGGTTCCTGACACCCAGTCCAATGGTCTTTCCACCACTGCAGGATGCTTTGCTGTTCTCCACCGTGTCAGAGGATGCTATCTCCTACCAAGTATTACTGGCTGGCTCATTTACCACTTCTGTCTAACTCTTTTTGCTTAGGGCACAAATCTGGGATGCCTCCAGTTATTCAACCCTTTCCCCCATGCCCCAGAACAATCTCGATTAAACTTGAAATGCTCTTAGAGTGATTCCAGTTAGCAAAGAAGGGCTGCAGGGGAACTGGCATTATTGGTACATTCATGCATTTCATAGAAGAAAAAAAGTACATTCCTGAAAGGCCTTATCCTTGGTCAGGACTTCAATGTCATGTCTTCCTTCTTACAGAACTCCTTGGGACATGAAGATTCTCCCTCCTCATTTGAAGAATCATCTTCCCCTGTGACCTTTGAATGCCCTCCCTCTCTCCCTCTTCCTTGACCCACAGGCTTGTAACAGAATTTCTGGCAGTAGTGGCCTGGGCAGACTAATCCAGGGCTCTGATGACACTTAGGATGACCTCTGGCAGAAGCCATATGGCCATGACAAAGATTCAGGGCCTACAGGAACCTGACCTGAGTCTCTCTCTCTCTCTCTCTCTCTCTCTCTCTCTCTCTCTCTCTCTCTCTCTCTCTCTCTCTCCTCTTCTTCTTTTTCTTCTCTCCCTCCTTTTTCTTTCTACCTTCCTTCCCTCTTTTTCTCCATTTTTTATCACTTTTTCTTTATTTCTATCTCTCTGCTTCTCTCTGTCTTCTTTCCCCTCCTTCCACTCTCTCTTCCTTTCCTTCCTTTCTTCTTTCCCTATTTTCTTTTTTCCTTTTCTCTATCTCAGTTTCTCTCTGCCTATTTATCCTCTTTCCTCTCTCCTTCTTCCTTCCTTTCTCCTTTCCCACTTTTCCCCTTTCTTTTCTCTTTTTCTTTTTTCTATCTCTCTGACCATTTGTCTCCTCCTTCTCTGTCTCTTTCTGTCTCTGTCTCTCTCCCACCCTATCCCTCCCTTGTTCCCTTCATCTGTCCCTTTTCTTTCCATTAGATTTTTCAGGAAAACAATCCTAGAGACATAAAAGAAAGCAAGATTTCACCCAGCTTTACATGTGTTTGTGTGTGAATGTCTCTATGTGGGTCTGTAGGAACCCATTCTGAGAACTCTATCCACTGATCCTGACCTAGAGAACTCAATAACAGGAGCAGCTGAAGCTGACCATCCTCCTGGCCTCCCAACTTTCTTCATATTCAATTTTCATTTCTCAAAAGATGAAATGTTTGTATGCGTCCCAAACTGCCAAACCACATCGTCTCTCTTTGCCTGGGTAGGAATGATGACAGGAGGTATTGGGGGAGTGAGGAGGGAAGAGGGAATAGTGGGAGAGAAGAGGAGTTGTGTTTCTGCTGGCTGGCTAGTAATATTTGGTTTAGGTTACCAGGCAATAAATCATGACTTACGAGTGAAAGGCCACTGCTGGTTTCAAACACCATCTGGTTCCATATTCCCTAGGGCTCTGTATCCAGGGTTACCCAGAAAGATGGCAGATACAAAGCCCACAAAAATCAAGACATTTCTGTTTGGCTCAGAGTTCGAATGGAGATATTTTATTCAGGAGGTGATGATGACAGAGTAACTCCTTCTAACAAAAACTCCCATTCACTGTGTAAGTTTGACATCATATTTTCCCCACCATGACCCTGGAAGGTAGGGCGTTGCATGGGTTGCTATAGACAGAGACCACTTTACTTAGTGGTCAGGCTATTGGTGATGAATCTCTTCCTATTTAGTCAGCCTGATCCTCAGACACACTCAGGCTATAACCTAGGATGTATTCAACCTTCACTAAGTTACTTAGCCTCCTTGGGCCTCAGTTTACTCATTTATAAAACAAAGGGATTGGATTATATGGCCTCTCATGTCCCTTCCACCTCAAAATCTATGCTCCTCTAAATCTGTGATCCTATGTGTGACCTTGGATAAGTTGCTTGACCATCTTGGGCTTCAGTTTTCTCATTTGTAAAATGAGTGTTTTAATAGATGGCTTCTAAGGTCTCTTCTGGCTCTAAATTCATGATCCTATGATCCTTTGAACTTTTCCAGATTGTGCTTAGCTATATACAACAAGGTATAGTTGATAAAATTCTGGACTTGGAATGAGGAAACCTGGGTTCAAATCCTGCCACTGGCACTTACATGTTATCTGATAGTGGACAAGTCATGTTACCTCTCTGAACCTTAGTTTCCTCATCTATGAAATGCGAACAATACTTTCTGTAGTACCTACACTATCCCCAACAGAGCGATCAATCATCTTTCTCAGGATCCTACCTCCCCATCCTCTACCTATGCACATGGGTGGCTCAGTCCGCTGGATTTAGACAAAAAGAGCTTAACTCAAATCTTACCTCAGACGCTGAATGCAAAATGAGATGGGGATTGAACTTGATGGTTTCCAAGGTCCCCTTTAGTTCTAAATCTAGGACCCTTTGACCAAGATTCTGCTTAGATTATGAAAAGGCAGGTATAACAAGGGACATATAGGACCAAGGGATAGCCAGTTAGTTACTTATACTTAAGTTAGAGAAGTAATCAATTGATTAAACAAAAGCCTACATGAGCTTCTTGAGGGTAAGAATTGTTTTTCTTTTGATGGTCAGAGTATAATAATAAATGTTTGATAAATGTTTGATGGTTGATTCTATCCAGAAAGACCACTTTTAACCACATAAGGACATACACAATACATAGATAACAAATACAAGGTAATTTCAGGAGGGAGTCACTAACAGCTCAGGTGACTCATGTAGGGGGAGGTGGTTTGAGTTGAACTTTGAAGTTGTTCTTGTTTGATTGTTTCAGTCATGTTCAACTTTTCATAAGCCTGTTTGGTGTTTTCTTGGCAAAGAAAGTGGTTTGCGATTTCCTTCTCCAGCTCATTTTATAGCAAACTGAGGCAAACAGTGACTTAACAGGGTCACACAGCTAGGAAATTTCTGAGGCCAGATATGAATTCAGGTCTTTTTTTTCCTTCCAGATCTTTCTAACTTATTTTTAGTTTACAACATTCACTTTTATAAGATTTTGAGTTCCAAAAATTTCCCCCTTCCTTCTCTTCCCCCTCCCCAAGGCTGCATGCAATCTGATCTAGGCTATATACATATATACATATATATGTATACATATATTTATGCATATATACATTCATAATAACGTTTCCACATTAGTCATGTTGTGAAAGAAGAATCAGAACAAAAGGAAGAAACTGTGGGAAAGAAAATAAAGGGAAAATAGTATGCTCTGATCTTTATTCAGACTCCATAGTTCTTTCTCTAGATGTGGATAGCTTTTTCCATCACGAGTCTTTTGAATTGTCTTAGATCATTGCATTGCTGAGAAGAGCTAAGTCTATCAAAGTTGGTCATTGCACAATGTTGCTGTTGCTATGTACAGTATTCTCCTGGTTCTGTTCACTTCACTCAGCATCAGTTCATGTAAGTCTTTTCAGGCTTTTCTGAAGTCTGCCTGCTCATCATTTCTTATAAACAATAGCATTCCATTACATTCCCATACCATAATTTGGTCAGCCATTCCCCAACTGATGGGCATCCCCTCAATTTCCAATTCATGGCCACCACAAAAAGAACTGCTATAAATATTTTTACACATGGATCGTTTCCCCTTTTTTATGATCTCTTTGGAATACAGATCTAGTAGTGGTATAACTGAATCAAAATGTATGCATAGTTTTATGGCCCTTTGGGCATGAACTCAGGTCTTCTTGACTCCAGGTCTGACATTATCCACTGTGCCACCCTAGGTACAAATCTCATCTCTTACACTTACTACCTCTGTGACTTTGAGCAAGTCACTTAACATCTAGATAATAGCCCTCGATAATCCTAAAATTAAAAAACTGTCAAACTGGTGTAGATCAGTCTTCGTAGAAGGAATTTCCTCATTAGGATTTCTCTACACCCATGGTGTCAAACTTAAAAAGAAATGGGGGCCACTAAACCAGCCATAAGGATGTAAGGACAGACACAAGGAGACAGCACACAGAGAGAAAGATCCAGAGGTAGTAAAATTTCCTTGGAAGGGAAGATAGCAAGGTCTAGAGGTCCTTAATTAAGGGGGTAGGTAAGATGGCAGCTCTGGGGGTCTTCATGGTTTGGTATTCGAGTAAAAAGAGTCTCATGGTCTCTCATCTCCCCAAAACAAAGGAAGTATTTACTACCATGTCTATCTTGTTAACAATGTTAGAGGGCCCGCAAAACCATCCATAAGAATCCCTGTGGCACACATGTTGACTTGAAAAACCACACAATAATATTATCTATGTTTGATTGCATTTTTATTTTGTTAGATATATCCTTATATTTTAATACATTTTTATTAATGTCTTCTGCTTCTTATATCATCATAATTATCCCAAATATTCTTACTCTTCCTCCCAGAGCGTCATCCCATATAACAAATAATAATTTTTTAGAGAGGAAAAGAAATCAGCATACCTTCTCAATACATTAGAAAAAGTCTAAAAACCTGTATAATGTGTAACACTTGTAGACTGCCAATCCTCATAAAGGGGTGGGTTGGGGATATCTTCTCATATTTCTTCATCTGAATCCTGCTTGATCTTTATAACTTTGTTACTTTCACTTTTGATGGTTTAGTGTTCTTTCCATTTACACTATTATAGTTATTGTGTGTATTGTCTTCTTGGCTCTGCTTACTTCAACCTGCGTCAGTTCATATAGATTTTCCTATGCTTTTCTGTATTCATCACACATATCATTTCCTATAGCACAGCAATATTCTATTACATTTATGTACCACAATTGTTTTAGCTATTTTTTAACTGATGGGCATCAACTTTGTTTCCAGTTCTTTGCTATCACAAAAAGGATTACTACAAATATTATTTTGGAAAATATAGGGATTTTCTTCTTATCAATGACTTCCTTTCCCAATTACATTTTAATCTAGTTCAGTCACACTCAGTTGTACTGTGCTCTAAATCAGTGAACTCACAGGTCTGGTTCCCCTCACCTCAAAAAAAATTAATGCTAGCAATCACCTCCATTCTACAAAGAGATGTTGAATATTTTTATTTTTATTCTTATTTTTATTGATGAGGAAACTGAGACAAAGACATAAGGTTAGGTGTTGGAATAGGAATATGAGTATTTTTATCCTCATTTTACAGATGAGGAAACTGAAACTTAGAGACATGTGGGACTTACTCAGGACGGCTAGTAAATATCAGAGCAGTTTCTTGAACTCAGATTTTCAGACTCCATCTCTCCCATAACAACTTTTTGGGGGTGGAGTTCTCAATCAAACTAGAGTTAGGCTGGAATAGAAGATTTTCTCCTTAAAATATCCCCTGCCCCAGCGGGGGGGGGGTGGGGTGGAATTGGGATGATTTGGGATTAAGAGATCATGGTTGAAGCAGCAAGTCCTCGAGATTCCAGAGTCTATTATGACCTAAGGCAGCTGGGTAATTATCTCCACAATGCTAGGTCTAGGATTTAAAGGGCTTATTTACCTATGGAGTGAAGGGGATGAATGATGCTTGCTAATTGCCCAGGGTTCTAGATTCCTTGTTGGCTTAAACCAATACTTCCCCCTGGCTTGGTGAAAGTTCTCAGGAGATAATGTTCAAAGATCAGTGATATTTCATGTGACACTAATGCTCTTAAAGTAACCCAATCTAAGATCAGCTAATAGAATGGGGCTCGAATAAGAGGAAATGCTTCTTTGCACAGATGAGCTTTGGTTGGTGTTCAGTTGCTTCAGTTGTGTCTGACTTTACATGACCCCATTGGGGTTTATCTTGGTAAAGATACTGAAGTGGTCTGCTATTTCCTTCTCCAGCTCATTTTACAGATGAGGAAACTGAGGTAAACAGGGTTAAGTGACTTGCCCAGGGTCACACAGCTAGGAAGTGGCTGAGGCCAGATTTGAACTCAGATGCGTCTTCCTGACTTTAGGCCCACCACTCCATCTACTGTGCCACTCAGCTGCCCCTGAATAGATGAACTAAATACTCCAAATTCATTAGACATATACACACAGGCACACACATATGCCTGTGATTTCATTGGTGTAGGGAACTCCCAGTTTAGGAAACTTTCTCTACTAATGTAGGTCATAATGTGTAACACTTGTAGACTGCCTATAAACTAGGGCACTGAGAGATTAAATAGCTTGCCCACAACTATCCAGTCAGAGGCAGATCTGAACATAAATCTTCCTGATTCTATTTTTTTGGAGGGGTAGGGGAGAAAATTGAGGTTAGGTGACTTGCCCAGGGTCACACAGCTAGTAGGAGTCTTGAGGCTAGATTTGAACTCAAGTCCTCCTGACTCGAAGGCTGGTTCCCTATCCACTGGTACCACCTCACTGCCCCATGTCTTCTTGCTTCCAAGCCCCACTCTCTCTGCTTCACTTGCTTCCCATTTCCCTGCCCCCACAAAACTTTTGAATTAGGAGTTTTTAAAAACTTCTGATTGCTAAGGCTGCCTAGATGTGCATAAAGATGGGAATTTCTCTCTAGTGTCCCCAGTCCCTTAATTTTTCTCAACTTCAGTTTATCTCCATCAGAGACACAAGGAGCCTAGAACTCTCATGGGTACGTGAATCCCTTCAACCTTAAACCTCAGTTTTGTGGGAAGACTCACCTAGCTTCCCTTCGTGGGTAAATATAGGACCTGAAATCTGGAGGACTTTTCCCTTCACTTCTTTTCCCTTGCTCTTTCACCCCTCTAGAGTTCTAAGTGGGCAGTATTCTAGGTAGTGTAATGGTTAGAGGATCAGACCTGGCGTCAGGAAGCCTCATCCTCCTGAATTCAAACCTGGCCTCAGACACTTAGCTGTGTGACCCTGGGCAAGTTACTTAACCCTGTTTGCCTCAGTTTCCTCATCTATAAAATGAGCTGGAGAAGGAAATGGCAAACCACTCCAGTATCTCTGCCAAGAAAACCCCCAAAGGGGTCACAAAGAGTTGGACACAATTGAAATCACTGAACAGCAAAAACCTAGTAACTGTGGGAATTTTTCTGGGAGATATGGATGGGGAGGGCTGCTGAACTGCCATGAGGAGATTTATGAAATTTTGAAAAATAGAAGATGCTTCCCTTAAATCTGGCATATCTGATACTTTGGGGAGAGAATAAAAGGGGCAAGGGGTAAAGAAGAAGGGGAAGGCAGGAGGAGTTTTCAGAGGTGAAAGCAGATCATGGCTGTCAAAAGAAGAAATGAGTTACTCATATTTCCTTAAATGCATTTATCAAATGAATGCTCATTTCAATGAATAATTTAAAATACTGGGGAAAAAGAAGTTTCCCATCTGTCCAAAAACATGAAAATTTGCATGTCTTCATTCCTGTAAGTCCTCATGGGTGAGCTAGGTACCCAGTTCTAGGACTGAAAAAAGTACACTAGCCAGCTAATGTTTTCTGGCAAGTCTATGACCACTGCTAATCATCTCAGAGTCTTAGAAACAATCCTCAACAAAGAAATCAATCACCTTCCACAGTATCCCACCTCACCTCCTTATATCTAGGTGGTTCAGTTAGTAGAGTGCTAGGTTTTTGTTTCTTTAGTCATTTCATATTTGACTCTTTGTGACTCCATTTGGCAGACACTGGAGTGGTTGCCATTTCCTCCTCCAGATTATTTGACAGATGAAGAAACTGTGGCAAACAGGGTTAAGTAACTTTCCCAGGTCACACAGCTAGTAAGTATTTGAAGTCAGATTTGAACTCAGGAAAATCAGTCTTCCTGACTTCAGTCTGGGGCTGTATTCACTGTGCCAGATCTAACTTCAAATCCTTCCTTAGACACTACATATGTGACCCTGGGCACCTCTTTAGACCTCTGTTTCCTCATCTGCACAATAAGGAGAGGGAACTTGAATTGGATGATCTTCAAGGTCTCTTTTAGCTATAAATTTATGATTATATAACCAAGATTTTGCTTAGATTATGAGGCAGCAGGTATAAAGGGAGCGAAGAACTGAGGAATAGCATGAAATTGAACTTCATTTAGGGAAATTATAAATTATACAAGCAACAAGCATTTATTTTGAGCCTACGACACGTTAGGTGTCCAGGTGGATTAGCACCTCTGGCGTGAGGGCTTGCTGAGCCCTTTTCAGGGCTGCTCATCCACCTTTGGTGTCCACCTTTCACCCAACTGGCATCACCTCCAAGAAGTTGTAGCATGTCTAGCAGACATGCCCTGGTAAACTGTCTGGGACTAAACCAGGTTAATGGTAATTCGATAAACCTCAAACCCATCAGTGAGTTAGGGGGCTGACTACCCCATGCATGTGAAGACTTCCTTGGGCAGAATGGGTGGATGGGAACAACTTGTCCAGTGGAGCTATGGAGAAGAGACACTGAAGATACTAAGGTGATGACCACTGCCTCCGGGCCCATCGTCAGAACTCTGGACTTTTTGAATGACTCTGAAGAGAGAGCAATGCTGATGACTTGGTGCAACTCTGCCTTGCCTAAATCCAATTCAACCATGAGTCAAGACAACAACTGTGATATCATCGGTCTTCTTTGAAAATGAAGTACAAACAATACTATATGTTAAGTATAGGGCACAGTGGATGTAGTGCCAGGCCCAGAGTCAGGAAGACCTGAGTTCAAATTTGACCTCATACACTTATTAGCTGTGTGATCCTGGGCAAGTCACTTCACCCTGTTTGCCTCAGTTTCCTCATCTGTAAAATGATCTGGAGAAAGAAATGGCAAACCACTCCGGTATTTTTGCCAAGCAAACCCCAAAGGGGGCCACAAAGAGTTGGACCCAATAACAACAATAAATAATATATTAGGTATTAAGAATACAAACAGAAAAATGAAATAGTCCCTGTCCTCAAGAAATTTTCTCCTTCCCTTCCACAGGTCCTAGAGCCTTCCAATGTAGGATTACCTTCCATTTATTCCATAGGTATATGTGGTGTCCCCATTACAGTGTAAACTCCCTGAGGACAGGGACAGTTTTGGCCTTAAAAAAATTTCCCTCAGGAAACAATTTTCCACTGTGAAAGTTATTACAGTGTAAGTACTTAATACAAAATCATTGATTGTTCCTGTCAAGAGAGACAACAAGTACATGCAAAATAAATATGAGGAAATTTCAGAGAGAAGACACTAGCAGCTGCTGGGGGTGGTTGGGCAAGGTTTCACGGAGGAGGAGATGGTTTGAGTTGAGCTTTATGGAGAGAGCTAGAATTCCTAGGAGGTGGAGGTGGAGAAGGAAGTAACAGAAAGAGACAAAGAGTCCTAGTAGCCAGTGGTAAATAGTCTGTGGGTAATGGGAGCCCAGCCCTGCACTCAGAGGCTCAAGAGGAATTCAGGGAATCCTGGGAAAAAAACTGCATTCACACTGAGTGATGCCCATGAAGGATTTCTCTGTCCTGTGCCAGGGAGGGTAATCTCCTCGTGGTGTATATAGCAAAACTGTTGTCAGGAATTGGCAAATGCTTGTGAGAAAACAGGTGCACCTTGTGAGAAAATTGAGCCAAGAATAGACTGTGACAGAGAATATGCTGGATGCAGTGGGGAGGGAGCGAGGGGAAGGACGGGAAGAGGAGAAAAGTGTGAAGAGTCCATGGAGGGAGAGAAAGGAAATGTTTGGAAGGGAGCAATCATAGACTCTTAGTTTCAGAGATTTTGAGTTGGAAGGGACCCTAGAGGTCACTGGGGCTAACCTCATTTTACAGATGAGGAAACTGAGGCCCAGTGAGGCTCAGTGACTTGCCCCTCTGGGTGCTCATCTGGTCAGTGTCTGAGGTGCATTTAAAACCCAGGCCTTCCTACCTCTACATCTACTTCTCCATGCTGTCCCCACTACTGAAACCATAATGCCTTTTATGATGCCACCTCCGTCAGCCCAGGGTCCCTGTCATTAGGGAAGAAGGAGGCTTTTTGATTGAGAGAGGAGGAGCCACTACACCTGAAGACAGTGAGCTCACTGTGTGTGATACCTGCATATTTTGGAATGGAGTTCAGGGAAGGCACTGGTTCTAAGAATCTGAACTATTCCTGAGGAAAGGAGGTGTCTAGAGTTACCCCTAGCAAGGTTTGATAACAGGTAGAAAATACCACTATGGACTCAATATCCCTTCCTTCCCATCTCCTAATAGACATATATTAATCCAGGTGAAATCACATTGAAATGAACATCAAAGCAACCTCAAAAAGGAATGAGAATTCAATTCATTTGGGCAAGTGGATCAAATGGCTACTGTGTGCTAGGTGCCTATACTAGACACTGGTGATGCAAAAATCAAGTTACAATTAGGAAGCCTGAGCAGGGTTGGGGAGATGAGAAGGGTCATTCCCAGACTTGGCCTTGTGTACCATATGGGAACTTAAGAGGTGACTGTGTGGGTCTGGGTGTGTGCCACAGGCCATTTTTAACAACAGCTGTTGCAGTCATTCCTCCCTCCTGCTTCCTTCTCCCATCACTGTCTAGGCCAGTAGGGCAGGGGCTGGGGTGGGCAAAAAACAGTGTTCTTCTCTGTAGACTGTCTGGGCTGCAGCTCTGGCCATTAGTGAGATGCCGAAGCAAATTCTAGGCAAGAACACAAACCCTCTTCCCAGACTGGAACATATAGATAGAGAAATAGGGATAGATATGTAGATATAGATACACACACAAATCACTACACCTGTAGAAATATTCATGTATGTATACATATACACACACACACATATATAAATAGACACACACTGAGAAAAGCCAGCCAGGCTTCCTGTCACAGAAATAATTTTTGCAGTCCAATAACTATTTTGTCATTTGGGACAGATTCTTTTCCAACAGTCTTGGGAACCACAGCTAGAATGAATAACTTTTCTGTTTTTCTCTAGATCCTGTTGATGACATGATTCTCTATGAGATCTGCTCAGTCTAGATGTTTTCAGGAGGAAGCTTAAATTGGATATGTCAGTGTGGTTTATTTGACATCACCTGTTTCTCTTCTCCACTGATGGACAGACTTGTTAATAATATGGATTATTTCTTAGACAATTTGTTGTTTTTTTAAAAATAGACTTGAATTGATACCTTTTTTCTTAAAAAACAATTACCTTGGTTTCCCTCTTTATCCTTCCCCTCCTAGAGAGTCATGAAAAAAAAAATTTAAAGATGAAGAAAAGAAAAACATTCATCAGAACTGATCAACACATCAAAAAAATCTGATGTCATATGCAATTTTTCACATTCATGGACTCCCCCTGCCTCCCCAACAAAAGAGTAGTGGGAGGTAGAGGCAAAGAATTTGACAAAGATGTCTCTACTGGGGACCAAGCTGCCTGAGTTTTGGATTATCCCCCCTCTTCTGGATTTCTAAGCATGGCTGTCTCAGAAAAGGTACCTTAGATTTGAAATGGAGTTGTAATATATTTATATTATTTAATAGTATTATTCTATAATTTTAAAATAATTTTAATACATATAATACTTAAATTTAAATATAATTTTATATGTATAATTTTATAATAAATAACAATAGAAATTTGGAAACAGGGTTACCACTCCTTAGGGGGCAAAACTGAAACAATCAGGGAAGGGGAATAGTAACCTGGGGTGCAATTGGGGAGTGCTGAATAAAAATAAGGGAGGAGAGGAAGCATAAGAAAAAAAGAGAAGATAAGAAAAATATGAAAAACTGTTCATACATGTTTTATTTTTTGTGTAACAGAATTAAAGTCATAGTGATTACATTACTTTCCACATAACCACAGAAAATGCAAGTTATAACTGATCAGTGGTCAAGTCTTCTGACAGGTCTTAACAAGCAAGTGTTGGCAGCAAGTGTGTCCCACACTGTCCAGAAGTCCAGCATGCATTAGGCAGGAATATGAGCATGTAATGACTTATGATACTATCAGGTTACATGATGCAATATTGTATCATCTAAATTTCAATGCAGGGAAAACCCCCCACAAATTTATAATAAATTATTAAATATAAGATGTCATTTAAAAATATATATTTTCTATTTTTTTGAAATGATGCAAATTTCAAAAAAAATTGAAAGGTTGAAGAAGGACACTGAGTAATTTTTTTCAAAGGTAATGGGAGGGCAAATAAGTTTGGAAACCTCTGTATTATTATATAGAGATGTAGCTTACAGGGACAGCCAGGTGACATAGAGCTTAGAGCACTGGGCCTAAAGTTGGAAAGACCCTAGTTTAAATCTGTCCTCAGATACTTACTAGCTGTGTGATTTTGGTGCAAGTCACTTCACCTCTGTCTGCCTCAGTTTCCTTAACTGTCAAATGGAGATGATAAAAGCACCCACTTCCCAGGGGTATTGTAAGGATCATATGAAGTAATATTTATAAAGTGCATAACATTGTTCCTAGCCTAAAATAGGCTCTTAATAAATGTTTATTTCTTTCCTTCCTTACCTTATCCTCATGAGTTTTTTGCTGTACTCTGGAAGCCCCAGGATTAGAGATCTACAGATAGAAGGGACCTCAGAGGCTATCTAATCAATGCCCTTACTTTATAGTTGTGGAAACTGAGGCATAAAGAGGCCTAAAGTCACACAAGTATTAAGTATCAGAGATGGATTATGAACCCAGGCCCTCTGACTCAAGAGCCAGAGTGACTCATCAGATTTACTCCTCTGGGAACACACTCTGTTTTTTTTAAATAGATAAGGAAACAGAGGCCCAGAGAGTCAATTTAATTCACTGAACCCCTGTTACGCATCAGGCAGGCACTGTGCTAAGTGCTGGAGATACAAAGACAAAATTCACAAACTCTTCCTTCCTTCAAGAAGCTTACATTATACTTAGGGGACCCAATATAGACACAGACAAATCCATATAAAGTATATTAAAGCAAAACAAAGTAATTTCAAGGGAGTGCTACTTACTTGGGAGGGGGCAACATTGAAGGAACAGGTAAGGAAAGACTTTGAACCTCTGTCTTCACATTCAGTACTCTTAGATTTCCTTTCCCCTATTCCCTACTTTTCTTTCCCAGTTAGGGAAGATAGTCACCTTGTTTTGGCCTAGCCTGAAACAAGGTGACTTTAGCTCCCTACCTCAGCACTGTCTAATCCACCAGTAATCCAGACTAACTGCCTGGGGTGACGGGGAATCCTCATTAACAGATCAGGGAAAACCATGCTTTTCCAGGGTGTTCCCTCTAGTGCTTCAGAGGAGCATATGTGAGGATCTGGGTTCCACTCTGAAGGAGGAAAATGAAAGAGAGCCTTTGTGGTACTGCCAGGGTGGAACCCTGAGGGGCCTCAGCAAGAAGGGAACCTGGAGCACCTGTCTCTGTGCAACACACTAAGCTTAGTTTTGCCCCAACTTCTGCAGGGCTGCACCTTGTGAGGAAACTGATCCAAGGTCATTGGTCTCTAAGGCTGAGAATGTACGTGCCCTCCCCAGTCCAGCTCCAGGAAGTTTGCTGTGTGCTTGTTTTAAGTGTATTATTAAACTGTAATCATACTCTGCACAGAGCCAGCCAAAGCAGTGGCTATTTATAGAGAGGTGAAGAAAGCTGACTCAGACAGGAGCTGACTTGGGGTTTAGCGAGGGAGCTTGGCTTCCTGGCTGCCACCTTGGCCTGCAGTCCCAAAAGGCTAGAGGTTAGAGAGAGAGAGAGAGAGGAAGAGAGGGAGAAGAGGAAAGGAGAGAGAGGGGGGAGGAAAAGGGGAGAGGGAGAGAGAGAGACAGAGAGAGAAACAGAGAGAGAGAGAGAGACAAAGACAGAGAGAGTGAGACAGAGACAGAGACGGAGGTGGGGGGCGGGGGCGGTGGAGGGAGAGAGAGAGAGAATGAGAACAAGCCTGTTTTCTTTGTTCCTTCCCCTCCTGGGGTAAGAGTCAGCATCAAATTCTATTTTACAACATTGGAAGTTGAAACCTGAAGCAGTTTGGATTAAAGCAACATTTAGCCGTCTTCCTGGTCTCCAGAGAGGCTCAGAGCCCTGAGGACCAAACTGCTGGACTGTCGATAAGCAGGCTTCACACTGAAAGGGTTTGGAAACACCATTCCCAGGGCTGGAGAGACACACCAGTTTGACATCCCCTTGCTTCTGGAAGCCCTTAGCATGCTGGTGCTTCCCTTATTAGCACAACACTGTAAATCCATCCTAGAACTGGAAGAGACCTCAGAGGTCAGCTAGCCCAACCCTCTTATTTTACAGATGGGTAAATCGAGGCACAGAGCAGTTAAATGACTGACCTAAGCACAAACTGGCACTAGAAACAAAGGTGGTTTTGAGCTTAGGATCCTTTGCTTCTAGAGTCAATGTCGTTTGGTCCGTTCTCTGTCCTGGTTGGAGCACATCTGGAGTATTGTGTCTAGTTCTAGCAGACTACATTGTAGGAAGGATACTGATAAGCTGGGTGGCATTCAGAGGAGGGCAGTTAGGATGGTAAAAGGCCTTGAGTCCTTAACATACGAGAATCAGTTGAAGAGAGAAGACTCAGAGAGGACATAGTAACAGTAATGACAGCAACGAGCATTTACATGGCACCTAACTCTGTGCCAGGCTCTGTGCTAAGGGCTTTACAAATGATCTCATTCAATCCTTGGAATAACTCTGAGAAGTGTTATTAGTATCCCAATTTTACAGATGAGGAAACTGAGGCAAACAGAGGTTAAAGTGATTAGCCCAGGGTCACATAGCTAATAAGGGTCAGAGACCCAATTTGAATTTGGCACTCTAAGCCAGGCACTCCATCCGTTGAGCCAGATGGTAGGACACGATCATCATCTTCAAGTGCTGGGAGGGCTGGCATATGGAAATATAATCAGATTTGTTCTGTCTCGTCCCAGAAGTCAGAGCTAGAAATAACAGAGGGTCCAGTTGAGGCTTAACGGTAAGAGAAATTTCATGAGCGTTGTTGATGTTGAGTCAGTTCGGTTGTGTCTGACCCTTTGTGACCCCATCTGGGGTTTTCTTGGCAAAAATACTGCTGCGGTTTGTCATTTCCTTCTCCAGCTCATTTGACAGATGAGGAAACTGAGATTAAGAGTATTAAGTGACTTGTCCAGGGTCACTCAGCTAGAAAATGAACTCTGAAAGATGGGTCTTCCTGACTCCAAGCCTGGCACTCCACGCACTACGGCACCACCTAGTAGCCCCTGATAACCCTGAGAGCTCTCCAAAAGAAGCAATGGCAGCCATAGGAAGTAGCGCATTGTTCCTCTATGGAGTTCTTGTTGCACAGGTTCCGTAATCCCTTGTTGGGTATATTGCAAAAAGCAATAATTCTTCAGGTACAAAATGAACTAGGTAGCTAGTGGGATGACTCTAACTTTTGGATATGGTGAAATTTGGGTCAGGAACCATCTGTCTGACCCTGATGTTCTAATGGTGATTGTCAGGAATGAGAGCGGGGGATGTAAAGAAAAATGTGATAGCCAGAGGTGAGAGGTAAGACTCTGAGGGGACAGGAGGGCAGCTGGGAGGAGCTAGTGACCGGAGAAAAAGGGTTTTTCATTTTTCTAAAGTCCAGTGCATTTTGAAGCAGTTAGGTGGTGCAGTGGATAAAGTACCAGACCTGAAATCAAAAAGATCTGAATTCTAATCCTGCCTCAGATACCTACTCGCTGTGTGACCCTGGGCAAGTCACTTCCCCTCTGTTTGCCTCAGTTTCCCCTTCTGTAAAATAGGGATAATAACTTCATTTATATCTGCAGATTGTTGTGAGGACCGATGAGATAATAGTTGTACAGCACTTAGAACATTGCCTGACATATATAGCAAGTGCTACGTAAGCATTAGGACATATGATTTTTTGGGGAACACATCTGTTTCTTCTTTTAGACTTGCTACCCTGAAGTATTGCAAAGAGGTAGGAAAGAGCTCTGTTCTTACTGTCAATATAGGGTCAAATCCTGACCCTCCTGCTTACTCTTCTATATGACCATGGGCAAGTCGCTATGCCTCTCTAGGCCTCTCAGTTTCTTTTTTTGTAGAATGATGAGGATAGACTAAGGGGCCCGTGAGGTCGCTTCCAACTCTAAATCTATGATCCTATGAGATATTAGGAGACCTCGGGAATTAATCAATCCACAAGCATTCATACAGAGCTACAAGCTGGTGGTGCAAAGAAATGTTAAAAACAGGTCCTGCCTTCAAGGAGGTTACATTTTGATGAGAGAGACACATGTAAATAAATAGATACATGCAAGATACCTAGACAGCAGATGGAAGTTAGCCTCAGAGATACAGTTTCTAGCTGCTGGCGTAGGAGGTAGGGTACAGGAAAGGCCTCCTGCAGAAAGTTTTCCCTCTTAATTCTCCTGCCTTCACTCTATTATTTATCCTGCATATAACTTTGTTCATATTTGAATGCATGTCATCTCCCCAATAAGACAAGTTCCTTGAGGGTTGAGACTGTCTTTACCTCTTCTTGTATCTCCAGCCCTTAGGACAGTACCCACCACATAGTAGGCACTTAATAAATGTTTATTACTCTATTGATTGGTAACTCTCTTTCCTAGACTACTATTTCACAGGGACTCATCTCACTCTTCAACTCATTCGACTTCTCACTAGCTGACCTGCCCTAAAATGGATACCTTTCCCCCACTTCGTTTCTGGTTACCCCTTTATACATTGTTTTCACCTGTTGGAATGGAAGCTTCATGAGGGTAAGGACCATGTTATTTACCTATAGTTCTTTCCGAACTGTTTAGCACAGTTCCTGGCATTTAGTAAACAATAAAGGTACGACCTGTCTCCCTATCTACCTACCTAGCTCTGCTGTCGATCTAGAAATGCCTAGATTCAGCAGCTGATGGAGAAAGGCCTGATGGTTTCTTCAGACAGGATATATGTAAGAATGTAGCCAAGAATCACACTAGACCAAAAAGTAGGAAAGGCAAGACCACAGATCCATGGAAAATTTTCTAACAGCTCTCAACAAGGAACCCTAAAGCTTTTCCCAACTATTTTTCAATTATCCTCAATAGTTTTCAATGATAGGGGCAGCGCCTCTTAGTAGATGAAAAACTGACCTCTAAGTCAAGAAGACCTGGTTTCAAGTCTTTCTTTTGACATGTAAGTAGTGACTCTGTGATCTTGTGCAGGGCGCAAGTCCCTTCACCTCTCAGGACTCTCAGGTAACTCTCTGACAGCAGAGAAGCTGTCAACCTGCATTAAGAAAGGGAGTTTCCCAAACCAATGAAATCCCCAATTTATATTCCCATGATAATTCCTCACAGCACTATTAAGTAGGTCGTGAAAATATTAGAATCCCCAACTGTCAGATGAGGAAACTGAGATTCTTAAAGGGACGTGACGGGCCTCCTGCATTTACAGGATCCCAGACAATTTCAGATCTGGCAGAAAACAAAGTAGCTCTCTGGTCCAATGCACATTTGACCAAAAAAAACTTATTTGATAACATATTTGACAAGTGGTCATGAGGCCATTTAAACCTGTATATCAATGTTTGATCTGCTGTCTCATGTTATTTTGCCTGCCCTGAGATTGGCATTACACACACTAGTATATGCATACACGTAATTAAATTTCTACCATTCACTGATGCATAAAATAGCCAGCACCGAAGACCTCCGGTGATAGGGAACTCACTACTTCCTTCAGCAGCCTTGAGTGAAAGACTAAAGGGCAGCTGAATTTTCACTATGTTGGTTATACAAGATCATAGCTACAAGGGGCCTTTGAAGGCATCTAGTCTAACCACCTCCTTTTACAGATGGAGAAATCAAGGCCCAGAGAGTTTAAGAGATTTACCCAAGGTCACACAGGTAGTAAGTGAAAGAACAGGATTTGAACTCTCTTCTTTTGACTATAGATCCTTTAGTCTTTCTCCTGGTTGGGGGAAGGTGGGGGCAAGGGGTCAATGCTAGGAATATACTTAGGTCCCCATTAGTGTGAATAATGAATCCTGTAATGTGGTTTCATTATTTGAATTTTTACTGTATAATTTCTGGAACCAATGACTGTATTTAACATAATTATAACTTCAAATTGTAGGAATGCAAATACATGAAACCATTTCACAGGACTCATTATTTGCACTAATGGGGACCTAGAGGTAAGACCTCACTCTTCACCCAAGTCTTAATGCTATTTCCAGAGCCCCATATTATTATAAGATAGTCACCTGCCATCATCTAACTGTGAGGCTGAAATAGAGGTGTGATGATAAAGTAATGAGAATCATCGCTTGTGTGTATGTGTGGTCTTTAAAAATAAATGTTGCTACTTTCTGATATCACCATGTGCTACTCTGAATGTGCTATGCCTCTTTAAATGCTCATTAGAAAGCTCCTGATCAGAGAGGAATCCAGGCTGGTCCTTGTGATTGGGTCCTTTGATCAATCACCTTTTTTTTTCCCTTTGTCCTGCTCTAGAAACAAATAACATAATAGCATTAGTTTCTAAAGGGCTTGTGGGAAGCTGCCAGGCTGCAGACAGCTGTCTCTTCTCCTCTTAGTCAAAGTTCAGTAATTTTCACTGTACCTTAAACTAGGTCACTGTAGCAGGGCCTTAACTCGCAACCTGGCAGGGTCAGGCTGTGTCTATTTCTTAATATGCTTGTCTTGGGAAATGGATTCTATTTCACCTTTGGAGTGGGGAGGGGGTGTGTGTGTGTGTGTGTGTGCGCGCGTGCGTGCGTGTGTGTGTGTGTGTGTGTGTGTGTGATGGGGGGAGATGGTGTGTGTCTCCTTCACTCTTCGGGGAGGGCCATTTTTAGACCAGTGAGTGGGGAAGAAAAATCATCTAGGCCAAAAATAAACCCTTTCTGCAGTAAGCAGGGTTTGAAACTGGACTGATATGCTCCAACTATTTTTTTTAACCAAACTGGCATTTCAGGGTGTAAATAGCAGCTCAGGCTGTTTTCCCTAGGACTGACAACAGGGCTGGGCTTCCTATATAGATGGGGCCCTGTGACACTGGGAAAAATGGAAATGTCACTTAGGAAAGCTTGCCCTGGAGCTCATGAGATAAGGCCTCAGTCCCTCAGTCAGTGTTCAGGTCTGGATTGTATCTTCCAGGGTAGGCTGCTCTAGGATCCTCTGTAAATACAAAGACAGCTCTTCTAAAGGAGCACAACAAAGGAAAAACAGGATGAACCCTGTACATATACACTGAGCTATTTGGGGGACAAAGCAGAAGATCGAAGGAATTGGAACTAGATGGGACCTCAGATGTATAAACTAACAAAGGAGCAAACTGATGCCTGGAGGGGAAATGATGTTCTCCAGGTCACCCAGATTTGTCAGCAGCAGAGCAGGAATTCAAACCCAGATATTCTGGTTCTTTTTACAAGACCATAGCTGCCTCCAAGACAGGGATCCTTGAAATTTTTGTGGATGGCATGGACCTCTTTGACAGTTGCATAACACCTATGAACCCTTTGTCACAGTAAGGTTTTTAAATGCATAAAAATACATAGGATTATAAAGAAAACCAGCTATATGGAAATATAGGGTGTCCCAAAAGTCTTAGTGTGATTTCAAGATATAGAAGCTTTCAAAGCTTCAAACCACTAAGACTTTTGGGACACCTTGTATAGTAATCAAAATATCAAATTACTAAACAATTATTCAAAACATTTTAAAAACAACTTCACAGACCCCAAGTTAAGAATTCCAGTCTATGGAGTTCCAAGTGCCAGAGTCTTCCTCCCTCTTCTTTCTCTTCTTTCCTTCTTTCCCTTACCCTCCACTCTTCCGATGTACCTTCTCCATTTGCTGATGCTCTGACCTGCCCCTGTGGCTCCAGCCTTCTATCCCGGCACTTAGCTGAGGAGAAACTTTGACAAACTTCCATTAAAGGAAGCCCGGATGAAGAAGCATCTCAAAATATGTGAGGTGGGGAGTTTGCTATTCGTGGGACTACAGGTTTCTGCAGCATTTCTACACCTGCTGAAGTCAGTCAGGGGCTAAAGTAAATAGAGTGTTGAACTTAGAGTCAGGAAGACCTGAGCTCTAACTTTCTAGCTTAGGGACTGAGGGTAAATCAGAACTTTTGGGACCCTCAGTTTTCTCAACTGTAATAAATAAGTAGTAACTGAAGAGTTTTTCTGAGGTTCAAATACGTATATGTACGTGTGTGTGTGAATATCTTTGCAATCTTTACCTCCCCGGAGCCCCCAAGCTCTTCAATAGACTTTAAATTTATAAATTTAAATTTATCTGACTTTACTAGATCAACTGCTGAGTTGCATTGGTGAAGGGGATATTCCAAAGTAGGAGTTCCCCACATCTTTGAAATCACGAGGAATTGATAGCACAAAGGGAAAATAATGAAAGTCTGTGGTGGTTCCTGTTGTTTGTTATCTTAAGAGGAGACCTACATGGAGCCTTATTCCTATTTGACATGTTAAAAAATCATGAAACATCTATCATGGCCCCAGACCATGACTGTATGGAGCTTTAAGGTCAAGTCCATTCCCACATTAGGTCTCTCCTTGTTTACTGTCAGTCAAGAGGAGAGAAACAGTATAATCTAGTAAAAACAGAGCTGTGTTCATCTTAGCTGGCAATTTCTCACTACTTATCTTTGAGAGAACAAATGGACTTTGGCCGCCTATCTTTCCAACCAGGTTGCTTACCTAATCTGTCCCTTGTGTCTCTGGCATGAAATAAGCAAGGTGTCAGCCAGAAAATAGCCCTTTTTTATGACCTGCCAAACAACCCCTAGTGGAAATGATGCTAGCTTCACTCCACAAGGCCTCATCCATCAATCAGTGGGTGTTTGCTAACCTGCTGCACTGTGTTCAACCCCCCTCACATCTAGACATGGTGCCTTTTCAGTCTTTTTTCCTGTTATTCCCCTTCATACACTTTCCCCTTTTTACAGATAAGGAAACTAAGTCAACAGAGATTAAATGACTTACACAGGGTCATATAGCCAGTAAGTGTTCAAGGTCAGATTTGAACTCAACCACCTAGTTGCCAGTGCTAGAATCCCTAGCTGCCTTTGAAACACAATTCAAGTCCACCCTCCCACACAGGACCTTTCCGGACCTCCCTCTCCCTCAGTTATACTATTCTTTCTTTTGAAAATATTTTGTACTGCTTTGTATATACTTTGCATTTACTTGCTTGTGTATATGTCATTTGTTCCAAATAGAATATAAGGTCCTTAAGGACATGATTTGGGCTGGTTTTGTCTTTGTATCTCTAGCACTTTGTATCACCTTTGTGCTTAATTGATTTGTTCATTTGAATTGAAATGAAATTAATAGGGGGCATCTAGGTAGTACAGTAGATAGAACACCAGCCCTGGAGTCAGGAGGATCTGAGTTCAATTGTGGCCCCAGATACTTCTAGCTATGTGACCCTGGGCAAGTCACTTAATCTGGATTGCCTCCCCCACAAAAAAGAAAAAGAAACTAATAGAACTGATAGCCAGGCTGGAGAAGAGGTAGAGTGAGTGAAACAAACGAGCTTGAGAAAATCTGCCTCTTCTACCTTTTAGAGGAAATGGGTCATGAGCATCATCTCTAGGATTGACTCCTGGCAGCTGTTTCTAGCAAAACTCACCATCAGCTATTGATGGATAAAGTAGTGTAGGAGAGATTATAATGGTAAAAAATAGGCCCAAGTAATAGAAGGAAAAATGGTTTTGCATTTGAGATGAGGAGATGGTCACAAATAGTATTAGTCGGCTAGGTCGAGAGTTTCCATTATTAGCTCCTGAGCCCTTCCCTCATTGGCCAACAAGCTCTGTTCAATGACCTCTAGCAAAAACAGGTCCCACTCATGAGATAAGGGGAGCTTGATAAAAGCTTTCTATTAACAGCCTCTCCAGATAACAGGAACCACTGATATGTGTGGGACAACTTGGCTCTCTCTGTACACACAAATTTAGCACCAAGTTTTCCAATAGAATCACTTAAGGGGCATAATGTAGTGGAATGACTGGACTAGGAGACAGAAGGACTGGGCACAGATCCCAGCTCTGCCTTTAATTTGCTACGTCACTGTGGGCAAGTCACTCCACCGCTCAAGCCCTCAGTTTCCTCATTTGTAAAATGAGGTTATTCCTCTCAGTTTTAACTTTGAGTTTGAAATCCACCATTAGGTAACTCAAATAGAGAATTTATTATTTGATACTTCTAGAGCTCTCCTCTGATAACTCATTGGGGCATAGAAGTGACCATGGTTCTTGGAAGCTAAGCCAGGATAATGGAAGCTTTGTTAAGTTCTAAGAAATCAGAAAAGCTTCAAGTATGGACTTGCTGATAGACTATATGTATCTATCATTCAAGAACCAACCTAGTAAAGTACAAAGGGGGTCTGCAATGGGGAGATATATGGGGGTTAGCTATAGCAACTTATTAAACTGTCTTGTCCAGCAAAGAGTGTGACCTATATCCATGGAGTGAGCATCATTTGGGATGAGATCATGCATCCCAGTGCCATTTTTGGTCCATTGGGCAGATAGCTTTGCCTACTAAACTTCCAAGTAAAACATAAACAAAATCTCATAAATTCGTCAACTTAGGGCAGAGGCTATCTAACCCAATCCTCTCATTTTATAGAGGGGGAAACTGAGGCCAAGAGAAGTTAAATGAATTGTCCAAGGAATCTTAGATTTAGAGCTGAAAGTTACCCAAGGGGTCATGTAGTCCCTGACTTTATTTTACAAATGAGGAAAGTGAGACCCAGACAGTTTACATAACAGATCTAGAGTCACACAGCTAATAAGAGACTGATTTAGCCTTAGAACCTAGGTTTCCTAACTCCACGTCCAGTGCACTATCTACTATACCATACTGCCTTTTGTGTTCTTGGAAAACTTTGGAAACCTACATAATAATTGCTTACCCAAATATCAGCAAGCCACTTTCTTAATAAGGTAAAGGACAGCCATGCTGCTGTCCCCTTACCTTTGTTTGTTTCCTGAGCTAGCATAGCTGGCATGCCCTGACCTTCTGCCAAACCAAATGGACAACATCTAAGGCAGCAGGTTCCTCATGTTGAGTATTCACCTGGATTATCTTGAATTCAGCTGACAGCATGACTTTTCCCCATACCACCAAGGAGTTAACATTTTTTTGCCCTGCTTTCCTGGTGACTAATGCATTGTGTGTGTCAGAGATCAGTGAAGCAAGAGACTGACAGTCAATGTGGGAAGTGGATGAGATTTCAGCTCTCCTTGTAACACCTTTGATGGGTACAATGCATAAGGAAAGGGATTGTTGATGCCTCTGTGGTAGCCAGGGTTGCATAATTTTGTCTTGAATGCCTGCTTCTTCCTTTGCTCCGTGGCTTGCGCATCACATGACTTAAAGTGGATCTCCCTTTCCAGCTTGTTTGGGATCAGGATAAAATGGTTTATAAATAGCCCCTTTCAACGGGTACTTCGGTTCTTGAGCACATCCCATCACTTTGAAAAATGACCTGTTTTGCTGGAACTGCAATTGATAATGAATGACCTCCCCAAATCACATGGATTCTCTGTACATTTTTCTTTGTTTTGAGGGCCTCCAGAAAATATACATGGTGTCCTGGCCAGCTCATCCCTGCCCATCATAGAGTCATTGTGGCCTAGCAGACCCAATTTTGGCATAAGAATTGGGAGATCTGACTTTCAAATTTTGCACAATATCATATTTTGAGATCTGCCACAGAGACACTTAATACATTTTTTATGTTTGATTAATTGATAGGATCACAAACTTAGAAGGGATTCTACGGGTCAGAGGATCATAGATTTTGAGCTTGACAGAACCTCAGAGGTCAGTCATTCCAGAGGTATCAAGTACAGTGGGTTAGGCAAAACTCTGAAAGCAGATTAAAATGTAATTGGGAAATACTTTTTTTAAATGCAACATAGACAAAATTACATTTTAAAACTAAATCAATATTCAGTCCACAGGGGCCCCCATTTCTATTTGAGCTGGACACTACGAATCTAGTCCAATTCTTTCATTGTACAGAAGAAGAAAATGAACCCCAAAAAAGTTAATTGATTGCTCAGGGCTGTGATGTCATTGTTCAGTCATTATAGTTGTGTCTGACTCTCCATGTCCTCATTTGGGATTTTTTTTTTTAGCAAAGATACTGGAGTGGTTTGCCATTTCCTTCTCCAGCTCATTTTATAAGTGAGGAAACTGAGGCAAACAAAATTAAGTGACTTGCTAGTAAGTGTCTGAGGCTGTATTTGAACTCACAAAGAAGAGTATTCTTGATTCCAAACCCAGTGCTCTATCCACTGCACATAGAATTAAAACCAGGAGATATCTCTGAGGCCATCTGGTTCAATTCCTTCAGTTTACAGTTAAGAATATTGAGCCCCAGAGAAATTCCGTGGCAAAGTAATATTGTCAGAGGCCGTGTTTGACCCCAGGTCCTCCAACTCTAAATCCAGTGTTCTTTCTACTGTAATGTTCTCTAGTCCAATCTCCTCATTTTACAGATGAAGGACCCAGAGCCCTAAAAGGTGAAGTGAGTCACTCCAAGTCACACAGGCATACGCTATCCATGATTGTGGTTCTTCATGACAGTAATGGTGATGGATTCTCTTCTTAGGGCTGTCTGCTTCCTTTCTGGGTGACCTTAGGCAATATTTCTTTTTTTTTCCCTTTCCTGTGAGATGGTTTAGCTCCTCTTCATGAAGAATGAGGAGAGTAATATGTGCCCCAGAGGGAGACAGAAAGGATCACTGAGCTGAGAGTTGCAAGATGTTTGGCGGACCCTTGTTCCTAAATAAATACACGCGATCTATTTAACTGCCTTCATTACTCTCTCGGATTTAAGGATACTCAGTCCAGTGGTTTATTAACTAGAATGGAGTGGAGCAGTACTGCGGATGCTGTGAGCCATGAACCAACAGGACTTGGCTGGTCTTAGTTTCAGAAATCTGGTTGCTACAAGTCATACTTTGAGTGAGAAGAAAGGGGGACTGGGGGTGGACTTTGGGGATTTGGGAGTACATAGAGAGGGATGGAGAGGAAAGATGGAGGAAATTGGGATCTGGGGGAAGCATACTAAAAGATGGAGGTAGAGACACCACTTCAGGTCATCAGCATGGTTCTACTTGAAGGTCATAATGTATTTATCAGATAAATAAAGGCCCCACAAACAACTTATACAGCATAGGATTGATTATTTCCTCCCCACTTCATCTGACTTTTATACTTTCTTATTTCTTTCATGGATACCACCATCTTTCCAGGTTTACAAGCTTAGATTCTTCCGTGTCACCTTGTTTTCCCTCACTCCCCTCCCCAAATCTATTCAGTTGCCAAATATTATCCATTCTACTTCTAAAATATCTCACAACTATTCCCTTCTTTATACTAGCACAACCAGCTCCCCTCCAAAAGCCTCTCATTTGGCCTCTCCCTTCCAGTCTCTATCCTCTCTACACACCCTCCTCCCCTCAGCAGCCAAATGGATATGTCTGTAGCACAAATCTTATGCTCAAAAAGCTTCAGGAGTCCCCCACAGCCCTTGGGATAAAATAGAAATTCCTCTCTTTGTCGGTTGAAGCCTTTCATAATCTGGCTCTAGTAGTAATTATACAGCTAACATTTTTATAGCATCTACTTTATGCCAGGCACTTTACAAATTTTATCTCAATGGATCCTCACAGCCACCCTAGGAGGCAGGCACTATTATTCACCCATTTTATAAATGAAGAAACCATGACAAACAAGGGAGAAATGACTTTCCCAAGATCATATATGAAATAAGTGTCTGAAGTTAGATTCAAACTCTCTGAGTCCAGATCAAGCACTCTATCCACCGAGCCACCGAGCTATTCTAATCTAATCTGATATCACATTACTACTAGGTGTCACAGAGGATAGGGCGATGGGCTTGGAATCAGGAAGGCTCCTTTCCATGGGTTCTAATCGAGACTCAGACATTTATTAGCTGGGTGAACCTGAGCAAATCACTTAACCTTCTTTGCCTCAGTTTCTTCATCAGTAAAAATGAGCTGGAGAAGGAAATAGTAAACTATTCCAGTATCTTTGCCAAGAAAACCCCAAATGGGGCTTCATGGAGAGTCAGACATGACTAAAATGACTCAACAACACATTACTTTTTGTTCCAGCCAAAATGATCTACTTGCTATTCCTTGCACACAACATTCAATCTTCTGCCTCTATACCTTTGCATATACTGCACCCCAGGTCCCCCCAAATACTCCCTCTCCTCACCCCTACCTCCTCTGTCTCTTAGAATTCCAAGCTTTCTTCAAAACTCAGTTCAAATGACACCTTCCACTTTGTACATATTCCTCACTTACATATTTGTGTGCATATTGTCTCTCACTCCTGACCCATGCATGGATACTATAAGTTCCTTGGGGGCAAGGACTATTTAATTTTCACCTTTGTATGTCCAGGGCCTAGCACAATGTAATAGCACACAGTAGGTGATTAATAGGGCAGGTAGGTGATGCAGTGTTGGGCCTGGAGACAATAAGATCTGAGTTCAAATCTGGCCTCAAACACTTAATAGCTCCATTACTCTAGTCAGGTCACTTAATTCTGTTTGCCTCTGTAAAATAAGCTGAAGAAGGAAATGGCAAACCTTAATTTATCTTTGCCAAGAAAATCCTAGATAGGGTCATGAAGAGGTAGACACAACTAAAAACAACTGAACAAAAGGTGCTTAATAAACACTGAAATGAATTTAATTGAAAGAGCTCAAGAATATGAGTGAAGCCTGAACATAACCCAGACTCTTTTAAGATGACTCTCATTTGCCTCCAGTATGAGGAAAGATTTCACCAGTATGGGAATTCCCTCAGCTATCATAGGTTGCCACTGAAAAATGAAGTGACTTTCCCTGGGGTCACACATCCGATAAGTGACAGAGCCTGGATTTGAACCTGTCTTCTTGATTCCAAATTCAGAACTTTAATACCAAGGGGAGTTTATTTTAACAGTTTATATGCAAAAGCTAAATTGAATTATTTTCCTGTCATATCGAAAGTAAAACTAAATACAGGGAGGGTAAGACATTGTATTTGGGTTTATCACATAGGATCTATGAAGGAATGAATGACAAAGCATTCAGTAGGCATTTACTATGTGCTAAAAACTGTGCTAAACACCAAGATAGAAAAAATAGAAATAGAAAAAAAATCCCTGGTCTCTAGGAGCTCTTTTTCTACTTAAGGAAGGCAACATACAACAAAAAATTCAGGTGCAGGTCAGATAGAAAGATCCAGATATGCTAAAGATTCTTTGGATGAGAGGATGGCAAGGCTCATGGATCTTCAGTTTAAGTGGGTAGGTGAGATGATAGTTCTGGGGGGTGGTCTTCAGGCCTTGGAGGTAAGGCAGATGGAAAGGCCTACTGGTTTCTCATCTCCCCAAAGCAAAGGAAGTTTTCACTGAGGGTCTATCATGTTAGTGATATAATATTCAAATTGAAATGGGGCCACCAGATACATATTGACTTAGAAAAACATATTAACATTATCTATGTTCTATTGTATTTTTATTTATTTTATTAAATATTTCCAAATCATATTATAATCTGGTTCTTCTGGGAGAGTTGTGGGGATTTAACCATCCGGGTCACTTGTTTGACTTCTCTGTGTTACCCAACCCTAGACTGGGAAGTCTGGATTTCTGGGATGTCCATCGGAACAGGGGCTGTCTTTTGTCTTTCTTTGTATGCCAACACTTAGCACGTAACACTTGGGATGTAGTAGGTGCTTAACAAATGCTTATTGATTAATTAAGGAACAAGTGATATAATGACAACTCACATTTACTCTATAGAGTTCACAAAGCTTTTGATAAGTGTTATCTCATGTGATCTTCACCAAAAACCCTTCTAAAATAGATGCCACTTACTACCTACATGACTTTGGGCAAGTCATTTAACTTCTCTGAGTCTCAGTTTCTTCACCTGTAAAATGAGATCAGATTTGTTTACCTGTAAGTTCCCTTCTACCTCTAAGCCTCTAATCACATGATCTCATGGTAATTATTCTAGGTTTTTCTAAATGAAAAGTCAGACTCCAGTGAAATCTCATATCATTGAGGGTAAGGGCTGAAATACCCTGGAAGTAGATCATTAAACACCCTCATAGAAGACCCTTTGGAAGCAGAACCTCTATAGCTAGTGATGTCATGCACCTGAGACTTCATTTGATAAAATCCCAAAGATATTTATGTTGGGAAAATATTTGAGGTATAGGGACTGTCTTTCTTCAACATGGAGATTGTTCAGTCATTTTCTGTTGTGTCCCATTCTTTGTGACCCCATTTGGGGTTTTCTTGGCAAAGATACTGGAGTGGTTTGTCATTTCTTTTTTCCAGCTCCTTTTACAGATGAGGAAATTGAGGCCAACAGGGTTAAGTGACTTGCCCAGAGTCATACAGCTAGTAAGTTTCTGAGACTAAATTTAACGTGGTCTTTCTGACTCCAGACTGGGCACTCTATCTACTGAGCTGTCTAAATGCTCCCCTTTTACCAACGACAAAACTGAGACAGATAGCAATTAAGTGATCTGCCCAGGGTCACACAACTAATAAGTGTGTGAGGACAGATTTAAACTCAGAAAGATGAGTCTTTCTGACTCCAGACCAGACATTCCATCCATTGTGCCACCTAGCAGACAGAGTCACAAATCAAGATTTGGTGTATCAGGCTACCTTTTAGGAGTGTGAGTCAGACTCTGGCTCTCTCTCTCTCTCTCTCTCTCTCTCTCTCTCTCTCTCTCTCTCTCTTTCTCTCTCTCTTTCTCTCTCAGAGAGAGAGAGAGATATGGATAGATAGATAGATGGATGGATAGATATACCGCTTGGTATGTACCATCTATATATACCATCTTAAGCTATTTCACTGCTTTAGAACTCAGTTTCCTTATCTGTAGAATGAGGGGGTTACACTAGATGACCTCTGAGACTTCCTTCCATCTCCCAATATAGGATTCAAATGTGGTCAAAAATCAGTCACTTCCTGAAGTCATCATGGACTATATAGGAAACGACTGGTTGTAGGTCAAACACAATTCCCCTGCTGTGTGCTCTATATGGGCAGGGCTGAAGAAGATTCAGATTTGGAGTTACTCTAACCCCCCTTACATTTCCTTATGTGTAGCCCTTTGGAGGAGATACATTGGATTTTAACTTTGAAAAATGAAAAAGCAGAGAAAATGCAGCACCCAGAGGAGGTCAAGTATGAGTTCAGATATAGTTCTTAGATCACTTAAATGAGACCAGGAATGTGTTTGACCTTTAAAAATGTCAGTTAGTGGACTTAAAGAGCTGTCTGGTGTCTGCTTCAGAAGTCATGTGCCAGTCTTAGCTCTGACTGATGAATCCCAAATTCTTTCGATTAATAATATTGACACACATTTATTAAGATACATATACACACATATGTGTGTATATATGTATGTGTACATATACACACATACACATGTATGTGTGCACGCACATATATAAATGTATGGGTGACTACTTCATATGGGGTTTTGACCCAAAATTCAGGAAGCCCTGGATGGCAGAGAGAAGGGTAACAACTACCTACTGACCTCCTTGGTTTCCTTTAAGTACTAACTAAAATGCTATCTTTTACAGGAAGTCTTTCCCAATTCCTCTAAATTTTAGAGCTTTCCCTCTGTTAATTATTTCATATTTATCCAGCATATAGCTTATTTTGTATATATTTGGTTACATGTTGTCCCCCCTATTAAGTAAGCTACCTGAGGACAGGGACTATCTTTTGCCTCTTTTTCTATCCCTAACACTTAGCACAATGCCTGATGCATAGTAGGTCCCTAAAAAAATATTTATTGACTGATCTCACTAATGGGACATTTGTGTTGCAAACGTGAGTCTTTGCCCCAGGGTGCAGCTTAGGAGTTCTGAAAACACTGTACAATTCTTCCAATGAGACATCTTTTTCCTTTCTTGGCCCACCTCAGTTGTCCACCTGCATTGTTTATCCCAAAAAAGATGCAAATTCAAAACCAAAACATTCCATCCTCTGGAGGAGTTTACATTCTGCTGGCATAATAGAAAGAACATTGCTTTTGTTGTTAAAGGATTAAGGTTCATGTACTTCCTCTGACATAAACTGGCCACCTGTGTGACCTTGAGCGACTCCCCAAAGAATGACCTCCTGGAATGGTATTTTTCCCATCTATAAAATGAGGGGTTTGACCTCCATAACTTCTAAGGTCCCTTCTAGTACTAAATCTACTGTCTTTATTAGAGAGATGTCTTAAAGGTATGGGAAGTACAGAATGGGCAACAGTTCTGTTTTCTTATTTCAGCCTCATATAATCTACATCATTAAAGCATCCCTTTCCCTTGGCTTTTTGCCTCCCCTTCCGAGTAGTTAGTAAGCAACTTGTCATCTTTTGTGTTCATATATTTGCCCTCCACTGTAAACTCAGTTCAGATAAAAACAACAACAAAAAACTCGAAGGTCGAGACCATCTCTGCAATACTCAGAATGCAGGGGAAAGAGTGCTAGGCTTGGAACTGGTCACCTGTGTACACACCAGTCTGAGACTCTGTTTGTTCATCTGTAAAATGAGAGGGTTGGACCAGATGGCTTCTGGAGTTCCTTCCAGCTCAATAGATCCATAATCCTGTTATCTCCATGCCTTTTCTGTATAATGTTCTTGGAACTCAATAAATTGATCCTCATGTAACTTTATAAAGGGACTTGTTCTCTAGGTCAGAGATATCAAACTCAGAGGAAAAGGTTCCCTAGAGTCACATCCTGATTTGTTGTTCAGTCGTTTTTTTTGAGTCATATCTGACTTTTTGTGACCCCATTTGAGGTTTTCTTGGCAAAGATACTGGAGTGGTTTGCTATTTCCTTCTCTTTTTGTAGATGAAGAAACTGAGGCAAACAGGGTTAAGTAACTTGCCCAGAATCACCCCATTACAAAATGTCTGAGGTCAGATTTGAGCTCAGGAATATGAGCCTATGACCTGTGCTCACCTAGATACTCACATACTGACTTAGAAAACTACCTTTTTTGTATTACCTTTTTATTTATTTGTTAAACATTTCCCAATAACTTGACTTGAAATTTTGCAGTTTGGGGTCTTTTGGGCTGCAGATTTGACATCTCTGCTTTAGCTGATGTACAGAGAATTCATCTTCATAACTTTCGTTGGAGGTATTACCTGTGTCAAAGAGGAAAAGGGACTTTTACTAAGACATGCTTATGAAGAATGCCTACCTAGATTGTGTCAGGACAAATATTACAAAATGGACCAGATTGATGGACATGCTGGGTGGATTTTCTTTGCTCGCACTTAGGGATGTTTTTGTCATTTGTATGGGCTGAAGGGTCCATATAGCATCTCTTTCTCAGAGTAGCCATTCCCTATATATAAGTAGACATTTAGAACTAGGACATTCATTTGTTGAAGTTGAAGACTTTGATCTGATGATACCATCCTTTTCTACTGATTCAAATTCTTAGGGTCGATTTAGTAGCTCTTTCTCTAAGCATGTCCTGCCAGCTGCTAGAAAACTGCCCATTGACTTAGAACTTCTGCTGTCTATAAGACTCATTGCCTTAGCTAAAAAGATGTGTGGTTAGGCAAAACATTATCAATCCTAAACTGCATCACTTGAAAATAATTATAATAGTAGTTGGAATTTATATGGTACTTTAATGTAGGTTTTCTTCCTTCCTTCCTTCCTTCCTTTTTCTTTCTTTCTTTCTTTCCTTCTTTCTTTCTTTCTTTTTCTTTCTTTCTTTCTTCCTTTCTTCCTTGTAGGCAAAGAGGCTAAGTGACCTGCCCAGGGTCACACAGATAGTAAATATCTGAAGCCCGATTTGAACTCAGGTCCTTCTGACTCCAGGGCCAGTGTTCTATCCACTGTATCACCCAACTACCTCAAGGTAGATTTTCTTTCCTTCCTTCCTTCCCTCCTTCCTTCCTTTTTTTTGGTAGGCAATGGGGATAAGCAACTTGCTCAGGGTCACACAGATAGTAAATATCTGAGGTCTGATTTGAACTCAGGTCTTTCTGATACCAGCGCCAGTGAAATATCTACTGTATCAACCAGCTGCCCCAAGGTACATTTTCAAAGTATTTTACACACGGTGTCACATTTGATCCTTAAAACAACCCAGTGAAGTAGATGCTATTATTATAGACAGCTAGTGTTGTTTGTTCTCCATTCTACAAGACCAGCAACGTCAGGAGAGTGATGTGTTGACTTGCTCATGAACTGGATTTAAGTTTCAAAGTCCAGTGGCAAGACAAGAGTCAAGATGACTGAAGATGGCCATAATGGAAGCCTAGTATCTAGAAAAGGAATGTAATATACTCTGTCTTCTTCAGAATGCATCTGAAGTATTTAACTGAATCTAGGCACCATCTTTTGGGAAAGACATTGACCAAACAGGTAGGTGGTACAGTGTTGGGCCTGGAGCCAGGAAGACCCGAATTCAAATTCGAGCTGTATTCAGATTAAAATTCTAGCAGATTCCAACCTCCCATCTAGCTGTATGACCCTGGGTCAGTGTTTGTCCCAGTTTGCTCAATTGTCAAATAAGGATGATCACGTCACCTAACCCTAAGGATTGTTGTAAGGATGAAGTAATATAATATTTAGAGAGTGCTTAGCATGATACCTGGCACAGAGTGGATACCGTGTCAGTGCTTGTTTCCTTCCTCCTCTCCCCACTTTACAGATGAGGGAACCGAAGCTGAGAGAGGTTATGTGACTTGGCCAGGTTCACAATGCTAGCCAATGTCTGAAGCAGCATTTGAATTCAGATCTTCCTGATTTGGAGTGCAAGTCTATATAGTATACCAATCATAAGATGTAAATATACCCAAGAAGAGAGAGAGTCGGTGCTCACTCTGTCTTTGCTCTAAGTATGTGTCAGGGTAACTCAGGAGCTAAAGCCTTCCTGAGTGTATAGGCAAATACTGGAAGTGTTCTATAAAGATGATCTCCCTAGGATTTCAGGGCTTCTAGAGTCTCTGCTTTCATATTGCTCGAGTTCTAGAATGATATGCTTCCAGTGTGGGGGATGCCCTCCACCAACAAAGATTGCAAGTCCATTTATAATTTAATAGAGTGTCTTTAAAGGGTTTTTTGGGCAAAGATTTCATCACTAGGTAGTTGACCTAAGAATGAGATTCCCAAGGGTTCTTGAGGCTGATCATACAGCAACACACATGTAAGTACATCACCTACCTAGGACATGAAGCCTTGGTAGGATCTGACAGACCATGAGTTTCTTCTGGCATAGTCTTCAGTCCTCCAATCAATCAATTAAGATATCTTCGAGATAATATTTGTAAAGCTTTTTGTAAACCTTAAATTGGGCAGTTAGGTAGTGCCATAGTGCACAGAGCGCCAACCTGGAGTCAGGAAGACTCATTCCTGAATTCAAATCTGGCCTCAGACACTCACTAACTGTGTGACCCTGGGCAAATCATTTAACCCTGCTTGTCTCAGTTTCCTCATCTGTAAAATAAGCCAATGAAGGAAATGGCAAGTCATTCTAATATCTTTACCAAGAAAACCCCAAGTAGGGGGTTTCATGAAGAGTCTGACATAACTGAAAAATGACTGAACAACAACAAACTTTAAAATGCTGTATAAATGCTAGCCATTGTTATTAATAATGAAGATGATCATGATCACAATAAATATCTACTATGTTTCAAGTAGGAGGCAATCTGCCTAAATGTTAGCAGTTATTAGCACTGGAAGAGTTTATATTTGATGGAAGGTGAAGGTAGTACGTATACTACTGAGCTATAATTACTGAAAGCCACACTAAGACTTTGGACAGCCAGGATATAGAAAGTACAGTAAATACAAGGTAATTTCATGCTGAAGCATTTGCAGATGTGTGAAGACAGATCAAGAAAGGTCTTTTTGAGGGGGTTACCCTTGAGCAAAGCTCTGATGGAAAGCAGAGATTTTAAGAAATAGAGGAGTCCATTCCAGGCATGAGGAACAGACAGCATGGAAGCCCTTCAGAGACAGGCAATGGAATGTCTGAGGGGACAGCAAGAAAGTCAGATTGGCTGAATCAGATAATACAAGAAGCAGAGAAATGCATGATAAGACTGGAAAGGTAGGTGGTAGTTATATTGTGGGGGGCTTTAAACTCCAGACAGAGTAGTTTGTGTTTGATGTAGAGTTTACTGGGCCAGGAAGTCTCATAGTTAGACCTCTGCTTTAGCAGTATCTCTCCAAGAACTTGGATTGCTTTTATACTGTGGCACCAGCAAAGGGCTTTGGTGGAAGGTTTCACTTAAATAATGAACTTAAAATTTCATATTTAGGCTCCAAACCCTTTGTAAACATTACCAGTCAGTCCCATAGCTACTCTAGGAAGGAGACAGAGTAAACCATCAATGTTTTTCCATCTGCAGCCCAGGAAGGATGCTTCAGATTATCCTCTTGAAACAAACTGCTGGCAACTGTTTGGGTTCCCAAATCTCTGTAGCTGGTAGGCTATACTATTCCATTTCCCTGAGAAAACAAACACTCAGATTCTATATTTTGTCTTCTTTTGTGCTTAACTCACATCCTGATACCTACACGCGGACATAGATTGTAGGAAACCATTACAGGAAGTTGCTGGATGAGAAGATACAAACATATGGGGAAACGTCAGTGGACCTAGCATCAGATAACCTCAGTTCAAATTATGACTTCTTATTTCATGTGTAAACTTTTGGTTTGTTGTTGAGCTGTTTCAGTTGTGTCTGACTCTTCGTGACCCCATTTGGGGTTTTCTTGAAAGAGTTCCTGGAATGGTTTGCCATTTCTTTCTCCAGCTCATTTTATAGATGAGAAAATTGAGGCAAGTGTTAAGTGACTTGCCCAAGATCTCACACCTAGTAAGTGTCTGAGGTCAGATTTGAATTCAAAAGGATGAATCTTTCTGATTCTAGGCTCCATCCACTTCACCACCTAGGTATTTAACCTAGAAGTCATTTGACTCCTTTGGCTTTCTTCATTTATAAAACAGGAAATTAGATTAAATGACTTCTAAGTTCTCTTCTATCTTTCAGTCCTATATTCATGTTAAGACTACATTGTCCTTCTCCCCACATCTCAGTACTTCAAAATGTATTAGAGGGTTGAGAACAGAGTGGCATTCTGGGATTTGCAGTTCAGAGGTTCAAGTATTCATCCCTGAAATAAAATTGGACTATCTTGATCTTTGAACTGGAAGGCAGACTTAAGTCACACCTAGGAGTTTTGGAAAAGATGTACATGGTCTTCGAGATGACACACTAAGAGAAAAGAGCCGAGACCATGTGAGCCCTGACAGCAACATTGGGAGACGTGGGTTCTCCACTCTGGCAGGGACTTTCACAAGCTTAGCTGGGGAGAAGCTAAAGTACAGGGGAAGCAGATAAAAAGAGAAACAATGGAGGAATAGTTCATCTGAACTACAAATCCCCGAATGCCAATTAATTCTCAAGCCCCTGATTAAAAGCAAAAAAAAGAAATATGATTTCACAGATGTGAACATTCCATTGGCTGAGGTGGATTCAAACCACAACTGATGGTTTCAGGAAATGTTTAAAAAAAAGTTCATTTCTTGACCAACCTTCTGGTAATGAGCCTTTTCAAATTAATGAGGCTGGTCAATCAATCAACAGACATTTTTAAATATCAACTATGTGCCAGGCACCATGCTAGGCACCGGTGATAGTAAAACGACCCGTGCCTTCTTTAAGCTCCCAGGTAAGCCTTGGTTTGGCCAAACTTAGGACCTTTTTAACTTGGGAGGACCTCTGGCAGAGCCTTAGAGAATCCAGGGTCACCTCGAAGCTACAATGAGGCAGCAGACACAGCAGGACTGTAGTCCTGTTACCTCCTATCACAGATAATTTCAAGTAGCAGTGGAAAATACATTTGAGCTAATCACATGTGAAATCTGATTAAGCAACTTATGAAGGTGCTTTGGACCACTGTTTATGATAGGCTCAGACAACAGAGGAGGCTGCCCATCCAAGGAATTTCTGTTTATCTTAATACACAAAAGCAGATGGTAGCAAGCTGCTTGTCTTATAATAATGGCAAAAGAGTATGGAAACACATTTTATTTGGGTTTGCATCTGGGGAATTGTTTTTTTCAGTATTTTAAAAGATAAACTTTCATTGAATAATTAATTTAAAAGGACATCAAACTTAATCACCAAACTAAAGAAACTAAAACTTAAAATAAATTTAATTTTTAAGAAGACTTTACTTAAAAATATAAGCTTTACAAAAACTGCTTTTGATCAAGCCCTTCCCTTTCCTCTAAAATAAAAAAACCAAACTCTTCAGCCTTGTCTTCTTGGCTAAAAAAATCTTTTCACCTGGACCTTGATTCCCTAACCCCCACTTTGCCTTGAAGGGGCTGAAGAAGTGGTAAGCCAAGGCCCATCTATTTAAAATAGAAAATTTAATTTTTTTTGCTTTCTTTGCCCATGCCAAAGAGAGTCCCAGGGTTATATAAAATGGGTTGAGTCACAGAAAACAAAATGGTCAGAGAAGTCAAAGAGGAAACATATGTTTAGTTGATTTTTTTTCCTGACTTGGTTATAGCTAGCTGAAGTCCCTGGGCAGGAATGGGGCCTTTTGGGAGTGAGAAGAGAGAAGATTATGGAAACATTACATTATAACATTGTGAAAACAAACGTTAACCATCTTAAGAGCTCTGATCGATGCAATGATCAATAATTTTCGACAGTTCCAACAATGAAGGACCACTGGTCCCTGTCAGGACCTGGGTCCCACCAGAAGGAGCACACAAAGAGGATAGGGGTAATTAAATCACTAAATATCTCCCCATGTCTCACACCAGAACCCCATGGAAGTGGTAGAGGGGAGGGAAGATGCTAAGAAACTAAACAGTAGTAGTAGATAGGGCTTCAGCAACCCAGAGACTGGGAAAGCCAGCCCCAGACTTGGCAGGGTCCAGATGTCAGGCAGCCCCATCATGAAAAGGGAGCTGCCAGCATTTTAGGGTGTGTACACACAACTGGGATACTCTGTCTATGCACCTATGAAAGGGAGAGATGAGCACCTGTCTGGAATGAGTCAAAAGACACAAACCTACCTATTTATATGTTTAGGTGTGGCCATTTTACTTACTTACTAAGACAAAATGTTTCATAGTAGTCCAAACTATAGGCTTGGAAAATATTGGGTGTGTGCAAATCGGAGCACAGGGGTCTGGAGAGTGTGCAAAGGAAACAAAAGGAAAGGCCAGTGGAAAAACAAAAGGAATGACTGGTGCCCGTAATAAAGTTACAGTGATTTTTTTAATACTATCTACTTTTAAAAAAAATTTTCCCTCCAATTAGCAGCTTTTATTTTTTCTCCCTCCTCCCTCTTCCCATCAAATGAAAAAAAGAAGGAAAGCTTGTAGTCAAGCAAAACAAATTTCCTTATTATCCATATGCAAAAAATATGTCTCATTTTGAATTGGGAGTCCATCACCTCTCTTTCAGAATACCATTTCTACTTCTTATCCCTTGCTTAAAGTGAGCTCATTTCTCTCTTCCAAAATTGTTCAGTCATTTCAGTTGTGTCTGACTCTGAGTGAGCCTATTTGGGGTTTTCTTGACACAGATACTAGAGTGCTTAGCCATTTTCTTATCCAGTTCATTTTATAGGAAACTGAGGCAAACAGGGTTAAGTGACTCACTCGAGGTCACACAGCTAGTACATGTCTAAAGCTAGATTTAAACTCAGGTCTTCCTGACTCTAGGTCTGGAGCTCTATCCACAGTGCCACCTAACTGCCCCTTCCTGAGAGTACTTTGGCTTAAGAATGAGTCATTCCCAAATGATAACCGGTCAAAGGATAAGAAGAGGCAGATCTCAAGGGAAGAAATCCAAGGTATATATACCATATGAAATGACCAGTAACTAGAGAAATGCAAATTAAAACAACTCTGACATTTTACCTCATACTATCATTTTAACAAAGATGACTGCCCCAAATATGGAAATGACAAATGTTGCAAGAACTGTGGGAAAACAGGCATATTAATGCACTGTTGGTGGAGTTGTGAACTGGTATAGCCATTCTGGAATGCAATTTGGATGCCCCCAAAGTCAGTAAACAGTAGGCTTTGACCCTTTGACCCAGCAATACCATTTCTAGGCCTATATCCTAAAGATATATATATATACATACATATGTATATATATGTATATATAAAGGAGCAAAGACCTCTATGTACAAAAATATTTGTAACAGCTCTTTTTGTAGTGGCAAAGAACTGGAAACTAAAGGGGTATCCATCATTTGCGAAACGGTTGAACAAATTATGATATGTGGGTGTAACAAAATACCATTACAATGTGAGAAATGATGAAAGAGATTGTTTCAGAGATATCTAGGAAGACTTGTGTGAACTGATGTGGAGTAACTGAGGAGAACCAGGAGAACAGTTAATACTGTGACCACAACATTGGAAAAACAAGCTTTGAAAAACTTAAGAACTCTGATCAAGGAAATGATCAAAACATGAAGTGACGAAAACACATATTTTTTTGGACCTGACCTATAGGAGAATTTGTTTGGCTTGATCATGTATATTTGCTATAAGGAGTTGTTTTTTCATTTGAGGAGGGAGAAAAAAACAAATGCTTGTGAATTTGTTTTTTTTTTAAAGAGTGTTTAGGTTTTCACATAGGGTATCCTCCCTTTTTCTCTCCACCGACCAATTTTATCACTTCCTTCAAGAGCTAGCTGAAAACACACCCTTCAGGAAGCTCTCACTGATTAACCCCACCTGGAGGTCACCAAACGACATGTCCTCAGGAGCTGATGAAGTCAATCTGTACTAGAGCATTTCATGTGCCACTTGAGGACACATTGCTTTGTCATTATTTTCATGCTATGAAAATAGAAGCTAGATGGTGAGCTCCTCCCTGACTGAGCCTGTCTTTATTTTTGTTTTCTTTTCTGTGTAGCCACAAGAGTAGTGTTTCATATGTGCAATGGGTTGTTAATAAATAAATAAATTTGTTAAATAGAGTCAGACTGGGTGATGGGGCAAAAAGAGCATTGGTTTTAGAGTTAAAAGGATTCGCGTTTAAATTCTGGTTCTAATATGTGCCAGCTGAGTGATCCTGGGCTTTAAACTCTCCGAGCCTCAGTTTTCTAATTCATAAAATGGGGATAATCATGTTTGCATTACTTCCCTCCCCCACAGGATTATGGGATTTTGTAAGCCTAAAACCTCAAGCTGTATTTGCTTTGTTCGGGTTTATGATTTCATTGGTGTAGAGTGCTTGCGGTGAAGGAATTCCTTCTATCATAGATCAGCAATGGACTGGGGCTGGTAGTTTTAGAGGGCTGCCTGCCATCATTGAAAGGTCAAGCAATGCAAAAAAAAAGGAAAAGAGAGGTGAAGGGGAGGAGAAAAGAGAGAAGAGTGGAAAAGAGAGGCGAGTAAAGGAGTGAAGAACAAAGGAGAAAAGAGGGGAGGAGAGGAGAGAGGATCTAGCCAGCATCATTAAGGCAAGAGGAGAAACAAATGCAAAGAAAAAAATGTTTCTGAACTCCATTCCCTTGACAATAAAACTTACATGGTAGAATGATAGGGGGAAGAAGAAAAACAGATAATAAAATTTATTAACTAGGTGGCAGGCATTTTGCTAAGCCCTTTACAAATATCATTTCTTTGGATCCTCACAACCCCACTGGAAGGAAGATGCCACTATGATCCCCATTTTACAGATGAGGAAACTGAGACAGACAAAGGTAAAATGACTTGCCCAGAGTCACACAGATAGTAAGTGTTTGTGACTGTATTTGAACTCAGGTCTTTCTGACTCCTGATCCAGCACTGTATCCACTTTGCTCCCTAGTTGCCCCTAGGGAGTCTGGAATCATGGGACTCCAGAAATAATTATATGATACATAAAAAAGAAAGTCCAAGGGTGGGGAAACGAGGACTTCTAGTTGAGGTCTCAGTATCATCCAAAGCACTAGTGCCCGTGAAGCAGCCCTGCTATTATTTATACAGTGGAAAAATAGCTGGATTTTGAGTCAGATGATAAAGGTTCAAATCTGAGCTCTGCTGGTTACTACCCAAGTGACCTTGGGCAAATGACTTAGCCCCTTTGATCCTCAAACCTTTTTCTGAAAAAAATGAGGAGATTGGAGTTTTTGTTCAGTCATTTTTTCAGTCATGTCTGACTCTCTGTGACCTCATTTGTGGTCTGTTGAGGCCAACAGGGTTAAGTGACATGCCCAGGATCACACAACTGAAAAAATGAAGGAAATGGACTAGATGATTTCAAAGATTATTTCCCTTTTTTGCCATGATCTGAAATACTCAGACCTCCCTACCCACACACCCCCTCATCTTCCAATCTCTTGAAGATCCCCAGCCCTAGAAGGCTGCTTTAACATCCAATTGTAGCGCCATGTGAGTAAGCCTTTCTCATGTTTCTCTTGTAGATACTGGATCTCTCCAAACCCAGAGAACTTGGGTTTCTCAAATCAACTTACTTCAAATGCAAAGAACTAAAGACATGCCCTGTGCTGCCACCTAATGGTGACACTTATGCCGCCAAGGACAGTTCAAAATAAACCTATAAAAACTAGAGGTCCAATATAATCTTGAGACCTATTACGTTATAATCTCAGACCCCATTCCATTTATTCATGCTATACATTGTCGTAGTCATTCAATAACAATTATTAGGTGCCTTAAGGCAAGAGAAACATAAAGCAAAAAAATGGTTCTGAACTTGACATTAAAACTTACCTGGTGGAATGATATGGGGAAGAAGAAAAACAAGTATTTATTAACTAGGTCCCAGGCATTTTGTATTCAGGTACTAGCACTACTAGAGGAAATACAAAGATATGTCCTAATAGATTATAAACTCCCCAAATACAGGAACTGTTTCATTTTTAATGGATAGCTGAGCCTGAAGTCAAAAGACTCATCTTTCTGAGTTCAAATCTGACCCCAGACTCTAGCTGTGTGACCCTGGGCAAGTCATTTACCCCTGTTTGCCTTAGTTTCCTCATCTATTAAATGAGTTGGAGAAAGAAATGGTGAGTCACTGCAGTATCTTTGCCTCCCCCCCAAAAAAAACACCTAGATGGAGTTATGAAGAGTCAGACATGACTAAAATGACTGGACAAAAACAACCATCTTCAGTCTCATATATAGTGTCTGGCACATAGTAGACACATAATAAATATTTGTGGATTGATTGATTGATTGAATGAAACATGGTTCCTTCTCCAAAGGAACATAATAGCATAGAATGAAAGTCTGGCCAATGACCACTCTATTTGAAGGAGAGAAGAGTTTATTCAGAAATGAAATATAGTACTTTTAATTTCTTTTGAAACACAATTTTTGTTGTTACCTTTCGTTTTTACATCACTTTCATTTCTAAATGCATTCCTCTCCCTCCTCTCCTGAGCAACCCTCACTTGTTACAAAGAACAGAGAGAGAGGGAAAGTTCAGAAAAACTAACCAACGCATCAAACGCAGTCAACTCTGACAGTGTGTAGACAGTATCCCAGTGCATTAGTGCCTCAGCTCCACAACGAAGGAAGAACAATATATTTTTTCATCTCTTCTTTGGGACCAAGTGGACCATTATAATTTCATGATAATCACTTTCCTTTTGTTGTTCTTTTCATTTCTGTTGTTGCACTTGTGTATAATGTTGTCCTGATTGTGCTTCCTTCTCTTTGCATTGGCTCATATAAATCTTCCAAGGTTTCTCTGCTTCCCCTATAGTTATCATTTTTTACAACATAATAATTTTCCATTATATTCAGGTACCACAATTAATTTAGTCATTCCCCAATCAATGGATGATGGATAGCTATCTATCTATCTATCTATCTATCTATCTATATATATATATATATATTTTTTTTTTGTGGGACATCTTTAGTTCCTTTCCTGTCCAAGAGTATTTATAGAATGTTTTGATCCAGAGGAAGATGTCCAAAATGTTGGCTGGACCCTTTGCGGGGGATTTATTGGAGGACATGGGTAACACTCTCCCAGGATGAGAAGGCATGGATGAGTTGTGATTTGTCCCACTGGATAGAGTACCCGTATGTATGAGAGCCCAGACCTGTGGAAATACTGAAGTGTAATGTGATTACTATTACAATGAGAGGAGTAGGACATAGGGAGTTCTATCATTACTGCCTGAAACATTTCTGTTTTGCTAGATCTCTTCCTGAGGCCCAGAAAGGCAAACACTTGGACCCTAAAGGCAGCATGTCTTCCTTCCTTCTACTGCAGCAAGAAATGAGAGACTTGAGTTGTTCCCTTGAAAGTTTTTTGTATGAATGCTCAGTTATAGTTTAGTAGAATTCTTTACCAGAAGTAAGTGAAAGAAATACTCATAGAATACCTGCTCATACTCTGAAGTCCCCATTGGGGATCATATGCTCTTAAGAGCTGATCTCTCATTGGCCAGACCCCATTAAATTTAAAATGTGATATACTTTGAGAGACTTCTGAATGGGCACTTCATTTTCATTTCAGATCTACAGTAAGTAATTCGTTCAAAGACCCACTTCTTCTGGCAAGTCAGGGGTGCATGGTTTGGGCTCGTCCTCCCCTTAGCATACAGCCCTCAGACCTAGGAGGTCCCCATTTCTCAAATCTGTAAGGATATTGTCTAAGGCAGGAATATCCACCTTAGAATTTCATTCAATCACACATGGTTAGGTAAAGAAATATAAAACAGAAGAAGCAACCAATGACTTAAGGTCCTGTTTCCAGCTCACCTAGACAACACATATTCTTGCTACCATGTGTGAGCCGCCACAATAACTGCCAGGGAAGGTGGGGAGTAACAGAAAGGTGGATTATTTCCTTCTCTCCATTATAGAATCTGAGGGAGAGGTTCAAAGAGTCCTGACATGCGTCACAGACAGAAGAGAAATTGAATAGTAGTCTCCCCTGTTAATGTCTTCTAAGTGGGTGGCTCTTTCTGCTCAGTTGGCAATTCCGTTTGACTCAGCCCTACCTTTCCTAACAAGTGACTATCAAGTCAACAAGCATATATAAGGCACTTATTATATACAGGGCACTGTGCTAAGCACTGGAAATACGAATACAAGCAGAAAGGAGTTCACATTCCTGCCTTCAAGGAGCTTACATTTTAATGGTGGAAGACAACATATAAGAGAAAACTACAAAGAGAGGAGGGGAAGATGAAGATAAAAAAATGTTTAGGAGGAGAATCACTAATGCAGAATAGGAATGAAGACCTGGTTGGCCTAGGCATCCTCCTTAAAATAGAGGCTCTAGGAGGAACCAGCCAATCAGAGGAAGGGGCTACAGGAGTGAAAATGAAATCGTCTAGGACTAGAGTAAGCTTCTAAAGTGGAGAGATTTCTTTTTTTCTTCAATAATATTTTATTTTCTCTCAATGACATGTAAAAACAATTTTAACATTCATTTTTAAAAATTTTGAGTTCCAAATTCTCTCCTTCTCTTCTCTTCCACCCTCCCTGAGACAATAAGCAATCTAATTTAGGTTATACATGTGCAATCATGTAAAACATGTTTCCTATATTATTCATTTTATGGAAGAAAAATTGAAAAACCCCCTCCCCAAAGTGAAAAATAGTGAGCTTCAGTCTGCATTCAGACTCCATCAGTTCTTTCTCTGGAGGCAGAGAGCATTTTTCATCATGAATCCTTTGGGATTGTCTTGGATCATTGTACTGCTGAGAATAGCTGTCTTTAAACATCATTCAACATTGTTGTTACTACATTTTTGCTTTATGGGGTGCATATCAAGTCAGCTTTTACTACCCTGTACATCCATGTACATATTCTTCCCCAACAGAATGAAGACTCATTAAGGAAAGGGTCTGGGTTTTGTTGGTTTTTTGGTTATTGCTGTTGTTTTTGATTCTCCATTAATGAGTATGTTTTTCTTCAGTCGTTTCAGTCATGTACAACTCTTCGTGACCCTGTTGGGTGTCTCCTTGGCAAAGACACTGGAGTGGTTTGCCTTTCCTTCTCTAGTTCATTTGACAAAGCACCTGGTGCTGATTCTATTCCAGCTGAGATTTACAAGGTAGGGGGGCCACCACTCATACAAAAGCTGACTGAAATTTTCTAGGTTACATGGAAAGAGGAGATTATGCCCCAGGAATTCAAAAATGACTGCATTGTTCATCCCTATAAAGACAAAGGAAATAGACTGTCCTGTGACAATCAGAGTAGGAGTGGAGGGTGGCTTGGGAAGGGTGTTCTCTCATTGCTGGCAAGATTCTTGCCAGATTCAATTAAGAGTCCTCCTTAATAGGCTGATCCTTCATTTGGAAGAGAAGCATATACCTGCGAGCCAGTATGGCTTCAGAAAGGGCCGAGGAACAGTCGATATGGTGTTTGCTGCCTGACAACTCCAGGAGATGCCAGGAACAGAACAAAGGTCTGGACACAACCTTGTGGATCTGACCAAGGCCTTTGACACTGTTAGTTGTGAGGCGTTATGGAAAATGATGTCAAAATTTGGTTACCCAGAGAAGGTAATCAGCATTGTACATCAATTTCATGATAGTATGCTTGCCTGGGTTCTAGATAATGGACAATGCTCTTGTGCCTTCCCAGACACCAATGAAGTGAAGCAAGACTGCATACTTGCTCCCATGCTTTTTAGCATGATGTTTTCAGCCATGTTATGAAATGCTTTCAATGAGGACAAACATGGCATCAAGGTCAGCTACTACTCTGATGGTAAATGCTTCAACTTGAAAAGGCTACAAGCCAAGAACAAAGTGGAGGGAGTGTTGGTGCATGATTTTTTGTTTGTGATGATTGTGCACTCACTGCAGCCTCTGAAGCTGAGATGCAACAAATGGATCAATTCTCTGTTGCTTATGATAATTTTGGCCTAACCATTAACATCAATAAAACTCAGGTGCTCCATCAGCCACCACCACACCATCCATATGTAGAATCATCAGACACAGCAAATGGAGAAGTTTTCAGTGCTGTGGATAAGTTCACTTACCTTGGTAGTGTACTTTCCAGGGATGTACACATTAATAATGAGGTTGACACAGGCATTGCCAGAGCTAACTCAGTTTGGGAGTCTCTCAAGGAAAGTATGGGAGAGAAGAGGTATTAGATTGACTACTAAACTGAAAGTCTACAGAGCTATTGGACTAACCTCATTGTTGTATGCCTATGAAAACTGAATTGCTTCCATTTGTATTGTCTTGAGAAGATTCTGAAGATCACCTAGCAGGATAAGATGCCAGACACTGAGGTCCTTACTCAAACTAAACTGTCAAGCATTCAAACTCTGCTTCGGAGAGCACAACTGCAATGGGCTAGCCACATTATTCTAATGAAAAATGTAGGTTTGCCAAAAAGAATATTTTATGGAGAACTGACACAGGGCAGGCATTCACATGGTGCTCAGAAGAAGTGATACAAGGACATTCTCAAGGTCTCTCATAAGAACTTTGGAATTGATTGTGTGACATGGGAGACTCTGGTGCAGGACCACTCAGCATGGCGTACCCACATCAGAAAAGGTGCTGTGCTCTATGAGCAAAGCAAAACTGAAACAGCTCAAAGGAAACACAGTATGTGCAAATGTAGAGAATCCACCTCAAATGTTCATGTGGACTATTTGTGCCCAACCTGTGGTAGAGCATTCTGAGCTTTTATTGGTCTGATCAGCCACCGTTGGACACTGGTCTGATCAGCCACCGTTGGACACACTGAAACTCGACTGTAGCACAGTGATGTCATTTCAGTCCTCTTTGAGAACGAAGGACAATAACAAACCAACTAGTTGATTTTAAAGATGAGGAAACTGAGGCAAACAGGGTAAAGAGAATTCTCCAGGGTCACACAGCTACTAAGTGTCTAAGGTCATATTTGAACTCAGGTCTTCCTGACTGTCGGTACCACTTAGCTGCCCCTATGGGCATAGTAAGTGCTTAATAAATCCTTCTTCAAAGATCATTTCAAACTAAAAGTAATATTAAAAAGCATTCTTCCTCATATTCCCCTATGTTTTATACCTTCCCAAGCTGTTGTTTACTTCTCCTAACGCTGTTTGTCTCTTCTCTGCTAGGATGCATTTCACTTTGTTTCTCTTTGTGCTTTCCCCAGTGACTTGCATAGGACTCTTCACATTACCAAGCACTTAAGAAAATGTTTACTGAATTGAATTAAATTGAATTGCTGTTCAGGGAGTTGTTTTGTTTTGTTTTAGCAAGTCTAGAAAAAGGAGAAGAATTTTGGGTCTGAGTTGTGTCAGGAATTTGAATTCAAGGATCTCTAAGCACAGACATGACCCCTGTGGGGAATATTAAGATTATTCTATCCAACAGAACAGATAAACTAAGGTACACAATGCTTATGTAATATTTTTTAATTAGTTAGGATAGGGAATTATAACCAGATGTCAGTAGAGAAAGCTAGTTTATAAAGCAGGAAACCTCTAATGCACCATTTTTCCTCTTATAAATCTGTAGATTGATTACTGTAGCAAGAAGCTAAGTAGATTTTGAGGTCCCTCTTGAGACAGATGGGGAACCGTTCCCTCTGCCATCTCTAACATTAAGTCCCAGCTATAATGCTTCCTAGATTGTGATTAGGGATAAATCAATCAGTCACTAAGCATTTATTAAGTGTTTACTACGTGTCAGCACTGTGCTAAGGATTAGTGATGCAAAGAAAGGCAAAAACATTGCCCTTCTCAAAAGAGATGTAATATGACAAGACAGAGAGTTCTGGATTGGTAGACAGGATACCTGTTTCATCCTATCTTTGTTTATTTCCTAATTTCATTTTTGCCTTTCTTTGTGTCCTGATCTGGCGTTCACCACAGTGATCAATAATACTAAATAATACTGTTGTTATTGTTGACAACGTGATCTTGGGTTCATCACTTAACCTCTGATTCTCTGTTTCTTCATTAAAACAAGAGGGTTGGACTGTTAAAAAAAAAGACATTCCTTCCTTAAAGGAGTTCACGTTCTAGGGCAGACAGTGTAATGGAACATAATCCAAGAGGGAAGGTACTTGTAGTGGCAAGGGGGCAGGGTTGGGAAAGGCCTCACCTAGAAGGTGGAATTTGATCTGATTCTAAAGGAAGCCAAGAGGTAAGAGGTGAGGATGAAAATTATTCCAAGTGTAAGTGATAACTAGTGAACAGGGCATAGGATTGGGAGATGGAGTGTTGTAGGTGAGAAGTAGCAAGAAAGCCAGTTGTCACTGGATTGTTTCAAGTACAAAGAGAGGAGTAAAATGTAAAGACAATGGAAAGGGAGGAGAGCTCAGGGTGTGAAGTGTTTTAAGAATCAAATAGAGTTTTATCTTTGATTCTGGAGGAAATAGGGAGTTAGTGAAATTTATTGGGTAGGGGCAGGGGTGACATGGTCAGAATTGTGGTTGAAGAAGATCACTTTGTCAGTGGAGTAGAATAAGAGAGGGGTGGGGAGAAACTTGAACCAGGAGGCACTGGTCCAGATGTGAGGTGATAAGTAGGACAGCTGGGTGACGCAGTGCACAGAGTACCAGGCCTATAGTCAGGAAGATTCATCTTCCTGAATTCAAACCTGACCTCAGACACTTACTAACTGTGTGACCCTGGCAAGTCATATATTACTCTTTGCCTCAGTTTCTTCACCTGTATAATAAGCTGGAGAAGGAAATGGCAAACTACACTGGTATTTTTGCCAAGAAAACCCCAAAGGGGGTCACCAAGAGTCAGACATGACTAAAAATGATTCAGTGACAAGAGGTGAGAAACATCTTCCTCATGGTGAGCAAAAAGAAAGGCACAAATCAAAGAGATGTTGTGAAGGAAGAAATAATAAGCCTTGGCAACAGATTGAATATGTGCAAGATGGGTACAAGTAGGAGGCAAGAATGACCCTGAAGTTGTGAGCCTGGGACACTTGGAGGATGGTAATGTATTCAGCAATAATAGGAGTGTTGAAAGTGAGGAGAGGGAAAGCTAAGTTCCATTTTGGACATGTTGAGTTTGCGATGGCTACAGAACATCCTATTCGATGTGTCCAGAAGTGATGGAGGGCCAAAGCTCAGGATTTACATAGAGATAACTGAACTCATAGACATCTTTTAATGCTGCCTTTCCTGTACAATTTTTCATTCGAAATATGATGATTACAAACTATGATTACATGGTAGCAAGCATTCTATTTAATTATTCAGTTGGCCACAGCTGTCTCACTAAACACATTAGAGGTGGTGCTTATCCTAGTATAAAATAGTGCTACACTTTAAATAAATGACCATTTGTAGATCATTCATCTGGGGTGTGGGTCTTCTCAGAGTTCTAGGAGGAGCAATTACTGTGACACAGAGTTCTGAGATAGCAGTTGCCCATTTTGGATGTGATGAGCAGTAGGATACTGGAACAAAAGGACATAGTATGCATTAGTTGTGTGTGTGTACGTGTGTATATGTGTGTATGTGTGTGTAGGTATGTATACACACATACATATATTTGTAGAATTGGATTACTTTTAGGTTAATAACTGGGTAAACATGAATACCAAAGGAATTCTGTGACTGTAGAACAAAATGCAACTTATCTGATCGTAGATAGAAGACAAGAATTTGCTGATAAGCTAAGCAAAGAATCATCTTTGAAACAGAGAGTCTGGGAAATCACCCTGTAGAGCAACTAGTTTGACTGAAGTGTCTAATGTAGTAAAGTGTTAATGTGACAATGGGGATCAACTCAGCTTAGAGGTAGAAACAAATTTTCAACACCAAAACTATGTTCATCAAAGATCTTTGTGAACAGTTCTTAAGACAGAAAAAGGACACTAAAGTCTACAGTTCCAGAATTCTGAGTTATCTTGAGCAAATTGGGTTTTCTTATGCTTGTTTCTCTGACAAGTTTCTATATGTGGCCACTCTTCCCCAGATACTGAATGTGACCTAGTTTAGTTGTGAATTTTGAGGTACTTATTCCTGCATTTGCTTTCATATATGATATTATTATAATAATATATGATATAAATTATTTTATCATGAATATTATGTGATATTACATTAATATATAACGTTACTATTCTTTTAAAGTAAATGATTATATTTAAGTTTGCACTACATCATCATTGTAAGTGAATGATTTTAAATTAACGGAAGCACACTGGTGGGGACTCAAGGGCTTAAATAGTAAGTAGTAATAGGGTATATTCCACCTATAACAGAGTTATATAATAGTTATATAATAGTAATAGTAAGTAGTAATAGGGTATATTCCACCTATAACAGAGTTACCCCTAGGACCTTGACAGAATTTGACTATAATCATGAGGTTGTGGTCATTCTCTGGAAACCTAGACCTGCTGGTGTGAGCACAGGTCAGACAGAGAAAGCTAGCCAGTACAGAGAGTGGGTAGATGTCTCCATGCTTCATATGAGAAATACAAGTCACTACAGTGTGGGTAGCCACCCCACAATTTCATTACGCTAATCAATTGTGTTCAGAGTTGCCTGAGACTAAAAAAGTCTTTTCCCTCTAAAGTTAATACCTAGATTTAGAGCTAGAGCAGATCTTGAAGATCATATGGTCCACTTACTCCATCCCCATTCCCCCATACCATTTTTATAGATAAAGAAATTGAAAACTTGAGGTGAGACAGTATGCCTGACAGGGTACAGGCTCTCCTGAACTCTCCTTGAATATTCCTACTTGATCTGGCATTTGCCTGAGGCTATAATCTCCTTAACTAGTCTCTTATTATCCCTATATCCAATCTCTGTTACCCTTAACCTAGCCCAGGCCTTTATTATCTATGACCTCCAGATTGCCTCGGGCTACTTCCCACCTCTGATGGTATCTAAACCCCATTCTTTTGGTTCCTGGTCTCTGACCTCTAGTCATCCCAGCCTACTGGACATTCCCATTAAGATCCTCCCTAGACACCTCTCCTCCAATCACCCCAGACCATCTAGGCCAAACCTAGATCCTTCCCGCAGTCTTTCTGTTTAAAAGATTCATCTTGTTTCCATGAAAGTACACAGATTCAATCTGACCAACTTGCATTAGTGACACAAATGTTCAGATTCCTTAAGAGTCTGGCCAATATGGCAGGTCATTAATAAACTTTGTTTTTTCTTTGGCTTGGGTAGAATTCATTCGGGTAGGATATGCCACTATTTTGGGGCACCACGACCCCTAAACCTCAACATGCCCTATGTCTCACAAGAAACATGTTTTGGAGCTAGAAGGAAAACTGTTCCTCTGACTCCAAAGTCAGTAGTGCTCTTTCTACTGTATTTTTTTGCCATCCTGATTTCAGAATCAGAGTTGGAAGGGATCTCAGAGGTCATCTAGTTTTGACCCAGAGGATCAGAGAAATAAAATTGAAAGGGACCTCAGAAGCCATGTTGTCTAACTCACTTTACAGGTCATTAAGTTACTTTGTCCAAGGCCATACAAGTGGTAAGAATCAGAGGTGAGATTTGGATCCAGATCCTCAGACTCCAAAGCTAGTGCTCTTTCCAGTGGAAAAAAAAGCAACATATACTTGTATGGGGATCTGCTCTACACCATTTTCAGTTAAGTATTTATCCAGCCTTCACTTGAAGCCCTCAAATCTGAGAAAACTGATTATCTCCTGAAGCAACTACTCCTATTTTGGACAGTTCTCCCAAAATCTGTCTCCTACCAACTTTCACCCATTATTCCTAGTTCTGCCTTCTCGGGGCAAGCAGAGTAAGTCTAATCCTTCTCCCAATCAATATGATTATATAGTCCCTGTCTGGATTTGAAACAAGCACCTGGAGAAAACATAGTCCTACTAGTCCCATTTATCTCCTAAAAACGGCAGGTAGCTGATGCCGCAGAGTGTACCAGGCCTGGAGTGAAGAAGATTCCTTTTTCTGAGTTCAAGTCCGGCCTTAGACACTTCCGAGCTATGTGACTCTGGGCAAGTCAGTTAACCCTGTTGGCCTCAGTTGCTTCATCTGTACAATCTGTACAATGAGAAGGAAATGGCAAACATTACGGTATCTTTGCCAAGATGACTGAAAAATGACACCACCACACCACAACAACAAATCTCCTCAAAGCACTTATCACTTGGGACTTTATTGACCTGTTCTAAAAGGAAACCAGAAGCCTGACTATGGAAATGTTAGTTTCCTCACATGTCACCTTGGTGAAATATCAACAGAAGACCCATGACGGTGTATGGAGTTACTGGGGGGGGCTTTGTGTTCTCTTGGAGGCCTTTCTTGTCTCAGGTTTCCACTGCAGCATGGCTGACGACATTAAAACTCATCTACATTCCAGCCCCCACTGCGGTTGTCTCAGATTTCTTCCCACTGCACTGAAGAAAGTTGAGGATTCAGTTGTCTAAGTTAAGCGTCGCACACTCTTAAATAGCATGTCTGATTTATTGCTCGTTACATCAATTATTGCTTTTGGAACAGAATTCTGATTTCCTGTCAGCAAGATCAGTGCGGAATGAGTGCCTTTCCTGGGAGACTGCCCTATTACAATACATCAACAGCAATTTCAAAGGAAAAAATATTCTACTGTAAACAGCCCTGGAGAAAATCAAAGAGACTCTCAATGGCTCCTTTGTCTGAACTTGTTGTAGGAAAGAGATGTTTTTGTGCTCTGAAACCATCATTTCCCTCCGCCCCCAGCATCTCATCCAGACATTCAGGTTCAAAGTGTTGGAATCTCATCCCTCAAATGCAAAGTGTTCTCTGAAAACACATTCAGGTTTGTAAATACCCTTCAGATCTGAGATTTTATAAAGGCCAGAGTCTTGTGGGACTGCAAAAAAGAAAAAAATAAACATTTGAAGTCATGATGATTATGTTGTAAAGTACTTTATAAATATTCCATTTGACCTTCACAAGTTATTACTCCCATTTTACAGATGGGAAAACTGAGACCAACAGAGGCTAAAGTGAATTGCCCAGGATCATACAATTTGTATGTATCTGAGGCATGACTTTAAGTCAGGTCTGCCTTATACTTGACTCAAATCAAACACCCTTGTAACCTCAGTGAATAACATGATGTACTAACTGGCCCAAAAAAGAGGGTGGTATGAGAAGTGCAAGGAATATGAAAAAGGAGACCAGATTAATCTTCCTCAGGCAAAGCTTTGAACATATTGTCCTTTGCAAAAATCTTTCAGTGTCTCCCAGCTGATTGATCAATAAACTTTAATCTGGTATCAAGACCATTTACAATTTGGGTCCCACATGTCTCAACAGCTTTATTTCACATTATTCCCTTTCATATAATATAGGCAACAACAAAACTCAACTGCTTTCTGACCTCTAAGCATTCTCTATGCTTTCTTGCGTCCCTGCCTTGGCTCATACCACTCCCTACATCTGGAATGCCCACCCTGCTGCCAATTCCCTACCTGCTGAAATCCTACTCACAGCAATGTCACATCCTTTATTAAACTTTCTGTGATCTAGGTGAAAGCAATCACTCCTTCCTCTGACTCTCTTATATTTGTACCTCTCAAGAGATTGATACAATATCTTATTATAGTAGTTGTAAATCTCTTCAGAAAAATTACACTAATGTTTGAGAGGGAATAGTCTGAACCATTCACACTTGAAAGACAAAGTGGATGAAAAACACATTTCCTCCTCCCCCCTCCCCGGCCCCCAGACTGTGACAGGCAGCCTAATGAGTACTAACACTGAGTCCTTCTAGAAATTTTAGTAGTCTACATAGTCTACAAATGAATAAAGACCTGGGCCAAGAATTATCTAAGAAAAGACCAAGCAATCAACTGAGCATTTACTAAGCACCTACTATTTGCTGGGCCCTATGCAAGGTTCTATGAATACAAAGATAGAAATAAAAGCTTTTTCCCTCAAGGAGCTTACAAATATAAGTGTATGCAAAACAAATGCATATTAGAGTGGGGAAAAGGCCCCTAGAGAGATCAGAAAGAACCTTCTCACATAGGAAGGGGTTTCTGAGCTGAATTCTGAAGAAAGTTAGACATGAGGTAGAATTACATTTTGGAAATTCCATAGCCTTTTTGAAGACCTTGAATAAAATTTTGCAGCAAAAGACCATCTCTTTTGGCACCAATATTCTTTTCATGGTACCCTATGACTATGATTCATAGAGTGCCATGATCTCTGAAGAATTAGACAGACAAATCCACAAGGCAACAGTAAGATGCATGGTGGGTATAGGCAGACTTCAGCTCATTAGTTGAAATAACAGGAATATGAAAAAGAGCATGGAAGGGATGACTGAGGATATTGATAATCAGAAAAGGGAGTGAACCAAGGGAGACCAAGAATGTTTTCTACCTCCGAGATAAGAAGGAAGAAAGAAGCATTAATTAAGTTCCTTCTCTATGCCAGGCACTATGCTAAGTGCTTTAAAACTATTATTTCACTTAATCCTCACAACAACCCTGGGAGGTAGGTGCTATTTTGCTAAATATGGTGCTTATTTTACAGATGAGGCAGACAGAGGTTAGGTGACTTGCCTAGGGTCACACAGCTAGTAAATGTCTGAGACTGGGTTTGAACTCAATGTTTCTGACTCATGGCCCAGCAGTCTATCCACTGTGTCACTTAGCTGCCTCAAATAATAAAAAGAACAAAAAGAATGCATCAGACATGCTAGGCAGATCCTCAGTGATAGAACTGCTACATAGAAAGAAATGAACCATAATTGAAAAGGATAAGAAGGCATGGTAGGGTGCAACCTGAACTTGTGACAGAGAACCAGCATCCTTGACATCAGTGCTCCATCAAAGCATCAAGTCCTACTACTCATATTCTATTGTGTTCCATCAGTAAGCATTGCTTAAGAGTCTACCTAGTATGCAAGGCACAGACACAAAACAAAAAATAATCCTCATGTTCAAGGTATGCATGTTATAGTATGCTGGGGCAGGGAAAGGGAGTGTCTTTCCAGTTGAATATAAGCTCCGCTAGAGCAAAGAGACTATTTCCTTTTTGGTTTTATATTCCCAGAAAACGTAGTGCTTTGCACACAGTAGGAACTTGGGGGGAGGGTATAAACATTTATATAATACTTACTATATACCAGGTGCTAAAACTACTTTACAAATACTGTCTTCTTTGATCCTCACAAAAAAATCCTGGGAGGTAGGTCCTATTATCCTCATGTACATTTGAAGAAACTGAGGCAAACTGACTAATAAATGCTAACTGAATCAAATGAACAAATACAACATAATGCGAGGAGTAGGAAAGTAAAAACACTGATGCTTTTTACTACAATAATTTATGGTTGTGTTTTCTTTGTCTCCCCTATGATATGAGAAACTAAATTTTGTTTACCTTTGTAGTCTTTCCATAGAATCTAGCACAATACCTTGTGCTTAGTAGGTACTCAATAAATGTTTGTAAAATGAATGAATGAACAAATTAAGGCGAATAAACTAAAAGGAGTACAAAAATAGGCATTCAGGTTAAAAAAATGAAAAGAATCCCTATTTTTGTAAGATTCTCTGAGTTTTGCATTGATATTCACAAAACAGCATGAGATAGAAGCCATCTAAGATACTGAGTAGATGTTCCTCCTAGCACAGTGCCTGGCACATAGTAGGTACTAAAGAAGTACTTGTTGATCTCCCTAACAGTGTTCACAGATAGTAGGTACTAAATAAATGCATATTAGTGTCCATAATTACCCAGTATGCGTGCACATGGATGAATTATTAGCTACTAAAGAAAATGCCCACATTCATGAGACTACAGATGTATCTTTGAAATGCAAGTTGTATATTCATCTTATCAGTCTTATATTCAGGACCAAATGCAGTTACTACCCTGGAAACTTCCTTTAAACCAGTAAATTAAGGAACACAACACACTGCTTGACTCCAAAGATGAGTGTGAAGAGTGTGAAGAGTATTTGTTGCCTACATCCATTTTCTCAGCCATTTACTCAGCCACAGTAAGTGATGGTCAAATACCCACTCACTCCCTTAGCAACTTTGGAAGGTGTTCACCAAGAGAATTAACTTTATTTGGGTACAATGCACCTTAAAGTTTCTCTTCCCCCACCACAAGAGGAAAATTATTCAGAACACTGCCACTAATGAAAACAGAGACAAGAGATCTCATTCCCTTGCTCCACGAGGAAGAATATGACTCATCTGTGCTCTCAGTTAAAAGGAAACATGTCACCTGGGAACTTGTCTCTCCTGGCTTCATCAGGAATATTCTGCTGTAGAAAATAGTACGTGATCATTTTTATGTGATTTCATTTTCTCTTTATGATGAGAATCAAAGCCAAGCTCAGCCGTTTCCATTGTGATGGCTGATGTTCTTAAAGGATAGTATCTGTCAGCACTTATTGAGTTACTACTTAAATCTAAATTCCTTCAAGCGGCATATTCAGTTACCATTATATGGTTGGTAATATAGGTATCACTGTGTCTGCCCTTTTCCCGAAAGGGGTAGGAGGAGAACCTAGTCCTGAAGTCAGGAGAGATCTCTGTTTCAATCCTGTCTCTGAGGCCTATTAGATGTGTCACGATGTGTGTGTCCATACCAAGTTGGCATTACTATGGTGAGCCCCACCTCTCCAAAGGGAAGGAGAAGGGAAGGGATGGCAAAGGGTTACCTTATACAGATGTCTCATCCTGGGTCAGAAACAGAATAGTTCAAAGTTCCTGTACTGTTGATAAGTAGTGGGATTGGGTTCATGGTTTTGTTGTTTTTTTTAAATGTGAGCTTTTGTTACTATTTACCTGACTGAGTTGGGTCAGTATATCTGAGGGGTCTTTTCTTCTATTTTTTTTTGGAGGAGGGAGGTGAGGCAATTGGGATTAAGTGACTTGCCCAAGGCCACACAGCTGGTAACTGTAATGTGTCTGAGGCCGTATTTGAACTCATGTCCTCTGTAGTAGATTCTCTACTTCCAGCCTGGGTGAGATGGGGATACACAGTCTAGAAAAGAGAATAAAAAGAAGAGAGGACAGGGAGAAGGAGAAAGAAGGGGAAGGAGAGGAGAGGGGAAAGGAAGGAAAATGAAAAGAAGAAAGGAAAGAAACTTTCCCTTCTAACCTGCTACATGTGGAAGGATTTATTTTTCCTTTTCTCATCAGTATTTTCTTATATATAATCTAAATTTGACCATGTTAACAATTAATGACAGTAAGTTGCATGGTTATTGACTAGTTTAACCTTATTGATTTGTTAAATATAAATTGTATATCGTTTCCACTTTTTAAAAAAATTAATTTTGATAAGTTGGATATAATTATTAAGCTCTTTTTGGACTAGAAATGAGTGAGGGTCTCCTAGTTAGGGAAGTATTGTTGTTCAGTCATTCAGTTGTGTTCATTCTTCTTGCCCCCATATACCATACTGTTTATAGAGTTTTGTTGGCAAAGACACTGGAGTGTTTAGCATCTAGTAAGCTAGTAAGCTAGTGTCTAGTAGCTAGTAAGTGTCTGAGGTTGAGGTTGAAGCTCAGGTTTTCCTGTCTCCAGGTTCAAGGTTCCATCCACTGTGCCATTTAGCTGCTCCTTGGGAAGGGGACTTAGAGAATAAAAAAAAAGATATTTTAAAAGTGTTGAAAAGCTACATCAAAGAATTGGAAGTCTGTAAGGTAAAGTCATAGTAAAGTGAGATCTGGGGAGTCCATTCAGTCTATATATTAAAAACTAATGAACCTGTAAATCATTCAAAATTATCAGATACCTTAATAAGAGAGAATAGCACTTCAGAATTAGTTTATATACTTCCTTCTGAGAATGTTAAAGAAGTAGAGAGCTTTTTAAAAAAATTTATTTAAGTTTTCAACATTCATTTCCACAAAATTTTGAGTTCCAAATTTTCTCCCCATCTCTCCCCTACCCATACCCCAAAATGCTGAGCATTCTAATTACCCCTACCATCAATCTGCCCTCCTTTCTATCATCCCTCTCTTCCTTATCCCCAGCTTCTCTTTTGTCCTGTATGGCAAGATAAATTTCTATACCCCATTACCTATATTTCTTGTTTCCCTATTGTATACAAGAACAATATTCAACAGTTGTTCCTAAAACTTTGAGTTTCAACTTCTCCTCCTTCCTCCCTCCTCACCCATCCCCATTGAGAAGGCAAGCAATTCAATATAGTCTATATATGTGTAGTTTTGCAAATGACTTCCATAATAGTTATATTATGTAAGACTAACTATATTTCCCTCCATCCTATCCTGCCCCCCATTTATTCTACTCTCTCTTTTGAACTTGTCCCTTCCCAAGAGTGTTGACTTCCAATTGGTCCCTCCTCCCATTGCCCTCCTTTCCATCATCCCCCCCCACCCTGCTTATCCACTTCTCCTCTAGTTTCATGTATTGTAAGATAGGTTTTCATACCAAAATGAGTGTGCATTTTATTCCTTCCTTGAGTAGAATGTGATGAGAGTAAGCTTCATGTTTTCCCTCTCACCTCCCTGCCGCCTTTTCCCTCCATTGAAACGTTTTTCTTGCCTCTTTTATGAGGGATAATTTGCCCCATTCCATTTCTCCCTTTCTCCTCCTAATATATTTCTCTCTTACCCCTTAATTTCATTTTTTTAGATATGATCCCTTCCTATTCAATTCATCCTGTGCTCCCTGTCTCTTTCTCTCTCTCTCTCTCTGTGTATGTGTTTGTGTGTGTATAATTCCACCAACTACTCAGATACTAAAAAAAATTTCAAGTCACAATTATTGTCTTTCCATGTAGGAATGTAAAGAGTTCAACTTTAGTAAGTCCCTTATGATTTCTCTTTGCTGTTTACCTTTTCATGCTTCTCTTGATTCTTGTGTTTGAGAGTCAAATTTTCTTTTCAGTGCTGGTCTTTTTATCAAAAATGCTTGAAAGTCCCCTATTTCACTGAATGGCCATATTTTCCCCTGAAGTATTATACTCAGTTTTGCTGAGTAGGTGATTCTTGGTTTTAGTCCTAGTTCCTTTGACTTCTGGAATATCATATTCCACACCCTTCTATCCTTTAATATAGAAGCTGCTAGATCTTGTGTTATCCTGATTGTATTTCCACAATACTTGAATTATTTCTTTCTAG
>CM053770.1:543246978-543278266 GCA_028658325.1 Potorous gilbertii
ACAAATGGGGAGAAAATTTTGGAACCCAAAATCTTGTGAAAATGAATGTAAAAAGTTAAATAAATTTATTTGAAAAAGAAAAAAAAAAGTCCTCTGTCTTCTGAATCCAAACAATCACTTTAGCATTTTTGTTGTTTAGTCATTCATTCATGTCTGACTCTGTAACTTCATAGACCATAGCATGCCAGGCCCTTCTGTCCTCTACTGTTTCTCAAAGTCTATCCAAATTCATGTTCGTTATTTCCATGGCACTGTCTATTCATCTCATCCTCAGCTGTTCCCCTTTCCTTTTGTCTTCAATCTTTTCCAGTACCAAGGTCTTTTTCAGTGAGTCCCATATTCTCACTATATGGCCAAAACACTTAAGCTTCAGCTTAGGTATTTGACCTTCCAGTGAACCATGTGAATTAATTTCTTTGTGTATTGACTGACTTGATCTCCTTGCTGTCCAAGAACTCTCAAAAGTCTCTAGCACCACAACTGGAAAGCGTCAATTCTGTCATGCTCAGCTTTCCTGATAGCCCAACTCTCACAGTTGTGCATTCCTACTGGAAAAACCATAGCTTTGACTATACAGACCTTTCTTGGCAGGATGATTAACATCTCTGCTTTTTAGTATGCTGTCCAGATATGCCATGTCTTTTCTTTCAAGGAGCAAGCATCTGTTTATTTCATGACTTCAGTTGCCATCTGCAGTGATTTTGGAGCCCAAGGATGTAAAATTATTCTTCCTCTATTTGCCAGGAATTGATGGGAACAGTGGCCAATATCTTGATTTTTTTTATGTTTTGGGTTATTTGGTGTTTTTTTTTTTAATGTTAAGCTTCAGGCCAGCTTTTACATTCTCTTCTTTCGCTCTCATCAAAAGATTTCTTAATTCTTCACTTTCTGTCATCATCTGCATATCTGAGATTGTTGATACCCCTTAATTCCGACTTTTGATTCATCCAGCACAGCATTTCATATGATGTATTCTGCATATAAGTTAAATAAATAAGGTGACAATATACAGCCTTATCATACTGCTTTTCCAATCTTAAACCAATCAGTGGTTCCAAGTTCTGTTCTGTTGCTTCTTGGCCCACACAAAACTTCCTCAGGAAACAAGTCAGATGATTTGGTACTCCCATCTCTCTGAGGAATTGACACATTTTATTGTGATCCATACAGTCAAAGGCTTTAATGTAGACAATGAAGCAGAAGTAGATGTTTTTCTGGAATTGCCTTGCTTTCTCCATAATCCAGCAAATATTGGTAAATTGATTGCTAGCTCCTCTGCCTCTTCAAAAACGAGCCTGAATTTCTGGTAATTGTTTCACATATTGTTGAAACCTAGTTTGCAGAATCTTAGGCATAACCTTGCTGACATGTGAAATGAGTGCAACTGTTCAGTAATTTGAACGTTCCTTGGCATTGACCTTCTTTAGGACTGGGACATAAACTTATCTTTTCCAATCCAGTAGTCATTGTTGTGCTTTCCAAATTTGCCAGCATATTAAGTACAGTATTTCAACAGCATCATCTTTTATGATTTTAATAGCTCAGCTGGACTTCCATCATCTCCGCTAACCTTATTCTTAGCAATGCTTCCTAAGTCCCACTTGATTTCATTCTCCAGTTTATCTGGCTTTAGATCAATAACCACATAATATAAAAGCAAGCACCCCAACATACATAGGAGGGCCTGCTGTCACAGGTTCTTAGATCTGCTTTTCTAAAAGGAAAGCAACTTTTGAAGGCCTCAATAATAACTTTAATCAAGCATATATATCATTCACTTAATTCAGGGGAAGAAGTCAGCACCCTGAATTTCAGAGAAAATGCAGAGAAACAAAGATTAACCAATAGATGGGGCTTCCAACTGTCTGACCATAAGTAATACATACATCACAGATCAACAGACAGATAACTGTCTAATCATACATGCATAGTTACCAGAGAAAGATGCACCAACATCTGGGTTTTCAAAGCCAAGGGGTTCCTTAGTGGCTGCCCAGAGTCTCATCTGGCCAAACAAACACTTCCAAGGAGTAAGCCCCAAAGTAAAACCTCCCCTCAGAGTATTTATACACTTTCCAGAGCCAGAGGGCATCGCAGCCCTTGAGGACCAGTGCCTCATTAACAAAAGGTGTGGGCCTTCCTACAATCTCCCCAGTCCAACTCCCCTTAATGGGCAGGTCTGTTAATGGGTGGGGAAGATCTTTAATCTCATTAGCATGACATTGAACCCCAAGATCTTTCACATCCATTACATTGTCAACTTGTATCTAAATACGCATTAACATTTCTTTAGTAAATACAACATAATTCCCATGCAATAAACACATCATGAACTTCACATTTGCAGAATATATAACATAACATAATATTATTCTTTGGGGTCAATCTTTGGGGAGTGAGCAACCAGCTCCTCCTTCCTCAATCCAAAACAAAATGTCCAAATAAAGTCCTCTTGGGGATGTGTCCTTCTCCTCACATTGCCCTTGCAGGCACTCTCAGGTGCAGACTCTAGTGAGCCAAGTCCCAGTCTTAACAATACTCCAGCCCCTTCTTCCAAGTCCTGAGGGGTGGTTGGGCAACAAAGCCATCACAGTGGAGTCCTTGGGGATACAAGGCACTTCTCCCCACCCATCATAGGCAACTCCACCCCCTGAGTCCCAGATTGTCCCAGGAGAACATTGCAGAAAAGCACATTCAGTGCCTTGCAGCACAGTTCCCATCTTACCCCAGGGCTGAAACCTGAGCTCCTAGGTTCCTTTTCCACCAGCAGGAGCTGACCACTACCAGCTTCTGCCTAGGTCTGTGCACAGGAAGCTCTCCACTCCAACTTCCACTCACATTCCACTGCTCTCCTCTCCAAGGCTGGCATACTGGCAGTTTTCCTCTCCTGCTCTAGGGTTCTATTCCAAGCTCTTGCCCCTCTGGTCTGGATTCTGCATACAGTACACTTTCAGGGCCTTCACTCCTCTAGCACAGTCAAGCCCTGATTCTGGCTACCCACACCTCCTGTGGCTCCATAGAACTACAGCTACCACAATTGGGAAACAACAAACAATTACCCCAGTTCCACAAAACCCCATACTTTCCTTTAAGTTTGCAGATTCTGCCAAGAGGATGCCATCATGTGAAAACAAGCATTGTGACATATTCAGGATGGCCTGCTATCAGAGGTTCTTAGATCTGCTTTTCTAAAAGGAAAGCAACTTCTGAAGAGGTCAATAATCATTTTAATCAAGCACATATATCATTCACTTAGTTCAGGGGAAAAAGTCAATACCCTGAACTTCAGAGAAAATACAAAGAAATAATAATAAACAGACAGGGTTTCCAACTGTCTGACTATAAGCAATACATACATCACAGATCAACAGACAGATCCAACTCCCTGGCCATATATACATAGTTACCAGAGAGAGAAGCACCAACGTCTGGGTTTTCAAAGCCAGGAGGTTCCTTAGTGGCTTCCCAGAATCTCATCTGGCCAAATAAACACTTCCAATGAGTAAGTCCCAAAGTAAAATCTCACCTCAGAGTTTTTATACACTTTTCAGAGCCAGAGGGCATCACCATCCTTGAGACCCAGTGCCTCAATAGAAAATTAACAAAAGATGTGGGACTCCCCTAATTAAGCTTCCCTGAATGGGCAGGCCCATTAATGGATAGGAAAGATCTTTAACTCTCTGATTAGCATTACACTACACCATCATAGTTATGAGTGATGTCAAGATCTTTCTTTTGTTATTTTGTGTAGTCTTATAACCTCTCCTTAATCTCTTCTACTTCTGCTAAGTCCCTACTATTTATGTCTTTTATCACGCCCATTTTTGCTTGAAATATTCTTTTGATATCTCTAATTTTTTTGAAGTGATGTGGCCTTATCTCCTTCTATATGTTCCTATGTTCCAGTCAAATGGCTTGTTTTTAACTATATATGTTTTTAAAAAAACAACCAAAAAGCCAAATAATATATAATGAGATATGTGGTTTTGTATATAGTACTCCTTTTGAGTATAAAAAGGCTCATGTTCGTTGGTATCCGTCCAGTTCAGATTAGTAAAACTTTTAAAAATAAAGTTGCCTATTCACTGTTCCCCGAGCTCCTTTAATCATTTTTTCCTTTACTTGGAACGTCTCCCATTTCCCTCTTCTTTTTGTCTCCACTCCACTCTCTACATATTGGAATCCTGCCTACTCCTCAAGGAAGGCCTACCTTTTCCTTCAAGAAACCTTTCCTGACCCACCAATTCCTTTCCCTGTGCCTCTGTTTCGTCTGGGCTCCTTATGTTCTCCCTCCTCAACTTGATCTCTTAGATTCCTTGGCTTCCTTTAAGACTCAACTCAAATGCCATCTTCTACAGGAGGCCTTTCCCCATGCCCTCTCTTTGAGATAACATCCATTCTATGCCATATATGTGTTATTTACTGGTTATTAGTAGTTATTAGTTATTATTCCTCCATTAGAATGTAAGATCCTTGAGAGCAAGGACTGTTTTTTATCTTCTATGTTTCCACTCTTAGCTGGGGCTGCATACTAAATAATTAAAGGCTTATTGACCTCTTGAAACAAACTTGTATCTTTCTTGGGGCTTTGAACATTCTGAATGATAATAGACTTTTAAAAATGTTTATACTGCATTTCTTTTCAGTTAAAAAATATTTATTAAGCACTTGCTTTGTTTCAAATGGGGCAGCTAGGTGATGCAATGGATAGAGGGTGGGCCTGTGGAGTTAGAAAGACCTGAGTTAAAATCTAATCTCAAGACACTTACTATCTGTGTGACCCTGGACAAGTCACTTACCCCTCTGTTTGCCTCAGTTTCCTCATCTGTAAAATGAGCTGGAGAAGGAAATGGCAAAACACTCCAGTATCTCTGCCAAGAAAACCTCAAGTGTGGCCACAGAGAGTCGGACGCCACTGAAACGACTGAACAGCAAATGTTTCAGGTAGTGGGGATACAAAGGGAGGTAAAAGATGATCCTTGCCTTCAAGTTCACAATTTAAATCAATAGATTATAAGCTTCTAGGGAACAGGATTGTGTTATCTGGGTTTGTAGGTCCTCTTGTCATCTTATACACACATACACACATAAGTATGTATGTATACGTATGTGTGTATGTATATATTCAAGCCAGAAATTTTCTGTTTCCCCATGATTCAGTGCTGAAAACTCAGCACTCGAGGAATAGGGAAACCTGACACTGATGCTATGCTTTAAGGTTTGCAAAGTGCTTTACTTGATCTTATTTGAGTTTATCCATTGCCCAGTCAACAGTTAGTAGCAAAGGCAGCATTTAAACCTAGGTCTTCAGTCTTGGCAAGCCATTCCCCAGCCCACACTGCCTCTCTGGACTCTACTAAGAACAGATTTTCTATAGCACCTTCTTCTTAGGTTAGAATCACAGTCTTAAATTTTAGAATCAGAATGGACCTCAGGGGCCATCTAATCCAGTCCTCTCCTTTTATAGATGAGGAAACAGACTGAGAGAGGTAACGTGGTTTACATGGACTCGCAAAGGCAATGTAAGTGAGGAACTGGCCGAGTTGCAATTAGAACTTTTCTGAGTCCAAGTGTCTCAAAGAGATGGTGAGGTTACACACCAGTTCACTGGGACCTTTTTTTCTGATCTTATGTTTTCCTTTCAAATCTCTTCTCCTGTTTTGATACTTTGGGTGACTATGAGATCTCCCATGATCCTATGGGGTTCAAGCAAGCCTCAAAAAACTCACCCAGCGTGAAAGAGATGGGTCTCTGACTATTTCAGTGGACCAGTTATTCATGGAAACTAGTCCTGCTGCGTAAGGTTGATGAGGGTATTAGAAGCCCCGCACTAATATTAGTCTCTGTTTTCTGTACTATCTCACTACCTCTATTTTCTCTCTGTCGATTTATTCTCTGTCTCTTTCCTTAAAGATATACCTGGACGTGGTATCAGGAAGACGTGAGTTTGAATCTAGTTTCACTTACGAGTTGTATGACTCTAGGCAAGTCACTTAACCCTGTTGTCCTCAGTGTCCTTGCCTGGTAAAATGGGATAACAATAGTACTTAACCTCTCAGGGTTATTGTGAGGATCAAATGAGATAGTATTTGTAAAATACTTAACATTGTGTCTGGCACACAGTAAGCACTTAATAAATGCTTATTTCCTTCTTTCTTCCCTCTTCTCCTCATTCCTTCCCTCACCCAGCTCCCACAGTTCAGAATTTGAATACCTCAGCTAATTGGCACTAGGACCGTACTATCCCAGAAGTCAGTCAGGCATTAACATCTGGCAGACAGGGTGACCTTGTATTTGTGCTCTTTTCCAAATGGGATTAATGATGGCCTGCAGCTCCTGAAAACTGTCTGCTGACCTCACATAATGGGCATTTGGGACAGGAATCCAACTTTGGCTATTGGGGTAAGGCAATTGTTTCCGGCCCTGACTCAGGGATTTGGGGGAGGACTTGACCTTTTAGTCACAAGTAACACCTAGGAGCCCAGGGTCACTTTCACTTAGCAAACAGAAAGGAACAGGTTGTAAAGCAAACAGATGGTACTTTAGAATGATAGGTCATCAACCCTGGACTAAAAAAAAAAAGTAGGTTTCCACCAAAGGGGAATAGGACTACCTCAGAAGACAACTTTCCCCTCACCAAAAGTATCTCAGCAAAGGTTGGATGTCCACCTGTCAGATATGTGGTAGAGGGAATACTTACTGAGGAATGGATCTGACTAGAGATTCTCTGGCATCCCCTCTACCTCTGAAATTTCACAAACTGAAGTAGCTATGTACCAGCCAGGAAACCAATCTGGAAGGAGGCACAAACAAATCAGATAAAGGGATTTCTTAGACATTTGTTAGGAAATAGTCCAATTACATGTAAGAAATTCTTTTTCTCTCTTCCCTCACCCCTTCATTGAGAAGGCAAGCAATTTGACATGAGATATGTATGTACATATATATATACATACATGCAGTCATGTAAAACACATTTCCTTATTAAACATATTGTGAAAGAAAACACAGATAAGAAAACAAGAAAAAGAAAGTGAATAAAAGTATGTTTCAATCTGCATTCAGACTCCATCAGTTCTTTCTCTGGAGGTGAATAATATTTTTCTTTTTTGTTATTTCCTCTTTTTTAAATATAATGTATTTATTTTTCAGTTTTCAACATTCACTTCCACAAGAATTTGAATTCCAATTTTTCTCTCCATCTCCCCCCGCCACACACACCCCAGGACATCATGCACCCCATCCACCACTTCATCCAGTCTATCTTCCCTTTTATTAACCCCCTTTCTTCCATCCCTTTCCCCTCTATTTTCCTATAGAGAAAAATAGATTTCTATACCCAATTTCCTGTACATCTTATTTTCCAGGTGCATGCAAAAATATTTTTTAATGTGAATAACATTTTTCATCATGAGTCCTTTAAAATTTTCTAAGATCATTGTATTATTGAGAAGGGCTAAGTCATTCAGAGTTGATCTTCGTACAATACTGTTGTTACTGTGTACAACGTTCTCCTGGTTCTGCTCATTTTATTTTGCATCAATTCATGAAAATCTTTCCAAGTTTCTCTGAAAGCATCCAGCTCATCATTTTTTATGGCGCAATAGTATTCCATCACACTCACATACCACAACTTGTTCAGTCATTTCCCAACTGATGGGCATTCCCTCAGTTTCTAACTCTTTGCCATCACAAAAAGAGCTACTATAAATATTTCTGTACATATAAGTCCTTTTCCCTTAAAAAAAATCTCTTTAGGATATAGACCCAATAGTAGGATTTTTATAGCCCTTTAGGCATAGTTCCAAATTGGTATCCAAAATAGTTGGACCAGTTCACAACTCCACCAGTAGTGCATTTGTGTCCCAATTTTCCCCACATCCCTTCCCACACTTGTCATTTTCCTTTTCTGTCATATTAGAATTCATTTCTGGTACTTTGTTCTGCAATAACTTCAAGCATTGATGATGAATTGTTAAAGCTGATGACCTGTTTGATGCTCAAAATACTATGTTAAATACTGGAAGAAATACAAAGATTAGACAAAGTCTTGCCTCTGCCCATTTGGGGTTTTCTTGGCAAAGATACTGGAGTGGTTTGCCAGTTCCTTCCCCAACTCATTTTACAGATGAGTATATGGAGATAAACAGGGGTAAGTGACTTGCCCAGGGTCACATAATTATTAAGTGTCTGAGACCAAATTTGAACTCACAAAACTGGGTGATTATCTTGACCCTGACTTTGGCAGGGGAGGGAGGTAATAGGGAGCCACTGTAAATCTATAAGCAAGAAGATGGGAAAAAGTTACCAAAAATATAAATTGAATAAGGAATGATGAAAATGGGAAGTGGGTCAGTCACATACATGGTATAATAGACTTACAAGCCAAGTGCTATCCTGGTACCCAAGTAATATTAAAAGACCTAGAAGAAAACCTACAGCCTGTTATATAGACCACCTAGGGAGGATTTATGGGGGCATGTGAACAAAAATCATAGGGGATAAAGTGGCCTGCAGGAGAGTGGGGTGACTGCAATCTTTACTAGATGGAACACCCACATTGATGAATCCAGAAAGGAGGCAACATCTAATGGAAACATGGTGCTTTGTTCCTTTACCTCAAAGCGATCTCAGGGTACTTTCAGCTACTTAAAAAGCTTTGATGTTCTGTGAGAGATGGATCATAATCATTTACATTCATGGCCTGCCTTCTTGTTTACAAAACATTTTCACAGTGCTTGTCTGTTTACAAATACCTCTTGCCATCTTATCCTCACAACAATCCTGGGATGTAGATGGTGTAGGTAGTAGCATCATTATCCTCATTTTACAAGTGAGGAAACAGGTCCAGAGAACTTAGATGACTTGTATAAAATCACATGTCTAATAAGTGGTAAAATCTTGAACTCAAGATTGGTTCTTTGCCTACTATCCCATACTGTAATGGGAGGCCAACTTGACCAAAGATTGGGAACCAGAATTCACTAGCCACAGAGGATCATAGAGTGAGAGTTAGAAGACACCTTAGTGGGTCATCTAGTTCAAATCTCTCATTTTACTTAGGAGGAAACAGAGGCCTAGGGAGATTAAGTGACCTGTCAGAAACCACATAGGTAATAAGCGTTGGAGGCAAGATTTGACTCCAGAGTTCCTTTGACTCCAGAGCCAGTCTACTTTTCCCATGCTACTTCCTGATACATAGAACAATACATTTATTTTCTTGGAAAGTCAAAATACCTAATTCATAAGACTTTCAGACCCAAACAAGTGCCTTAACCACTCTGGGCTTTAGTTTCCTCATTTGTGGAATAAGAGGATAGGACTGGGCGATCTCTAAAGTTTTTCCTGGCTATAAGATTCTAGGTTTTGTTACATAGAATTGAACTGACACATATTTTTACATAATTGATCCATTTGTTCACTTATAAATGAAATACTTATGTTTTTCATTTAATTGGTATCAGAACTTACTTCTGGTTTGGCTTGCAGAACTGTGGGTGGATCTAGGGGACTGAGAAGACCCCACCCCCATCTAATCCCCAACAGACCTTTGGTAAGACATGCTATCTTTATTCTCAATTTTTATCTTTATTAAGTCCCTACTCCATTCTCACATCCACACTTACAAATGCAAACATATTCTTTTCCAAAGGGAGAAAAAAATTCCATGTCAGTCTTTGCTTTGTTCAATTAGACCCTGGACCTGACTATTGCTTACTAGCTGTGTGATCCTGTGTCATCTGGTGGGATCCTGTGAGCCAAATCACTTAGCCTCCATGGGCCTCAGTTTCTTTCTCTGTAAAAGAATGGTATTGGACTAGATTCTCTCTCTGTCTCTGTTTCTGTCTCTCTCTCTCAGACCACATCTCCCTATCTCACTCAAGCTAGTACAGTGACCACTTGTGGCTCCAATGTCACTACTGATTATGGAAGCTTTGACCTGTTTTGTGGCTGACCTGGATGGATTGGCCATTTCTTAGGCAGCCTCATCATCTCCACTGTTGGGAGTACACCATATTGATGCTAAATTTAGTGAAGACACCAATTCACCTATGGTGCATTACAGCTTAGAACTCCCTGGCTCAAGTGACCCACCAGCATCAGCCTCCCCCATAGCTAAGATTGACAAATGATTTTGCATGTCCTTTTTAGGTCCAAATCTATGATCCTATGTTCCTCTGAACTCTGTTCATTCAGCTGCACAAATATTAAGAGAAGTAGAATTTCATTAATTTAGCGAAAACTATTTAAATATTTATAGACCATCATCTGGAGTTGCCTGGAAGAGAGGGGCTCCCAACTTCTTTGGTTTAATGCTTGAGAAGAGATTTTGTTCTTTTTTGATCAATAGTGAAAAGATCTGTTGTTTGTTCTTCATTGTCAAAGAGACCATGACATCAGGAAGGTGATGCCATGACTTGCAAGTAAATTGGATTTAAGTGAGGAAGCCTATGAAAGTCACTAGCCTCACTTTCTCCTCTGGAACCATCTGGGTCCAGTGGCCAGATACACATCAGGACAATTGGAGATGGTCCCAGTGAAAAGATCTAAGAAGAAGGACAAAGAATATCTATTAGATTATAAATTCCTCGAGGGTAAGGACTGTGTCTGTTTCCATCTTAGCATCCTGCAGTACCAATCAAGGTGTTAAATAGTAGATGACTTTAAAAAAAAACTTTGTGGGGTTGGAATTGTGAATCTCAGCATCAGCAAATTGTCTTGTTTGCTTAGGGAAGGTAAAATAAATAAGAAAATGGGAGGAAATTGATTGGAATTTTAAAAAAGAAGTCCCACATGAGAGATCAGATAACTAGGCTTCAGTCCAAGAATTTTGTTTGGCCTTGAGGTTCAACTCAAAAAAAAAACCCCTTTTCTAATATTTATGTATTAAATATTTATTTCCCTTCAGGACGTAGTTAAAGTACCTTGGGTCTTTGGATTTAATCTGTTTGTTCTTATTCCAAAGGATTACTGCCTGTAACAACAGGACATGATCACAATGATATCTATATTCAACTGAGAGAGAAGCAATAGTATCATTTAATTAGGTGAAAACATTGCCTTTTATGGATTTCGTGAAGATCCTAAAAAGTGAGCTGTTCAAAGCAAGCCCTATCAGTTGAATGTTGATGGTCTGATGCTTATTTTATGCTAAATACCAATGGGCTAGGTTAAACAAATTGGAATATGGAAAGGAGTAGGGTTCCAAGGCCTGTGTAGAGAACATTATAGGATAAAGGAGTCTGGTGAGTTTTGGATCAGAGATTTAAAGCAAGAGGGGACCCTAGAGGTCATCTAATCCAACCTTCTCTTTTAACAGATGAGGAAATAGAAACCTAGGAAAGTTGGGATTTATCCACTTAAGACCTTTGGCCCTTGGTTTCTTCATTATTCAAATGAAGGAGTTGGATCAGATGACCTCTGAGGATCTTTCTAACTATAAACCTGTAATCGTCTCTCTTAGGAAGAGACAAAGTGGGGCAAAAGGCCTTCAAGGATAATAGAGCCAGCTTTAATGTTCTCCTCCCTCAACTCTGCCTAGCTACTTTTCTGGCATCATGTAAGTCCCAACTAAAATCCCATGTTTAAAGGAAGTCCTTTCCAATGCTGCTTGGTTCTAGTGTACTTCTGCTAATTATTTCCTTTTTGTTGTATATGGCTTGCTTTGTATATGTTTGTTTGCACATTGCCCCCCCCCCCCACTCCCCCATTAAGTTGCAAGCTTCTTGAGGGCAGGGACTATATTTTACCTCTTTTTAATCCCCAGAGTTTAGCACAGTACCTGACATATAGTAGGCAATTTTGTTGTTGTTGAGTTGTTTCAGTCATGCCCAACTCACCATGATATTGGAGTGGTTTCCTTCTCTAGTTCACTTGACAGATGATGAAAATGAAGCAAACAAAATTAAGCGACTTACCCAGAGTCACACAGTTAGTCTGAAACCAGATGTGAACTCAGGTCCTCCTTAATCCAAGTCCAGTGCTCTATCCACTGCCCCACCTAGCTGCCCTTATTTATTAAGTAGGCACTCAAATGTTTATTGATTGATTGATATGAGAATAGGAGAGAAGCTGAGAAGGCAAGAAACAGCAAGAAGGAAGAGTAAAAATGGGGAGGGAGGAAAAGAGTTGGGTAGCAAAAAATGAGAAGAAAGGCAAGGTCAGAAGGAGTGATGTAGTGATGTGTAGGATTAAAAGTAAGAGGTGTTCATCTACTCATCAATAGCTTTGAAAGAAGGGAGGGATAGCAACGGTCTTGAAGCATTTGGTATTGAGAGAAATACCTGTCTCCTAAAACAATCTCAAACCTGAAGCAAATCAGAGTAGATGGCAGTCTTATTAGAAGCTCTCAGTCACCTGTTTTAGCTCTCCTAGTTTTTGAGCCAGGCCTCTCCACTGAGACAAATGTTCCATCCATCCTTCCTCTCTCATCCCCTCCAACAACTCAGTGTAAGCCAAGCAGTTTATAAAGGGCATTTTCTGTTTAGAGAAATAACTTGAATCTAAATGTAATTGAAAACATACTCATTTTTGTGCTTGAAATGGAGAACATCCATTTGCTCCTTTGTCTGTACATTATTATGGGAACATTTCAGAAACACATTTTTAGTATTTCCATGAGAGTGCCTGTCCCAATTTGGGATCTTTAAGCAAACCCAGATTGGTTCCTGGGCGTGTGAGTCCTGGCTTCTTAGGGGGCACAGCTGTTGTCATAGCTGAGGCTTTACCCTGACTTGGGACTGAAAGCAGCACTGTGAAAGGCCAAATATTGCTTGAAAAGTCTTCTCACAAAGAGCTGTGATGTTTCTAGTTAAGTTGGGCTTCAGCAGTCTCGATTGGGTAATGTAAAACATAAGTCACTCTCTGAGAGGCAGGGCAGCAGGAAAGGGAAATGGTTTACCTGAGCCCAAAGGTCTCCAAAGGGGCTGTGTTTATGGATCTCCTGGGTCCTGTGTTCTATGAGCTGGCTGGGCTGGTGTGCACTTTGAATAATGGTTAAGACCTTTTCCATGTATCCATGTACATTTCACATTCTAGGAATTCCCTCCCTCTCCTCAGACAGTTGGATATTTTCTTTTTCATTGAAAACTGGGTGGAAAGCAATACCAGGACTCTTATTAGAGAACTTCCAACTGTGTATCTCCAGTGAGTCAGTCAGCTTCTTGGAGACTCCGTTTCCTGTTTTATATGCAACACATACCCACCCTGGCCCCTCCTGGAAGACCAGGTAGATTATATTTCACTTCTTGCCCAAGGTTCTCTGATATTCTAAAGGAGATTGATTTTTTGGAGGGGTTGTCTAAGCTACAAATGTCTTCAGACCAATGATGGTGTTCCCTCACCCCAGCTGCATTAACTACTAACAGTCGGATTTGCTTTTGCACAGAAATATTTACTTCAGAAGGTATAATCACAAATATAGAAACTTATTCCCTCAAAATGTGGGAGGCATGATCTCCCTTTGCACCACTTCAGTCTCTGGGGAGGGAAAGGGAATGTTTCTAGTTTAGCTCACTTCCTATGGAGCACCACCCCAGTTCCAAATCCCAAACTCCCTCTGGGCTTGAGTCCCAGGAACCCTGGCTTCCCAGGGTTCTCATGCAGGGCTGGTTGCCATGACCTGATTCCTTGGTACTAGGAGGCTCACCACTGCCACCTGAAACTGAAAAGACAAACACAACGGAAACAAATACCCCAGACCCATTTCTCCTTCACATAGTAGAAACTTAGTAAATATTTATTTAATTGAATCATAAAAGCTAGTATTTATATAGCACTTTAAGTTTTGCAAAGAATTTCATAAATAATATTTCATTTGATCCACACAACCACCCTGGGAGGTGGGTGCTATTAAAATCCCCCTTTTACGGCTGAAGAAAATGAGACAGACATAGGTTAAGTGACTTGACCATGTCTGAGTTCCTTCCCTTATTCTTTCTACTTCTTAGCAGAAGTAATAAGTGGTTACCCTCCATGATCCATATTCAAGCTTAAAGAAATAGTCAGAAACAACAGGGCCAGATGTTAACCAGCTGATCAGAATGTTCAATAATATGACGTGACACTTGAGAGGGCTCTGTCTCCCCTGATGCAGAATGACAAAATTCCCACTGCTAGGTCACCTTCAGCTCTGAGAAACCCTAAAATAAAAGTGACTCATTCCACAAAAGCATCTTCATCAAGGAAGTTGAAGGAAATGGTGAAATTGTGTCAGAGGGAAGCAAATAATTCCATTGAAAGTTACTTGATATTTATAACAGCACATTAGATAAGAGTGAAAGTGAATCAAAGGGCCCTGATGAGAGGCAAATGATGAAGAGGAAGCTTAATAATTAGGTGGTTAGCTGCTAGGGGGAGCAGGGATCAGAGGAACATTTCAAGTTCCTCTGATGTTTAAGTGTGACTCATAACAGAAGGCCCAGGCAGAGGCCTTAGAGCATGAGAAGCTAATGCATGTGCCCTGTATTTTCCTGAAGAAAGATATTTCTTGTAGATTTCAATGGCTTCTTCTTGACATTTCTCCTATTTTTCCTATTTTCCTTGGGAGCTTCATTGAAAAGCTTCCTATTATTACTCATAATATATGTTCCATGGAATCATAAAATTTTAGAGCTGAAAGAGATGTCAGAGACCACCTAGTCTAGTAGTTCTTAATCTCTCTTGTGTCATGGACCTCTCATTCTGGTGAAACCTATGATCTCCTTCCCAGAACAATGTTTTTTGAGTGCAAAGAATAAAATGCACTGGGTTATGAAGGAAAATAATTACATTGAAAAAGAATTATCAACATATTCTTTTTAGTAACCAGGCTCACAGACTCCAAGTTGACTAGAGCAGTTCAACCAATACCTGAAAGAGAACTTACAACACAACTGAAAAGTGGTCATCTAATCTCGACTTGAAGTCCACCAACAAGGGGAAACCCACTCATTATAGAGGCAGCCCTTTTCACTTTGGGATTGCTCTAATTGTTAGGAAGTTTTTCCTTACACTGAGTTCAAATCTGCCTCTTTGCTTAGCTCTCTGGGACCTCTCAGATGTAAAATTCCTCTTCCAAGTAGCAGCCCTTCAAAAAACTGAAGATAACTGCCATGTATCCCCCAAGTCTTCATTTCTCCGGGCAAAATATCCCCAGGATGTAGGATCATAACCTTAGAGAAGGAAGGTCAATTACTTCAATCTCTTCATTTTATAGATGAAGAGTATATGCCCAGAGAATATTTTCTCTTCCTGATCTTCATGTGGCATGACTTCAAGGTCCTTCATCCTCCTGATTGCCCTTGTCTAGCTGCCATCTAGCTAGTATGAAATGCAACATCCAGGACTGAATACCCTCTTCCAGATGGGTTCTAACAAGGGCAAAGAATGCCTTTTTTTCAGCTGTGTCTGACTCTTTTTGATTCCATTTGGGGTTTTTATGGCAAAGATACTGGAGTGGTTTGCTATTTCCTTCTCCAGCTCAATTTACAGATGAGGAAACTGAACAGGGTGAAGTCACCTATCCAGGGTGACACAGCTAGTAAGTGTCTGAGGCCAGATCTGAAATCAGAAAGATGAGTCCAGTTCTGGCTCTCTGTCCCTAGGCCTGGACAATATGTTGGATACTGTCTGGTCCATCTCACATCAGGAACATCAATGTTGACTGTCTTTTTATTTTATCCTTCTCAAGGAAGCTTCCCTAACATCTCACACTCCATCTTAATCTAAACATAAATCAGCTCCCTTTCTTGACCCTTGTAGTCCGTAACATCACATATTCTGTGGGACATGCTGAGGACAACGTGGGTTTTGTCAACTATAAAAACACATGGGAGCAATCAAACTCTATTGTGTAACAGATTGGGCTAGGAATAGATTTTTTGCACAAGGAGCACTAGTGGAAAAATAATATCTTGAAGGCAGGGTGTTTTCCATTAAGCTACTTCCATAGAAATGGTGCATGGCCAGGGGCAAAAATTAATTGATGTTGAAGCATAACCTATTGGCATGTAATTGAAACCTTGCTCATTTTATAAGCATAAATACATGAGTAGAATCATGAGTTCTAGTTGAAGAATTTATTACTGGAGTAAGCTTAATGCCAAGCAAGCCTCTGTAAAATGCATCTTACTGGAATAAGTAGTCTTGCCATGATTACCACCCAGCTTTCCCCCATCCCCAACAAAATGATTGGTGTGTGGCAGTGGCGTAGAACACTGGCCCCGATGAAAAGTGAGATACATTTGAACTTAAATGCCATTTAACAATTGTTCCCTAAGATTATGGCATCTGGAATTATATTCACAATGCCCCATTTCCTGGGGAAAGAAGCCAAGGCAATTTTGTTTCTAAGATGGAAAAGATGCCTCTTTGGCCCGTCATAGCCAAGCTGGGTTTTACAGAAACTGTATAGAATTTTGGAACAGATTGTATTTTCTTTGGAGTTCTTGAGAATGTCTGGTTGGAATCAAGGTCTTTGGGACTGGTAGTTTAGTAAAATACCAGTGAGAAAGACAAGAAGGAAAGCAGGAAGGAAGGGAGGGGAGGAAGGAAGGAAAGAAAGAAGTTATGAAAGAAAGAAGTAAAGAAAAAGGAAAGAGGGAAAGAAGAAAGAAAACAGAGAATGGGGAAGGAGGGAGAAGGGAAAGGGGAAGGAAGAAAGAAAGAAATCAAGCAGAGGGATGGTAAGAAGTGAAAGAAGGAAGGAAACAGAATGAAGGAAGGAGAAAAAAGAAATTACATGGAAGGAAAAGGAAGGAAGAGAAGAGGGAGGAGGAAAAGTAGAGAGGAATTAAGAAAAAAGGAAAGCTAGGGGGCAAGAAAAAGGGAGAAGAAGAGAAAGGAGAGATAACAGGGAAGGAAAGTGAGAGGGAAGGAAGGAGGAAGGAAGAATGGAAGGGGAGAGGAAGGCAAGAAGGAAGTGAAGGAAAAAAGGGAGGAGAAGGGTTAAAGGAAAGAGGGAAGAAAGAGAAAAGGAATTTTCACTCTATGTAGTTCCCAATCCCCAAAGTTCTAACTCTAGCTATCAAAAGGAAAGTAAGAAATTTCCAACCCAAAGGATGAAAGAGCAGACTGCTCAACCCATTTACCTTTAATTAAGACCACGTGAAGCTGTAAATAGAAATGTGTTTTTATGACATACTGAAAGCGTCAGCCCTCATTGGAAATGTAAATCCATTAGGAAACAGAAGGAAAGGAAAGACTGAGGAAAATCTGATGCTGAAAAAATTTCTTTTTCTTAACCTTCCTCAAGTAACTATTTCAATCTATTATAATCTATTATATCATGTTCAATCTATTAATCTGATGATTTCTGGCATCCATATCTGGAGATTTTGGAAAGCCCTTTTATCCTTCATATGGTGAATTATTCAACTGAACTAGAACAATTAAATTCTCCCCCGACCCTGACCCTACCCCTCATGCTAGGTGCTGGGGTCAGAGCACAGTTTAGATAAAGCAGTGTCTGAACAGTAGCAAAGAGCTGAAAACTAGGTAGGTACCCATTGACTGGGAAATGACTAAACAAATTATAGTACATGAATGTTGTAGAAAGTAATCATTAAGTAAGAAATATGACTAATGAAGAATTCAGAGAAGCAGGTGAAAATGAACTAATATAGAGTGAATCATGAAAACACTAATACACAATAACCACAACAACACAAACAGAAAGAACCAAAAATCATAAATGAACATTGGGAACACAGAAGCCAATGACGGCCCGAGGAAAACAATGAGAAAAGTGCCTTTCCCTTCATTGTAGAAGTGGGGAACTAGAGATGTGAAATGTTGCATGTGTTGTCAGACACAACTGATATAATGCTTAGATTTGCTAAACTGCTTTTTTCTCCCTTTCTTTTGACATCTGTGTTACAAGTTATGGCTCACAGGGCAGAAGAGTGGGGAGGAATATATTTGAAAAAGTTGTTCAGTCATATCTGACTCTTTGTGATCCCATAGACCACATTGTCTATTGGATTTTCTTGGCAAAGATACTGGAATGGTTTGCCATTTCCTTGGTGAAGTGACTTGCCCAGGGTCACATAGCTAATAAGTATCTGAGGCTGGATTTGAACTCAGGTCTTCCTGACTCCAGGGTCAGTGCTCTATCCACTGAGCCACCTAGCTGTCTCTAAATTGTCATTTGGACATGACAATGATGGAAAAACCAAAGGTATGGAGGCAATGTGGTCCAGTGGGAAACCTGCTGGATTTAGAATATGAGAACCTGAGTTTGAATTCAGATTCTGCTCAATTCTATTTAGGTGACCTTGGGTAAATCATTCTACCACTCTAGACTTCAGTTTCCTCATCTGTAAAATTAGAAGATTGGACTCAATAACTTTCAAGATCCATTCTAGTTCTTAATCTGTGATTCTTATGAACAATAAATATAAGATAAAAAAATTTAATGATACAGTGTCTGAATTCATTGAGCTTACTTCGAGTGGTAGAAATTACATTTATACAAATAATTCAGGACAAAATAGTACATGGTAAGTAGCCCTGACCAAGATGGTTGGAGTCAAGAGAACCTGGGTTCAAATGTCAACTGTGTTGCTTACTACCTGTGTGACCTGGAGAAAATGATTTCAATTCCCATATCCCCAGCTTCCTTCTTTGTAAAATGATGAGATTGATCTATATTGCCTCAAAAACTATAATCTATAATCCTAAGGATAATGAAAGACATTCTGTGGTTAAGGAACAGTGAGTTCAAATCAGAAGGCTGCTATGTAGAGTTCAGTCCTCCAAGGAGATTGCTTCAGAACATAGGGAGTCCAAGAAATGATGAAATTGATGGTTTCAGAGAAACTTGGGAAGACTTCTGATGCAGAAATGAAACAGTCTACCCCTTTGGGAGCCTGATAAGGCCTATGAATCTCTTTTCAAAATAATGTTTATATATATATATATATATGTTTATATATGTGTATGTGTATACACAATAAAAACACAGTATTACAAAGGAATATGATTATATTGAAATATAATTATCAATATATTTTTTAAAAAGTAAGTTCAAAGACCCCGGGTTGAGAATCTCTACTTTATAGATTAAAAAAAGGAACATCTTCATAGTCAGGTACTGTTAATATTTTATTTTGATGTCCCCCTGGGAGAATTTATAAAGAGAGAAACTGTTCAGGTTGGTTCACTCTCTGGTCCTATCACCACCAACTTGTGTATTCCCTTCATTCTTTAGGCTGGCAGCCTCAGGTTTATCATTCCACTCGATGTGCTAGAGCCCCAGAGAGTTAATTCATGTGAGCCAAAGTCACAGGAGACCAATTTAAAACCAGAAAACCAATTGAATCATTTATGGGGCTATACCTTTCTGTTGACTGGAAATTCATGGCCATTAGCCAGGTTACTGCTTCCCCAAATCAAGCTATTTGGGAAACTAAATTAGTTATGAGAAGGCTACTTTGTGACCATGGCATCAGAGCACAGGGAGTTGGATGGTTTTTAGGGGTATTTTATTTAGACTATAATAAGGAATGATGATATATCTCTGCTCTACCTTTCTAAAGACTGGATAATTGAATAATCTGCCAAATAGCCTCTTTGTCTCTCTCCCTTGCTTAGTGCTGAATAAACACCGACAAATTATTCCTCCGTAGGTTTCCTTTTCCTAGGCTCCACACCCTCTGATATATATTTATCTTTACAACATTTCCCTTCTCCATTTCAACAGACTTCTCTAAACTGTGAGAATCCCACAGATTATACAGGCTAGTTTAGGGAAGTGGTACTCTGGAAAAGGTAGCAAGCACCATCTGCTGGAGACTGCAGACAGATGAAGACAGAAGATCTATAGGTCTGAAAAACGTCCTTGTGGCAGACAGGGACATCTCTTCAGAACTGCTGGAAATGAGAACTGCAAGATAAAGAAACACTTTGAGACTCACTGAAGCAGGGAAGCAATCCCAAATCTCTCTTTTATAACACTATTCCAAGCAGTACTATACATTATTAAAACTGTGCAAGTTCACTCACTAGTGGGTTTAGACACTTTCAACAGTATCAGATAAGAATTCTAATAGTTTTGTTTAACCCCTAAACAAACTAGGTCCTGTGTTGAACCTTGTAAGCCTGTGTATTTGGAGACTATAACTCAGGGTATAGACATCTGGGGCAAGGAGCAGAGAAGTGAGAAAACTCTCAAAATGTACCTGAACCCTATGAGTCAGAGGTGATCCTATGACACAAGGGTTATATGTGTAATGTTTTCTGTTGGAGGTGGGGCAGCATCTATGTCTGTTCTTAGAACTATAAATTAAAAGTTGGAGGTTGGGTCCCCAGCATAGAGGCTAATCTAGATTCAAGGCATTCTGTGGGTCCACACTCCTAAAACTGTCCACAATGAGTAAGCCAGTAAATTAGGCTGTCTTCAATCCACAGAGCTCCTACTCCTCAAAGATATCTCCCCTCTGAACCAACCAGGTCCCATCCAAATAGCTAACTATGCTCTACCTTTATCAAGTTTGACTGAAAAAATTCTTCATGCCATGTAAAAGGGTAACAGAGTAGAGAGCACTTATTTATATTTCATTTAAAAAGATTTTAATTTAAAAAGACCAAGATGACCCACTGAATCTCAGGCCATCACCAATCATCATGACTTATGTCTTGCCAGTAGACTTTGATGACTCTGGAAGGGAGAGTGAGGCTGATGACTTTGTGTAACTTTGATCTCACTTAAATCCAATTCACTCATGAGTCAACATTACCCATGATGTCATTGGTTCCCTTCAAGACATCCCCTATGATGTTATCGGTCCTCTTTGAGAAGAAAAAATGAGCAACAAGTCATAAACACCTCATCGTCTCTGTTACTTGTCCCTATCTTCTGTGATTTTAGCAACTGGGCTAGGGAGAAATAAATTGATCAGGGATGTGTTCAGCAACTCCCCCTCCTTTCCCTCCACAGATACACATAGATAAGGGGTATATGTTGTGTTCAGGGATGACGAACACCATAGAGTGCCAGTCCCAGAATCAGGAAGGTTCATCTTCCTGAATTCAAATCCAACCCCAGACATTTATTAGCTGCGTGACTCCGGGCAAGTCACAGCTCCCAGGTTCTGAGAGCCCTGGGCTTCTCATGGCATTGTATGGCAATCTTCCAAAGAATATCCATTCTTTACTATTATTTTCATCTCACAGCACAAGAATCACATCCTGGTTTACCTTAGTGATGTCAATAGTTATCCCAGAGCTTCAGCAAAGAAGTTTGTTTTTTTTAAAATAAATATTTGCACAAAAATTTCTGGGAAAACTGGATAACAGTGTGGCAGAAACTAGGCATAGACCAATGCCTGACACCATACACAAGAATAAAGTCCAAATGGGTACATGAACTAGGTATAAAAATTGGTACTATGGACAAATTGGTGGAACAAGGAATAGTGTATTTATCAGATTTATGGAGAAAAGAAGAATTTTTGACTAAAGAAGAGATAGAAAGCATTATGAAGTGTAAAATGTATAATTTTGATTACATTAAACTGAAAAGTTATTGCACAGAAAAACCCAATACAACCAAGATTCAGAGGGATGCAGAAAACTGGGAAAGAATATTTTGCAGCTACTGTCTGTGATAAAGGCCTCATTTCTAGAATACATAGAGAACTGAGTCAAATGTACAAAAATACAAGTCATTCCCCAATTGATAAATGGTCAAAGGATATGAACACGCAGTTTTCAGAGGAAGAAATTAAACATATCTATAGTCATATGAAAAAATGCTCTAAATCACTATTGATTAGAAAGATGCAAATCAAAACAACTCTGAGGTACCACATCATACCTGTCAGATGGGCTTACATGACAAAACAGGAAGATGATAAATGTTGGAGAGGATATGGGAGAGTTGGAACACTAATTCACTGTTGGTGGAGCTGTGAGCTCATCCAACCATTCTGGAGAGCAATTTGGAACTCTGTCCAAAGGGCTTTACAAAAATATGCATACTCTTTGACCCAGCAATATCGCTTCTAGGACTGTATCCCCAACATATCATAAATATGGGAAAAGGTCCCACATGTACAAAAATATTTATAGCATCACTCTTTGTGGTGGCCAAAAACTGGAAATCAAGGGGATGCCCATCAATTGGGGAATAACTGAATAAATTATGGTACATGAATGTAATGGAATACTACTGCACTATAAGAAATGATGAATAGGAAGACTGCAGAGAGGTCTGAAAAGACTTATATGATCTGATACTGAGTGAAAGGAGTAGAACCAGGGGAACTTTGTGCACAGCAATGACCACAGTGTGTGAGAGTTTTTTCTGGTAGACTTGGAACTTCATAGCAATGCAAGGACTTAAAAAAAAATTCCCAATGGTCTTTTGAGGAAAAATGCCTTCCAAATCCAGAGAAAGAACTATGGAATTCAATTGCGGAATGTAGTAGATCATTTTTTTGTGTATTACATTTTGGTTTGTTATATGATTTCTCCCATTCATTTTAATTCTTCTATACAGTATGACTATAGTGAAAATGTATTTAATAGGAATGTATATGTAGAATCTATATAAAATTGTATGCCATCTCAGGGAGGGAGGGGAGAAGTAGGGGGAAGGTAGGGGAAAAACATCTAAGTTATATGGTAGTGATTGTAGAACACTGAAATAAATAAAATTAGTAAAAAGAAAAATAAATGTTTGCGATGTGAAAAATAAAATACAGGAAATGAAGACCATAAATCCCCTAAAAGTAGATTTGTTGCCCTCCCTCCCAAATCTTCAAAAAGCAGTTGACAGAGCAGCTTAGAAAGAAATCACTTCATCTCTCTATTCTGGCCAAAGGTTAAATAGGGAATCACAGACTCAGTTTCTGCTGAAAAAGTACCATTTTAAGATATTATTTGTAGCTTCTGAGATAAGAACTCACCATTTGACAAACTTTCTGAGAAAACTAGAAAATAATATGACAGAAACTAGGTATAGACCAACATCTCACACCGTATACCAAGATAAGATCAAAATAGGTCCGTGATTTAGACATAAAACGTAAGAATATAAGCAAATGAGGAGAGCAAGGAATAGTTTACATGTCAGATCTATGGATAATGGAAGCATTTATGACCAAATAAGAGATAGAGAACATTATAAAATGCAAAATTGATAATTTTGATTACATTAAATTAAAAAGGTTTTGTGCAAACAAAGCCAATGCAATCAAGATTAGAGGGGAAGCAGAAAACTGGGAAACAATTTTTATAGCCAGTGTCTCTGACAAAGGCCTAATTTCTAAAATATATAGAGAAGTCAGTCAAATTTATAAGAATACAAGTCATTCCCCAATTGATAAATGATCAAAGAATATGAACAGTTTTCAGATGAAGATATTAAAGTTGAGTAGAGTGAGCAGTACCAGGAGAACACTGTACACAGCAATACCATTGTGCAATGACCAACTTTGATAGATTTAGGTCTTCTCAGTACTGCAGTCATCTAAGACAATTCCAAAAGATTCATGATGGAAAATGCTATCCACATCTAGAGAAGGAACTATGGAATCTGAATGCAGGTTGGAGCATACTATTTTCCCTTTTTTTTGTTTTTTTTTTATTTCTTGTGGTTTTTCCCTTTTTGTTTTTTCACAACATGACTAATGTGGAAATAGGTTTAAATGATTGTACATGTTATAACCTATATCAGATTGCATGCTGTCTTGGGGAGGGGGAAGGGAGAAGGAAAGGGAGGGAGAAAGAGGGAAAAATTTGAAACTCAAAATCTTATAAAAATGAATGTTGATAAATGTATCTATATGTATATATATACATATACGTATATATACATATATGTATATATATTTATACTCCCAAAAAAGCCATTATTTGGAAGCTGCAATTGCCTGATTAAATCTTTCCATGGGAGTAGAAGGACTTTAGGATTGAGAGGCATCAGCCAGGTTTGTGGTGTCTTAGTTAATCAAGCACTACACCTGTAAGAGGAGGAAGTAACTAAGAGTCATCTCGTTTCCATTTCATCCTCCTCTTCACTTAAAATGTTCTTGCCATCAGGAACAAGAACTAGCAATTAATATTTAATTAGAATTCCCACCACCATCGCTGTCTTTTCTTTGCATTATATGACAGAGGACTTGCAAGATATTTGTTCTAAATGTAGATCACAGGAAACTAAAAAAAGATACTTTTGCTTAGGAAATGGCAGCATGGTGACTTATGAAAGGTAGGCAGGCTTTTATCTTCCCTCTGTGCAGTAAACAAGTGGAGCTGCCCTAAGCTTCCACTGGGAAGATGTAGAAGTTGGCAGGGGAAATGCAAATCAGTCTTGGATTTTCCTACGTTTTCCTATCCCATAACCAGAAAATTCCCACCTGTGAGGGCTAATATGCCACCTGGCCCAAATCCCAAGAGAAGTCAGAGGAATATTAATGTTCAAAATCAAACTGAGTGGAAAAGCAAGTCTGTAACAATAAAGCTCTTAATTAAATAACTCTTGCCCTTATTCCATAATGATATGTACTAGGTGCATATCATTTCCACATTTAATTAGCTCAGTATTGTTCCACTTGGACACATAGTGTATACTAAGCTGGAGTGTATCCAACTGAAAAAATGACAGCTGACACACAGAGCCTTCAGATTTGTAAAACACTTTATATGCATTATCTCATGGGATCTTCAAAACAATACCCAGAGGTAGTGTACAGATTTTATTATCCCATTTTATAGTGGAGAAAACTGAGGTTAAAGCAACAAGGTATTTGGAAAGCATAGTGATTTCAGCTCAGAGCACTTGACCTCAAATCTAGCCTCTGATGGGGGACCTCCAGCAATCTGTGGGCATATGACTTGCCCAGGGTAACACAGTTCCTAAGTGTCATGGATAGAACTTGATCTCAGGTCTTCCTGACTTGAAGTCCAGCAAATTTAACCACTATACCCTATTCAGCTTCCTCTCTAACATAGCTCTATACAACTCACAATGCTGCAGAAAATGCATTTTTCAAAGCACATCTGAAAAGAGCTTCATTTCTATCATTGTCTATAGCCTCCCTTGTTACACAGTCTGATCTTAAGTGAGTCACAGTCAAGAGGAGTGAGAGGTTTATACATGTAAAGAAATACATTCAGTGTCAGTTTCTGGAAACTAGTCTTCTTATATGGGAAAGAGTATTTTATTTGTTGAGGGCCCAGTCCTTAATGCATGTACGATAATGCTCTGCCTTTTTCCAGTCCACATAGAGGCATCCCCTCTTCCCCCAACTGATAGAACCCTCCCTAAGTAGGCCCAGCATTCTATCTACCCTACCATCTAGGATAATATATAGGAGGAAATAACTGGACTTCTATGTTCCCAGACTCTTGGGATATTAGTCTCCTTCCAACACTGCAATCCTGCCAAACTGGCCTTCTTTTGTTTTCTGACTCACAAAAGTCCATCTCCCATCTCTATGCTTTTACTCAGGCCATCCCCCATGCCTGGAATGTCTTCTCTCCTTACCTTACCCTCATCGAGTCCTCTGTTCCTTGAAGATGCAGCTCAGACACCATCTTCTGCACAAAGCCTTTGGTGATCCCCTCTTCCCCCAACTGCTAGTGCTCTCCCTAACTAGTGCCCAAACTAACTTGTATTTGACAACTTTGTATATATTTGTATTAATTTTATATATTTATATTATAATTTTATATTTATATTACATATAATTTTATATTTACATATTAATTATATTAATTAATTTTATATAGACATATATATTATATGTCTATATAGATATATTATGCATATTTATTTTCTCCCTCATCAGAATGTAAGCTCACTGCAAATAAAGATTGTTTTTATCTTCATAGCTATATGGAAGCACTTAGTGCAGTGCCTGACATATGATAGGCATGCAAAATATACTTGTTGATTAATTGAGTGAGTGAGTGATTATTTAATTTGCTTTCAGGTATGAGCAATGGAAAAGATTCCAGTGAATGACCTCCTGCTCTTTTCCCTGATGGCTTTTTAAGTAAGAAGGATTGCTAAGAACCTCCAGGGTGGGAGAGGGGAAGGGACATTAGGTTCTATTTCCCACTATGTATCCCTTGAAGACATGGTACCTCTGATCCTGGGATGTTTCTTTCTCTCTTATCTTAGGTGAATTAGTATGTTGAGATAAAGACTCTTGTGGTGACTAGTGAAACCAAGAGATCTATTAAAGCCATCCAAAGTCTCAGAGTCAGCAGTGGCAACGGTGGAGTCCAATGGAGAACTGAGAATCAGCACATCCACCAAGCAACCTGCTTGACCTAGCATAACAGAAGCAGCTGAGATACCAAGTATGGCAAGGAGTAGTCAGATGAGCAAGAGAGAAAGTCATCTATCTGTAATGCCATTTCCAGAAGTGAACTTGTATGGGGAGAAAAGTACGCCCAGGGCCAAGAGCTACATCTCACCTTCAGTTCTATGTGTTTTCTTCCTGGGTGCCTCTAGAGTATATATTGAATCTATACCTTTATGCTTCAGGTTTGAGCCCATTATATGCAAGGACCATATATGTGTGTATGTATGTGTGTGTATGTGTGTGTGTGTGTGTATGTGTATGTACTGGGAGGAGAGTGTATCCCTGGTTTGAGAGATATTTTATACTTCTGTTCTTGATATATTTTCTCAGTAAAAATAGATTTGTAAAATCTAATCTATAGCAATTAGTTAATTGATATCAGAGGAGCATACTACATGGGGGCTTACAAACACGAGTGTAACAGCCCACAATCCTTCAGGATTACCCCTAGAACCTTGAGCGGAATAGTAGTCAACTGCCTTTTGGAAACTCGACCGGGCAATTCAAGTGGGATTCAGGGAAAGTAGCCCCAGAGGGGATGCTATAAATTTAAAAAAATGAACCTGTGTGGGAAAAATATTTCTGAGGACTCTGTCAAGGAGGAGCAACTAACTTCATATAATAACTGAGTGGTATTGGATACAGATGATTATTGCTTCAAGTATCTGCTGGACTACTTAATGAAAAAATCTATGCATCCTCTGTTGACATGGATCGTTACGCATTTCCATCATTTCTCAAATTAAGTCCTTGGCAGAACCAAAGAAACACCTCTTTCCAGGCAGGCATTATATTGCAAAACTCCATTTGGCAGGGAATATTTAACAGAAGAACAGAAACCTGGCATTACTTCTCAAGCACATGGAAGGAATGTGTATGTGCTTACCAGAAGCATCTGTAGAGACAAGCAGATGTAACAAAGCAATTCAGCAATGGTTCTAGGGAAGGAGAGAATGGAATAAACATTTATTAAATACCTACTATGTGCCAGTCACTGTATCAATCCAATATTTATCTCATTTGATCCTGACTACAACCCTGGGCTATTATGATCCCCATTTTACAATGAATAAATTGAGGCAGAAAGAGGTTAAGTGACTTGCCCAGGTCACACAGCTAGGAAGTGTCTGGAGCCAGATTTGAACCCAGACTGTCTTGAGTTGGCAGTTAATTGAATAAAAGAAGTCAACAGCTGGACTCTAGGCCCGGAATTCTATCTACTGTACCACGTGGGATAATGAATAGGAGGGAACAGTTGGACTACATGAACCTTTCAGCTCGAAATCTAGGAAAGTGATCAATAACATGCCCTAATAATAATGACTGGCAATGTAATATATATTATTAAGCTTGATATTTTTCAAAGTAGTGGAGCCAACCATATTTTTATTCTGATTTTTATTCCCTATTATTCTATATTATTCTATAAAGTTAGCAATGATTGCTAAATTCCAAGAGGATGCTGTATAAAATTTTCACCAAATTCCACAGATAACACTGGGTTCTTGATGACTATTTCACATAAATGAACATTCTGGCATGCCAGGAAGGTTTCAAGTTCGGTCCTGGTGACAGGCAGTGTTTGCTCTTAGAGAGTCAGCTTATCGGCCCATCCACACATGAAGAGAATCATCACCAGGTTCTTTTGCCCCTGCAAAGGGAAAGGCCATTGGTTTTCCTGTTGTTCTACTTCCATCCAAAACACCCTTCTCAGGTCACCAGGTCACCACTCTCCTATGCATAGCATCTCTCTCTCTCTCTCTCTCTCTCTCTCTGTTATAATATAAACTATGAGAGCAAGGACTGTCTGGGTTTTGTATTTATATCCCCAGTGTTTAGCACAATACTTGGCACATACTAAGAATTTAATAAATGCTTTTAAAATGTTTCCTCCCTTTATTCAAGTACTATATATAGTCAGAGGACAAGGGTGAGAGTTGAATGTGATGAAATGATATAAAAAAATTAAATTAAGGGGTGAGAAACAGAAATGCACTGAGAGAAGGGGAGAGAGGTAGAATGAGGTGAATTATCTCGAATGAAAGGGGCACAAAAGAGCTTTTACAGTGGAGGGGGAAATGGGGCAAATAGAGGGAGTGCTTGAACCTTAATTCAAAGCAACCTGTGATACAAAGAGAAATGCAAAATAGCCCTGACACTGATGACACCAAGGTCATCCATTGCATCCTAAGCCACCGCCAGCCCTCTTGACTCTGTCCTGCCACAGGACTATGATGACTCTGAAGGAGAGTGAGCTGATGACTTTGTGCAATTCTGCCTCACTTAAATCCAATTTACACACAAATCAGAAGACATCACTCATACCATTTTACCATTATGCCTCAAAGTCCTGTGGTGACTGGCAAGTGATGAAGCAGATTCACTGGAATCTGTAGTCACAACCCTGCACACAGGGAGCCCAGGCCACAGGGTCATTTCTCACAGGAAGCAGCAGTGGGACTTGGCAGCCCCCTGAGTGTTTGAGCAGCCTTTTAAGGACTGCACTGCTCTCCTCCTTTTGTGAGAAAGGGGACTAGAAAGGTGCCCTAAACATTGGCTGCTTACCCAAACCTGGCCTGATTACCACGGCAGGCGCGGAATCCCACTATGAGGTCGAAACACAAAAAAATTTACAAAATGTGCAAAAACATCTGCAAAGATGATTCCACTCACCATCGGCACATGGAATGTGTGCACACTAATAGACAACACAAAATCCAGTAGACCTGAAAGACGAACTGCTCTTGTCGCAAGAGAACTCAACAGGTATTGTATCCAAATAGCAGCACTGAGGGAAACAAGGTTGGCAAATGTAGGCCAGCTTACTGAAGTTGGAGCTGGATACACATTTTTCTGGATTGGGCCTAGTGAAGGGGAGCGCCTTGAAGCTGGTGTGGGTTTTGCAATTAAAGCCAATCTAATCAACAAACTGGTATGCTTACCAAAAGGAATGAATGACAGGCTCATGACAATGTGATTGCCACTTGCAGGAAAATGCCATGTCACCATCATTCTGGGTGACTTTAATGCTAGAGTAGGAGGCTCAGACTACCAGACTTGGCAGGGAGTCCTAGGGAGGAATGGAGTTGGAAAGAGCAACAGCAATGATCATTTACTGCTGAAGACTTGTGCATCACATGACCTTCTCATCACCAACACTGTCTTCTGTTTACCTAAACGCAATAAAACTTCATGGATGCATCCTTGCAGCAAACATTGGCATCTAATACACTATGTGATTGTAAGGAGAAGACACAGACAAGATGTGAGTGACAAAGGCAATGTGTGGGGCAGAGTGCTGGACTGATCATAGACTTATCCTTTCCAAGCTAAATATTCACATTGATCAAAAGTGCCTATCCCAAGGTATCTTGATAGGTGACTCTCAGAAGAATTAATGTCAACAAATTAGAGCTCTTCTCTGAGCATGAACAGTTTGTCGCTAACTAGGAGAGAAAATTGAGCCAACACACAGTTGCAGAAAAGAAGTAAGTAGAGCAGAAAAGAAGTAAGCAACTTTCAGAGATTTTGCGTGTAGCCCCACATTTGCTCATCTGGGTCAGAACACTCGCAAACACCAAGACCGGTTTAATGAAAATGATGGGGAAATTCAGAAGCTGCTAAATGAAAAGCAAGAACTCCACAGGATTTGCCAACAGGATAGTTCATCCACCTCTAAGAAGGCAGTATTTAATTCCCGGTTAAGTAAGAAAGCAGATGAAATTCAGTTTCATGCGGATAGTAACAATCCAAAACACTGTTATGATTCCCTGAAAGCTATTTATGGACCAAAAATCTATGCTGCATCTCAACTACTTAGTGCTGATAGAGTCACATTGATTAGTGATAAGGACATGATCCTAGAGAGATGGGCTGAACACTTCCATGGTGTTCTCAACAGACCATCATCAATCAATGCTGAGGCCATTGACTTTATCTCAGGTTGAAGTCAATCCTTCCTTAGCTGAATTTCTAACTGAAGAAGATATTTTAAGGGCCATTGGACTCCTTTTATGTGGCAAAGCACCCGGTGCTGGTTCTATTCCAGCTGAGATTTACAAGGCAGGGGGACCATTGCTCATGCAAAAGCTGAATGAAATTTTCCAGGTTATATGGCAAGAGGAGATTATCCCACAGGAGTTCAAGAATGCCAGCATTGTCCATCTCTATAAAGGTAAAGGGAATAGATTGTCCTGCGACAATCACAGAGGAGTCTCTCTCTTAGTAATTGCTGGCAAAATTCTTGCTAGAGTCTTCCTTAATAGGCTGATCCTTCACCTGGAAGATGGTCATATACCTGAGAGCCAGTGTGGCTTCAGAAAGAGCTGAAGAACAGTCAATATGGTGTTTGCTGCCCGACAACTCCAGGAAAAATGCCAGGAACAGAACAGAGGTCTGCATACATTGTTTGTGGATCTGATCAAGGCCTTTGATACTGTTAGTTGTGAGGGCTTATGGAAAATTATGTCAAAATTTGGTTGCCCAGAGAAGTTCCTCAATATTGTATGTCAGTTTCATGATGGCATGTTTGCCTGGGTTCTAGATAGTGGATAAAGCTCTCATGCCTTCCCAGTCACCAGTGGAGTAAAACAGGGTTGTGTGCTTGCTCCCATGTTTTTTAGCATGATGTTTTTAGCCATGTTGTCAAATGCACTCAATGAGGATGAACATGGCATCAAGGTCAACTACCATACTGATAGTAAGTTCTTCAATTTGAAAAGGCTACAAGTCAAGACCAAAGTGGAGGGACTATTGGTTCATGATTTTCTGTTTGCAGATGATTGTGCACTCACTGCAGCCTCTGAAGCTGAGATGCAACAAAGTATGGATCAATTCTCTGCTGCCTGTGCTAGTTTTGACCTAATAATTAACACCAAGAAAACATAGGTGCTCCATCAGCCACCATCCACACCATCCATATGTGGAACCATTGGTTACAACAAATGGAGAAGCTTTGAATGCTGTGGATAAGTTCACTTACCTTGGTAGTG
>CM053770.1:543278366-543297710 GCA_028658325.1 Potorous gilbertii
GTTGCTACATGTGTTGCCAGAGTTAGCTCAGTGTTTGGGAGGCTCCGAAAAAACGTTTGAGAGAGAAGAGCTATTAGACTAACTACCAAACTGAGGTCTACAGGGCCATTGTGCTGATCTCATTGTTATATGTTTATGAAATATGGACCATCTACCAGCGCCATGCCACGAAACCGAATTGCTTTCATTTGAACTGTCTTAGGAAGATTCTGAGGATCACCTGGCAGGATAAGGTCCTTGCCTGAGCTGAACTGCCAAGTATTCAAATTACGCTTCAGAGAGCACAACTCCGATGGGCTGGCCATGTTGTTTGAATGCAAAATATACACTTCCCAAAAAGACTATTTTATGGAGAATTCCCATGGGGCAAGCAATCACATGATGGTCAGAAGGATACTCTCAAGGTGTTTCTCAAGAACTTTGGATTGACTTTGCAACATGGGAGACACTGGCACAGGACCACTCAGTCCACATAAGAAAGGATGCTGTGCTCTTTGAGCACAGCAGAATTGAGACAGCACAAAGTAAAGAGGATGTGCATATTTGGGGTATTCACCCCAAATATTCGCACGGACTATCTGTGACCAACCTGTGGTAGAGCATTCCGAGCTGGTATTGGTCTGATCAGCCACAGTCCAACATACTGAATTATCTTGGTGATGTCATTTTGGTCCTCTTTGAAGACGAACAACAACCAACCAACCAATAAAAAACAGTACTTTGTGATATTTACATTTGAATACCTTGTAATCCAAGAAGAGATTGGTCTAACAACTCACACACAACTCCCACTTCACCCCCAAAAAACAGAATGTAATATTACTATTGTCCAGATTACAGCATGTGATTGGAGGGCCAGTCTATGGAATTTGTCCATCAGTGCTAGACTGGCCCTTGATTATTGCTAGTTAGATGAATAAAAGGAAGTATAAAGCTTGGATATGGCAAATTATAAATTACTTTCAACAACCTCAAGCTGCTCCCTGACCTATCAGCAAATTTTTTTTAGCATCTATTTCTCCCAATGTATGGTTGTGAATAATGAAAATGATAATTAGAGAAGAATCAAAATGACAGTCAACCCAAAAGAGGGATGTCCAATGGTTGTCCCACAAGTATATGCACACAAAACAGGGTGGGTTCTATAGCAAGAGCAAATAATATTGGATGGGAAGTTCATATTTATACTGGGATTTCTGAAAGATTTAAAGATTTAGAGGAAAAAATCCAGTTCATTGAATAGATACTATATACAGTATTTATGGAAGGGTGCAGGACAAAAATTGCGGAGCATGAGAAGGTGAATAAGAAGGACAAATTGTGTTCCCCACACATTGAATCCCCCACATCAATGAAATAGATCATGAATTCACTGAGAGACTGAAAAGTCTACAAAACAGATCCACTGACTCTTTAAGGTTTTTTTAAACTGGATCAACGCTTAAAAGACCAAAAGTAGATTAAAAACAAATTCTATATGAGGAAATGACATTCTGGGGATATTTTAGATGAATTAATTAGACTACTGCCATGTTTGGAAAGACAACTGGATTCTTCTACCATAAGAAAAGATGGAGGGTATGGTTTCAGGGGAACCTAGGAAGACATGAAGAAAATGAGAATGAGTGAAGGAAGAAGAATCAGTAGAACAGTTTCTACAGACAACAACATTCAAAAGAGAAGCAACTTTGAAAGACTTAGGAATTCTAAATGATGCAATGACCAGCATGATTCCAGAAGATTCATGAGGAAATATGCTACCTACCTCCAGACAAAGAGGTGAGGAACTCAGTGCAGATTGAGAAAAAAATTTTGGGACATGACTAATGTGGAAATTTCTTTTTCTTGACTACATATGTTTGTAATAGGGGCTTTGGTTTTTCTTTCTCACTAGTAGGGGGAAGGAGGAAATGAGAGAAGGTGAATTTTAACTAATTGAAAAAATTAATTAAAAAAAGAACTGAACTAAGAGGCAAGAGACCTTGATTTGAATCTTAGCTCCAACACTTACAATCTGTGGGACCATGAGTTAGTAATTTAACATTTTGAACCTCAGCATCTTCATCTCTAAAATGGGAATAAGGTACTCTTATTACAGGAAAATGCATTGTAAATTTTATCATGTACTGTATAAAATGAAGATTTTAAAACTATAAATATAAATAAGAATAATTTTTACTTTTTGGGGACCATGTACATTAAGAGGCCTGGTGACTTATGGGAGATGGAGGTAGATCATATTGAAGGGATGGAATGCTCACTGGGTCCTACTAAGGGTGGGAAATGGACTCAAGGGCCTTAGGCAGAGAAGCAGGTAAGAAAGGGAAGGAATTTGGACAGAAGGTTTATCAGAGAGAATAGAAAATGGGCATAGTTATTCCCTGTCAAAAATAGGTGCCATACATCTTGTAACCAGAACCCAAACTCTGACAGTTTGGAGACCGGAAAGGAAGTATTAGCTCTAACTAGGTGGTTTAGAGTCAACCACACTGTCCAGATAGCAGATAACCCTTGAGCACCATAATTTCTTTTGACTGGTTTTTCTGTGTTTTGAATTTTGTTTTTCCATTGTAAATTAAACCATGATGGCAACGTTGATGATGATGAAGAAGAAATATTTATATAGTCCTGCATTTTTCTAGGCACTGTGCTCAAAGCATGATTGTCACAACCCTTTGATTTGTAAAAAATGCAGTATCTGAGACATGCAATGTAGCAAATCACAATAGAATGAGGTATGCCTATATGCAGGATGCTCCTTTCTTGGTCCACATGGTTCCATGAACTAAGAGCATCTCATCCAAGAGCTGTCCACCTCCAGGAAGAAATGTGCTTTGAGTTAATTTTAAAAGCTGCAGATGCTGGGGAAGGGGGGTTGAGGGGAGAAGAATGACAAGGTTGTCAAAAATGAGAAAATTAAACAAAGAATTGTCAGCTTTTTTCCAAAAGGGTGGTTATTTTTGTCTCGTGATTTAATGCACTGTAATGGCTGGTTTCTTCTTTAAAATAAAATACAGGGTATAATTAAGCAAATCTTGACTCTGCTACTAACTTACCTACATGACCCTAGACAAACTACTTAACATCTCAGTGCACCCCACGCCTGCTTCAGTCAAATCTCTAAGACTAAGTGGCGGAGTACATGCAGATGGCCCAGGTAGAGAGAGCTGGAACTCCTTTTTCACTGTTAAAATTATTTGTCAAAAAAAAAAAAAGCCAGTTTGGCAAATATCTTCAAATACTTCAAACAGAGCTACAACTATTCAGGGTTGATGTGCATTGACCTGCTGGGTTTAGCATTTCTAGTTCTTCTTTTCTCAGTCTAATTGATATCCTTTCCTGGTCATCAGAAAATATGCAACCATCTAGGCAGGCCCTGAGGATGACTTAGCTTTGCTGCTCCACAACTTCTCTGGGCAAAATTCCACCTTAGCAAATTACCAAGGCATGCACATATGGGAAGTCAGAAGGAATAAAACACTAAGGAACTCAAAGAGGAAAAAATAACATTATTCTCCTCCCTTTGACACATATACTTTGGCCTATCTACAGAATCTCAGAGCTGAAAGAAATCTCAAACAACATCCAGTTCAACTGGTTGTTGTTCAGTCATTTCAGTCGTGTCTGACTCTTTGTGACCCCATTTAGGATTTTCTTGGCAAAGATCATGGAGTGGTTTTCCATTTCCTTCTCCTGCTCATTTTACAGATGAGGAAATGGAGGAAAACAGGGTTAAGTGACTTGCCCAGGGTCACACAGCTAGGAAGTGCCTGAGGTAGAATTTTAACTCAAGAAGATGAGTCTTCCTGACCCTAGGCTTGGCACTATATCCACTGTACCACCTAGCTGCCCCTAGTCTAAGTGGTAATTTACCGGTAATTCTGTCTACAGCATATCCATCAAATGATCATCCAGTCTTCTTAAATAATAATAGTTAATCTTTATGTAGTACCCACAGTGAGTAAGTGCTTTATAAATATTATTTCATTTGCCCTTTACAACAACCCTGGGAGGTGGATATATTATTTTTGTCTCCATTTTGCAAATAAGAGAATTGAAGCAAACAGAGGTTAAGTGATTTGTTCAGGGTCACATAGTAAATGACTGAGATAGGATTTGAACTCGGGTCTTCCTGACTCATTGCACCACCTAGCTGCCTTAAAGAACTTCAATGAGAGGATGGATACTGACTATGACTTGAGGCAGTCCATTCTACTTTTGGACAACTCTAAATGTTACAGAGATTTTCCTGACATTAGATCTATATTTGTCTCTTTATATCTTTCATTTAGTTCAGTCCTCTAGAGTCCAACAGAATGAATAAAATCCATTTTCAAGATGACTTTAAAATAATTGAAGACAGCTTCCATACTTTCTCTCCTCTAGGCTAAATACAGTTCCTTCAACCGTTCTTCAGATGATATGATGTGAAGGCCTTTCACCATCTTACTTGTCCTCCTTTTCAGTTTTCTTCCTAAAATGTAGCACCCAGAATTGAACACTCTATTCTAGATATAATCTCATCAGGACAGAGACTTTCACATCTCTAGTCCTGGGCATTATGCCTCCTCTCAATGTAGCCTAAGATTGCATTAGTTCTATAGGCTGCTATTTATCATACTATTCAGTCATCTTGAGTTTGAAGTCCACTAAAACCCTCAGATCTTTTTCAAGTCAACAGATGTTTAGTCATGTTTCTCTGTACTATATCTGTGAGGTTTATTTTAATTCAAGTATAAGACTTTACATTTATCACTATTAAACTTCATCTTATATTTGGCTCCTTGTTGTAGCCTGTCAAGGTCTTTTTGTGTCAATCTTTGTCATTCAGTGTTTTAGTTACCTCTCTCAGCTTCATATCATCTGTAAATTTGATGAGCATGCCATCTAGGACTTCATTCGAGTCATATATAAAAATATTAAGCAACACAGGCATAATTTGAGATTCCTAGACCACATCATAGATTTCTTTTCAGGTTGCCATCAAACCCTCAATGACTACTCTTTGGATTTGGTCATTCAACTACTGAATCTACCTTACTGAAATATCAACTAGCTCATCTCTTTCTATCTTGTTCACCAGGATAGCATTGGAGATTGACAAATTAGTTATTAAAATCCAGGTAAATTATACCTAAAGTACTCCCCTGATTTATTCATCTAATAACCCAGTCTAAAAGGAAAATGAAGCAGGTCAACCATGACCTGTTCTTGATGAAGCCGTGCTAGCTCTCTGTGATCTTCACTTCCTCTTATTCTAGATTTTCACTAATCAGTCCTTTAATGACATGTTCCAAATGGCTGTTCTTGAAGTGTGGTCAAGGGATTCAGGGGATCTTCAAGGTCAAAACTATTTTCATAATAATGCATTTTAATTTCTAATAAGGTAAGTATTGATAAAATACACATAAACCAAAGTTTTGGGTGGGGGGAGAAGGGAATCCTAAATAATTTTTACAAATGGAAAAGGGTTCTGAGACCAAAAAGTGTGAAAACTGGTATTCTAGAACTTAGCCAGGAATCAAAATCATTTTTTCAAAAAACTGGGATATTTGCCATTTTTTGATCTTGCGGCACCTCTTCCATTCTTCATGATCTTTCAATGATCACTGCAAATAACTAAGCAATTATAGCTAGTCATTCTTCAGATGCAGTCCATTTGCTCTGTGACTTGGACACATCAAGGACAGCTATGTATTCTCTTATTATTTTCATAATTATTTTGAGTTCCAATTCCCTTTCAGCCGTTTTTGTCCTTTCTAGGACAAAGATTATTATCATTGGAAGAGAAAAAGAAGAAAAATAGGAGTTGAGTAGTTCTGCCTTCTCATCATCCTTCATTCTCAACCATCCCAAATAAAAATCTTATTCTTTTTTTAATCCTTTTCTTTTCCTCAATATGGTTATTTAAATAACATTTTTCTTATTCTTAGCATTCCTTGTCAACTTAATCTCATTCTGAACCATGGTGCCCCTGACAGTACTCTTACAGCGTTGTGCCAAGTTTTTTTGTTCATGCTCCATTACCTTGCTTCCAGTCATTTCCTTTTTTAGAATCTGCACATCCACATCAGTATCTTTAGAAAATGTCCCCTATTTCCTCTTTATATCTTCATAATTTATTCTGGAGGGATTTTTCTTTCTCCTGGCCTGAAAGGAATTATTTCTCCTAGCCTCATAGAATTTGAGACTACATAGTCCTAACCTTTCTTTCTTAGAAACTTTTAAAATCTGCCCTCCCAAAAGCTAAGGCTCATGTAAGAACAGATTATGCTTTCCTCTCCTTTCTTATCCAGTTCTAAGATAAAATGATCACTTTATCCCGAATTTCCCTCACTTCTGTTCTACAGATTAGTTTTTCCTTGTTGGTGAGAATTAGACCCAAGCTAATCATTCTCTTAATTGCTTCCTCTATATTTTGAACGATGGAAAAGCCAACAAATTATTAGATAATTTTCATAGAACTCCATAGTTCTAGCAAAAGATTGTTTTATGAGTAATTTTGAAGTATATTTAGACAGAATAGGATCCACAATACATTCTTGTTTATTGTTGAAGTCCTCATGTAAGTCAGGATGTAGATGATCAATTCCAGTCTTGAAATGTTGCCCCCTTATTAACTGAGCAGGATGGACAGGAGTCAAACACAGAATGACAAATTGAATAATGAGAAATCCATAAAGTCTAGTTATTTGCCAACAATTCACTAGCTTAGAACATCTTTCATAGTCAATACCATTCTTTTAGTCTGGTCACTTGCATGATGGTATTGAGGTGTGATGGTGACATCTCAGATCAACCTATTCACACGTTTCTTACACTCAAATGTGACAAAGGCAGATCCATTGCTGCAAATGATAGTATCTTTGTAAACTCCAAATTCTTCATGCAGCAGGCATTCAATCAATAAAGCATTTATTATGCACCTTCTATGAGGAAGGCACTATACTAGGTGTTCCAGATAGATGCAAAGAACAGTAAGGCATAATCCTATCCTTATGGAGCTTATGGTCCAAAGCAGGGATTCTTAATCTAAGGTCCACAAACATCAGGTCCATAATTAAATTTCAGATAGGTATGACAAGAAAAAAATTACATCTTTATTTTCATTAATCTCTAACTGAAACTTAGCATTTCCTTCAATTATCAATTCTAAAAAATTGTATTTCTGGAAAGGGATCCAAAGGCTTCACCAGACTGCCAAAGGGGTCCATGATACAGAAATCTCTGATATAAAGTAATATTCAACAGAAAACACCCAGAAAAATATATTGAGAGTTTTCTGTAGTTTTAATGGCATACCAGTCCTGGATACTGTTCCCTAGAGGTAGGAACAAAATGAGTAGATGCAGCTGCCTGAATGGGGACTCAACTATCTGGGTAACTCAACTCATCCTCTCCTGTTTGTCTGCCTCTTCCCTTCCTTCTCTCCAAAAGAAGGTAAATGTGGATGACCAGAAGATCCCTTTCCTTTACTTCTTCCCTTCCTTTCCCTTCTCTTTCCTCTCCTTTCTCAAAACCTTAAACCTACTGCACTCTGAAGCTCATATATTGGACAACACTAAGCCCCTGCCTAAGGGCTCTCTTCTGGACCCTCCTGGCTCAATAGTAACTGTTGCTGTTTCCTTCCCAACCTGATGTCTTTCTTTTTCTTTGCCTCATTAAAGGGGCCATCCCCTGGTTATTTCTTAAACAGGCCTATTCACCAAATGAATGTTACCTCACCCTAAGTGAGTACCTGCATAGACCTTGGCTTAAAGGTGTCAAGGTCTCCCAGTGCATCCTGGGTCATTCGTCATTCTGATGAATATCTGGTCACTGGATTCAGATGGCTCTGGAGAAGAAGTGAGGCTGGTGACTGGCACAGCCCTCCTTTACTCAAAACAAAGTCAAGTGCAATTCATGTCATCATTTATCTGATGGTGTGGTGGTCTTCGGCAACAAAGGATGAACACCACAACAACATATGAGAAAACTGAGGCAAATGGGGTTAAGTGACTTGCTCAGGTTCACAGCTAGTACATGTCTGAGGCCAAATTTGAATTCAGGAAGATGAATTTTCCTGACTCCACACCTGGTGCTCTGTGCACTATGGTGCCTCTAGCTATGCCTTTGCTATGATTACAGTGATCAAATTAATATTACTATTGCTTCTGGAAAAGTTATGACAGTTGGTTGCTCTGTGCATCAATTCACCATGCCTGTAACACCTCACACTAAAACTCCTTTCTGTATCTACCACACTTCCGTTTGTTTTGTCTCCCCTATTAGGATGCGAGTTCCTTAAAAGCAAAGACTATCTCTTTTGTATTTGTATTCCCAATAATTAGCACAGTGCATAATATATATGAGAGGGAAAATTTATATATAATTATAAATATAATATAATTATAAACATAATTATATATAATATAAAATCACACATATATAATTATGGAGATAATTATATATATATATATATATATATATATATATATATATATATATATATATGGGGGGAAAATTAATGCATTCATTCATGTTGAGTTTGACGTTCTGGAGGACTATCCAGCTAGAGATAGCCATTAAAAAATTGTAAAATCAAAGCAAAACAGATCAGGAGTCCTGTGAGGAGGTTGGAGTATAGACATAGATTTGGGAATCATCTGCTTAGAGGTTATCATTAAAACTATCAGAGTATAAAATCACCAGAGGAAAGGGAGAAAGGAGAGATGAGGAGAAGACAGAGAAGGAAGAAAAGGAAAAAAAGGAGAAGGAAGAGAAAAAGAGAAGGGGAAGAAGAAAAGTAGGGGAGGAGAATAAGTAGGAGAAAAGAGGATAAGGAGAAGAAAGAGAGAAAAGAGGAGAAAAGAAGACGGAGGCAGAGGAAGAAAAGGAGGGGGAGGCAGAAAAATAGGAAGAGGAGAAGTTTAAAAGAGCAGGGGGAAGAACAAAAGGAGGAGAAAAGATAAAAGAAATATCTATGGAAGCAAAGACCGAGAAGGAACTGTCCGAGAGAGAAGGAAGACCATGAGAGGGATAGGAAAAAAAGTTGACAGTGTCTGCTATATATGAATCCCAAGAATCAGACTAATGAATATCAAATTCATCAATAAATCCCAACTTAGTTATTTTAAGCATAGCAAGAACTAATAACAAAATCCCAGAAGATTTGGGAACCCTAGGGAGTGAATGCTACAACTTAAATTCAGAGTTTTAAAGGCTACCATTAGGAATGTCTGTTACTATGCTCATGAACTCACATCTGGTGTACTCTGCCAATATAGATGAGCTAGTTGACATTAATTAGCTTTTATAAAGAAATATTTATTGAGAAGATAGAGCAAGGACAGAAGTACAAAAACACCCCTCTGAAATGGGATGTATATTCTCCTTTCCTCATCCACTCAGTCCCTGGGGAGAGTGAAATCAATCAATCAATCAATTAAGCACCTACTAAGTTCCAGAGACTGTGCTAAGTGCTAAGGATATAAAAAGAGGCAAACTAGTTCCCATTCTCAAGGAGTTCACGATTTAATGGGGGAATCAAACTGTAAGTGGTGGGTAGAAAACATTTCCTCCCAAAGTGAGGTACATTCTTCCTCCTGCGCAAGTACTTACAAAGGATTTTAAGGTTTGCAAAGCACTTTCCTTCACAACCTGTGAAACAGGTATTACAGATTTTATTGTCATCCACGTTTTATGATGAGAAAATGAAGACTTAGAGAAATTGGAAACAGGATTTGAACACAGTTCTTGCTGACTGCAAACACAACACCCTTTGCTTCCAACCCCAGCACCTCTCTGCCCTTTCCAATATGGTGACTTTTCTCTTTCCTGAAAAGTCCTGTCAACCTCTTCTTTACATAAATATGTTGATTTATATTTAGGATATGATTATAGTTAGGATAAACTCAAATTAGGTAAGCACTTAATTGATGCATGTATATAAAGAACTGACATTTATATTACATATTGCAAACCTTGAAACACCATGTAAGTATTGGTTCTTATCTTGACTATTTATGACAGTCATCATTAATAAGCAGTTTGGGGTAGTGAGTAGGGTGCTAGACCTGGAGTCAGTAAACCTGGGATCAAATCCCATCTCAGACATGTATTAGCTACAAGATTGTGAGCAAGTACCATAACCTCTCAGAAATTTCTTTATCTATAAAATGAAGACTACATCGTCTTTGGAATTCCTTCCAGTTTCAAACCTATGATCCTATGAGTGTGAGATGTTAAGGTCCCTTCAAGCAAGATGGATACATTTTCTAATAACATTTTTATGAAATGAGTAAAAAAATAAGTTGCCAGACCTGGCTCATCTCCAACCTTTAAAAATTTAGGAAAGTGATTATTTTTCTTATGGGGTTTTTTTTTTGTTCTGTGTTTTCTTTCGGAACATGACTAATATGGAAATATGTATTATATGATTACATATATATAACCTATATCAAGTTTCTTGGGGCAAGGAGGAAGGGAGAAAATTTGGAACTGAAAATTTTTTAAAAATGTTACATGTTTTTACATGTAATAGAGAAAAAAAATAAAATGTTATTCAAAAATATTTGGGAAAGTGAACAATCCATTGCTCCAAAGGGACCTAGGCAAAGGGTGGAGTATTTTCTTCTTCCATTTATCAAAGCCCAATAAAAAATGAATTTGGCAGCTGATATTCCTTCAGGGCCAGATCAAGAGGTCAACGAAGCTGTTTGTATAGATTTAATTTGTCATTCTTTGCTATAGAAACAAGGCTGTTGTGGTTATGGAAAGTAATGTCTTCATTACTCTTGAAAAGGTGTGGAGAATTATAAAACGTTGGGATCTAGATTAGGGAGGAGTTTACAGTTTCTTCCTACCAGAAACTAAACAAGTTGAGGTTAGATCTAAGCATTTGAAGGTTAAAATATAGAAATTGCATACATACATTAGATAAAATATATGCTACGGAAAAAATCAAAATTAACTTGAAAATTAATTCAAGGCATTATCCTACTTTGCACAACTACATTGTTTCTTTGAAACCAGTTGTTCCATTATTGATTCCTGGTCTATCATAAAACTAGTGGGAAGAGTAAGTATCTTGCTTCCAGACACTTAAAGGTCAACATGCAATACAGCATAGCAGCATTAAAATCTTCTGTTTTCAATGGTGATTGATTTGCTCATATACGTCTGTCAGTCAATAAACATTTCTCAATCACCTGTGATGTGCCAGGAACTGTGCTAAACACTGGGAATACAAAGAAAGGCAAACAACAGTCTTTGTCCTCAAGAAGTTCAAGTCACATCATATGTCAAAAGCTAATCATATTTTTTAATGTGGTAGAAGCTCTCTCCCTCCCTAATCTCTTACCTCCAGCCTTCTAGCATATTCACTTGCTAGTCCTGATTCTAGACAACCTAGCAGAAGCAAAGCTCCCTTAAGCTTCTACATAGTTACTGTCAACAGGCAATCACCACTTCACAAAATGTACATGAAAACTAGGTTTATTACAAGAGAAGTGAACATGCATATGGAACCCCAAAAGTTCACAATCCACATATGAATTTGCATATTTTATAACAGTAAGATAAAAGGGGAAGGAGATACCAGAAATCTCCACTCAAAGGAACATAGTATGGAAGGGAAAGAGGAGGTGCAGTAAAGGTGAGAAATGGACAAAACCTCTCCCAGAGAAGAGGAATGAGGCAATGGCAAAAGCTGCATTCTTCCACCTTGGGAAACGGATGGACTCTGAAGATAGGATGGTCTACTTATCTACACGGGTCCCAACTTCACAAGCAGTTCTTCAGCTTAGTGCAGACTGACTGGTGCCTATCTTGACTCCCAAGTATTCAGCTTGGGATACAAACAATATATTATGTCAGCTGGGGTAGGCGTGAAGGGAAGTTTCATCCTTGTTTCATTAAGGACCTCCTACATACTCTGGGTTCAGTGTTTCTGGAAAATATGACAACTCGAAAGGACAAATTTAAGTTAACATTATTCCTTAAAATTGCTTAGGACTAGGAGTGGTTATATATTGTTCTGGGTGGGTGAGGAGGAAAGTGAAAGATGACATTCATATTTAAAATGCTTTATTGGTGATGTCTCTTTTTTCATGTTTTTCACTGTCCACCTCCCTCTCCTATCAAGTAGAAGTCCAAAAACATAAGTATAGCCTAAAAAAAAAATCCAGTTATTAACTATATCTAGCTTAGTGTTCAATAAGGAAGAAATTGAACAGGCATTTGTTACTATATGCTTACTATATGCCAGGTACTGTGCTAAGCATGTAACAAATATTATTTCATTTTATTCTCACAGCAATCTCATAATATAGGGCATCTATTATCCCCATCTTACAGTTTAGGAAACTGAGGCAAACAGAGCTTAAGCAACTTGTCTAGGGTCACCCAGCTAGCAAATGTCTTAAGCTCGATTTGAACTCAGATCTTTCTGACTCTAGAGATATTGACTATATCCAAGAATATATGCCTTCTTCTGTACATCCAATCCGTCATCTTTCTTCCAAGAAGTGCAAGATACATTTTGTTATTAGTTTTTTGAAGTCATGATTAGTCACTCATTAGACATCATTAGTCAAAGTTTTGAAGTGTTTCCGAGTTGCTTCTTACATTATTGTGGTCATCAGATAAATAGTTTCCCTGTTTGTTTTCACATTGCTCTGCCTGAATTCATACAAGTATTCCCACATTTCTCTGAATCTGTCATATTCCTTACTTCTTATGGCACAATAAAATTCTGTTGCATTCATATTTGCTCAGCCTAATTGACAGTCACCTGTCTTTTTTCCGGTTCTTTGCCATAGTAAAATCACTAGAGACAGAATCAATGAGTTTGATTACACATGAATAAAAGGATTTTACACATCAAAAAGCAACATCTCTACAAGATAAAGAAAAGAAAGAGACTGGGGAAAAATATTTTCAATAAACATGCCAGATAATGATTTGGCACCTAGTATATATATATATGTATATATATATATATATATATATATATATATATATATATATATATATATATACATATATATATATATATACACAAAGGAAATATATATGGCTACAAGTGTAATACAGCATGCACTCTGTAATGGAGAAATAGTCAAGGATGTGTGTTGTTATAAATACTCTGGTACAGAGGGGTCTTTTCCCTCTGTCCCTGACCTCTTTGCTCTATATGCCTAATAGTATTATCTGAACCAAAAATGTAGGTACAATTTAGGGCTTCTTGAGTATACTTCCAAATTGTTTGCCAGAATGGTTGAACCATTTTACAGTTTCATGCACAATGCACTAATGGACGTTTTCTTCTATTACCCTGCTATCAATTGCAATATTTCCTTTGCCAGTCTAAGGTGTGTGAAGTGTTGTGATCGGTATTTCTTTCATTATTAGTGAATTGGAGTATTATTTCATCATGATTATTGATTGCTCACCTTTTTTTCATTTGTGAACTGCTTGTTCATATCCCTTGATCACTTATCTATTAGGTGAATGACTCAAATTCTCATATTATATATATATATATAAAATATATATATAATATGAGAATATGAGTCATATATATATATATATATATACATATAATATATATACGTTGGTTTTGGTGACCTGAGACTCTAGTCTAGGCATTTCATAAGGTTACGTACTGGTCCATGCCCATCAAAGAGGTGAGGATAGAGAGAGCTTGAGAGAGAAAACTTTTTTTTTCTCCCAGTTCCAGCTTTGAGAGAGGATACATATCATTCTAAGTTCTCTTCAATGAGAAGCCTCTAGAGGAAGAAAAAGGAAAGAAAGTTGTGAAGAAACCAACATATGGAGGGATGGTATTTTGATCCTATGGCTCACAAGCCCCGGCTGGTGTGCTTACCTTCCAATGGATCATCAGTTGATATCAGTTAGCCTTTACTTGATTGGCTTTTTAGTGTGGGATATTTGCAAAGGTGGTATAGTAAAAAGAATTGGTACAAAACATTTCCATTAAAGTCTGATATACTCTTCCACAAGTACATATACTTGTGAGTTTAAATTCCAAGCAAAGATGGCAAAAAGTATAATTCATACCTCTTGCTGGGGTCCTTAAGACGTTCCCCTTAGACAGGATATTGATTTTCTTTTGGGTCCTTGAAAACTTGGAGCTACCTATTCTTGGTGTGTTTAGTTTGTCCTCAGCTCCCAGTGCAGAAATTTCCTCCAGTCATTGTTCTTCCCAGAACTCCCAGTGAATGAAAAGTCCAAAGGCTCTGACCCTCCAAAGATCACAAGGTTGCCCTCAAGGGTCAAGGGTGGGGAAGAAGATGAAGGTTTTTCTCTCCTCCTGAGGGGATTTTCTCTCGGAGTCTTGGCTGAGCAGTTCTCTCTTCTATGCTGTTAGATGTTACTTGAACTGGCTTGCTATTTTATTGCAGACCCATAGAACACGATCAAATCTCTTCAGTCAAAACCACCATACATCCTATGAGACACCACTCCATTTCATCCTATAGTTTTTCATGATTTCTCACATTTAAGCTAAAGTCCTTGATTGATTGATTCACTGGAGATATCTAGACCTTGTTCATACCTTTGATTGATTGAGTAGTTGAAAGGACCTGGTCGTCCCTCTGCTCTTACACTATTTTTAGCTGGTTTCAAATGATTTTTATTATTTCTACTTTGAAGTATATTTTGAGATCTTGTACTGCCAGGCCTCTTTCATTCTATTTTTATTCATTATTTCCCTTGAAACTCTTTTGTTCCTCCAGATAAAGGTTAATTATTTTTTTTATAAATCTATTAAATAATCTTTTGATAGTTTGGTTAGAATAGTACCAAATCTATAAATTAATTCAATATCACCATTTTTATTATATTGGTAAGACCCAACCACAAACAATTAGTATTTCTCTAGTTATTTTTCTTCTTTCATGTCTTTAAAGTATTTTATAATTGTTTTCATATAAATCTTAGGGGTGCTTTGGTAGACAGATTCCCAACTTTATACAGCGTGTAGTTATTTTGAATAGAATGTCTTTTCTTGTATCTCTTCCCATTGCTTTTATTAGTAATATTAGAAAGGCGGATAATGATTTTTACTTTCGTTAATCCTGCTACTTTATGAAACTGATTAATTATGAAATTAATTTTTGTTGAGTTTCTAGATTTCATTAATCTATCATATCACTTGCAAATAACAGTTGTTTCCTCTTTGTCTTTAGCTATTTCCTGAATTTCTTTCTCATGTCTTCTTGCTATAGTCAGCTTTTCTAAAATTACATTAAATTATAATGGTAACTATGAGCTTTCTTTCTTGATCACTAATCGTATCAAATTTATTTCATGTGCTTCTTCCCCAATTCTTTGTTTCTGTTAGATTCTGCTCACCATTTTAAGAAAAGGTTAATTTATTCCCATGCTTTCTAGCACTTTAATATCAATGTTGCATTTCATCAAAAATTTTTCTGCATTTATTGATTTAATCATGTTATTTTTATTGTTTTCATTATTAGAACTTATTATATAGCTTTTTAAATGGTGAACCATCTCTGCATTCTTGATATACATCAAACCTAATTATAGTGTATAATCTTTTGAATATATTGTGAAAGCCTCTTTGTCAATATACATTAAAGATATTTGTCTATAGTTTTCTTTCTCTGCTTTATCTAACTCTAGTTTTGGTATCAGAACCACATTTGTTTCATAAAAATAAAAGTAGAATATCCTCTTTCCATATTTTTTCAAGTAGTTTATATACTTTTAGTATTAATTGTTCTTTAAAAATTTGATAGTATTCACTTACATATCCTTCTGCACCTATATATGTGTGTATGAAGGTGTGTATACATATATAATATATATGTGTGTATACATATATATTATATATGTGTGTATACATATATATGGAGAGAAAGAGATAGAGAGATCTACATATACATATACACAGACATAGATGTTTAGGTAGGAAAGAATTCAATTATGGCTTCCATTTTTTGTGCTGACATGGGTTATTTTCTCTTTTTTTTTGCCCTGTGAATATGTGTATTCTGTTTCTTTTGAATAAACAGTTTTCTTAGCATATAGTTGGGTATAAAATTTCTAACAGTTTTCTTTATATACTTTTACTTATTCTCATCTGTTATGATTTCCTCTTTTTCTGTTTTTTGTATTGGTAAACTAATTTTCTGTTCTTTTAAAAAATGAAATTAAGTAATGGTTTGTCTGTTTCATTAGTCCTTTCACAAACCAGCTACTAGCTTTATTTCCTAATTCAATTTTTTGTTTTCAATTTTATCTCATATTTTGTTATCAATATTTCCATTTTCATGTTTATTTTGGCCTTTTTGTTTGTTGTTTTACCAGTTTTTTTAAATTTCACCTTCAATTCATTGTTCTCTTCCCTCTTGTTGAAACTATTTAGAGATATATTTTTTCCTTAAACACTTTCACTATATCCTTCAAGTGTTGACATGTCATCATTTTCTTTGATAAAATTTTTATTGCATCTATAATTTGTTCTTTAGAATATCTCTTAGAATTACATTATTTTGATGTTCGGTTATAACCCCATAACCTTCATAACCCCATAGACCATAACACACCAATGCTTTCCATGGGATTTTCTTGGCAAGGATATTGGAGGGGTTTACAATTTCCTTTTTCAGTGGATTAAGGCAAACACAGGTTAAGTGGCTTGCCTGGAGTCAAGCAGCTAGTGAATATCTGAGGTCAGATTTAAAGTCAGGTCTTTTTGACTCTGGGCCAGCACTTTATCCATTGAGTCACTCATGTTATTTAGTTTCCATTCAAGTCTGAAACTTTTCTGCAGATTATTCTTACTGAAAATAGTTATTTTTACTAAAGATGATGTCCTCTAGGTGGCACAGTGAATTCAGAGCACTCTCCTTGGAGCCAGAAAGGCTCATCTTTGTGAGTTCAAATTTGGCCTCAGACACTTACTAACTGGGTTACCTTGGGCAAGTCACTTAACCTCTGCTTGCCTCAGTTTCCTCATCTGTAATATAAGCTGGAGAAGGAAATGGCAAAGTACTCCAGTATCTTTGCCAAGAAAATCCCAGGGTCACAAAGCAACTGATACAACTGAACAAAAACAGCAAAACATGTTGTCCAGCAGAGGTCGCTGTGGCCAGATCAGCGATTAACTCCTGAAATGGCTGCTCCGCTTCCCCCTTTCTTTCTTCAGAGGCCAGAAGAAAACCTAAGACCTCCTTGTGCTAAGCAATCTATCTAGTCGAAGCTAATGAGATTAGCTCATCGGGGGTTTTTTCAAGAGTGAAGGCCACAGATCCATTGGTTTGTTTCTTTTCAAGTCTAAAACCAAACTTAAAAACAAATAGAATTAATAAAATGCTCCAAGTTCCCTGACAATCTATTGATTTCCAAGCCAGGACGGTGATCTCCTAATCAGCTAAATTTAGCCTAACTGATTGTACATTTGCTTTCCTTCTTTCTCATACTCTCCATAGCAAAATAATAATGAAAACAATAGTAATATAAACTCAGAATACAGTTAAAATGAGCTTATCTGGTAAACCTTTGTTTAAAGTGTAGTCAGCAAAACTTCAATATCAGACATCCATAGCGACCAACCCTGCTGCCTATGGTACTCCACAATAAAACAGAGAAGAGAAACAGAGAGGGAAATAGGTCTATCATTCTTACCGTAGTTTCTGGAAGAAATCAAAATTCAGTCACTCTGCAGGATTTTATTTCTTTTTTTAAACAATAATAATTTTATATTTACAAAGTTTTTTTTAGCTTTACAAAGTCTTTTTCATACAACTCTGTGAGACAGTGTATCACTTTCTTCATTTTTCCCCAAAATTTATTAATTTATTTGTTTTCAGTTTTCAACAATCACTTCCATAAGTTCCAAATTTTCTTTCCCTCCCTCCCCAAGATGGCACGCAATCTTATATAGGTTCTACACGTATATTCCTATTAAACACATTTTCTCATTAGTTGTGTTGCATAGAAGAATTAAAATGAATGGGAGAAACAGCAAGAAATATGAAACAAAACAAAACATAACAAAAGAGAAAATAGACTGCTTCATTCTGCATTCTGACACCATAGTTCTTTCCCTGGATGTGGATGGCATTTTGCATCATGAGTCCTTTGGGAATGTTTTAGGTCCTTACATTGCTGTGAAGGGCTAAGTCTATCAAAAACAGTCCTTCCACACTGTGCCTGTTACTGTGTATAATGTTCTCCTGGCTCTGCTCACTTCACTCAGCATCAGTTCCTATAGGTCTTTCCAGGTTTTTCTGAAGGCCACCTGTTTATCATTTCTTATAGAACAATAGTATTCCATTACATTTATATACCACAACATGTTCAGCCATTCCCCAATTGATCAGCATTCCCTCGATTTACAATTCTGGGCCATCACAAAAAGAGCTGCTCTAAATTTTGTTGTAAATAAGACTGCTTTTCCAATTTTTGTGATCTCTTTGAGATATAGCCCTAGAAGCAGTATTGCTGGGTCAAAGGGTATGCCCATTTTTATAGCCCTTTGAGCATAGTTCCAAATTGTTCTCCAGAATGGTTGGATCAGCTCACAGCTCCACCAACAATGAATTATTGTTCCAACTCTCCCACATCTTCTCCAGCATTTATCATTATCCTGTTTTGTCATATTAGCCAATCTGATAGGTGTAGTGAAGTTCCTCAGAGTTATTTAGATTTCCATCTCTCTAATCAATGGTGATTTAGAGCATTTTTTTCATATGACTGTAGATAGCTTTTATTTCTTCGTCTGAAAACTGCCTGTTCATGTCTTTTGACCATTTATCAATTGGGAAATGACTTGTATTCTTGTAAATTTAACTCAGTTCTCTATATATTTTAGAAATGAGGCCTTTATCACAAACAGTAGTTGTAAAATGGATTTTCTTAATAAACCAAACTATAACCCAGGAAATGGAAAAGTTTCCTGCTACTACAAGGCTTAGTCTTCTAGGAAGAGTCTTCCAACTTTAACTACCACCACATCCTTTTTTGATCTCTTACTCCAACACTTGTGCTCATTAGTCTACTTGTGTTCCTGTCTGGAGCTTTTTAAATTGCCACTGTAGTAGAAAACTACACCTGTCAGTCCTAATCCCTTGATATTGGGTCTTTAAAAACTTAGGTCCCCTGCAAGGCAACCAGTCCAAATCTTACTAAAAGGACATAGAAAAACCTAATAAAAAGATAAATGCAGGAGGGGCGGAGCCAAGATGGCGGAGTAGAAAGACTCACCTATGCTAGGTCCGAACACACAGCCCATAGATTTCCTGTAAAAAGAACTCCTGACAAATTCTGGAACAGTGGAAGCCGCGCAGCAACACAGTGAAGGAGATTTCC
>CM053770.1:543298210-543334279 GCA_028658325.1 Potorous gilbertii
GGTGCTCAGGTGGGGGCAGGGCCGCCTCTCAGGCTCAGTTCCCTCAGGGGGTTTATGCAGAAATCTTTTGTAATGGAGCTGGGGTGGAGCTCCTGACTGCTCTGGCTGTAGCTGCCTCTGCCTCTGCTGTGGCCTCAGCCTCCCGAGGGGGTCCGAGTCCCGAAGATACCCTGCTCCCCTCTCAGCCCGTCTCTCTCACTGACCTGTGCGTCTGTGGGTGGAGGGACCTTCACGGCCGCCCGGAGATTCAGGTCCCTGATGCCTGCTGGGGTCTGCTCGCTCTTCTCAGTGCCGCATGGCCGGGGCGGGGGAGGGGAGGACTCCGCAGGGCAGGGCTCTGCTCCTGTCCGGGGTACCTTTGCGGTCGGTTTTTCAGGGCTCTCTGCAACGGAAATCTCCTTCACTGTGTTGCTGCGCGGCTTCCACTGTTCCAGAATTTGTCAGGAGTTCTTTTTACAGGAAATCTATGGGCTGTGGATTCGGAGCTAGCAAATGTGAGTCTTTCTACTCCGCCATCTTGGCTCCACCCCAAAAAAGGAAAAATCTTGAGAAAGAAAGAGAGAGAGAAAATAGTATACTTTGATCTGCATTCAAACTCCATATTTCTATCTCTGGATGTAGCATTTTCTCAGCATTTTCCATCATGAGTCCTTTGGCATTGTCTTAGATCATTGCATTGCTGAGAAGAGCTAAGTCTATCAAAGTTAATCATTTCACAACATTTCTGTTACTATTTACAATATTCTCCTCATTCTGCTCACTTCACTCACTATCAGTTCACGTATGTCTTTTCAGGTTTTTCTAAAATCTGCCTGCTTATCATTTCTTATAGAACAACAATATTCCATTATGTTCATACATCACAACTTGTTCAGTCATTCCCCAATTGATGGGCATCTCTTCAATTTCCTGTTCTTTGCCACCACAAAAAGAGCTGCTATAAATATTTTTGTACATGTGGGTCCTTTTCCCTTTTTTATGATCTCTTTGGAATACAGACCTAGTATTGATATTGCTGGATCAAAGGGTATATGCACAGTTTTATAATCCTTTGGACACAGTTATAAATTGCTTTGCAGAATGGTTGGATCAGTTCACAATTCCACCAACAATGCATTAATGTCCCAATCTTCCCACATCTCCTCCAGGGTTCATCCTTTTCCTTTTTGGTCATATTAGCCAATCTGATAGGTGTCAGGTGGTAGCTCAGAATTGTTTTAATTTGCATTTCTCTAATCAATAGTGATCTAGAACATTTTTTCATGAGGATAGCTTTAATTTCTTCATCTGAAAACTGCCCGTTTATATCCTTTGACCATTTATCAATTGGAGAATGACTTGTAGTCTTATAAATTTGACTCAGTTCTCTATATATCTTAGAAACAAAGCCTTTGTCAGAGACACTGGCTGTAAAAATTGCTTCCCAGCTTTCTGAGAAGACAAGACTTTAACTGAGACTTGAGAAAGTCACAGAAGCCAAGAGGTAGAGACCAGGAGAGAGAAATTCCAAGCATAAAGGACAGTCATTGAAAATATCCCAGGTGGAGAGATGAAATGTCAAATATGAGGAACAGCAAGAAGACCACCATATATATTTGTCATATGATTTTTTTTATTTTTTCAATAATTTTTTTATTTTTATTTTTCAATAATTTCTCTTGAACTTCAAGTCTCATCAATAATTTCCTATCAAAAACTTCAACCTCAGTATCCATAGATATCTCCAACTGAACATACATAAAACAAAACCTTACAATCCTTTCTCACACTCTAACTACTCTTGTTAATTTGCTATTAAACACTTCAACTTCAATATCCCATAAGTATCTCCGACTGAATGTGTACAAAACAGAAATTTATATTTTCCCACCCTCTAACCCCTTTTTTCAATTTCCCTATTCCTACTGAGGGCTCTACAAATCTTTTATTCCCCTAGGTTTATAATCTCAGAGTCATCTTCAACTTTTTATTCAATCCCCTTCAACTCTTTGACTGCAAATCTCTTCACTGCATATATATTAAGCAGCCACTATGTCTTATGGATCTATCTCCACCTCTCTCATATGTATCTCTCCTCTTCATTTATGCAGTCATCACCATTCAGGCCCTAATCACTGCACCAGTGTTGTTATTCAGTCATTTTCAGTCATGTTCAACTCTTGGTAACCCCATTGAGGTTTTCTTGGTAAAGATACTGAAGTGGTTTGCCATTTCCTTCTCCAACTCATTTTACAGATGAGGAAACAGGGTTAAGTGACTTGCCAAGGATCACACAGCTAGTAAGTGTCTGAGGCTGGCTTTGATCTTAGAATAGTATTAGAACCCCTTGAGGATATCTTTAGAATCCTGACTGGGGAGATGAAACCAGCCCTTTGAAGAATCTGAATTTTCAGTGCCAAAGGGTCCTCAGAGTCTTATAAGGGCTATAGAAGGATAGAGTACTATCAACTTGGGGGGGGGGGTGAGGGGTAAGAAAGAAAGGGAATAAGCACTAAGCATCTACTCTATGCCAAGCTCTGTCCCAAGGGCTTTACAAATAGTATCTCAGCAACCCTGTGTGTTATTGTTATTTCTATTTTACAGCTGAGAAAACTGAGGAACACAGCTCAGAAGTATCTAGGGTTGAATTTGAACTCAGGTCTTCCTGAGTACCATGCCAGCACTCTACTGTACCACTTAGCTGCCTAGGGGAATCGGAAAAGCCTTACCTAAGAGGGGACACCTTAGTAGAAACCAGAAGGAGGTAGAAGTGTGGAGGAAATGTAGATAGAGTGCCAAGTTTAGGGAAGAGTTAAGTTGGAACCTTGGAAAGAGAAATAAGACTATAGAAAAGGTAAGTTCATTTTTGAAGACTCACTATTCAATATAAACAACACTGGCCTAAAATGGGGGACCATTAAGTATATAATTAACGTTAGTGGGAGAGGCTGCATTAATGATAAAACACCCTTACTAAGTTCTTTCTAATAGCCCTTCTGTATTGTCTGGAAGGCAGCAAGTAGAGGGGACAGGGTAAATAATAGTTTCTCAAAAGTTCCTCCAGCCAGTTACAATGAAAAAAGTCAGAGCATTTGACTTTAGTGAGGGGTCAAATGGGAGCTAGAAATAGCAGTACTGGGTGTAGCCACATGGTTGTATCCTACACTTCCCAAACTCTGATGTTTTCATAGTCATCAAAGAATCTGCCTGTATGGACATTGGAGAAATGATACACAATTACTTCTTCCATATCATGAGTGTGGAGCCCCTCCCCACCCCATCCCCTGTGACCTAGAAAATCCAAGTAAAATTTTTTGGCCTTCCCTTGGTATCAGAGAAGAAATCTGAATTTCTTCTTTTATGGGATGTTTACAGTTTCTTACTGTAAAATTTGGGTTAATTATTTTTCCATGTCATCTACTGGCCTTCAGGTGTCATCTGAGGCTTCTGAAAAACTCCCCCCAAATTCCCATTTAATTTCTTATGCCAACCCATGATATATCAAAACCATGATGGGGAAAGTTGTGATGTAGAAGGGATAACTATAATAAAGAAGGGGAAAAACATTCCTTTCAAATTGTAGGTTCCTTGGTTTCTAAGAGATATAGAGAGGTTTGTAAACAGTTCCCTTTTTATTTTTAGCATGTTTTTTATAGCTATGACACAGCTATATTGATACACATGGTACTGGTATTAGCCTCATGTGAACACTCCCTAAAGTTAAATATCTGATATTTTCCGTTGTTCAAATGATTAAAAGGACTTTTAAGAACCTATCATGCATCGTGTAATCTCTACTTACCACTAACACAAAAAAGGTTAAGGACTCCTGGACCACAGAGGAAAATAATGGACAGGGAATTGGACCATGTAATTAGGAATTTGAAAGGAAGTTTAAAAATGTGTTCAAATTTCACCTAAGTGAAGATCATGGTCACTCATCAAACTATCACAAAAGATCTACCTTTGGTTTGCCTATAGTTCATGACTTTCTGATTTCAGGCACCATCAATGGAAATTGCCTTCCCCACATAATCACGGGCAATAGTAGCTTTAAGCGTGGGCTCTTCCTAGCACAATGGGCTGCTACTTCAATCTAGACAGGAATGCTGATGGAATCAGGTAGGCTGCATTTGATCTAGAGACCTTTTGTGGAATCACTTAGAAAAAGAGTCTCTTAGAAAGACCACTATTCTCTTTAAGACATTACAAAGAGGAGAAAATGACCAAAATCCATGGGGAAATGGTATTTGTCAGGGCAGTTCTGAAAGATTATTTGCAATAAAAATGAACTAGTACATGGTGTTCCAAACCTAGCTTAATGCCAGAAAACAGAATTTACTTACATGGTTAAAACTGAGAGAAAAGAATATACAGAAAAATTCTTTCAAAACCGTAAGATATAACCCATTATATATTGTTAAAAACTCAAAAAGCTTTTTAAAAATACCCTTATTTGTCTGATAACTAGACAGAATGAAATTCAAATGTGGACAAATCTGCAAACTATATGAATCAAAGCAAAAGTGAGAAAGGTTGTTTCTTCCTTCCATGCTGACTTAAAAGGAACAATTTTCTTTTTGTTGCCTTCCACATAGTCTCTTTTATAAAGATGGGAGAAAGGGTACAACATCCCAGAAGCTGCCCTCCTGCTAGCTGTAATAGTTACTGGAAGACTCTCCAGGTTTATTTTATGTGGTCAAGGGTCATCCTACAGCCAACCAGAATACTGGAAGGATAAAATGATAAAATATCTTGGGTTTCAAGGTCAGTGTATGGTGACATGACTACCTATAGAGTTCAGGGATCTACAAGGCACATGGTAATCTTAAGAGTTTTTGAAAAACTACAATAAAAATTTGCAGAATCATAGAATATTAGAACTTGGAAGAGCCACTTTATCTAATTTAATAAATAAGAGCACTTTATCTAATTTATTTCCTTCATTTCACAAGTGACAAAAGTAATAGTAGCTGGATGCCCCTGGCACCAGATTTATGTATAGATAGATTTCAATAGATGTTGCATTCTTCATGACCCCACTTGTGATTTTCTTGGCAAAAATCCTGGCATGGTTTGCCATTTCTTTTACCAGCTCATTTTACAGTTAAGGAACTGAGACAAAAAGGGTTAAATGATTTGCTCAAGATCACACAGCTAGTAAATGTCTGAGGCTAGATTTGAACTCAGAAAGAGGAGTCTGACCTTAGGTCATGCATTTTCTCCATTCTACCTTCTAGTTACTATGTGTGTATGTGTGTGTGTGTCTATGTGTGTGTGTGTGTGTGTGTGTATTACATGCATAGTTATTTGCATGATGTGTCCCCCCAGGAGAGGGTAAATTTCTTGAAGGCAGGGACCAGATTTTTGCCTTTTTTTGAATGTCCAGAGTTTAATACAGTACCTGGCATATAGTAAATACTTAATAAATTCTTGATGACTGACTGATTTATTTCCTGTCTATCCTGATAGAATGTAAGCTCTTAAAAAGTAGGAATTGATCTATTTTTTGTGTCTATATCTATAACACTGTCACACAGTAGGGGCTTCATAAATGTTTGTGGATTGATTGATTAAATTATATACAAAATAAATTTAGCCTAATGAGGGAATGTGGGGCACACTAGCAGCTGACTACCTCATTAGGCAGCCCAATTCATTTAGGGATAGGATGTTTCTCCTTACATTGAACAAAATCTGTCTCTTAGTGCTTTTTATATATTGACCTTTTATGAAAAATAGAAGAAAAATTTCCACACCACCCCCCCCCCCCCAGGAAAGCTGGTACTTGAGATGGGCTTGGAAGGAAACTAGCTTTTCTAAAAGGCAGAAATAAGTGAAAAAGGAGTGAGTTCCAAACATAAGAGACAATCTAGAAAAGCATAGAAATATCCTAGGGGAGAAATAAAAGGATGATTAAAGAAGTTAAGTGACTTGCCCAACATGAAATAGCTAGCTAATATCAGAACTGAGACTTGATCCCAGATTTCCTAGCTTTTGAATCCTGTGCTCTTTCCACTTTGGGATAGTATTCAGCTCGCTATATAGGGACTCAAGTGTTAATCATTCCAGTTTAGTAGGCACTTCTCCTGCCTCTGCTTTTAACCTGTTAGGAGACTTTGAACAAATCACTTCACCACTCTGAGCCTCAGTTTCCTCATCTGTTAAAATGACAAATTAAAACTAGATGACATCAGAGGTTCCTGCGGTTCTAAATTTCTGTGAATTTATGGTTCTTAAATAGTCACTAGGCTCATACAAAGGGCAGAAATGGGAAAAGAATGATCCCCACCTCCCACCCTCAACTCATGCATATATGTGGAATGCTCACAAAGTCACTTTCTGCATACTTTCTTCAGACTAGATAATCATAGTTGGAGATTTGAAGAACTATCCATGGGTAATTTTCTTGGTACTATATCCGCATTCCTTGTACACTTGATTGCTCAGACGCTTATACAATTATCCTTTACACATTGTGGGATCTAGGAGAGTAGGGATCTGGAAATTCCATGTAAGTTTTTGCCATCCCTTCATAACAGAGAAGGAGTTTGATCTTTTTTTTTTACGGGGTATTTACAGTAGCTCATTGTAAAATTTGGGTTAAGTATTTGGTCATAGATTCAGTGTCATCTTCTGGCCTTCACATTGTTGTCTGCAGCTTCAGCAAAACTCCCCAACATTCCCCTTTAATTTCCTATGCCAACCTTCAATATATTGAAACTACAATAGGGCAAGTCTTGATGTGGAAGGAATAACTGTAGTATTATTCAGAGTAACATCAAAGATCAGAACAAAGTAGTATGAATATAAAGTTTCTTCCATTGTTCTAGAAAACACACAATTGATACTTAGAGTCAAATAACAAATAGGATACATTAATGAAGATCAAATTGAATTCAGGTTATCATCCAGGATGAATGGTATACTGGAGTAAGAGGCAGGAAATCTTCAGTCCTCTGCATTGCAATGAATTTACTATATTGCCTTGCATGAGATGCTTAATTTCTGTGTTGCTTGTTTGACCCTTTGAAAAATTAGGGATGAAATCCAATAAGAATTATACTTGAGAGTGAGGAGTAGGGTTATATGAATATATTAAATTAAATAATCATCAAGCCTAATTGCTGGCAGACCAAGTAGGACCAGAGAAAATGCACCTACAAGAGTTGCAATATGCTTTGTGATAAATAACATGGAAGGATGATTTTTTTTCATAGTAACACTTTTTTGTGCTCACAAAGACCAGGAACAAAACAGGGGCTCATCATTTGGGGAATGGCTAAGCACACTGCTGCACATGGATATAATGGAATGTTCCTGCATTTCAAGAAATGAGGAATATGAAGAATCCAGAGAAGCATTAAAAAGTTTATATGAACCAAAGCAGAATGATATAAGCAGAGCCAGAAAGCAATATATACTACAATGACTACAACAAAGTAAATAGGACAATACCAACAAAACCTAAAGTAAAACCTGTGTCATGATTGTGCTAAGCTTGTCAAGGAAGAAATGAGAAAATGTACCTCTCTTCCTTCTTTGGGAGGAATGGGGGAGACAATGAGTTTGGAACATTATAGATACAATCAGATTTATTAGTTGGTTTTGCTGAAGCATTTTTTTATTTTCTTCCTTTCTTATTCTTTGTTACAAGGAAAAGGCTCACTGAGTATGAAGTAGGGAGGGATATATTTGAAAACAAGCGATGTTAAAAACCAAATACGACAATAAAATTTTGTAAAAAAAATTTATAAAGTAGGATTTTAAATACATTCCAAGAAATTTCTTGAAATGATTTAAAGCATTCTAAGTTCACAAGACTATAGATGGAGGACTTTGTCATTTTCATAGATTTGGTCATACTGAATTGGTTAAGAATAGAAAACTACTCAGTGTCATCACTTCTATTGAAAATGTGCACAAACTTATGGTCTCTGGTGACAAAGTCTTCCAGGTAATTTAATGTCAATCTAGCCTGGTTGTCGGATCAGCCCAGAAAAAGGACAACATCCTTTAAGCGATGCAGTTTGATGTATACCAGCTATGACAGAACACTAAAAAGGAGAAAGAAGGAAGAGGGAACCACACTCTGCCAAAACTCCCAACGAATTGTGGGGATTAGTGGAGAAAAAGAGGTTTGCAAATTAAAATTCATGAAGAAATACAATTTCAGAGCCATGAATAACAAGCCTGCAATTATGCAGGATCAGGTTTTTTCTCCTTTCATCATTATAGAAAGAAGCAAAGTCATTATCATGACGTTAATGTGGGCTTGCCATGTGCTTTTCTTTTGTTATTGGATGCTTGGACAGACCTATTTAGGGTTCTGAGTTACCCAGGGGGAATGGTAAGAGTGGGGAGTAATGGTAGCCAGGGTGCTGAGAGCCCACAATGGATAGCAGTATGGATGCAGAGGAAAATAGCTGGGTGGGTGTGTTCTTGCATTACAAACAGCTGAGTCCAGTCTGAACCTCAAAGACCCTTTATTAACAGTTACACCTTCTATTTCCAGTAGAAAAAGCTGCTATTTGCATATTGGTTGATCTAATGGACTCTGGTTCATTTTTAAAAGAGTAAAAGCAGATCAAGTATAGGGATTAAGCTGGGCAGGATGGAATTATCTGGGAAAAGAAATTAGAGCTGTATTTTTGTGTGTGATATAGCTAGTGCTTATATAGTACTTCAGAATTTGCAATGCACTTTACAAAATATTATCTCATCTGATCTTTAGGACAACCCAGTTTTGTGCCTGTTGGGTCATTTCAGTCATGTCTGAATCTTTATGAGCCCATTTGGGGTTTTCTTGGCAATGATACAGGAATGGTTTGCCATTTTCTTCTCCAGCTCATTTTACAGATGAGGACACTGAAGCAAACAGGGTTGGTCCAGGGCCTCTCAGCTAGTCAGTGTCTGAGGCCTGATTTGAACTCAAGAAGATGAGTCTTCCTGACTCCAGGCTTGGCACTCTATGTGCTGTACCTAGCTGACAACCCTGTTAGGTAGGTTCTACTATGATCCTCATTTTACAGATAAGTAAACTGAGACCAACAGAGGTAAAGTAATTGCCCAGGGTCATATTTGAACTCAGGTCTTTCTGACTTAAGTCTAGCATTCTATACACTGAGCCACCTTGCTGCCTGTGCAGTAGTGCCTAGTAATTCCATAACTATACATATTAGTGTGCCATCAATAAAGTACAGTAGAAAGAATGCTGGCAGTAGGAGACTTGAGTTCAAATCTTGCCTCTGCTACTAACTATCCCTATGTCCTGAGAGGAGTCATTTAACTCTTCTGAGAATCAATTTCTTCATTTGTAAAATAAGGAAGTTAAGATAAATGAAGCTCCTTTCCAGCTCTGACTGCATCAAGAATAGGTGGAAACATGAAATTTCAGATCTCAAATTCAGATCTCAAAAATTCAGATTTTCAGGGACCTCAAAATCCTCTGTCCTAGAGGTTCTTGATTTTTCTCTATCATAGCCCACTTTGGGAATCTGGGAATACCTATGAACTTCTCAGAATCATATTTTTAAACAATTGAAAGAAATGCTAAATCTCAGTTAGAATTAATGAAAATAAAGATGTATTTTTTTCCCATCTAAATTCATGGATGCCCCCACCCCACCCCACAGGTTCTTAACCCCAGGTTAAGAATTCCCATTCTAGTTCAACCCCTTATCATTTCAATAGGAGTCTCCTCTACCATGCCCATAAGAAAAAAAAAAAGAGAAAAAACTAGTGCCTAGCCTCCTTGAACCTTAGTTGTCCTACATCTAAAACGTCCAGGGATCTGAATTAGGGAGTGAGGTGATTTCTTAGGTTCCTTTCAGCTCCAACATTGTGTGATTCCTTTTGTGACTGCATAGTTGAAACTGACCATTTAGACCAGCCTCCATGTAAACAAGTCTCTCAAGGTGTTTTTGCAAATTTTTCCCTCTCCTTGTGCCTCAGTCTAGTTTAAAGTGTGACAGACTGAGGAGGGATGACATTCCGGAGCTTATTTGCAAGGCTTTAATTCAATTTCTTCTGAGAGATTTAAAAATGCCCTTCTCAATTCATCCCTTTCTTCTTTGTTCTTTAGGGAAGGAAACCAAATTTATCTAATTCCCCTATTGATGAGATAAAAGGCCAATATGTGGCTCAGGACTCATCTGAAAAAGAAAAATGGCCAGCTCCTCTGGGAGGAAAGGATCCCATATGCACACACACCTGCTATTTCAATTATTTTTATTGTTCAACATTTGTAAAGAGTGTGATCTGAATGTTGCATAATATTTATGAAAACACATGGTCCCTTCCCTCAGGGGCCTTCCATTTTCTCTCTCCTTCCTTTCCTTACACTGCTTTCCAAGGATAGCTTGGAGATAATTCAATGTGACATCTCGGGCCTTCCTTCTAAACTACTTCTTTAACCTTTTACAAGGCACATGAAAAAGATAAATCATCCTCCCTCTACCTCCTCATAAGCAGTGAGGCTATATTTTTGTCTTTGTATAACTCCAGTGACTAGCCCAATACCTTGAATATTTTCCAGACCTGTAAAATCAAAGAATCACAGGTTTTGTACATAATAGGAACTTAAATATTTGTTGAAATGATTATCAAATGATTTACTAACATTGCTAAATTTCAATACTTGAAACATTGACAGATCAAGTAACTTGCCTACTGTATGTATTACAGATCACAGGCAAGATCTGAATCTTGATTTTCCTGACTCTCTGGACAGTTTTTTATCCACTGAACCCATCCTTTAAGACTGCAAATGAGAGTGCAAGTATTGACTTGCAATGAGAGGAGGAATTTCCTTACCTAGGATCCCTTGTGCCAATGAAATCATAGGATTGGTTCAAATAAAAATTTAGTCACTAAATAAAACATTTTGATGACATATTATCATAATACCTGGCACATTTGTTGTGGTTCAATTGTGTCCAACGCTTCGTGACACTGTGGACCATAGCACAATAATAATATCCATGAGGTGTTCTTGGCAAAGATACTGGAGGGGTTTACCATTTCCTTCTCCAGTGGATTAAGGCAAACAGAAGTTGCTCAGGATCTCACAGAGAGTAAGTGTCTGAAGTCATATTTGAACTCAGGTCATCCTGAATCCAGGCTCAGTGCTCTATCCACTGAGCCTCCTGGTTGCCTGGCACATAGTAGGTGCTTAATAAAACACAATTTGACTGAGTTTAAAGTGACCTCTAGACATATGAATGCACGCATATTATCAGCTGACGTCATTAATTGGTTCTGACTAGCCAACTCCTCCATGGAGCATTCCTTGCTCTTCCTCATAGAAATGTTTTCTCTTTCCTAAAATTTCTCATAGCATTTTGCCCTGCTCTCCCTTGCTTCTATCATATTCTACCTTAAGCACATATTTGTAATCCCAGCACATCTAGGCATACCCAGCTTGCCTAACATAGAAGTGAGTTGAGGGGCCTTTGCCGCATATTCACATAGTCAAATGTCTACACCTCTGCATCCCCTACCATGTGGGTGAGGGTAACCTCCTTTGATTGGCTCTCTGTATCTTTAAAACTGTTGAAACTTAGGTGGGCTCTTTTTTCACCACTCTTCACAGATCTCTTTCTACTGTTCTCTTTTGGGCTACTTTTGTCTGTTGCATACAGAAGAGGATCCAACTTCAACCACACTATGGGTGCCATTAACTGAACCAGTGAAAGGGAAAGGACTTTCCTTCCCCTGCTTATCTCTTTCCAAGAAATGAGCCTGAGGGTGTTTGTTTCTATTCTGTGTTGTTTGTTTTCAGTTTTAGGCACAGTAGATAATCTCCATGAGATTAATTAATTAATTAATTAATCTCCAAGCTAAAATGACCTTGGAACCAGGATTCCAAGTGGGATGGTACAGTCAGTCAATCCAACACAAATACCCCTAGAAGTCATGATACCTGGAATTCCAACTGGAGGTTGGGTTTTTTGAACTTAAAACTGAGACTGTGCTCTATAAAGAACTGAGCTAAACTATGAACCCGAAGACTGAAGTGCTGATATGGTGGTGCTTGGAGAATTATGTTTCTGGTGTGTTGGGGAAGTAAGTTTGTATATTTGTGATTATACCTGTTGAAATAGATATTTCTGTGTAAAAGACAATTAGCCCAGCTAAATAGAACTGGGGTGAAAGAGGATATCCCTACAGTACGGAGGCTGGAGCCATTGACAGAGAGCCTAGATACCCCTCAAACCCTTTTGTTGTTTGTCCTTCATTCTTGAAGAAGACCATGACATCAAGATGATGACATGACTTGCAGTTGACCTTAATTTGAGTGAGGGAGGGCTGTGCAAGGTCATCAACCTCACTTGCTTCACTTGAGCTATCTGGGACCAGTGGCCTGATATTCATCAGGTTGGCTGGAGATGGTCCAGGATACAATGTGAGACTTTTCAGGCTGAGGTCTTATCACATTCTCACTTTGAGTGAGATGCACCCATTCAATGAATAGACTTCTTTAAGCAGTTACTCAAGGGATGGCCCAGGTTGTGTTTGGAGGACCATGACATCAAGATGATACCCTTCAATTCCTTTATGGATATCAGAGAACCCTGGTAGAGTGATGAAATGTAACACAGCTTGCTGTAGGTGGTGATAATCAGGGTGACTGCTACATATTATATTCCAAACCCCAACTTTCCTGTATTTATATACCTAGTGCCCAACACAGAAGTCCCACATAGAGTAGATGCAACATTAAGAGATGGTTAATGAACAGCTAGAAAGGGAAATGTTGATTACAAAGAGCCAAGATAGCTTTATCAAGAATGGGTCATGCCTGTCTAACCCCATTTCATTTTTAGACAGGATTATTAAATTCACATATGAGGGGATTGTTGTGGATATAATTTATCTAAATTTTAGCAAAACTTAAGATAAAGTATCTCATGTTATTCTAGTGGATAATGTGGAGAAATATGGATGCAATCATAATACAATTAAATGGATTTATCACTTGTCAAAAGTCTGACCTCAAAGATGAGTTATTCATGGTTCAGCATCACTGTGTCAGGAAATATCCAGGGGAGTGAACTAGAGATCTCTGCCTGGCCCTGTTTTACTTAACATTTTTTTTTTATGACTTGGATAAAGGCATTCTCATTAAATTTCCAGATGATATTGATCTGAGAGGGTTGGCTAAATCACTGGATGACAGGACCACAAAAGATTTTGATAGACTAAAGCAGGGGTTAGCCAACTATGCCCCAAGGGCCAAATTCAACCTGCCCCCTGTTTTTGTATGGATCCTGGGTTTGATTTTTTAAAAAAATTCTTAGCTCAAAAAGATTTTTAAAAGATTCTTAGGCAGTAGAAAAATAGGCCAAGGACTAGATTTATCCCTCAAGGAGACATAATTTGCTGACCCCTGAGCTAACGCATTGGGCTAAAGCTAATAAAACGAAATTCTATAGGAATAACATATTCTTTACATATGTTCGCTCCATATGTATTCATTCAACAACCATTTATTCCCTAGTCATGCATTTTCTCTGCATGTGTACCCTTCCCCACTGGTGGTATGGTAAGCTATTGACAAGTTAACCTTATGTGTACATGACAGGAGTCATGTTATTTGCTATACTTTTGAAATTTATGTCTTTTATTTTTAACTAATGTAGCCCATTAGTTAGGGTGTCTGGTAAAAGTAAACACATTAAATAAAAGCATAAGCTATGGTTTTGCTACAGAATGCCTCAAACTTGGGGTGGCATTTCCCAGAGTCTGCCCAGGAAGATGTGTTCCAGGCTGTTTCACAAGTCTTTCTAATTTCATAAAATGTAATATTTGAATAGAAAAATGAAAAAACTAAAAAAAAAAAAAGGAATTGTGGAGACCACCTGGCCTCAAGGCCACAGGTTCCCCACCCCTGGTCAAGACCCATAAACTGTACTATCTTTTTAAATGCTCATCAGCATCTTTGGCACTAAGTGACATCATTATTGTCTGGTGTATCAAAAGTGAAAATTTTTACTGGAGTGCTTATGTACAACTGAAAACAAAATATCATAATGAAACGCTTGCCTGGTCACCCTCTCTAACACTGAATATATCTCGATTCATGCTCCTAAACACTTAGGGCAAAGAATAGGCATGCTTTTTCCTCCTGCCCAGGGATATGTTAATGAATGTTTAACAACCATGCACAAGAGCATTTTAAAACTTAATCTGCGTTATAACCATTTTCTACTTCAATTTCTGAAGCCAAGACAATCAACAAAACAATAAATCACGTCCTGATCTGTAGTGTTTACTAACTTCCAAGGCTCTCATTGAAAATCTAATAATTGACTCCTGTGCAACCTGACTTAGCATCCCTGCTCCTGACTGACATTCCTAGCCTTTCCTACTGCAACTGAGGCAGTTTGGCAAAGTAACTAATAGTGGATTCAAGTACTCCTTCAGCTATATGCTGACAGGGTATCCCTGGTTGGGCTAGTCACTTCATTTCTTATTGCTCTAGGTCAGCGGTGCCAAACTCAGATAGAAAGGGAGACCACATATTGACTTAGAAAACCAGAAATTAACATTATCTATTTTGTATTGTATTTTTGTTTTCTTAAGCACTTCCCAATAACATTTTCATCTGTTCCATTTTTGTAGCCACCTGGGGAGCTTAATATCTCTGCTCTAGGCTACTTTCAAAAACTATAAATGATAGTGAAGTTACCATCTTGCATTAGTGGAAGCAATTTCTTTATTTGGGCATTTCCTACATCACTATAAGAACAGGTCTAGTTCTCATCCCCCTACCATTGTCACTCAGCAATTGTGTTTCTATTAATAGACCCCACTACCAAGATCTTGGTCAGTGTTACCTATTGACCCCCAGCTGATTCTCCATCCTTTCTAAAAGAATTCAGTACTTGGCTCATAGACTTCCTCTCCTTTCCAAACATTGTCCTATTAATTTGTTGTTCAGTCATTTCAGTCATATCCCACTCTCTGTAACCCCATTTGGGGTTTTCTTTGCAAAGATTCTGCAGTGGTTTGTCATTTCCTTCTCCAGCTCATTTTACAGATGAGGAAACTGAGAAGCTTAAGTGACTCACCCAGGGTCACATAGCTAAAAAGTATCATATTTGAACTCAGAAATGTGAGTCTTACTGACTCTAGGCCCAAGTACCCTATCTACTGCACCATCTAGTTGCCCTTGTCTTTATAATTAGAGACTTCAGTTCATATATTTGTGTCTCCTTAAAATGAACTTGCTTCCAAGTTCATCAGACTGCTTGACTATCATGATCCACTTCATACAAACATGGAAGTGGCCATACTCTTGATCTCTTCGTTATTCATAAGCACCACATCTCTGCTGTCCAGTATTTTGATATTTTTCTGACTATATTGTAAATAATTTCTTGGGAGAGCTAGATGATGCAGTGGATAGAGTGCTTTACCTGGAATAAAGAAGACCTGAATTTGAATCCAGTCTTATAGACTTGACTGTGTGACCCTGGGCAAGTCATTTAACCCTGTTTGTCTCAGTTTCCTCATCTGTAAAATAAGCTGGAAAAGGAAATGACAAACGACTCCAGTATTTTGCCAAGAAAATCCCAAATGGGGTCATGAAGAGTCAGATGTGACTGAATCAACCAAATAATAACAATCTCCTTCCAAATCTCCTTGTGCCTCACCCCTCCTAAACCAATTCTCTATATTCCTACTCTAAACTCCAATCATTCCATCCTTTCTGTCTTTCTCAGGCTATCACATGATCTCACTTTCCATGAAAATCTTGTAGTCAACCAGTTCAACTATACACTACTCTCTACCCTTTCCATCTGTCTTGCCACTGAAACATCATATATGTGTTCCACATGCATATCCCTAGTGTTTAACATAGTGATTTGCATGTAATAAGTCCTTAATAAATGCTTTTTCGTCCATTTCCTAGAGAAGTAATTACATTACTTTTTTCTTTCAGAGGAGGTTGGTGCTGGAGTTTCACGCAAACCTAGCTTGCCACCTTCAGGCCACAAACAGATTTACACAGAACTCTCTGCTCAAGATAAAAAATACATTCAACCAATTTTCCTAATAAAATACTAAATAGTAATTGTTTCTCTCTTACCCAGGAACCCTGAGGGTCTTCTCCTTCCAGTTTGATTTTTTTTTTATTAAAGGGGCCATCCCTTGAGCAATTATTTTAAGAAGTCTATTCAATGAATGTGTGTATCTCATTCAAAGAGACAATGCTATAAGACCTTAGCTTGAAAGGGTCAGGGTCTCCTATTGCATCCTGGACCATCTCCGGCTGTCCTGATGAATATCAGGCCACTGGACCCAGATGGCTCAGGAGAAGAAAGTGAGGTTGGTGACCTTGCATAGCCTCCCTCACTTAGATCAAGGTCAACTGCAAGTCATGTCGTCATCTCGATGTCATGGTCCTCTTCCAGAATGAAGGACAAACACAACTAATATGAAAATCACAAGTTATTGACCATTCCTGTAGGTCCCTTTGTTCATGTAGTTCCTTGCAGTTGGAATACCCTTCCCCACCATCAGAAATACTATCCAGTCTTTAAGGCTTTCTCCACATGCTCTTTCCCCCATGAACTTCTTTGTTGTCTCACCCATTAGAATATGAGCAGAGGCTCTTGAGGGTAGAGGTTGTCTTTTGCTTCTTTTTGTACTCTCACAAAGCACAGTGCCTCACACATAGCAGGTGTTTAATAAATGTTTATTGACTCCCTGATAGATCACCCCCAACCAGAAATGACCTCTTCTTTCTTCAACTCTTCAATTACTTCCTACCATGGGTCCTTATTCCACAGTGCTTTGTGCTGTCATTAGTGATGCTCTTATTTCCTTTCCTCTAGAGCAAGCTTCTAGAGGATGAAGAACGCTTTTGGTAAATCTTTGAATTCTCCACTGTCCCTGCAGAACAAAAGCTTAAACATTCGCTGAAGAAATGAGAAATCCACCAATGGACAATTATGGCAAGATCATCAGAGAAATTTCATGGAGAGGAAGATCGACTTCACTGACAGGTGAATATATATTCAAAAGTAAACAAGGAAGGCCTCCAGCACTTTGAGTGGACCCCTTTGTGGCAGGAAGGGTATGGATAAGAGTCCTAAGAGATGAAAAGGTTTGAATGGGATGCTATCTGCATCATTAGATGAAATATCCAAACCAAAGAAGTCATGGACACGTGAGAATATTTGGTCATTCTGATGCCATACCCCTCTCCCAGGAATGCTAGTGCCTGCCCTCTTGAGATTGCTTCCAATTTTTCATATATGCATACATATATGTACATATCCATCTCTATATATACATACATATAGAAATAGAAATATACACATGTGTATATATCTCCACACAGTGGACATACATACACATACACAATACATACATACACATACACCAATACACAAATATATTTTTTTTCCAAATTTATTCATTTGTTTTCAGTTTTCAACAATCATTTCCATAAGTTCCAAATTTTCTCCCTCTCTCTCTCTCGACCCTTCCTGAGATGGCATGCAATCTTATATGGGTTCTATACATATATTCCTATTAAACACATTTTCACATTGTTCATGTTGCATAGAAGAATTATAGGAATGGGAGAAACTATGAGAAAAACAAAAGAAAGCAGACAAAAGAGAAAATAGTCTGCTTCATTCTATATTCTGACTGCATAGTTCTTTTTCTGGATGTGGATGGCATTTTGCATCATGAGTCCTTTGGGAATGTTTCAGGTCCTTGCATTGCTGTGAAGGGCTAAGTCTATCAAAAGCAGTCCTCCCACACTGCGCCTGTTACTTGTATAATCTTCTCCTAGTTCTGCTCATTTCACTTAGCATCAGTTCTGAAGTCCACCTGTTCGTCATTTCTTATAGCACAATAGTATATGCCATTACATTCATATACCACAACATACTCAACCATTCCCCAATTGATTGGCATCCCCTCAATTTCTGGTTCTTAGCTACCACAAAAAGAGCTGCTATAAATATTTTTGTACATCTGGGTTCTTTTCCCATTTTTATGATCTTTTTGGGATACAGCCCTAGGAGCAGTATTGCTGGGTCAAAGAGTATGCACATTTTTGTAACCCTTTGGGCAGAGTTCCAAATTGCTCTCCAGAATGGTTGGATCAGCTCACAGCTCCACCAACAATGAATTAGTGTTCCAACTCTCCCACATCTTCTCCAACATTTTATCATCTTCCTGTTTTGTCACGTTAGCCAATCTGATAGGTGTGATGTGGTACCTCAGAGTTGTTTTGATTTGCATCTGTCTAAATCAATAGTGACTTAGAGCATTTTTTCATATAACTATGGAAAACTTTAATTCTTCCTCTGAAAACTGCCTGTTCATATCCTTTGACCATTTATCAATTGGGGAAATGACTTGTGTTCTTGTAAACTTAACTCAGTTCTCTATGTATTTTAGAAATGAGGCCTTTATCACAGACACTAGTTGTAAAAATTCTTTCCCAGTTTTCTGCTTCCCTCCTAATCTTGGTTTCAATGGGTTTGTTTGTGCAAAAAATTTTCAATTTAACGTAAACAAAGTTACCCATTTTGCATTTCATAATGTTCTCTCTTTCTTGTTGGGTCATAAATTTCTCCATTCTCCATAAATCTGACAAATAAACTATTACTTGCTCCCTTAATTTGTTTGTAGTATCAGCCTTTATACCTAGGCTGTGTACCCATTTGATTGTACACGGTTGTTTGCTCCCATTGGACTGTGAACTCCTTGAGAACAAGCACTGTTTTTTGACTTTCTTTATATCCCCAGCTCTTAACATGGTGCCTGACACATGGTAATCATTTAATAAATGTTTTTATCCTGTAGAGATCTAGCTTATACATAGTTGTCTGCATGTTGTCTCACCCATTACACTGTAAGTTCCTTGAGAGTAGGGACTGCTTCTTGCCTTTCTTTGTTTCCTATTCTTTGTAGTTCCTGGAACAGAGAAGGCACTAAATAAATGCTCACTGACTGAATGACTGCTCTCAATCATTCGATATCATTGGCAACAATGGCTACAAATATTTCACCCTCTGTGATCCTCGTGGGGATCCCCACAGGTTCAAAGACTGTGCGTAGAAACCAGTATAACCCATTAGTATTTTTTAAATGATTCCTTGGGATCTAGTTCTGGACTAAGCTCTCCAATGCTCACTCTGGACCACCAAGGTATATGAAGAACGGCAATGTAGGTTATTTCACTTCAGATCAAAAATGACTACTCTCTCTAAACATCTTGATACAGGCAAAGTTGTTATCCCTGTTAATTATTTTTCTTCTTTAATTCCCAGCCTGCTTCGTTTTTGTTTAAAGGAAAACCCACTTGGGAAAAAAAAAAAGAGTATATCATGCTACTATCTTCATTCCTGTTTTCTCTTCCTATTAGAATCTCTCTCTCTTTTTCCCTCTCCCTCTCTCTCTCTCAAAGGTTACCAGTGATCTTCTTACTGCTCACTTTGATGTTATTTTCTCAGTCTTCATCCTAACTGACTTCTCTCTAGTTTTTGACATTGCTGACCATCACCTCCTTCTAGTGTCTCCTTTCCTTGTTTCAATTACACAGTTCCCTTATAATCCTCCACCTGCCTCACTGACTCTTCTCCATCTCCTCTGCAGGATCATTATCCCCCAATGAATGAATGAAAAACATTTATTAAGTGCTTACTGCATGCCAGGCATATTGAGGTATAAATACAAAAAGTTAGATAGTTCCTACCCTCAAGGAGTTCACATTTTAATAAGGGAACCCAACACATAAATGGTAATGGTGACTACAAAAGGAAATTTTAGTATCAGGAGCCACAAAAATGGTAGGTTGATCCACAAGGTAGTTCTGTGGTGCTCAAACTTTTTGGTCTCAGGATTCTTTTACGCTCTTAAAAATTATTGAGGGATCCAGAGAGCTCTTGTTTATCCAGGTTATATCTGTTAATACTTACTATATTAGAAATTAAAACAGAAAGTTTTAAAATATTTATTGAATATTTTACATTTATTAAATATATTTAGTATATTATATAATATATGTAGTGTATAATATACAATTTAATATATTACGTGATATATTATGTTATATGATGTATTATATGTTAATATATTTAATAATTAATACTTATACTCATTAAAAATAACAATAATAAATCTATTACATGTTAACATAAAATAGCTATATTTCCCCCCAAAATAATGAGAAATCATTATTTTACATATTTTACATCTCTTTAATGTTTAGCATACTAGAAAATAGCTGGATTCTTATACTTGCTTCTGCATTCAGTCTGTTGTGATTTGTTGTTTTGGTTCAAGTATATGAAGAAAATCCATTTTCACACAGATAGTTGGAAAAGGGAAGAGCATTCTAATGGTCTAATAATATCTTAGTATTATTATGAAAATGATTTTGACCTTTAAGAGCTTCTGAAAGACTCTTGAGGATTCCAATAGATTCAAAGACTGCACTTAGAAAACCAATGGGATGGTCAATTGATGTATCCTTTCCCTGAGCAATGGCAATATTAATTTGACTACTATGATCAAGGCAAGAAGTGCAAGAGAGTGGGGAGAAGAGGGATTCAGATAGCAAGATGGCCTGAGTGGACAACTAGATGGGATGTGAAGGTGAAACATGTTCTGGTCTTGGATCTAGATATAGTGGGCAAGATGAGTTTGCCCACTCATTCAATCACCAATCAAGCCAGCTGGGCCTTGGGTGAGATTTCCAAAAAAAATGGATTAACTGCCCAGAGCATCCCCCAAGGGGTCTATTCTAGGTTCCCTTCTCATTTTTCTTCATACTCTTTCTGTTGGTGATCTCATCTGTGCTTATGAATTCAATTACTATCTCTATATAGATGACTCCAATCTATTTATACAGCCCTAATCTCTTGCTGGAATTTCAGTCCCACATCACCAAATGCCTCTTGTGTATCTTCAATGCCCAATAGCATCTCTAACTGAACATGTCCAAAACAAATCTTATGATTCCTCAACAAACCCTCCTTTCTTCAAAGCTTCCTTATCTTTGTTGAAGGCACACAATGCATTTCATAAACTTGGGAGTCATTTTAACACCCACTTTGGGCTCACTCTCCCAACCTCCATTTGAATTGGCAAGGATGGGTCCTCAGAAGGCAGAGTAACCCTGAGGGGTTGGGATTTTCTAGTACTGTTGCACATGCACCCCTATTGATTATTAACTATCTAGCCAAAATTAATTAACTTTGTAAAAGTAAGTATCTTCTAAGGTGTTATAATAAGAAAAACTGGTACAAAACATCCCTCCACACTGAGGGCATATTGTCCCCCTTTCAGATAAGGTCCCTAGGAAGAGTTTAGAAAGAACATGTTGCCAAAAACAAGCAGCCCCTAGATACTGGAAGTCTTTTTTCTTTATTCAGGGAATCCTCATGAAGTCTTCTTTAGATGTAATAACTCTCTGCTAGGTGCCCAGGGTTGATACTAAGGTGCCTTTCCTCGGTGCATTTAGATTTTCCTTCAAGTATCTCAACTCCTAATTCATATCCTGCCATCAGCCATTAGCATTCTGGGGACATTATGTTTCCTTTTTTACTGAGTACCATTTGAATTCTATAGCTAATTTTCCTTTAGAAAACCATAATATTAAATAGAACAATTAGAGGATAAAGGAAATTGATAGAGTCAGAAAAAGGCTACAAAGCAGAAGGAGAGGTGAAGTGGAATGTGGTTGTGGAGATGTTGATACTAAGGAAAGGAAGTTGAGTGGAGACTTAGGTTGTTATTTTAAGAACTGATAATATGGCTGTAAAAATGCTTAACTAAGTACAGAGGTTGAGGTGGAACTTCCCTAAAGAAGTTTAAAAAAAATTTTTTTCAAAATCTGAACCAGTAATGAGAGCAAGGAAAAGCAGGCAGTGATTATATCAGTATGTGATATTTGTATTTCTGTTACAACCAGAAATGATTATCAGTGTTCCAAAAGGACACTGATCTTGAAGAAGATAGGTCTTTAAGAACTCTCTACACTCCAAGTTGTTAGGGACAATGAAGTCTTCTAAAAGAAATAGGAGGGAAAAATCAGAGACAAAAAGACATCTGAGGAGGACAGATGTGACTCCTAGAGACAGATTGGGTTTTGGAAGAAAGGAAAAGAAAAGGAAAAGGACCACTGCAAATTTAGCGCTCACAAATAAATTTTAAGCTCTTCCTGAAGAGGGAGCTGTGCGCTCTGAGAAAGAAGCCGCTTCTTATCCTCTGAAGAAGGATATAGTTCTCAACATGTGTCCAGGAACCCTTAGCGGACCCCAAAGACAAGGGATCGTGAAGTCAAAATTATTAAGGCAAAAAACAAAACAAAACAAACAAAAAAAAAAACACTGACATAGTAGAGCTACAGAAGACATCAGGCAAGAGATCATCCATCAAAGGTTAGTAGTAGTGGTTCCCTACTCTGAAAAACAACCATCGGGGTCTGTTATCTTCTTAGGATAAGTATCTGAGACATACATCAGAGAATTTCTCAAGACTTGTCAAAACGTACAAAATGTACAAAAACTACTCACTTCTGTGTGGACACAAATGCTGCCAAAGGAACCTAAAAAACATTGTCAAAAACCATGACTCCTTGAGCAAGAAACTAAAGACTGTAAGGTCCCAGGGTGTGTTTCCGACACTGTGGGATGTTGAAGACAAAGGATTGCAGAAGAGAAAAAATGAATTTGGGAAGTGAAGACGCAGGCTAAGAAGGTGGTATCTGAGAATGTGATTTAAACTTCTGGACTACAATTTGAAAAACAGTATTGGCAGATTCCTGGTCAGAGATGGAGAACACCTAATGAAAGTTTGTAGGAATGTGTGTATGTGTGTGTGTGTGTATGTGTGTGTGTGTTGGGTATCTTGCAAATCTAATGAGAAGAGCTTTGAACATAGATGATATAGACATACCCCAGGTTAAGTACCACAATGAGTACAGTATAATAATACTATATAGTATAACAGAAGAAAAAACATTAAGATGCCATTAAAGTTAACAGGAGACTGAGGGAGGAAGGAGGAGCTCCAGCTCTTGTGTTCTGCCCCTTTTTGTACTCTAGAAATCAGAAAGCTAGACTACAGCCTTAGTCCCCTGAGCTAATTAAATTCAAGGACGGTTTCAATACCTTTTAAGGAAAAACTAACCTAACCTTCACAGGACAGGAAGGTGTTGCTTCCACTACAAATGGAACATTCTAGGAATTTGTGATTCATCCTCTATTGTTTAATATTTTTATCAATGACTGGAGTAAAATTATATGGATAGCTAGGTGGCATAGTGGATAGAGTGCCAGGCCTCGAGTCAGAAAGACCTGTATTCAAGCCTGATCTCAAACGCTTACTAGCTCTGTTTTTTGGTCTTTCCAAGTCTGAACTCCTTGAGTTACTGAAAAAAAAATGTTGATCCTCCTAAAAGACAGGATGGAAACTGCCTCTGACGGGGAAAGCTTGGGATGCCATTATCTACCGTGTTATTATCATTCCTAGGATTTCATTTCGTGTTGTATGACAGAGTCAGAATCCCCATAGGCCTCATCAGGCTAGAAGTTGGGATGAATTTATTAAAATAAAATTTATTACAGATAAATGTGAAGTCTTATACTTGGTTTCAGAAAATGAGCACAGCTAGGGTGGGATGGGCGGAGCAAGGCAACAGTCTGTCTGAAAAATATCTGGGGATTTCAATGGACTTGGAGCTCAATGGGAATCAACAATATAATGGAGCCAATGTGATCTCGAGTTGCTTTTTGAGAGGCATAATGTCCTGGGCTAACATATCCCTGATTAGGTAGCCTCTGAAAACCTTTCCAACTCTCAGGTTCTCAGTAATCCTCCCTTCCCCTCTCATTCCTAAAATGTATATAAGTAATTATTATATATAATAAATTATATAAATAATAATTACTGAGGATAATTTTGAAATTGGTTAAATGATTTGTCAGGATCACACAGCTAGTAAGTGCTTCAGGTGATCTTTGAACTCAGGTCTTCCTGACTCCAGGCACAACACCCTATCTACTTTGTCATCTAGACCAACTTTTTAGAGAGTAGGAGGCACTAGGTGACTAGGAAATGAAATCATATAAGTGTGAGATGTCACCTATATGAGCTATATGATATCACACAAGCATGAGCTATACCTTTGACAACAATTACTACTTCTGTGCAAGACCTATGAACAATTAGTAGACTTTATCAATTATATCACATGATTAGGCAACCATTATTTACTTAACCTGGCATGGGGCTCTTTCTCAGCATCAGACTGGAAAAGTCAGCCCATCGTAGCAGGCCAGTTTTTCCTGCCGCCAGGTTTCTGAGGATTACATATCTAAGCCACATCCCTTGAAACTGTGATTTAGAGCCCAGATGATGATATGAGAGTCACATGAAGGACTAACCTCTTTGTAACTCTAAATCCTATGATCCTGTGTGTTCACATTATTTACTGTGTTGAGGATTTGCCAATGCAACCAGATAGAGAAATGAAAGAGTGAGAGAGGATTACATGGCTATGTGACTTTGAATCTTGTAACTTATGCCCCTTTCTCCTCAGATTTCACAAAATACTCTGATGCATTCATTAAGCATTATTTTGCCTGGCTGTACTTGGAGTTGGAAGACAAGAGTCTGAATTTTGACTTTTATTAGAAATATGATCATAGGCAAATCACTTCACCTGCCTGAGCCTTAGTATTCTCATCTGTAAAATAGGTTTAATATTTGTACTAGGGTCTTTGTAAACCTTAAAGTGCTATGTAAATAGGAGCTATTATTATATTTTAGTGGGTATCTCTGGCTTATAACCCAGAGCTATGGAGAGGCTATAGCTGACCTTTAAAGTTTTAGGGTACTCTGAGGGGTTTGAGGGTTCCCTTTCTCCAATGCTGTCTGCTCTCCCTACCAAAGTGTTTCCTTCATTGTTGGGTTCCACTGACTGCTCCAGTTCCATTGAACAAATTAACATCAATTATCTTTAATAAATGGACTTTTACTTTGAAGATGTAGCAAGAATAAAGTATAAGTATCTATCCTAAATACTTCAGGGGCAAACTCTCCCCTGCATTATCTCCAAATCTTTACAAAGTAGGTTGATTCTTAGAACACAGTTCCTACACAATTTTGGTCCCACCTAGTAGATGCAGCATGGCTGCCCAGTGAGTTCTGATCTCAGCTGCAGCCGGTCTGGGTCCATCAGTGTTACTTCTTGCTCTATTGCTACACTGACTGCAAACCCTGACTTTAGAATGCTGGGAAAGCTAGAGCACCCTCTTAACTTAAAACTCCTTAGAATGGAGGTTTCTGATCCGTTCACTGGTAACAAAAAAAGCAAATCCACAGATCAACTTAGACAGGTGAAAATCCCAAGGTCTTTCCTCTCATAGCATTCACTGCTTCTCACTGGACTCTGTAATTGTGGGAGTCAAACTACCAAAGCACAGTCAAATAGTATGAGGCAAAGGATTAAGTGAAAGCTGACTCGGATTTTTTGAAGATGCCCCCAATTCTAGCTATATAGCCAATTCTCCTCACCATGGGGTTAGCAGATCAGGAGTAATGATATTTTTTAAAACAGCTAAAATTTATCAAGTGCCTCTTATGTGCCAGGTGCTTGACAATTATTATCTGATTTGATCCTCACAAAAATTCTGAAGAGGTAAATGCTATTATATTATCCTCATTTTACAGATGAGGAAACTGAGGTATCTAGATGTTAAGTGCCTTGCCTATGGTCACACAGCTAGTCAGTGTCTGTGGGTGCATTTGAATTCAAATCTACCTGACACCAGGTAAAGGCCTCTATCCACTTCACCATTTATATATATTACATAATTTGAGATGCCTTTTGAAGCACTCAAAGCATTTGCCAGACTCCTGGCACAATATTTGTCTCATACTTCTCCCGGGGGTATAAATTTTCTGAGGGCAGGCAGTGATCTTTATTTACCCAGACCTTGCATTCACCCTCCCAAGCCCCACTGTACTCAGCATCCTATCATCTAAGATAATATTCCTCCATTCTGCATTTTAAACCTTCCACAACCTGGTTCCAACCAAGCTTTCTCCAGACCTTTTCTATATCATTCCCCTTCACACACTTTGTGTTCATCCTTCATTGCCAAAGAAGACTATGCCATCAGAGAAATGATGAAATGACTTGCACTTGACTTTGTTTGGAGTGAGGGAGGGCTGTGCAAGGTCACCAGCCTCACTTCTCCTCCAGAGACATCTGGATCCAATGACCAGATATTCATCAGAATGACTGGGGATGACCCAGGATGCAATAGGAGACCCTGGCCCCTTTAGGCCAAGGTCTATGCAGGTACTCACTTGGGGTGAGGTGATGCCCATTCATTGAATAAACCTGTTTAAAAAGTAACCAGGGCATGGTCCCTTTAATGAGGCAAAGAAAAAGAAAGACATTAGGAGGGAAACAGCAACAGTTACTACTGATAATCACTCTTAAACCAGGAGGGTTCTGTTCAACCAACTGAGGGGGATACAGGATCTCACCCAAGGGGAAACTCTCTGAAGTTTCTAGAGTAGCATTCTAGAAATAGGGACATGATGGAGATTAGCTGCTCCTCTCATGATTTTCCAGAGTCCTTTCCTTCAGCAACTTTAAATGGGGTTGGCCTCTTCCATCTTCTCTCTCCAAGCTAGAAGCCAACTCAGCTCTCAAAAAAGACTCTCATTTGAAGAATCCCCCACAGGGGGACTAGAGAAGGCTAGAGCTTTCTCATCTCTCACCAACACCACTGTCCTTCATGCAGGGCAGAACATTTACCTCCACCAGTAAGAAGAGACTCCCATATTGGAGCAGGGGTAACAAAAAGAAAATTATTCTAAGGAATCCATAGGATTCCTCATACTGCCAAAGGGGTCCATGACTACCAACCTGCATTGGGAGATTGGAATGGTTCTATTCTAATGAAATGACAGGTATAATCCCTATTCCTCCTTATAGACTAGGAAGAGGTTCCTCCAACAGAATCCATAAAGCTCCAATGCTCAGTTACTAACCACCTTTGATACAATCAACCAGTCACTGGAGGGCCAATCAGGGGTGGCTGCATGTGTAGTCCTCAGTAAAAGGTGAGAGGACATGTCTAGTTCCATGAGAAGGATCCCAGTCTAACACATCAGGGACTCCCCTGATCATCCTTGCTGCAAGTGGTACTCCTACTCTAGACCTGGACCATCTCACAAAGGGGAACAAGCAAAGCATGACAGGGCGTCAGCCTCTCTGAATGCAGAACTGTCATGCTTTGCTTGTGGTAGTTACTCCAGAGCAGGAAGGGGAAGGGGAATAAGCATTTACTGAAGACCTACTATGTGCCAGGCATTGTGCTAAGCCCTTTACAAATATCCTATCATTTGATCTCACAACAACCCTGGGAGACAGATGTTATAATTACCTCCATTTTATAGTTGTGGAAACTGAGGCAAACAGAAGTTAGGGGACTTGGCCAGGGTCACCCAGCTAGTAGATATCAGAGGCTAGATTTGAACTCAGATCTTTCTGACTCCAGGCCCAGCACTCTATCCATTGAGACACCTTTTAAGAGTATGGCTGAGCACTTGATTGATGGTCCTGAGAGCTGAATTAGGGCCAAGCACTGACCACAATGTCCCTACAGTGTCAGCTATAGAAGATGAGGGAACTGAAGTCCAGAAGAAGTTGAAGTGACTTGTCTAAGATCACACAGAAAGCAGTAGAACCAGAATTCAGGTACAGGTCCTCTGATTCCAAATCCAGCAAGTTTTTCCTCTGTAGCACACTGACTCTCATTGTTTCCAAACTAGCCTTCATCCATCTTATCACTTTGCCTTTGCACAGACTATATCCCCCTTCCTTCTCACTTAAATCTTGGAGGAAGCGAGGCTGGTGACTTGGCACAGCCCTCCCTCACTGAAATCCAATTCACTTGCATGTCATGCATCACCTCCCTCAAGTAACGATCCGCTTGGAGAAACGTCTTCTGGAATTCCTTTCTGGAAAGATTACTCCATGTCCCCTACTCCACGAGGCTTTCCCTGAACCCCTTGCAGCACAGCAACTCTGCAAGGACAATTAGTTACATTGTATTCACTTTGTTAATATTCACTTTGTTACATTATATTCACTTTGCTTTCTTCCAGATGGCAGGGTGATTTCATTTCTGCCTACTGACTGTTAGCACCGTGCTCCGGACACTGCACCTTACTGTGATTTCCCTGACTTGCACTGCTGCAGATGATAACCGCTTTATTACTGGTAGTGTCTGGAGCTGATGGCAGGGCAGCGCAGCCTCAGGAAACACCGCGTGTGCCAAGGTGAGACGACCACGCGGATGCAGGGCCAGGGAGCGCGCGCCACTTTGCTGTAGGCCTGCCCGCGCACGCGGCACCGAGAAGGCAATGGGCCGCGCACAAGGAGCTACGGCACGTCCTGGAGGGCGCTCGCCACTCTCTTACGGCTCTGACTGCGCACGCGGCGCTAGGAAGGAACTGGGCTGGGCTCGAGGAACGCCCAGGACGGACCGCGCGTGCAGCCCGGGACACGGCCGCGGGTAGCACAGCCCACTAACCCCATTTCGAAGCGGGAGAGGCCCGCCCCGCCTTTCCGTAGCTCGGTTTGGAGTGCAGAGCCATTTTAACCTCGGTCAAACCCAGAGCCCCTCCCTCGTACGTCGAAAAGCACTCACAGAAAGAAACACGCAATTGTCATCAAAACGCGCCCTCCCCTACTCGTCATTTTCTCCCGGACCGGCAGATGTCACCCCGAATTACCCAGGGCTGGGGTCTAGTATTCGAGGTTCCCGGCGGCTATGCGCAATGGCTGCTGACAGCGGAGCGGTCGGGAGCCCTCCAAGAAGATCTGACCCCACCAACAGTCGTCGGAGAGAGAGGTGCGTCCCTAAGAGGGAACAAAAGGGTGAGGAGGGAGAGGGAGTTCAAAAACTGGCAGGCCGCAGGGTGCTGGAGCCATGACCGGGGGAAACTACAATTCCCAGCAGGCAAAGCGAAACGCGCCGCAGCTCGTTCCCCAGCTTGCGCGAAGCAGATTTGCTCTTAGGGCGTGCAGTATGTAACTGACGACTCCCGGAGGTCATGTTCATTTCGTTTTTCCAGAACTGGAACGCGGTCGAAATTGGTCAGTGTGCTTTTTGACCTAGGGTGCTTTTAGATCGTAGATCAGGAAAGTTATTAGGCCACTCATCTCATTTTACAGATAGGTAAATTGACGGCCATGATTAAAGAGTCAGTAACTGGGCCAAGAGTGAAAGAAGAGGCCTCCCGACCCCAGGCCCAGTGATTTGGCACTGTGCACGTGCACTTTGTTACATGAAGGGTCACCTCCTGTCACCCAAGGAGACGCCGCCGTTGTCATGCTGTTTCAGCACTTAGCCCTTTGGACCATGAATCAGAATCACCCAGGCCTCCTCTACTAACCCATCACTCTATCGACCCGCATATCGATATTCTCCGAGTCAGAGTCCTGTGCCGAGGGTTTGATAAGCCATTGGCCGTGTTGTCAAATAGCCTGGGTCATAGTTTGACCAAATCCTTATGTGTTGGAGTTCAGAGGTCTCAGTATTTCAGTTGATTTAAAACCTGAAAGGGACTTCAGAAGCCATGTAGCCCAAGCCTCTCATTTTGCAGATGAGAAAACCGAAGTCCAGAGAGGTTAACTTGATGGGGTACAGGCTCTGGGAACCTCCTCAAACTCTCCTGAAATCTTCCCACTTGATCTGACCCAAAGTCCAAAATCCTTGTTACCTAGCCCTTCATTGTCTGTTATACCACCTCACCCCACCCCCAGTCTTCAGCTACTTCCCACCCTTAATCCCATTCTCTTGGTTTCTGGTGTCTGACCTCCAGTCACCCCAGCTATTAGTCACTCCTATCAAGCCCCTCCCCGGACCCCTCCTCCAGTCACCCCAGAGTACTTGACTACCCCTAGACCCCTCCCTCAGTCTTTCTGTATGTAAGATCCCTCTTTTCCTCCACGATTCAATCTGGCCCGCTTGGCATTATCGTCACAAATTCCTTAAGAGTCTATCTAGAGCTTTAATAAACTTTGTTTTTCTTTGGCTGAAAGAAGGCTCGGGTGAAATTCACTCATTCAGGCAGGATCTGACTTGTTGCTAAACCTTAACAAAGTGATTTGACAAGAGTCATACTGGTAGTATCAATGGAAGGTTCTCAACTTGGGTCCTCTAAATCCAAAGTCAGTGCTTTAAAGGCTGAGTTGTCAATGTCATTACTTAAGAATTTTGAGTGGGTTACTGATTCCCAACACCCTGCCACACACATACACACACACACACACACACACACACACACACACACACACATCATTGATGATGTGAGAGGTACTCAGGGTATGATAGAGGTTCAACCTTTCTTTGGGTCCTGACTAGGGCTTTGTGACCCTGGATAAGTCACTTAGTGTCCCCAGGCAATTCTAAGGCTATCAGCACAGCAGGTGCACTGATCTGTATTAATAGAAGTTTTCTTCCTAGCAGTTCCCTATACCAGCAATATCACAAGTCAACAACCAGAAATAAGTACTATAAATAGATCACTATTTTTTGCCTGTCCCTGTTTCTGGAGAATCGAGCCATGTAAAACCCCGGTCTCACTATGTCACACCTTACTTCCTTCCTGTCACCCTCCCACATTCCAATAAACTCCAGTAGCTCCATATCACCTCCAGGATTAAATATAAAATACTCTGTTTGTCATTCAATGCCTTTTATAACCCCCCTCCCTTTTCAGTCTTTCTGTATGTTATACCTACCCCTACTACCACCTCCAGCAAGTCACTGGCATCCTTGCTGTTCCTGGACCAAGATACTCAAATCTCCCAGCTCTGTGCATTTCTGTAGCTATCACCCTATGCCTGGAATGCTCTCCCTCATTTCCACTTGGCTTTCCCCAAGTCCCAGCTGAAATCCTACCTTCAACCATAAGTCTTACCCAATCTGCCTTAATTCTAGTCCCTTCTCTATGTTGATTATTTCCATTATATCCTGAATATAACTTGTTTTTTCTAGTTTTTGGTTTGTTTGTTTTTTCTGCAAGATTGTAAGCTCCTTCAGGGCACGGATTGTCTTTTGACATTCTTTGTATCCTCCCCGCTTAGCCTAGTGCCTGGCACTATTAAGTAGACACTTAATAAATGCTTATTTACTAACTGACTACAGATTGCTTTGAATTACAGAATCATTTTTTTTTCCATTTCAATAGAGATAAGATGCAGTTTCCAGATGAAAAGAAAAGCTATTGTGACCTACCTATTAAGCAACAAAGAAGAAAACTTGTTCAGGCTGTGAGGGACAATCCATTTCTTATTGTGACTGGAAGGACAGGAAGTGGTAAAACTACGCAACTCCCTAAATATCTTTATAAAGCAGGTAATTGTATTCTGAAACTTGTGATACATTTGATGAATAATCCTAACCATGATCATAGTGATTTCCCTGCATCTTCCAAACTCTCCCTCAGGGCCTCAGCTCCATCCTCACTGAGCAGATGACTTCTGGTCCTTTAGTGAGAATTTAGAGGCTTGGTCACTGATAAGAACTCCCAATAATGACCTCCTTGAGTCTTCTCATCATCTTAGTGATATCACCCATCCTTTTATTTCTTCTTGCCTTACACTCTTTCTCAAGCTAATCCCCACCATCGCCTACACCAGTAATCTCAACTCCTCCATGATTTTGCTTCATCAATTATTCTTTTTTATGAAACTTCAGTCTCTTCTACTATATTGGGTCTCTCCCTTCAATCTACTATTCAGGTTTCCTCATCCTAAAAAAAGGCTCATCTTCTCCCTTTCCTCACATGAACTGACAAATTCCTATATAGAACAGTTGCTACTTACCACCTCTATTTATATTATCTTCCTATCTTTCCTCACATTAACTGACAAATTCCTATATAGAATAGTTGATTCTTAAAACGTCTATTTCTCTACCACCTGTTTACTCCCTTGCAAACTGGCTTCCATGTTAATAATTGGTGGATTCATGAACTTTTTGGCTATTTCTCAGTTTCTTTTGCTGGTTTTTCATATTCTTTCTACCCTTTAAACACAGTGGTTTCCTAAGGTTTTCTCTTATGTTCTCTTTTCCTCACTTTCAGTATTCTGATGCATTTCATTCATGCCTAGGACTTCAGTAATCACTTATATGCTGATGACTCAATAGCTTACGCCCTAACCTTCGTAGAACTCCAGTTCATTCTCTTTGACAGTGTTGATCACTGTCTTCTCCTCAATGCTATTTCTCTCTAGGTTTTTGGATTACCACTCTCCCCTGGTTTTCCTTCCACCTATGCACTTTCTCTGTCTCCTTTGCTGGACACTCCGCCAGATCTTGCTCTCTAACTGCAGATGTCCCTTGGGGTTTTGTCTTGGACTCTCTTCTCTCTATATATACCTCTTCACTTGGTGATCTCATCTGCTCCCATGGATTTAAATAGCCATCTCTATGCTGATGGTTCTCAAATCTACCTTTCCTGCCCCAGTTTCTTTGCTGACTTCCAGACTCCCATCTCCAGACTTACATATTTCAGACATCTTAAGCTGGTTAAGCTCAAAATGTCCAAAGTAGAACTCATCATCTTTTCCCCTAAACCTTCCCTAACTTCCACCTTTCCTATTACTGGAGAGGGTAGCACCATATCCTTACAGCCTAGGAGTCATCTTGTTTTCCTCACTATCTTTCACCCCCTACATCTTAGCTGTTCTCAAGCCCTGCTGACTTCACTTTTGCCACCACTGTAGTGCATGCCCTCATCGCCTCATACCGTAATTATTGCAATAACCTGCTGGTGCACCTGCCTGCTTACAAGTCTCTTCCCACTCCAGTCCATCCTCCATTCAGCCACTAAAATGATTTTCCCAAATATATATCTGACCTTATCACCCTCCTACTCAATAAACATCAGTGGTTTCCTGTTGCCTCCAAGTTCAAATACAAAATGCTCTATTTGGCATGCAAAACCCTTCATAATTTAATCCACTTCTTTCTTTGCAGCATTCCTGTACCTTACTCCCTAACATGTAGCCTTTGATCCAGTAGTATTGGCCTCCTGGCTGTTCTACAAACAGAAGAATCCATCTCTTGGATTCTCTCTAGCTGTCTCTCATGCCTGGAATGCTTTCTCCCTCTTCTGCTCAGTAGACCTTTAAAATCTTGACTACTGGACTACCTTCCTTTAAGTTCCAATTAAAATCCTACTTTCTACAGGTAGCCTTCCCCAACACTTCTTAATTCTACTGCCTTCCCTCTGTTAATTATTTCCTACTTCTTATGTATGTAGCTTGCTTTGTATATATTTGTTTGCATGTTATCTGCCCCGTTAGAGTATAATCTTCTTGAAGGCAGAGCCTGTCTTTTGCCTCTTTTTGTATCCACAGTGCTCAGCACAATGCCTGCATTTAATAAATGTTTATTGATTGAGTCTAGCTAATTCCTAGATATAATTATATATAATATAACATACAGTATACTTCCAGAGTCTTAGCAGACTTGTCAAACTCAACATGTCTGAAACTGGACTCATCCTCTCACCCCCAAACTTGTCCAAATTCATAAATTCTCCATTCCTCTTAGTGATTAATTAACAGTAATCTCAGTCTGGTATCTCAAGTTATTTTTGATTCCTCCTTCTTCCATATTTCATGTGACCAATCAGTTGCCAAATCCGACCATTTCTTTCGCTCCCCTATCTTTCCTATCTGGCCCTTGCTCTCCACTCCTCACTGTAGCCAGCCTCGTTCAGTCCTTCTTATCTTTTTGCCTAGGCCATTATAACAGCCTCTTAATTCCTCAACTCAAAAACTTTCCGGGGTGCCCCATTGCCTATTGAATAAAGCATGAACTTGTGATCCAAGGCTTTTCCTAGCTGATTTCTACCCTATCTGCCCAGCCTTATCTCACACGACTCCTTTTGCATATTTTCTGTTTCCACTAAACTATGCTACTCCCACCCCTTGTTCTCATCTTGCTACCTTTATTTATGCTGCGTCTCAAGTCTGGAATTGATGGATTGCCCAAACCCTTTCTCTCCTTTCAAGATCCAACTCCTATGCATTTCCTGAGACCACCTTCTTCCCACCCTTACCCATACTTGAAAGTGATCTCTGTCCTTGAACAGCACTTTGCCTGGCTTTTCCCCTTTGCACTTATTTCTCTCCCTTCTATCAAAGTGATTTGTGTACTTGCCCTTCCACTCATTAGGCTGTAAATTTCCAGAGACTTGTCAGATCAATCTTTGTTTCTTCAGTTAACTGGAATTAAATTCATCTAATTTCATCCCCAACCCAATTTTTGAATGCAAAAGATGAGCATACTGTTTTTATATAATAAGAGGCCCAGAGACATCAAGATTTGCTTAATTGCATGTTTTGTACTACATGAGAGATAAGTACATTTTGCCATAGCTTAGAGTTACCTTTCTTCAAATCAACAAGTATTAATAAACACTATGTGCCAGGTGCTGTGCTAAGTGCTAGAGATACAAAGACAAGCAAAAATATGGCCCCTGCTCTCAAAGTGCCCCCATTCTAATGGGAGAGATGACATATAGGTAACTATGTTATGTTAACTATACAAAATATGTATGGAATGAACCTGGGAAATTGTCAGAGGGAAGGTACTTGTGTTTTGGGTGAAGTTAGACAAGGCTTCTTGCATAGGTGGGGATTTGAGCTGAGACTTGAAGGAAGACAGGAAAGTCAAGAATCAGAGATAAGGCATTCTGAGATGGGGGACGGCCAAGGAAAGGGCAAAGAGCAAGGAGACAGACTTTTGTGTTTGAGGAATGAGGCCAATGTGAATGGATTGTAGAATATGCAGAGGGGAGTCATTTCTTGCTACTTTTTGTCACATAAAGAGTTAAACTAATAATGCCACAACTAAAATCTGAGATAGTTATTGTTAGCAACAATAATCATTTTTTTTAAATGGCCATGAAACAGAATTGTCCAGTATGGTCTCTCCTGGACGTGTAGTAAGTTATCTCTCTTTGAGGACTTTATACTGATGAAAGGACATCAAGAAACATGAGCTTCTATTACATAGTGATCTTCTGTGTTGACATCTCCTGATTCCCCTTAATTCTGTGTCTTCCTTCTGTTGACTATCTCTACTTTATGCTGAATATAATTTGTTTCTACGTATATATTTGCAAGTTATCCTCCCCTCTTAAACTGTGAGCTCCTTGAGAACAGAGACTGTCCTTTATAATGTTTTTGTAGCCCAGTGCCTGGCACATAGTGGGTGCTCAGTGTTCATTGACTGACACTTGTTCAACTTGATTCCTTCTTTGGAGCATTCTCAAATATGTATCAACTCCACCATTATCGGATGCTTTTGGTGACAGATAGGAGAAAGCTGAGGACAAGGTTGACAAATGGCAAAATAGTTTTGTCATCATTATGAATTTAAGTATTTCTTTTATCTTAGAAAACTTACTTGACAACTTTATATCCCCAGGGTTTAGAAGCGTTTGGCTTGCTCTCTGAAGAATCTAAAATGGAAGTAAAAAGATTCAATGAAAAATTTTAAAATGTCCACTTTCAGTAAAAAGTGTCCACATTAAGTAATCTGTATTACTGCCATCAATGCAGTTTTAAAATTCCAGTATGTAACACTAAGTTATAATATTGTCCTTTAAAAACAGCATGGTTTTTCTGTTACTATCGGTAATGGGAAGAAACAGTTTTATGATTTTGGTTTTTTATTTTATTTTTGTTAGGGTTTTTGCAACATGGTACAATTGGTGTGACTCAGCCACGCAGGGTAGCTGCCATATCAGTCGCTCAAAGAGTTGCTGAAGAAATGAACTGCTCCTTGGGGACTTTGGTAGGATACCAGGTTCGCTTTGATGACTGTAGCTCTCAGGTATGAACGCATCAGTGGCTCCCTACCCAGTAAAGTTCAAACTCCTTAGCTGCCATTAAAGACTCTCTACATCCAGCACCACACCACCTTTTTGGCTTCATCTCATGTTATTCTCTACTTTCTACTCTCTGCTTTAGTCAAACCAGACTAATCACTGCTGCCCATA
>CM053770.1:543334779-543473738 GCA_028658325.1 Potorous gilbertii
CAAATGGGGAGAAAATTTTGGAACCCAAAATCTTGTGAAAATGAATGTAAAAAGTTAAATAAATTTATTTAAAAAATAAAAAAAAAAAAATCACTCCTTCACCCTCAACTAACCCAGATTTAGTTGCCTTCAGCCCAGTGCAGCTCCAGATACACTTGGTCTAAGACAGCTGCTACCTTTTCCATCTTCTTTTTAAATAGTTACTTATACTTCCTCATTCAACCTCCTTGGGCCTCCATTTCCTCAGATTAATCTCTGAGGTCCCTTCTAGCTCAGTGATCCTATGGTTCTCTGTATGATTTTTACAAATGAATTGCCCTAAATTGTTGTTGCCCTGGCTATCACCTATGCATTTTGACAAGGAGCTTAAGCGTTTGCTGGCCAAGTGGTTTCTGGGCTCCTTTGGTCTCATTACAACAATTAATCTACATGGGTTAAACTAATTTTGAAAATGGTGATAGGCTAATAGCTGAATGTCTGTTCTGTCCATTTCTCATTTTCAACAGCTTATTTAAATAGAACAGTTTGCAGTTGCCTCTATTGTGCATGATATATCTTTTTCACTGTAATTTTTTAGTCTTGATTTTGCTATTTACCCTAACAGATCTTTAGTCTAACTGCCTGCAGACATCTATAACAATAACCAGTCTTTTCCTCTTTGGTTAAAATAATTTTTTTTGTAATGTTACTTGGGCCTAGTTATGTCCAAAATCTCTCAACTTCCTTCTTGAAGAGAGTATTCAAATATTCAAATGGATTTTATTGATTCGTATGTTTCTTCCAAAAATGTTGATTTCAACCTTTGTATGTCTGTTTATCCTGTATGGCCTTTGTTTCTGTCTTCCCATAAGTTTTCAAGATGTTGTAGACTTTCCTTGTTTTCTCCTGACATCATGAGGCTCCCAGTGTTTCTAGAAGGCAGCACCATCACGGTGAACAGAGCCCTGGGCTTGAAGTCTGTAAAACCTGTGTTCAAATCCAGCCTCAAACACTTACTATTTGCATGATGCTAGACAAGCCGTTTCACCTCTATTTGCTTAGTTTCCTCAGCTCTAAAGTGAGGGTGGTAATAAAACATCTACTTCCCAGGATTGTTTGGAGGACCAAGTGAGATAATATTTACAAGGCCCTTAGCTTCAGCACAGTGCCTCGCACAGAGGAGGTATTTAATAAATATTTATTTCCTTCCAGTGGAACATACAGACAGCATATATCAATTTCACGATATTGACGGTCTTTCTGCAAGAGACTTCTATGTAGTATATAAGCCTTTGGTCTCTCCCTTTCCTTCTAAGCCATGTTTCTCAATATATTTTGTTATTCTCAGTTATATCCACCTTTACACTGAAGCCACCCAGTACTATTAGCTAATACTTAGCTAATACTAAGTATTAAAATAGATTTAATTTAGACAGTCTTAGCAAAATATTCATAGACTTTCTGCACCTCCTCATCCTCTGCAACAAATCTTGGTGCATAAGCTGTAAGTGTCATGTTAGTCTTTTTGTAGATGCTTATCTAGAGTTCAGCATAAGAAAGTAGCCAAGCACTCAAAGAAATGAGATTTCTTGTTGGTTGGATATACAAAAAACCCAGCTCTGCTCTGCAAAATCTCTATTTGTCCCTCCTAAGAGATCTGTGAGCTTCCCTTTCATTTAGTTACAAGTTACTTTTATCTTCTGATTTCATTTATGTATTCCTTGAGGGCAAAGACTGTTGTTTTCCCAATATCTGGCATGCCAGGTGCGTGATAGGAGCTTAAGAAATGCTGGTGGATTGATAGTGAGAATGTCAAAATTTATATAATTTTTTTTTTTTTTAAGAAATCCCAGATGACAATTGTCTTTATTGCTGTCTGGATTCTCCAGTCTAAAATTTGTAGCTATAAGATTCCTTGACATAGAGACTGTGCTTGTATTTTTAAAGCCAAATAATGAGATTTTTTTCATATTTCTTTTCCTCTCTTGACCAGAAAGACAACAGTTAGCAAAGTCACGTCAGCTGACTCATTTTGTGCAAAGCAGGTAATGAAGAGTCCAAAATGGTTTTCTCTTTAGTATTTAGGCCTGTGATTAGTTGTGATAACCTATGTGGTGTTGAGATTCCTCTTAATTTTATTTGAGATGAATAGGTTGTACATGATTATACGTGGACTTCTCATTCTAATAGCTGCAGGGAGTTTTCCTCCTGTTATAGCTCCTAGAGATTTCCTTCTCCTTTTCTGTACTGTAGATGCCCCTGCTGCCTGGCATCTCACTCAGGCTAAGCTCTGACTTTTTCCTTTGTCTCACTGCTACTCCCCATGGAGTTGGAGTTATGTGAAAGAAGGGTGGAGGGGAGGGTAAATTAACTCCTCATAGTTTCTCTGTTACTCCCCAAACTCTCATCATTCTTCTAACTCTCTCCTCCCTGCCTCCTCTGCCTGACTCCTTACTCATTTTCAACACCTTCCCAGGTCTTCTGCCTTTTACTACTCTCTCTAGTACTTCACCTCCTAAATCCTTGAAATTCCTACTTTCTTTTCTTGATAGTTACTTATTATAATCCTGTATTATGCTGTTTTGAAATTGTTGGTTTTTTAATTCTCAGATTTATTATTTATTTTTACCATTATTTTTTTTATTCCAAATTCTCTCCCTCCAGGCCCTCTCCACCCACTGAGAAGGCAGGCAATAAGATATCAATTATACATGTGAAATCGAACAAAACACATTTCCATATTAGCCATGTTGCAACCAAAAAGAAAAAAAGAGAGAAAGTTATACTTCAGTTTGCCTTCAGAGTTCATCAGCTCTCTCTTGGGAGATGGAGAGCATTTTTCATCATGAATCCTCCAGAATTGTCTTGTATCATTGTACTGATCAGAGTAGCTAAGTCTTTCACAGCTGATGATCACTACAATATTGTTGCTATGCCCAGTGCTCTGGTTCTGCTCACTTCACTTTACATCAGTTCGTATAGGTCTTCCCAGGTTCTTTCTGAATCTATCCCTTTCATCATTTCTTATAGTGCAGTAATATTCCATCACAAGCATATACTACAACTTGTTAAGCCACTTCCCAGTTGATGGGCATTCCTTCAGTTTCCAGTTCTTTGCTGCCACAAAAACATCTCATTTTTAAATTGTTTTGATTGATTAACTTTAGTTTCATTTCTGTGGCAGAAACTATTGGAATAAAAAATTTGGAGGGGCTCTAAGTGCTGTCCTGTGGCACTATAACTTGCTCTATTATGCTGTTTAACCCCCAGGATACAGCAATCAAATATATGACTGATGGATGTCTACTGAGACATATGATGGTTGACCCAGATCTTACCAAATTCAGTGTCATCATTTTGGATGAAGCCCATGAAAGAACTCTCACAACAGTAAGTATTATTATTATTGGGTGTCTTGTTATCAAATACCATGAAATTTGGATTTAATTTTGAGAAAATGAGATGTTTTTCTTCATTCACCTTTTATTCTTATATGAATTGTTTCCTCATATCTATAGAAATCAGTGTCCTTTGACTTATTCATTCTTTCCATTTTTACTGGTTACTGGTAGGAATATGTTTGAAGGAAATTGTCTGTTTAGGTACATGCATGTGTTTCACTTGATGGTAACCTTCCTTTTAGGATATCCTATTTGGCTTGCTGAAGAAATTGTTTCAGGAGAAGTCGCCTAACAGGAAGGAACATCTGAAGGTGGTAGTGATGTCAGCTACAATAGAGGTGGTTGAACTCTCATCCTTCTTTGGAAATTGTCCGGTAGTTGACATTCCTGGAAAGATTTTTCCAGTCAAAGAGATATTCTGCAACTTGATTGGACCAAAAGACAAAGAAAACTCTTCATATGTTAATGCGGTACTACTTAGAACACTTATTTCTTTGTTTTCAAACCACATTTCTAGTTAGTTGAGTAACCTAGCTGCTCAGCTGTACCCTTTGCTAATTTTGTGGAAATTTGCCATTTTGATGATACTCTTTTCCTGTAGCTCATATTTCATTCATTCATTCAGCAAGTCTTTATTAAGCACCTGCTATATACCAGGTTCTATGCTATATGTTGGGAATACGAAAACAAAACATTCCTCAGTCTTAGGAAGCTTATATTCTGCTGAGGATAAACAACATGAACACAGATAAATAAATACAAAATATGTCCAAGCAAATACAAAGTCCTTTGTTGAAGTAAGGGCATTAACGACTAGATGATCAGAATAGGCCTGATTGGGAGGTGGAAGCGTTGCTGTGTGTAGAAGGAAACTAGGGATTCTAAGAGTCAGAGGTGAGGAGGCAATGTATTCCAGGCATGAATAGCCCATGCAAAGGCACAGAGGTAAGCATTTAAATGTTGTATGTAGACCACAGGGAACTGGCCAGGTTGACTGAAATGCAGACTGCATGAAGGAGAGTAAGATATGATAAGCCTGGACAGGTAGGTGGGAGCCAGATCGTCAAGGCCTTTAAATGCCAAACAGGAGTTTGTATTTTAATCTGGAGGCAGTGGGGAACCTTGGGTATTTCTTAAGCAGGGGAGTGACATGGTCAGACCTGGGCTTTAGGAAAACCATTTGGGCATTTTGTTTCCAGATGGAAAGGCCTACAAGAAAAGTGATTTTGGTTCTATTTCTTTCTCCCTCTGTGGCTCCCTCCTACTTGTCTGCTAGTGATGCTCTGTAGACTGTAGGTACTCAATAAATGTTTATTGAATAAGACCAGGGGCATCATAAATCAGAGGTGGGAACCTGTAGCCTCAAAGCCACATGTGACCTTCTAGGTGTGACCTCTTGACTGAGTCCAAGTCTTACAGAACTGATCTTTTTATTAAGGGGATTTGTTGTTTGAAGTTTGGATTCAATCAAAGAGCCACACCTGAGGACCGAGAGGGCCACATGTAACCTCGAGGCTGCAGGTTCCCCAACCCTTCCATAGATCTAGATTTTCTTGCTAAGGAGGGAGTGCACTAATGGAATTTTTCCACAAGGACAAGCTAAATTTGAAATAATGAGGAAAAACAGAGGGGAACAATCTAATATTGCCTTCTATGTCAGGTCCCTTTGCAGATGAAATATATATATATGGGGCAACTTTACCTGGGATAAGTTTGGTTTTTTTATGGAGCAGAGGGATTAATTTCTGATTTCCCTAAGTTGATGGGACTTTTACTTCTTGTTTTCCTTTAGGTTGTAAAAGTGACTATAGAAATCCATTTGAATGAATGCGCTGGAGATATCTTGGTGTTTCTGACTGGTGAGGATTCCCCTTCATGTTCTCATTCCTTCCTGCATGTAAAGAACAGCAGTGAGGCTGGAGATCTGGGGAGCTTTGCCATAGCCCTGTCAGATGAGCTAAACTTAGTTTCTGCACGCCTGTATATAAAGACTCAGTACAGACAACCTGCCACCTGTACTTATGGCAGGAAAATCCTAAAATAATGTTAAGCACTTTGAGCTTCTACTGAAGGACACACATAAGTGTACAGTGGTGGTGGAACTATGATCAATTCCTTTGTTCTGTCTTGCCCGGATAATCTGATGCACTGAATTATCCCAAGCAGGCCTGAATGACCATGGCATCCCAGAACTCTATCCCACCAGCAACTTTCTTCTTGCCATGGTGGGATTGTTGCCGAGCCTAGACCCTTTGTGACTGTGGGATGTGATGTGACAAATGTGTGGCTCATAGAATCAAGGATGGCAGCTCTTTGGAGTTTAAAATTAGAACAGTTAAATTCCACACTAGGGTGATCCTTGAGCATCCTATTAACAGGAATGAGTCATTTTATTGTCTCACCTCCTACTCCTCCCTTGTCCTAATGTCAGAAATGAGGCAGGCTAAGGATCTCTTGTTCTTAAGGAACCTCAAACAGCCTGAGAGAAGCAATTGCTCATGGACTGACTTCTCCATCCAATTCAACAGCCATTTATTAGATGCCTACTATGTTAAAGGCCCATCTTTTTATAAACTGGCCCTTTTCATCACCCTATCTTCTTACTCCAAGTAATTTATTAATTAATTATAAGGGATAGGGCAACTGGTGAGAGGGAGTGGAAGGGATAGTAACAGTAATGCAAAAAAAAAAAAGAAAGAAAACAAAAGCATGTCAATGAAACATTAAAAAATATACAGAAGAAAGCAGACCAAGGTTCAGAAGAGATCACAGACAAGCAGAGCAGAGTGGTTACTACTGTGTTTAAATTTATGATGTACTTTTTTAAAAAGCTGTACTTAAAAGAGAGTCACACTTATGCCTCACTCTTAAGTGAGGGTCATGTTTCATAATCAATCTGTCCTCTTTTTCTGGTCTTTGTATATAGAAATGTTTGTGTTTGTCAGGTTTGTAATAAGAAAGAGGAGAAAAAATACAACACAGTCTGAGGGGGAAAAAATTGAAGCGGTTTAGAGTTATGAGCTTAATTTTTCCCTGTGAGATTTTTATTTTTAATCCTTTGGAAACTTACTTCCTATAACTTGAATTTTTAAAATTATGATTAATTACGCATTCAAAGCAATGAAGCAATCAGTATAAGGCAATGATATTCTAATTTCATTATCATCTTAATAATGCCACCTCACAGTGTTCATGGTACTCTCACATTCTGTCATTGGATCCCCACAGGAATGTTGTGAAATAGGCAAGGCAGCTATTATCATTTTCATTTTACTGATTAAAAAAATAAAGCTCATCAAATATAACTTAAGCTAGTTATAGGTATAGGGCTAGCCAGGATTAAAACTCAGGTCTTCTCACTATAATACAGTATACAGAATACAGTAAGTATTCTTTCATAGCCCCTTGCTGCTCCTCCTCTCTCTTATGAGGATCTTTATTAACATTTCAGTAATTTTTAATTGTAAATTTAATAGTCTCAACCCAAACAAGATAAGGATTAAAGCCACAATCCAAACTATTTATATTTTAAAAGAATCATTTTTAAATTTTTTATTAATATCTTTTGGGATTTTTCTCGTTAAATCATTTTTTCACTTGTGTCCAAGACTCTGTAACCTCTTTTGGGGTTGTCATTTTCTTCTCTAACTTATTTTATAGATGAGGAACTGAGGCAAACAGGGTTAAGTGACTTGCGCAGGGTCACACAGCTACTAAGTATCTGAGGCCAGATTTTAAATCAGGAAGATGAGTCTTCCTGACTCCAGGCCTATCAATCTATCCACTGCACCACCTAGCTACCCCTGTCTTTTTGTCTCCCATCAACTTAATGTCTGAATAATATCCTTTCCTCATCTCTTCCTCAAAGCATGACGAAGAATAATAAACAAAGGGAAAGGAAACATTTCAGCAAATTTAACCAATACATCAACTAAATTCGACATGATCTGCAACATTACACACCTATCCCTCTACAAGGAAGGAAGATCTGTTTTTTTATCTCTTTCCTGGAGCGCACTTGATCCTTATAATCATATACTGTGCAGTTTCAATTAAAATAATACATTTTCACACAATGATAGTTTATTTATTGTGTCTCCTTCTTCTCACCTTAGCTGGATACTTTCATAAAGTTTTGTTGTTGTTTGTATAGTCTACATTTGAAAGAACAGCAGTAACTGCTCGCATTCGTACGGCCTTTTAGCCTTTGCTGAGCGCTTCACAAGCATCATCTCCTTTGATCCTCTAGAAGTCAGATGCGTTATTTTCCTCCTTTCACAGATGAGGAAACTGAGGCACATTGAGGTTAAGTGACTGACTTGGTATCACGGAGCTCCTAAGTCTCTGCGGCCAGATTTGAGCTGAGGTCTTCCCGACTCCAGGCCCATTGGTCTATCCACTGTGCCACCAGCTACCAATGATCTGTAACTTTGTCAGAGTAGGTGTCTCAGATGAGTCGGCAGAGGCACCAAGAGCTGGAGAGTGGCACAGCTAGCGATTGTTAGAGGCAGAATCTGCGGCTTCCTGACTCTGGGCCGAGGCCTCTCTCCTCTCTTCTACTCTGCCTGTATAGTCTGTGGACAGAGACATGATAAGAACTGGGCTTGTGATTTTATCAGTGTAGGGTGTTCCCACTAAGGGAGTCCCTCTGCCCATGAAGGCCAGCCCCTTTTGCCCCACTCAGATTGTGGGAGAGGTGCCAGTGTGTGGCCTATCAAAGGTAGAACTTGAACCCAAGTCTTCTGACTCTAAAACCATCCCCATCTATTTTGTAACACTACCTAGATATGTCCTACATAGTACTTTTAGCACATATAATGACTGCACTTTGATTCCCTTCGTATAGTCTTTCCATATTCTCATTAAAATGAGGATTTAAAATCAGCCCTTTCTCAAGTGAGTTCTAATCCATTCATAATTATATCCTTAAATTAGTTTTGCTCTTCAGGTGCTTATATGAATTTTTTTCTAACCATTTTAGGTCAGTCAGAAATTGAGAAAACTTGTGAATTACTTTTCCAGAAGGCAGAGTCTATTGATTACCAGTATGATGTTCAAGACAACTCTGTAGATGGTTTGCTGATATTGCCATTATATGGAGCAATGCCAACAGGTACTCATTTAAAACACAGTTTTTATCATGTAAGAATTTTTTCTGAACTGATTTTTTTGCACTTGAGAGCCCAGCAGAAGCTCTTTTACATTTATTTGATGGTAACAGAGGATACCTGGGATTATTTTCTAGAAGCATTAGAAATCAGTTTTATTTGCCTGTTAGTCATGCCATGTTGAGTTGTATCCTCAGTCAATCACCAGAACAAAAGCCAGAGTGGGCTCCATGTGGAAGGAAGGCTACCATGTGGTAACAGTCACACCTCTGAGGCTGCATGGAATTTGGTTACAGCTGCTAAACATCCAGAGATGTTGCATTTCCAGTTATATCTGAGACCAAACTCAGTGCATAAATTCCTTTAGACAGCTAAATGTATTTTTTTTAAATGGGCCCATTCCTTTACATGGAATTCCAGGGGTAATTCCAGATTATTTGATTGTGTTGAGTAAGCATTGACTGAGGTATGTGGCCAGGGTTTAGAGATGTTATTGTTGCTAAATGTAGTTGTGGTTGCATCTGGCCTATGAAACCTGTTCAGGACCTCAAGATTTTAGAGTTGGAAGAAACCTTAGAGATCATCTAATTCAACTCTGTCATTTGACAAAGGATGCAATTTGGGTCCAGAGAAGTTAAGTGATTGGCCTAAGGTCACACAAGTTGTAAGTGACAGAAGTTGCTCTTTGAGCCCAAGATTCCTGACTCCAAGTCCAGCGGAGCCATTTTACCTTTGAATTTAGCTAGGATCATTTAATATAGTTGACTTTAGATTTTATATACTCTCTCAGCTTATTTGAATTAGGTTATTGTTATCTATCAAAACACTCTGAATTTAGAAAATTATTCTGATGCCAAATGGCCAGACCAAATGCTTCTTCATGATCTTGTAAGTAGCTCTCTGTCCTTCATCTCAGTGTTCTGAGCACTTCGGAGCCTACATTCTATTTTTCAGTTTTTGTCAACAGAATCTGGGAGTATCTGTTTAGATGACCCCTTGTTTTCTACAGATTGGACTCCTTTCTCCATTACATGTGTTTGCTTCACAGCTGACGATAGGAAATGAAGCTATTTAAGGCTCATCAGTGCTTTACTAGAGTCAGGATCCATTGGGAGGACTAAATAGGGCTTTATTGAAAAATTATATGAGCCAGTCAACATTGAAAGAAATAGGCTCTTATTTGGTATGTTAAAGAAAACTCACATGGCTTCTCCAGAGATATCTTAGGGATCAAAATATGAGGCCAACCAAGGAAGGGGATTAGAGTGATCCACTGCCCCTTTCCCCCTTATTGATGCAAGGGTGATATGTCTGAACTAGGACAGCCCATCACTCTCTTCACACTGGGGCTAGGACTAAAACCTCTAAAGTAGGACTGGGAATGGGTAGGGAAGGGATGCAATTAGGAGGTAACATGTAGAAGGAAGGAACATGCCTAGTGAAGATACAGGCTATGGAACAGACTAGGTTAGGAAAAAACAAAAACAAAGCATTTTCTATAAGACTATCACAACCAGCGCCAGGGGATTTCCTTACCTACTTCCCTGTTAATGCATACAAATCTTTCCATATTTCTCTGAATCTGTCATATTCTTCATTGCTTATGGTACAAGAAAATTCCATTGTATTCATATGCCACAGTTTGTTCAGTTATCCTTATTCAAAAAGGTCCTTTCCCTTTGTCTGTGATCTCCTTCAGGTATAAACTTAATACTAATGTTGCTAAATCAAGAGGTACAGACAGATTAGTGACTTTGGAAATGTAATTCCAAATTGTTTTGCAGACTGATTGAACCATTTCACTTGTTCCTCAGTAGTGCGCTGGTGTGTCTGACCTCTCACACCCTTCCAGTAATTGTTCTTTTTCTTTCTTCTTGTTAGCTTTGGCCAAAAAAAAAAATGGGTGTGAGGTAGAATCTCAGAATTGTTTTGATTTGCATTTCTTTTATTATTAGTAATTTTGGATGTTTTCCATGTGGTTTTTGACTGCTCACATTCTTTATTTAAGAATTGTTTGTTTATATCTTTTGATCACTTACTCACTGAGGGAATGACTGTTCTTTGCAGTGTTTCTTATACCTCTCCTTTTCCATACACACTTCTATCACCTTAGTTGTCTTTATCATCTCACTCTTGAAACACTACAGTACCCTTACTTGTCCTCCTGCTTCTGGTCTCGTCTTGTTCCAATCCATTTTATTTTTAAAATTATTTTTATCTTGATTCTGAACTTAACAAATACCAAATAGAGCGGGCATTATACATTATCAAACAAAACAAATCCCCACATTGACACTATCTGAAAAGATGTGTTTGATTTTTCATCTTAAGTCTACCACCTCTCTCTTAGGGGTGATGGACTCAAGCACACTTCATCAGTCTTCTTGCACTGTGATTACTTATTGCATTGATCAGAGTTCTCAAATCTTTCAAAGTTGCATGTGTGTATTTTAGGGAAATATAAAATTTCTTATTGCTTTTATTAACCGTAGCTTAGCAAAGAAGTCCTTTCTCATATTCTTAATAAATTTAGTAGTTAAAAAAAACTCTTAAGACTACCTTTCCCTTTTCCCTTTCATATTTTTCCTCTTTTCTTCATTTATCTGAATCATATTTTTAAAATATTTAGTATAAATTTGAAATCTTTTCTTCCTTTCTTCCTTCTTTCCTTCCTTCCATCCTTCCTTCCTTCCTTGCCAGTAAACCCCCAAAGGAAGGGGGAAGGGGGACAGAAGAGAGAGGATGAGCTGGGTCCCCACTCAGGCAGCTCTGTCTACTCACAGGTTGTTTGTCCTTCCTCTTCAAAGAACACCATGACATCAGAAAAATGACATGACTTGCATTTGATTTTGTTTTGAGTGAGGGAGGGCTGTACAAGGTCACCAGCCTCACTTTCTCTTCCTGAACCTTCTGAATCCAGTGACCTTGTGTACTTGGTATGTACATGTGGACTCCCTTAATCAAGTGTAAGCTCTTTGAGGAAGAAGCAGTTTCATTTTTTTTCTTTGTACCTCCAGGGCCTAGCACAGAGCCTAGCAAATAGTAGGTGCTCAATAAATGCTTGTTGATTGATCAGATGACCTCTAGAATTAGGACATCAGTCTTGTTACCCCTTCTGCCCCACAATAACCTTGGCCCTAGCTCTCCCCAGCCCTTATCTTCCTCTGTACTCCATTTCTAAAATCCTCCTCTATTATTAACCATCCATCCTTTATCTTATATCTTTCCCTTTCACATTCCTTCTATTTTATGGTACTTACTGCAACTTAGTGTGAGAAATGAACCCGTCCAACAAGCCCCCAACTGTGAGAAACATGCTCATCTTAAACAGAAAACAATACCTGTTGTAAAATCAGGAAAGCTTTTATTAATCTTCACATCCATTCCTCCTGAATACATGGGTAACCTCCCCAGTAAGGTTATAGGAAGACTACAATATGTTTAGAATAATGGAAGCTTCTTATACTGTTCTGAATTTTGGATCTCCTGTGACACCATCCATTGCCACATGACTTCTTGTTCTCCTCTCCAAGAGGCTTTCCCTCAGACATTGCATCAAGCCTGCACACAAGTTTCTGATCTCACTTGACTGTGCTAGGTCACCTAACTCTGATCACCCAAAGCTTGTGGAAACAGAACTTCCTTGTTTCCCTCTCTAGCCTTCTTCTAAAGACCATACCTTTCTCTTGGAACTCTCTCCAGGACTAGCTTCTACTTGTGTCATACCCACTGAAAAACAGTGCCAGGAGGAGGGCATAGAGTGCTCCTTGCTCTCCACTGTCGTTTTCAGGCCCTCTTCCCAACATTGTGACGTGGCAGCCCCTGCTGCTTTAAAGTCTGCTTCATCCTATCCGGATCCTTGTTCCCATGGTCCATGGACCTCCAGGTCTCTCCTTCCCAATAAGTTCAATACCTTCTTCATAATCTCCTTCTCTACCTCAAATATCCCCACCCCACCCCGCCAAACAACTCGGCATCCAAGGTCCTCAGCCTCTTCAGCTCCCATGACCTTTGTCATTCTTCCTCCACTGCATGACTATATGCAGGTGTGGATCATGCCTTGGATTCTGTCTTCTGCTGAATAACTCCAACACAGCTGAATTTGCCTCAGGAGCTGGAATTTCATCTCCAGAACTCTGTGATTCTCCAGTTGTTGGATGTGGAGGTTGTTTCCGGTTATTACAAACACAGCAGCTCTGAACATTTTTACAGAGAGGAATCTTTTGTTTCTTTGGGAGTTTATCAAGTGATTATTGTATTAATTAAGTACCAATGTGACAAGCACCATGTTAGATGCTGGAGGTACAAATACAAAGAATGAAACAATTCCTCTCAAGGAATATCATTCTAACGGGGAAGATTTTAGGAAAATACTTAAATCTTTGCTGGTTTCTCCTTAAAAAAAAAGAAAAGGTATAACCAAAGAGTGTGGTGATAATTATGTATCAGCACAAGGAGAATGCCAGAAGGCTGACTTGTGAAACATGTCAGAGCAGTAGTTTTGAAGCTTTTTAGGTGGTTCTAGTGGCGTTAATATGGCATGAAAAGAGAATCACAACAGTTTTATTCATAGTTAATGGATTTTGAAAAGGCAGCCAGTCAACAAGATTATTAAGCACTTACAATGAATGAGGTAGATTAAAAATAGACTAGACTATTTAAAGTAAAAAATAAACAGAAACAAGTATTTCCTTGTACAGATTGTTAGCTGATCTTTGAGATGTATTTACTCTTATAATTGAGGGAAAGGCCTTCACTTTATTTTTCTTTCCAATTCAGTGTTAGGGTTATTTTTAATTTTAAAAATTGAATGATTATGTACTTAACAAAATAAAACCAATTAAGCATATGTTTACAGCCTCTTACACTTTCTGCATGAACTTCATTATATCAAATATCAAAAACAGCTTATTAATGACTTCCTCTATGCCCGTTTTCATTCTCTTTTCTTGTGTGTCCACCTCTGTATTTGTTGATATATTTTTCTTTGTATGTTATCATAGTATGTGTTCCATTTTTCTGATTCTATTGTTTGACTTTCATGTTACTGTCTTACAGAATTTCTTTATATTTTTCATTTTGTCACTTCTTATCGTAGTGATATGTAGTATCAACCATTATGTTGATAATAAAAATAGCTCAAGTTTATAAAGCATTTTAAGGTTGCTTTGCTTCATCGTTACCATGTGGAGTTTATAAATAAGACAAGTTATGGTATTAGGATTCCACATTTTAGGGGAATTTGTACCTCCACAGAGTTTTCACTTCAGTTCAGAGAAAAGTTTTTCAGCAGCTATCTAAAAAATCCACATAGCATAATCATAGATTGGCCTGTCATTTGTGGTAGGGAGTTCTCTGTTACTGAAAATAGTTAAGCAGAGGTTGGTTGGCTTATCATTTGTCAAGAATTTCTGTATTGGGATGGAGACTGAATTAGTGGTCATACTACCTATGTGATCCTGGGCAATTAATTTTAAAACCTCAATGGACCTCAGCTTCCTCATCCATAAAATGACCAGGTTGGACTAAATGATCTATAAGGTGCCTGCCAGCTCTCACTCTATGCTTCTATGATTCCTCATGTTCCCTCCAACCCTCAAATGATATGGCTGCTAGAAAAGAGTATAAAAATCTATTTTTATCCCTTTTGCTTAAAAAAATTCATACTTACAGGGAAATTTTTTAAAAGTTATCTTTGAATCTGTTTTAATGGCTCTCTGCAATTTATATCTTTTTTATAAATTTGCTTTCCAGAATTTTCTGGATTTCAACATACTTTATAGAGTGTTATAATAATTTTTCACTCCATAATTCAACAATAAAGTGTTGTTTTGGAGAAATGTTTTTTTTCTACTATGCATTTAATTCAGATTCATTAAAAAGATTAAGACAGTTATACCTGTGTAATTCTTGCCCAGCACAGAGTATCTGTATATAAAGCCTGAATTTAATTTGAATGCATATATTCACATATGAATGTTAGACCACATACCATATCTGTGTGTATGCACACACACTCACACACGCACACACGCATATATGAATGTAAACTCCTTGAGAGGAAGAAATGTTTCATTCTTTCTATCTCCAACACCTAGTCAAGTGCCTGATTTTTAGTAGGTGCTTATAAATGTTTATTGATTCATTGTTAATACAAATTTTATTTTGACCTTGATTTTAGAGCAACAAAGAAGAATATTTTTGCCACCACCACCCGGCATTAGGAAATGTGTAGTATCTACAAATATTTCTGCCACATCTTTAACTATTGATGGAATCAGGTATAGTTCTTGACCACTTACTTATGTTTCAGGAACCTCTGAGCTTGACTGGGTTACTTTGTCTCTCTGTTCCTCCTTTCTCACATAGATTTTCTTTTTTTTTCCTCTTTTTTTCCCCCTAAATTCAATTTTATTTTTAGTTCCAATTTTTTTTCTCTTTGTCCTTCCCCTTTCCACCAACCACTGAGGAAGCAAGAAAAACAAAACCCTTTACAAATATGTGTGCTCATGCAAAACATTTCTGCTTTAGCTGTCTCCTGTAGATTTTCAGTGTGGTAATTTGCATTGTTGATTATCAACCCCTTTTTACTTACTCTTATAAACAGGAAATGGTGAAAGATCAGAGACTATCAATTGATCTTCTTTAACCAGTTGGAAGCGCCCAGTTTTAGGCTGTCCATGATAGTACTCACATCTCACTAAATAAGAAATCCAAAGCCAAGCCTTTAATTTCACACTCCCATAATCAGACATTATCGTTTTCAGAATCTATAATCCTTTTAATGCAACAGATATTTGTTATCCCTTACTCCCTTAGTAGCTATATAGTCACCAAGGTAATGTTTGTCCTAAGTGTTCATCTGAAAGTAGATCCGCCCTGTAATCAGTCACTGTTTTTGTGATGTCACTGGCACATAGTAGGTGTGATACATAGCATTCTGTGCATGCCATACAATATATCTTGCATGGTGCATATGTTTTACATGGTACATAGCATTCCTTGCTTATTGCATAATATACTTACATCTTGTATAATAAGCCTTGCATGCTTGCATGGTGCATCTTGGTGCATAGCATTATTTGCATGGCACATAGTATGCCTTGAATGGTACATAATTTTCCTTACACAGTGCATGATATGCTTTGCATGTTGCATAATAAATGTTTGTTGTATTGAACTGAATTACAGAGTACTGGACCCTAATTGCTATGTTACTGCGCTTAAATATTTTTATTGGCCAACAAATTATTTTTGGCTAACGTTCTAGAAAAACATAAAATTCTTGAGAATTTAAGGCCCAAATCAATAACCTCAGACAGCTGAGTTAAGGCCTCTTGAAGGTATTTACCAGTGATAACACCTTCTGTCCAGAACCAAATTTTTCTGCTTTTGAAAAGGTAGACTCAAAAAATAGTTACGGTTTATGTTCCAACATAAGGAATTGATCACTAATACCTGACAGGCCCTTTTATTTGTTTCTCATCTCTCACTTTTGTTTTTTCTTTCCTTTACCTTTCCTGGTAAAATTAATTACCTCAAAAGGAATGGGAAAGGGGAGTGGCACTTGATTCGGAGAAATTGATGATGACCTGCTTTCCCCCAATCTAAGAGGGGTGAGAGTCATGTAATAGAGATGAAAAAATAATGATTGCTTTCTTTTACTGACATCCTGGCTTGTTTCTCTTAATTGATCTTGTCATCGCCAGCATTTAATATTCTTTCTTATGGCAGCGACGTGAACTAGAAACTGAATGAGAGTTAGATTCAGAGCCCACAGGAATATCTCAGAGCCAAGTTTTAAAATGAGATAAAGTGTATAGTGGGCAGTGACAATAACATGCATAGTGGAGTAATTCAGATCTCTCAGTGAAAGGGTAACAATGACAAGACCAAAGCCATGTCTAAGCATGAAGTGACTCACAAGAAGCAACATTTTTGTAAGTAACCAAAGAGAAAGGAAGAACCTGAAGTGTTCGGAGACTGCTTATTTCCTCTCATTCCTCAGAGAATTAAATGACTTCTGTTCATTTTCTTCAGATATGTGGTAGATGGTGGCTTTGTGAAGCAGTTAAATCATAACCCCAGATTGGGGTTGGATATACTGGAGGTGGTTCCAATTTCAAAGTAAGTTTCCCTGTACTGCTCTCATTCAAAAAACATTTCTATAGGAATGGTTCTTGGAGTTGGGAGGGGAAGGCAGAAGAATGGCAGGATGGTCATATTGTTGGGAAACCTACAAAAAGAGTTTTTAGGAAAAAAAATTTTAATTTTAATTTTTTATAATTCTTCTTGACTTTGAAAGGAGTGAGGCAATGCAACGAACCGGTCGAGCTGGCAGAACTTCCTCTGGGACTTGCTTTCGAATCTATAATCAAGATTTCTGGGACCAATGTATGCCTGACTATATGATCCCTGAGATTAAAAGAACTAGTTTAACATCAGTGATTTTGACCCTGAAGTGCCTTGCCATTCATGATGTCATAAGGTACAAAGACAATTCAGACAAAGATAAGGTCAAGGTGAATTATACTTTTGAGTCCCTTGAGAAATGTTGTCTTTTTCCGTGTACATGGGTTGGGTCACTGCTCTCTGTTCTTTCTAAGGTTTTCTGTTCTTTCTAAAGTTCTGGTCTAACAAAATAAAAAGTAATCAATTCCTGATTCCTTGATGACTTTGCCTTACCAGAATTTGAACCTTTCCTTACAAGAATGCATCTGGTGCCCATGTTTGTTTTCAGCACTAGGTGTCAGCAGTTTGGTTTTAGTGGTATTTTACTGTAGAAGATCTTAAATCACAGTTTCTGGGGATGTTGGAGCTGGAAAGGATTTTTGAAATCATTTAGTTCAGAGGTGGAACAGTTGGAGACCAAATACTTATCTGAAAATCAAAGAAAAAATTACAATGAATCATTTTCCCAGCTCAAATCAACATGAAGAGACACAGAGAAGTCTGCATAGAGTAGGTTTGGGATCTGGCCAAGAACAGAACCTTCCAGCTCAGAGAGAGACTGTGCACCAGGACAAGAAAAGGTCTCCAATGCAATATAAAGAAACCTCAAATTGTACAGGGTGCAGAAAGAATGGCCAGCTGACCACAGGAATATCTCAGAGCCAAGTTTTAAAATGAGATAAAGTATATAGTGGGCAGTGACAATAACATACATGGTGGAGTAATTCAGATCTCTTAGTGAAAGTGTAACAATGACAAGACCAAAGCCATATCTAATCATGAAGTGACTCACAAGAAGCAACATTTTGTTGCCCTCTACTTAATTCCCAGTACATTCAAAGTGTATTGATACCCAGAACCGGGGCAAACTAAGGCGAGGACCTGTGCCTAAGGGTGGTGTTCCAGAATGAGGAGCAGTAAGTGGGCCCCAGATTGTGTACTGAGCAAGGAGCAAGTTCAGAAGCAAGAAGCAGCCGTGAAGCTCAGACCCCCAGGATGGCTTCCAGCTCAGTCTGAAGCCTACAGAGGAATAAGCAGGACAGGAATTTCAGACCAAAGGGAAACCTATGGTTCTGTCATTCTGAACCAGCAAAGCATTTCAGTTGGCTACTAGTGATGGAATTCAGAAGCAGTCTAATGAAACTCCAAATAGAGCAGACCCACAGGTTTGTTGCTCAGAGCCAAACCCAGGTCACAGATTGATAGTTTAGACCAAGGAGACCAGCGATCAGACTTTGCCTTGAATCAGACTAGGAATACTGAACTCTTGCAGGTCTGTAGCCTGAACATAATGACAAATGTTTCAAGACAGAAATTCAGAAGAAAAGAATGACTCCAAAACATCTACAAGCAAAGCAACAAAGTAAAACATAGCTTGGGCCCAAATTAGAATTCCTGGAAGAGAGGAAGCAAGAATTTTTTTTAAAAAAAAGTTAAAAATTCTTTTATAAATGAAATAAGAGCACTAAAGGAAAAAATTGGAAAGGAAATGAATATTATGGAAGAAAGAATTGTTTATGGAATTAACAGTTTGGCACAAGAGGTGTAAAACCTTGCCCAAGATACCAACTCCTGGAAATTATGATGATCCAAATAGAAGATAATGACTCCATGAGACAAATATTAAAAAAAGTCAGGTGACTAAAAATATAGAAGAAAATGTAAGGTATCTCATCGTAACCACTGACTTGGAAAACAAAACAAGGAGAGACAGTTTAAGAATCATTAAACGATCCAAAAACTATGACCAACCAAAGGAACCTAGGCATCATATTTCAAGAAATTGTAAAAGGAAACAGCCTGGATCTCTTAAAACCAGAGGGCAAAGTAGAAACAGAAAAAAATCTGCTAAATCTACTTGCCAAAAGAAACCTCAAAATGAAAAGTCCCTGACATATTATAATCAAAATCTACAAATAGATAGAAGGAAAAGTATTGAGGAGCCATAGTCAGGATCACACATGATTTAGCAGCCACCACTTTAAAGGAGTAGAGAACTTGGAATACAGTATTCCAGAAGGCAAAGAGTATAGACTTACAACCAAGAATAACTTACCCAGAAAAATTAAGTATAATCCTAGAGGGGGAAAAGTGAATCTTTAATGAAAGAGAGGATTTCTGAGCATTCCTTATGAAGAGACCAGAGCTAGGTAAAAACTTTGAAGTGCAAACACTGGCATTAAGAGACAGAAAAAAGCAAATATGGTCCAACAGTTATAAGGGACTAAACAAGGATAAACTGTTTACATGCTAATATAGAGAAATGATATACATGTCCCCTCTGAACTCTGTCATCATCAGGGAACATAAAGAAAGTCTGAATAGATATAGGACATGAGAATGGTTCTGTTAGCATTGGTGATCATAAAAGAAACATGGAAAGGGAGGAAAAGAGGAATAAACTACATAGGGAAAGAGAGCAGAAGGTTAAATGGAATTATCTCACATAATGAGAGTACATAAGTAGAACTCTGTACAAACAAAGAGGAAAGGATGTTAACTAAATGGATCACAGAAAGAAAGAGTACACACACAGAGTTGGATACAGAAATATATCCTACTAAACCGAAGAACAGAAGGGAAAGGAGAGAAGAAAAAGGGGAGAATAAGATGGAAAGTAAATCAAGTAAGCAAAATAAATTCTAAGGAAATACCAAAATATTTACGGGAATTCTTTTTGTAGTAACAAAGCTTCAGAAACTCTCAGGGAGGGGATGTCTAATTAGGTAAGGGTGAAAAGAATTATGGTATATAAATGTGATGGAGTACTGTTATGCTCTAAGAAATGGTGAAGTGAATGGCTTCAGCGAAACCTGAGAAGACTAGTATGAACCGATGCAAAGTGAAGCGAACAGAACCAGGAGAACAATTCATTATGACCACAATATTGTAAAAATAACTTTGGAAGATTTAGGAACCTTGATCAGCCCAGTGACTAACCATAATTCCAGATGACTCATGCTGAAACATGCCACCCACCTCCTACAAGAGAGGTGAAGGACTCAGCATGCAGAATGAGATAGATGTTTTTGGATATGGCCAATATGGAAATTTATTTTGCCTGACCATTAATATTTGGAACAGATTTTGTTTTTCTTTCTTTCCTTTTCAGTGAGGGAAAGAGGTGGGAGACAGAGAAGGCAGAGTTTTGCAGCTGAAAAAAACGTTCATGTAGTCCCGCCCCTTCATTTGATAGAGGAGGAATCTGAAGCTCAGAGAGCTGAAATGACTTGTCCAAAGTCATGTAACTAAGAAATGGCAGAACTGGAACTCAGCCTGGGAAGTCATGTTAATGTGTTGAGCATTTACTTAAGAACTGAGTGACATAGGAGACCAAAAAAAATATTTTGGAACTTTCATGAGAAAAGATAAATATTTGAAACAGAATGTTATGATGCTTATAAGATTCCTTGTTGTCTCAGGGAGGGAGGGGAAATGGAGGGAGAGAAAATTTAAGACTTATGGAAGTGATTGTTGAAAACTGAAAACAAATTATTTAAATTTTTTTTAAAAAAGAATGTTATGGGGCTAATTGTGTGGAACAGACAGAAGAGTAGAGGGGCAGGCTGCTGTAGTGACAGAGGATATTCCATCTCCTGGGAATCTAATTCAGCTCATATTGAGCACTAGAAGCATTTTTTTTTTCTTGCTTTACTGAAAATTTGATCCCTCAGTAAATTAAGGGAGCTGCAAGGTGAACTACTCTTCTGAACTTAATTCTTACCTACAAGGAAGAACTGGTTGGCAATATAGAATAACAAGAACTTTGGTGGGGGAAAAGTGACCATGCCATTGTGGAGTAAGCAAAAGAATATATCAAATATATGCCCTTGAACTGAAGCAAAATTCTAATGGTTTATAAAAAAGATAGTTAAAATTTGATGACTAGAAATATAGCCTACATGGTAAAGGGGTCTGGAAACTATGTCATATCAAGAGCAGTTGGAAGAATTAGAAATGTTTAGCCTGAACTAAAGAATACAAAGGGGAGATATAAAAGCTGTCCTCCAGTGTTTGAAGGGATGCTCTGAAGAAGGAGAAAATGTGTACTGTCTTGTTCTCAAGCCAGAAAGGTTTGGACTAATGGTGAAGGATAAGATTTTAACAGCTGGAGTGGTGAACTGATAGAACACTTGACTTTTCTGGGTAGTGAACTCTCTGTTATGAATGAAAGAATGAATATAAAAAAAATTTATTAAAGGCTTAATATGTGCAAAGCACCATATGTGCTAAGCACAGGAGATACAAAAGGGGAGATAGTCCCTGCCCTCAAGGAGCTTTCTAATGGAAGAGACAACATATATAGGAGATCTCAGCTACATCAGATGAAAATGTCCCATGGTCCTCAGGGTACAACAGCAAAGCAGATGGTAATGCATCTTCTTTGATGTCATTTCCATTGATAACATTATATTCATTTCTGGTGTTGAACCATTAGACAGTGCTAAGGACTCTGGTGGTGAGGAATTTCTTTTCCTAGTATATTATAACTTCAGTTGTTGAGGAGATGGGGTTGCAGCCCTGTAAGAATAATTGCCAGAGCTTATCTTCACAGAGGTGTCTGTTGCAGAGGCTGGGGTACTGCCCTTCCTGGGGTCGTTGGGTTTATCTGCCTGTTGGCAGCAGTTGGTCAGTTGTGGGTATTGGTGATGGTGAAGAAGGTTTCTCTTCTCTCTAGAGTTTATTCCCCTTGGTGATGGCTATGGGTTATGGGCACTGGGCTGGAACCAGACCAGTACTCTGAGGAGTACAGTAGTTTCCAAGATTCTTAGGTTCCAGGCGAGGGGCTAGCTCCATCAGGGCCTGAGGGGAAATGGTGATTGAGTTAGTGACCGTGGTTTGACTTCCCTGGCTCCTGCTGTCTCTTGTCTCCTCCTCAGAGTGCTTTTCCTGCAAAGGTGGAATAAGTGGAAGCATATTTGGCATTAGTGGGAATGGCTGCCACCACTGGAGCATGGAATGTTGTGGTAGCAGAAGTAGTAGTTGCCTGCCTCACCTCTCTCTCCCCTTCAATGTATCCTCCATTCAGCCACCAAAGTGATTTTTCTAAAGCACAGGTCTAACCTTGTCACTCTCCTATTCAGTAAACTCCAGTAGTTTCCTATCAGCTCCAGGATCAAATATAAAATGTTCAGTTTGTCATTGAGATCCCTTCCTAGCCTAGCCCCATCCTACCTTAGCAGACTTCTTAGATGTTACTGTCCACCGTGTAATCTTCAATCCAATGACACTGGCCTCCTGGCTGTTCCACAAACAAAACACTGTCTCTCAGCTGTGGATGTTTTCTCTCTCTGTCTACTCTCCCTGAGTTTCCTTTAAGTCCCAGCTAAAAGTCCCATCTTCTATAGGAAGCCTTTCCCAACCCCTCTTAGAGTGCCTTCCCTCTGTTAATTATTTCCCATATATCCATTTATATGGTTTTATAAACTATATTTATAGTTTGCTTTGTACACATTTATTTGTCCATTTACTTCTCCATTGAATTGTAAGCACTTTGAGGGCAGGCACTGTCTTTTACGTCTTTTTGTGTTCCTAGTGCTGTATTCCTAGAACATACTAGGAATTTAGTTTACTGATAGGTTGACCATTCTCAGGAGCTGCTAACCCAGATCAGTGATGCAGAGGGACTGGTCCCCAAAGCAGGGCCCATAATCTGGGGCACTGCTGTTCCCATGTCTCTTGGGCCTACTGTTACTGGGAGTGTTAAAAGAGAGCTTGGCCAGTCATCTGTAAAGAGTGTTAACAAGCAAATTCTTACGTTAGATAGGAAGATGAACTAATGGCTTCTAAGGTCCTTTTCACTTTTAAAAGTGTGTAACTACAAAAGCAGTGAGTCTCTAAAAAGTTTTCTGAAAAACACAGAGCTTAAGCTGGGCTTTTGAAGTATGGGTAAGATTTGGATAGGTGGAGAAAGGGATACAAGAAAGTGAGTCAGGAATCCAATTTTATTGAAGATATTTTTTCTCCTAACCCTAAATTCTCAAAAGAAATTGATTGGTGAAACTGGGTTATGTCTGGTCAGGACATCGCAAGTAATGTCACCTCTCTTTATATCTCATTTACATCCCTAGGTTTCCATATCTGGAACGGCCCGATGAGAAACTTATTTTAGAGGCTCTTAAACACCTTTATCAATGTGATGCTATTGATAGGTAAGAAAGACGTTTTATTTCCTTATTGTGGTTTTAACTGGGTTCAGCCAGTTGGTCACTTAATTTATTCTCTTATCCCAACCCTCCTTCAGCTTCACTGTCCCTAACTCTTCCTGCCTCTGTAGCTTCCAGTCCATCCAGCTCTCATCTCTCGCACCCGCCACCTCCACTCTGCCTCACCTTCACAATGTTAGTCCTGTGGTTAACCAGGTCACTGTCCTCTTAGTCTTTGCTTAAATCTCTTTATTGCAAACAAGTCACTGTTGACTGACAATCTAGAACATTCTTGAGAATTTAAATTACAAATCAAAGGCCCCCAGTTAGCCAACAAGCATTTATTAGGAATTTACTATGTGCTAAATGCTGGAGAATCGAAAAAGGGCAAATGCATCAAAGCTGGAATAAAAAAGGCACAGAAGCAACCTGGAAGCACCCTTTTACTTGAAGCAAAGCTCTTTCTCTTTTTCTTGAAGAGCCTTGGGTATGTTAGAAAGGCAAAGCTAGAGTATAGTTATCTTACTAGAAGTCCTTTCTAGACTTAGGAACTCTGATAATACAATGACCAAATACATTTCAGAAACTCAGGATGAAACCTCTCCTGACAGAGAAGTGCAAAGGCAGGTGCCTTTTTGGAGGGTGGAGGAGCAGTGGCATAGTTGGGACATGGCCAGCCTGGGAAATTGTTTTACTTATTGTAATAATGGTTTTGCGTTTCTTGCTTTCTGAATGGGTAGATGAGGAGGGAGTGGTAGCAAGGAGAGAATGCAGACCTGAAGGTAAAATAAAATCTGAATTTTAAAAAAAGTACTTTCTGCCCACTTATGGAAACCCAGCTTTGTGCAAGTCTGTCTAAATAAAGGTATTCTAGGTGAAAGTTTCTCTACATGGGTAATTTGTTAATTATCTTCAGTTGCACATATATCTTTAGGAAAAGAATGACTTTTCTCTTTTTTTGTCCTGATTTACCTTACAAATATGACTTACCCTACAACTTTTTCCTTCTACTAAGGAGTGGCCATGTGACAAAACTGGGTTTATCAATGGCAGAGTTTCCCCTCTCTCCAAATCTGACTCGTGCCATCCTAAAGGCTGCTTCCTTGGATTGTGAAGATCTCCTACTTCCAATAGCAGCAATGCTGTCTGTAGAAAACGTCTTCATTAGACCTGGTAAGAAACTAACTGCTCCCCTCTTGTTTTAACTTTGGAGAGAAGTGTCAACCTCTATTGGTAGAAGAGAATGAAAGGCAGTAGTTCTAGGAACATCTTCAACAATTTTTTTCCATTTAGTTTTTTTTTCATTAATACATATTTATGGAATAAAACGAGTATTTCCATAAAACGGTAATAAAAAAGATGATGTACAAGAAACTGCAAATCTACTAAGCACAACTTGCTCTTCCTTTCAAATATACAATACAATTATCATGTAAATTTCTTTTTTTCCTACTCTTTCCCAACAATTTTAATATTTTCAAGATGACTTTTTGCCTGTTTATTGGGCACAGTGCATTTGTAAATCTTTATTGTTTGGAAGTCAGGAAAGGTTGCATAATAAGTAATTTGGAGTCAGTAACAGCTAAATTCAAAGCCCACTTCTGACAGTTACTAATTATGAGATAGTAGGTGTATCTCTTCAGCTCCACGTGCCTCTGACAGTTCCCAGGAATTAATTGGCTACTGAGTCATAGAAGGGAGGAGCCTCACCCCCCCACCCCCACTCCCTTCTCATGCTAACAAATCACAGACTCAATATATCCTTTTTGGAAAAGCTAATCTAAATAGCACTTGGCTCTTAAGATGTGACAATATTCAGGGGACTGTAAGATCTGACTTTGCTATGCGAACTTTTTTTGCTCCTCCTAGAATACAAATGTTAGTCTGTAGGCATTACATTTAATATTAAGGGGGGAACCATACATTTTATGCATGAGGAACCATATGGGCTAAATGACAAGGTGCTTTTGATGACCAGTCAGTAGTACAGTTTGCCTAAAATGTAAAGTATGCCAAAGGGAAGGACGCAAGATAAGATTAGAAATGTAGACTTGCTCCTGGTTGCCTTAGGGGCCAGGTGGATGGGTTTGAATTTTTGCGGTAAGCACTAGGGAGTCACTGAAGATTTTTGTGCAGAGGAATGACATTACCAGATACGTTACAGAGGTAACATATTGGGAATTAGCACTTTTTCTCTGAGGTTCTGATCTCTGGGTCTTTGTAATCTTGAATCCGGTCCTCAAGAATTAAATAAAGCTGATGCATAGTGCAGTGCTGTTTTTCTTTTCTTTTCACCTAAGTGGATAAAGAATGCCTATTATCCAGACTATGGTGTGGAGTTGGATAAATAACCCGTAGAGCTGGTCCCTCAACCCATACGTGTTAGACACTACAGACTGATGATACACTGGGCCCAGAATTAAATAAGACAATAAACTGGGTCCAAAATCATGTTGAGGGAGAGTAGTTTGATGTATCCAGCAATTGGAAGGTCCCACATACTTCTCTCTAAATCATTAGCCCTTGTTTTTAAAAACATGAATATGTGCTAGTCATATGGTAAGGTCATGAGATAACCAGTGGAAAGGGCCCACATGTGGGCTTTGTGATGTCAAGAGAGCAAAGGGAAGGCTCCCAGAACATTGGGTGAGTGAATGGGCCCCTGTGGTGAACTTAGGGCAGAATGTGGACAGCAGTCAAACAGGGCAACCAGGAAGAAGGAAATCCTGCAGAAAAAAACAGATTCACAGGAGGCATGCTTCACCATCACTCCCTCCCAAGTCTCTAATTACTCAGTCTCAGAAACTCCAATATCTCATCTCAAGTAAATACTTCAGAACACATATTCTCCCATGTAACACCTGCTGCGTTTGTTATTTTTTTAAACTAGAGATTAGGCAACTATTTCTCCTGAATAGTCCCCTGATAGCAAGAACCAATAGTGTTTTGAAATGCTTAGAGAAAAGATGGAGAAGTTGTATTCATCTCTCGGTCTTGGAGCAGGAAATAACAAAGCCTCATAAATAGTGTCAGCAAGAAGAGAAAACAAGGGTTACAGAATGAGAAGGGTTATGGGGGAAGGGGTCCACAGGTCTAATTCTGAGATTAAAATTCCTCACGTGAGTTCTTATCTGCTTTGGCCACCAGAGAGTACTGGGCACAACAGGCACAATGCCTGAGTTTTGTGTGGGCCTCAAATAATCCTAAAATAGTGCTTCAGTTTAATGGTCCACTGAGCATCTAAATGCCCACTGAGTGTACAGACAACACTGTATCAGGCAGATCACTGAGACAAAAGGCTGCCAGCTCTTGTCATCCTTTGGCTGCGGGATCTTTGGAATGTTTCTGGCCGAAAGATTTTATTTGCTTGTCCTAGTAAAGGAAGTTAGTATAGAAGACCTTTGCCTTACTGTGGTGTATCGGTGATGTATTAACTCCATTTTGCTGAATCAGCAGGCAAGGGAGTTCAGCCCTTCAGCTCTTTAGCTAATAAATGATCACTTTGGGGAACTTGTAGATGCTCTGCCTTCAAGGTACCTTCTCGCAGATTTCCTTTTGGATGCCAGTTCTTGACTTTATATGCACCTGTTAAGAGATTTTTGTGGCCCTCCACAAGCTTTTGTGTAACAGTAGCACTTCTGCCTCCACCACAGTTCCTCTAATAGATAACTTGTCCCTCTCCCAGTCAGGTTCAGAGAGGATCACCACTAGTTGGGCCAACAGGTCAGGAATTTTTCCTTGCTAAGGCTATTTGTGAAGAATCTGCTATCGCATGGAGAGATTCTATCTGCATGGGTGGAGGGTCTTCAGGAATCTTTTACCGATAAACCTCCAGGCATACTGTAGTTTCCCCTCCCCTTCCCTTGCTTCCCACCTCCTTTTTCTAATGCAGAGCTCTGTATGTGGTACCACATAATAGTGTTGATTGGCATTTAAAAATGCTTGAGTTAAAGATACCAAAGAAAGAAAAGTTCTGAAAGATCAAAAGCAAATAAAGTTCCCATACTTCTGACTTTGTAGAAGATGAATGAAATCAGTGGCCGCTTATTTATTCTTTAAAGTTGTAGTAAGGCATTTAAATTAGGTCCACATTGATAACTTTGACCCTCTACTGAACATAATCTACCCATTTTGACTTTCCGCTAGATTATCCAAGCTTATGGAGATTAATAAAGTGATAAAACAACATTTTCCTGTCTTTCTTATTCCTGTTTGCTCCTGTTTGTGCTTTTCTGACCTGGAAATCCTTGTCACAGTTCTTAGATCCCCGAAGTTCTTACTTGATTTTTTCTGTGCGGTAGCTGAGGACAGCAGAGTTTTGTTTATTTAATTATGTATTTATTTTTGTAACTATAGAGGAAAAGCCTGAGCTGGAGGATTTCTAAGTCGTGAAGGAGACTTGCCTTTGATGTTATTTATGCTAATAGCAAGAGAGAATTCTTTCTTGACAGAATGACCTTGGTCATCCAAGATTGTGACCTAGGCGTGCTCTGAGATCCTTCGCAGTTTCTGTAAGCTGCAGCTCGTTAGTGCTGCCAATGTCCTTCCTCTCTGTAGCTGGATCAGAAGAGTAATGCCTAGGTCTTTGTAATCTTCAGCCCAGTCTTCAGGAACTAAATAAAGCTGCTCTGTAATGCAGTCCTGTTTTTCTTTCCTTTCCTTTTCTCTTCTCTTTATTTCTTTTCTTTCCTTTCCCCTTTCTTTCTCCTCCTCCTCCTCCCTCCTTGCCTTCCTCTCTTCCTTACTTCCTTTCTTCCATGGTACTTGCTGAGATCTTCTACCCCAGTGTTCCAGAATCTATTATCAGTGGATATACTTTTTAAAAAAATACTATATATGGCCTCACTTTAATCCATAAAACCCGATCTGGGTTGTGCCTTGGTGACTGAAGACTAGCTATGTGGATTTGTTTTCCTTATAGTCAAAAGGAGGTGGTGTGCTTAGACTAAATATCCTCAAATTGGGGAATTGTAGTCCAGTCTGGGAAATAAAATGACCCTTTTAAAGCTTGATGCCCTGCCCCCATTCTTCACCTTGCACAAAGCAAGGTGCAGAGGCTGTTAGGAACGGATGCATTCTTTTTAGCTGGAAATTGTGACTCGGTCAAGGACATTTATAACCAAAATAATGTCGGGTTAATTCTTAGATCCAGATGGGAGTTACATCTCCCACCTAAAGCTAGCCACTTTGTGTTCCTTTGTGAGAACAAAGGACAGTTTTCACGTATGTGATTCTGCAAGCTGGCTGGCCTGCTTCTTTGTCTCTGCTAAATATTCGCAGTGCTAAAGCATTCTCTACAAACCTTTTCCACTATCGATTGTAATAGAATTGAGTGATGACTCTGAAGAATTCAGCAGTTACATACCAACCTTGTTGCCGCTGCAGCTGCTCCATACAACGTCTACTTATTTTCACTGGCTAGGATTGCAAGGAAAATGACTGGGGAGAGGGGGTGGGTTTTTTTTTGCTCTGAAGAACATTGCAAGTAGAGCAGTGTGAAAAGTGATGAAAAAGGGACAACTCACCTGTTATTCGCCAAAAATATAGAAGAGTGTTGGAAGGGCAAGGTACAGTGCTGCAAGATACTGCATTATGCCGAATGCTTGGATCCCTTCCCACTCCTACTTGGCAGTACCCATCCTCCTCCCTCACAGAGACAGCCAGGTCCTCTTCCACTAAAATATTCCCCTGTCTTCCTGAAATTCTATTAGATTTACTTGAATTAATAAACAGAACCCCTTGGGAGGGTTAGGAGGATTGGCTATCAGTCATTCATACCCTAGCAAGGTTGTCTCTAAAACAAGGCAAATTATTTTCTCCTCTGTGTTTTTGAAACATTTATATGCAGTTAAAATGAATATTGTGGATACCCTTGAAGGGGGAAACCCAGTGCGCAAAAGATGCAGCCTGAGTGCTGGCTTTGAAATTGAAGGTTGTTGGAACTAGGTAGTTTTTAAGATGCTGACTCTAGATGAGTCTCAGGCCTTTTTTTTGTTTTATAAGTATCAGCTGCTCTTGTTTCCTTCCTCTAGAGCTGCTTCCCTGAGTCACTGCCAGGTATCAGCAGCCAAGGCCTTCCCAAAGCCCAAACCTTAGTGCGGATTAGTTTAATCAGATGGCTTTCCTCCTTCCACTTGGTTGAGATGCATGCATGAGAGAATGAGAGATGAAGGGAGGAATTATCAAGAGAGAATTCTGGTCATTGGGGCTCTTAGGAGAATACAAATCTAGGAAGGCTGCTGCAGTAGTAAGCTTTCTATTGTTAGAGCATAACATGGAGCACTCGGCTTCTGGGTGGGATTGGGGAGAGGAGTGTTTTAGGAGGTTAGAGAACACTTGGAGCAGGGACATTATATGGCCAAAGTGGCTAAAGGCAAACGGCCTACTTTGAAATTTTGTCTATATTTGCTTTTGCTCCAGATACTTGCTTCCCCTTTCATTCCTTCGTGTCTGAAGCCAGGCATTGCTGTCATTAACTTGTGAGATCTCTTTGCCTTGCCTTGCCTAACAGGGTGAAACAGTAATGGAGCAGGGAATGAAACAACCTATAAGCAGTCCCAGTTGTTCAAGATGAGCTGGATTCTGGAATAGTCTCACAAATACAAAAGTGGAATGAAATCAAAAGCCTTTCCAAAAGAATAAGATTTGTTTGTTTACCTCATTTTAAGTCCTAGTCATCGGCTTTCAGTCAGTTTGGCTGCGCAGAATAAATAAATGGAGGCCTTCCAAGCTCAGCTCTCACCCCGCTTAGCCTTTCTCTAGGTGAAGCAGAGAAACAAAAAGAGGCAGAGATGAAACATCAGGAGCTGTCATCCCAAGCTGGCGGATTCAATGACTTTGCAACTCTAGCAATAATCTTTGAACAGTGCAAATCAAGGTAGGTAAAAGAAGACATAAAGTTGCCATGGCAAAATGTTCTTTCTTGGGATTTGCCTTTACACATGCTTTTTGTGTTTGTGGATTGTTAATATTCTACATAAGGGGGCTAGGTGGTACGGTAGATAGAGCACCAGCGCAAAAGTCAGGAGGACCTGAGTTCAAATCTCACCTCTGACACTTGATATTCACTAGCTTTGTGACCTTGGGCAAGTCACTTAACCCCAATTGCTTCATCCTGGGTCATCTCCAGTCATCCTGATGAATATCTGGTCACTGGATTCACATGAACTCTGGAGGAGAAGTGAGGCTGGTGACCTGCACAGCCCTCCCTCACTCAAAACAAAGTCAAGTGCAAGTCATGTCATTATTTCTCTATTGGCATGGTCTTTGGCAACAAAGGATGAACGCATACACAGTATTCTACATGGTGAAGTGTTGGGTTGGCTGAGATAACAAAATGCTTGAAAGTACCCTGTATATGAAAGATCCCATCCATAGTCTGAAACTGCCCCATTTATAAATTGTCGGGGTGGGGAGGGGTTAACTCAGTGAAGGTGTTTGTTAAACTCTGAAACAAGTTTTTCTCTCCGTAAGCAGGTCCTATCTGCCAGCTTTTATATAGGCCGATCCTATAGATGACTGGTTTCCATCTCGACATGTATAGCACAAATAAGCTTTCAGTAGAACCCTGATCTGACTCCTTGTCATGGCTTGGAGTTGATGCTAGTGCATAAGCCATAGGAGGTTCTGCCAAGTCTGGGAATGAACAAGGAGTCTGTAATGTAAGAGCCAGCCACTCAACTAAATTTGGAGAGGCAGGTTAGCCACAGAGTAATGAACTTTTCAGGCAGAGTGACTTTCAGAGACCATTTTTTAAATCATAGAGGGTTGTCATGTGCCACAGGGACACAAATGAAAACTCAGATCTTTGACGTATTGAAGCAGAAGAAGGTGATCTTGTTGTCTTTCATTTAGAGGCAATCTTTCATCATACCGATATTCTCGTTCATAGCCCATCTCCACCTGCATGGTGTCAGAAACATTGGATCCATTGGAGGTGCTTACAGTCAGCATTCCGTGTGGAAGATCAGCTTCAGGAGACAATCAGGAAACTAAAGCAGGTGACCACCGCAGTGCTTCCCTTCAGACTCTCTATTTCATGCTGTTGGAATAGCAGGGATTTACAGTTCCTTTCGGTTATTTCCACCTCTCAGTGCTATTCTGTAGCAAGATTATTTGCCCTTTGTTAATGTCTTCAGAAGATCCAGGGGAGATAAATCTAATTGGACAAATATTTATTCAATACCTACTGCATGACCCTGTGCTTAGTGTTGGTGCAGAGCTCGATATGACATAAGCCTGGCTTTCAGTGAGATTATAATCTAATAGCAAATGGGAGAGGACATAAGTACCCAGCTAATAAGAATGAGATAAGTACAAAGGACAGATTGAGGCAAAATACTATGAGAATTTTGAGGAGGAAGCAATGACTTTCACATGAGAAGTTGGAAACTATTAGGGAAGATATTCAAGTTGGGTCTTAAAGAAGGAGAAGGACTTCAACAGCCAGAATGGCATGGTAGGAGGCATTCTAGTCATGGAAAATTGCCTGAGCAAAGTCATAGCAATGGGAGAGGCTAGGACAGGAATGGGAGATAACAACTAGTTCATTTTGGCTGAGATAGAGAAAACATGAAGGAGAGTAGTATTAGAAGATTGGAGCCAGATTATGGAGAGCCATTAATGCCAAAATATATACTTGATTAAATAGGTAGTGGGGTGCCGCTATAGATTGGGCAGCTAGGTGGCATGGTGGATAGAGTACTTGGAAACAGGAAAACCTGAATTCAGATCTTGCCCTGAATACTTACTTAAGTAGGTGGCCCTGGGCAAATCACTTCACTTCCCAGCCTCAGCTTCAGCATCTATAAAATGGAGGTCAAAATATCACCTGCCTCACAGAGTTGTGAGGATCAGTGAGATAATGAATATAAAGAGCTCTGCAAACCATAGAGCTACATAACTGCTAGCAATTGATATTACTATTTGAGTAAAGGAGTGATATGTTCAGAATGTAGAAAATTTACTCAGGCAGCAATGTGGAGGATAGATGGACTAGAAATAGGGAAGTAGACTAGAAACAGGAGGACCAGTAAGAAACTTTTACAAGGAGTCTTAAGAGAGATCATGAGGGGGGAAGCAAAGGAAAGAGAGAGAATGGTCCAGATACAAGAGAGATGGTGAAGGTAAAACCAATGGGACTTGGCAATTGGTTAGATATATAGAGTGAGGGTGATGGAGGAGTCCAAGATGACTCCAAGATTGAAAATCTATTGGGAGGGTGATGATGCTATGCATAGCAATAGAGAAGTAGGAGATGAGGAAGAGAATAATCTCTGTTGTAGACAGAGTGAGTATGAGGTGCTAGTCCGATGTCCAAGTGAAGAGCCCCATTGGGCAGTGGCACATATCTGACTGGGACTCTGGGAAAAGTTTGTACATAGAGAGAGGTCAGGTTGTCATTTATGTTAAAGGTGGAAGAGTTAGATTTACCACAGATGAGGGCTGCCTCTTCTTCTGAGACTTGAGAAAGGGTGAGAGAAAGGATGAGTGAGGACTCTGAAATCTTAAAGGAGCTGAGGAAGTTCACACTGACACCAAAGGCAAATAGAGATCATTTGCTGAGTGTGATGAGGGCGAGTTGGGACCTTGAAGTCAGAGGACAAGAGAGGAAACAACTGTTGTGGAAGACATGAGTCAGTGAGAACTGAATACAAAGATTTTATCATGTCACATGGAGGTCCCATTTGGGATTAGAGAATTTATATTTTTGTGATTTCTTCTAGCAGCACTCAGGCATTTAGGAGTGGAGAAGGAAGATGGCCGGAGATATCCAAATTGAGGGTTAACAGGGTAGAAATAGCAGAAGGTTGAGGGAGCAAATGATCTAAGTTTGGAGAGCAGTATTGCAGTAGTTGACCATAAGGACAAGAAAGAACATGAGGGAAACTGAGGCTAGAACAGGGATGGACGGACTGGAGATTATGATATTGCATAACATGTGTGGAAAGAGGGAGAGAGGGAGAAAAGGAATGATGAGAGTGTGATAAAAGGAGATGTAGGAAGTGAAAAGGTTGATGATGAGGTCCAAGATATGATCACCTTGGTGTATAGTGGAAGGAAAATGAATGTGATGGTCATAAGCTTTAACAAGTTCAAGGAACTATAAGGACAGTGTGTTAGAAGAGTCTTCATCATAGAGATGGGCCTCTCTGGGGATGTTGCAGGAGAAAGATAGACAAGGAAGACCAAGCCATATGCTAAAACAATGGGAGAAGGTGGGATAAGGAAATAACTTTTTAAAAAGTTCTCAGGGTGAAAGATTACTTCTAACTGTTATAAAAAGATCAACCTCTTTCCTGATATTTTTTTGTACAGCAACCTGATTTCCCAAGAGAAAGTTTTGATGGTCCTAGACAGGAAATCTTACGAAGATGTTTGTGCACTGGATATTTCACCAACGTAGCACGAAGGTGAGCAGTGAACTTAGAAATGGTTAAAAGGAAGCTACAACATTGAGAGTAGTGATGAATTAAGGTTCAGCAATTGATACAACCACCAAAATAATGGTGATGGCCTCTTTTATAATTTTCATTGCTGTGGAGCCTATGTCAGAAAAGTGTAGATTAATGGGTCCAACTTTTTCTTTCCTATTTGTGGGTCACTACTTTCTACTATGTAAATATTCCCATTATAAAAAAAAAATCTCTTGTATTGGGGTTTTTTACTTAGAATATGCTTCATAGTAATTTTTATAGTTATTTTTCACAAGATCCTTCCTGGTGAGGTATACAACTATTGCTATATTCATTTTACAAATAAAGTAATTGAGACACAAAGATTGTTACAATAGGTAAATAGCCTTGGCAGAATCAGTCATTGAATGAACAGTCATTGAACAGCTACAAGGTTCACTTACCTTCTTGCTATTCTCAAACTATCCTTCTGCCTGAAGTTCCATTCTCTACTTCATCCCCATTTTGATCAATTGAAATATTACCTTTTCTTCAAGTCCCAGCTCAGATTCCACCTGTTCAGTGCAGTCTTCCCTGAGTCCCTTCCACTTAAAAGTAATCTCTTACTCTTGTCTGAATCCATAGCACTTTGCCTGTACTTTTCTGTACCATAGTTATTGTTTGCATCTATCTTCCATCTGAAGACCTCTCTCACATCTTCCTCTTTACCCTCTCCCTTAAGTCTTCTCCAGATTAAAAATACCCAGTATTTTTTTACTTATACTTCTTATGTAATATACCCTTTGGGCCTCTGGCCATTCTGTTTGCCCTCTTGCAGGCGTCCTTCAGGCAATCTGCAACCCTCCTAAAATGCAGCACTCAAGAGTGAGGTATGAAGTGCTCAGCACAAAGGATGTTACCTGTTCTGGATGCCACATTTTAACATGATCATGTTAGGTTTTTTGGCGGCCACATCACACTTGACTCGTTGAGCCTGCTCAATTCAAAACCCTCAGTCTTTTTTCATATGAACTGTTATAAAACCACATCTTTCCTATTTCTTATTTATACAGTTTATTATTTTAAAGCTGGGTGCAGAATTTTACTTTCAGTCTCATTAAATGATATTATGTTAGGTTCAGTCTTTAGAGGTCCTCATACCTTCAACTAATGTGTTAATCATTCCCCAGGCTTCATGTTATCTGTATATTTGGTAAGCATCTTATCCTGTTTGCCTTTGTGTCATTAAGGTGAATGTTGAACAGAACAGGATTACAGATAAAATCCAGTGGCCCCTAAATATCTTCTTTCAGATTGACATCGCTCCATTACTCAGCACAGTTCTCTTCTAGTCATTCTGTTATTTTCAGTCTATCACTTTTCATCTTGTCTACAAGATTTTTGTGAAAATTTATCAAATGTCTTGTATCTACAGCATTTCTCTGATTTACTAGTCTAATACTCTGTCCAGAAAAAGGAAATGAAGTTAATCTGGTAATTGACACCTAGTAATCAGTACTTCCCTTATAAACCATGTGCTCAAGAATTTTGCCAAGTACAGAGATCAAAGACACTACTTTGTATATAATTTGTGCAGTCCACCTTCCTCTTTAGAACATTTGTCTAATTGTGGAGGGCTTTAAAATCTAGGCTAAGGATAACAATTGGGAAGAGAAGTCATCTTAACCTAGAAGTGAGAATTTTTGATTAGGAATTTTAAGTTAAGGAAATTGTATTTTCATTGGAATCAGACTTCTGAATAGCAAAGATCAGATATACCTTTTAAAAGGAGAAGCATTGGATTGCTCATACCTATGTTCATTTGAAGCAAAGTGAACCATGATAATAAAAAAGAAAAGTTATTTTTAACCTCTCTCATCTATACTTAGAAAATGTTGCTAATTACAGGACTTAATGTACTGCTTATTTTGTTGTATTACATTGATATCTTAAAATCATGATGTCAAGTGTATCAGTAAAACAATTTTTGTGGTGCTTGTAGGTCTGTGGGAAGAACATTTTGCACAATGGATGGGCATGGAACCCCAGTACACATTCATCCTTCTTCAGCGGTAAATTATATCTTAAATATCTGTAATAATCAGAATAATTATTTTGCTAACGTGTCTGTCTCTGTTACTCTTTACTTTAAGAAATAAATTTGGCATCTAACCTATTTTATTACCTAGTGCTGTAAAGACCTGTGTAGTACGTGTCTATGAAGAAAAAAGTCCTAATATAAACTCCTAATAGAATGAATTCAGGAGAACTATTATGGGTCTTAAATATTTAATTGCTAACATAAGGTGGTCTCATGTTATTCAGTACTCTAGGTTGTTGAACAGAAAATAAGGAAAATTATGTCTCCCTCAACAAATTATTTTGTTTAGCTCTATAATCAGGAACCCAAACTCGAATGGATCATTTTCCATGATGTTTTAGTTACTTCCAAAATGTACGTGAAGACTGTGTGCCCAATTCGCTACGAATGGGTTAAAGACTTGTTACCCAAGTTGTATCAGTTTGATTTGTATGAATTGAGCAGCATGGCCCGGCATGAAGTGACAGAGGAAGAAATAAAGAAGTGGGAAAACAAGGAAGATCTAAAGCAACAGAAGGGTGAGTAGAACAGGAAGTCTGGTGGCTTTTATGATATAAAAATACTGTGATAGAACTTTGGCTTTAGAATTTTTCCCCAGGGGACAAAGGGATACAATAAATCCCATCTTGGCGAGTCTTCTCTCAGTGCCATGCTCTGTTCTAGACACTGGAGTTGAAATAGAATCTGGATTATTGAGTGACTCCTGGTGAGACTTCAAAGAATGGAGTTGTTCTGTCTCATAACATTTAAGAATACATAGAAGAACCAGTCATCAAGTATTTTGCCCCAGTACCTGGCCCTGGACACTATTTAGAAACACAAATTAAACTTAATAGTCAAATCCTGAAGTTCTTGGGCCTCATTTTTTTTTTTATCTAATCTTAGACCACACTGTTCCTCTTAAGGGAAACGTTTTACTTTTCCATTTCTTTACTAAGAAAATTCAGTGTTCTTTTCTCCCTTAAAATCTTCAGTCTCATATCCCCAAGAGATCATAAAAATGGGAAAGGGTCCCACATGTACAAAAATATTTATAGCAGCACTCTTTGTGGTGACCAAAAACTGGAAATCAGGGGGATGCCCATCAATTGGGGAATGGCTGAATAAGTTGTGGTATATGAATGTATTGGAATACTATTGCACCATAAGAAATGATGAACAAGAAGACTTCAGAGAGGCCTGGAAGGACTTATATGAACCGATGCTGAGCAAAAGGAGTAGAAACAGGAGAACTTTGTGCACAGCAACGACCACAGTGTGCAAGAGTTTTTTCTAGTAGACTAGGAACTCCATAGCAATGCAAGGACATAAAAAAAAAAAATTCCCAATGATCTTCTAAGGCAAGGTGCTTTCCACATCCAGAGAAAGAATTATGGAATTCAATCACAGAGTATAGCAGATCATTTGTGTGTGTGTGTATGTGTGTATGTGTGTGTGTGTGTTATGTTTTGGTTTGTTATATGATTTCTCCCATTTATTTTAGTTCTTCCACACAGCATGACTATAGTGAAAATGTATTCAATAGGAATGTATATATAGATCCTATATAGACTTGTATGCCGTCTTGGGGAGGGAGGGAGGTGGTGGGGGGTAGGTAGGAGGAAAAAAAAATCTAAGTTTTATGGTAGTGATTGTAGAACATTAAAAAGAAATAAAATGAAAAAAGAAATATAGAAACCAAAAAAAAAACCTTTAGTCTCGAGTGCAAGGATATCACTTTAATATATTGATTTTTTCATGTTGTTTCCAGATAGAACAATGAAGGAATCTCTAAAGAAAATGCAGAGAAGAAATGATGATAAATCCATTTTGGATGCACGGGCTCGATTCCTGGAGAGGAAACATCAACGGGCCCAGAATATCACTGGCACTTTGAAGGAAAATGACTAAGCAATGACCTCTTGATTCAGAAAGGACCAGAAGCAGTCAAGAAATGCTCTGCTGCTTTACCGTTTCCGTCATGCAGAACTGTCAAATACTCAGGGAAGCTGCTATTGAATTTATTAGCCTAGGAGCTAAAACAGCCTACACCAATGCACTCAGATGAAATTTTCACAGGGAAAATGAGTAGGTTGCTCTGATCAATGGCATTGATGAGTGAATGAGTACAGCATGAGAGGAGATGATGTTCCTTTTTACTTTCCATTCTGTTTTCCTTAAATTGGCATTGAACTCTGTTCCTCAATATTTTTAAATAACACGTAAATTGATATTTTATTAGATTCTAACCCATTTGTAATGAAACATTAAAGATTATTTTCTTAAAGCTTGCCTCTGATATATACTGACTGTGTAACCCTGAGCAAATCACTTAACCTCCCAATGCTCTAGGCAGTTCTTTAAGACTGAATTCAAAGTAGGTACACCTGCATTGATAGAGCTTTTTCACCTGGGAGTTCTCTGTTCCAGTGAAAATGTAGTTTCAAGCCCTTTCCCTAACTCTTCTCAAAGCCCCTGTTAGAATTGTCTGTTATATCTGGTGTGTTGTCATTATTTAAAGCATTATTAATATTTGTTGAGAAAAGATTTAGATGGTCAGTGAGTGAATAAGAAAACTATCCATGGCAGGACTCTTTTAAAAGTCATTTTTGCTGAGATTATGCAAAGTATTTTTTAATAGAAACATATGTTGGGAAAAGTACCTATACCCACTCACCAGAAAGAGGTCATAGATGTAAGAACTTTTCTTATAAACCTACATATGGTTAGTGTGGTACCAGCTTAAAACTCAAAAGATAGCATAATGTATCTTTACGGTTTTTTCAGCAAAGATTAAGACATTCAGATTTTGTTATAGATAACTTGGAAAGTCTTACCATTATTTCTTCATCCTTAGCAGCTGAGCTGAATGCTCAGAAAACTGAGAAACCTTTACTGAAGCAATCACAAGTGGACCAAAGCTTTCTGAAGCAGGGTACATGTGCTAGATTCACCCCGCATGCCCTCCGTTAAGGCTGTGCTTGCTCTCAGACTGTGTTGTTGAAGTAGGCATGAAGGAGATTAGTTCCAGAAGCAACTCTCTTCCTTGGAAGTTTTTTGGAAAAGCTTATTAGTTCTCATACGTTGTAAGTCACAACTGAGATCCCAGGAAACGTTTTTGATCCGGGAAATTTCATGCTTATGAGTGAATAGAGTGAACGAATGAATGAAAACACATTTATTAAGCACTTACTATGTGCAAAGTGCCAGGGATACAAACAGAAGAGCAGACAGCTTCTGCTCGCAAGGAGCTCCCATTCGAATGGTAGAGACAACACTCAGGAGGTTTCAGTTCCAAGTTAGAGGGAAAGGTTCCATGGTCTTTAGAATGCAGCAGCAAAGCAGATGGTAATGCTTCTTCAGAGCCATTTCCATTGATAAAATCCTGTCTCTGATTTGGAACCATTTGACAGTGCTAAGGACTGTGGTGGTAAGATCTTTCCTTTCCCGGTCTGCAGTAGGTGAAGTGAAGGGCTGTTTCTTGGGATAATGGCTGAAGTGGTCTGGGGTGGTGGGGGGACAGGAAGGATCCTTCCAGTCTTGGGGCTTTGGGCCTTGCCTGCCTGTCAGTGGCAGTTTGTTAGTAGTCACTATTTGTGGTGGCCAGGAAGGTGGGCCCCTCCTCCACAGAGATTGTTGGCTGCAATAGGGATTAAGGGGAGGTGGTGGGGTTCTCGCCCACACTACCTCCCATCTTTTCCTTAGGGTGCTTAGTGCTTCAGTTGGACTGGCTTGCCTGCCCTGTTGGCAGTTGGTGGGATGCCTGGCCTGTTCTCCACAGGAGTCACATCCCTGGGTGATGACTAGAGCTATACTGATGAGGGGGGTGGCCCTGCACCATGCTTCGGCCCCACCCAAACTTACTAGTGCCATGTCTCTTTAGTCTTTAACTTTAACCCCCTGCAGCCATAGCTTCCATTTGTGCAGACGTCATGAAGCTTCACTATTAGGAGCAAACCCTGCAGCCCAAATATGCCTCCCACAAATAGTCAACTCCTGGCACTCAGAATTTATTAGGTCAATGACAGGTAACCTTCCCAACTCTTCTTTTTCCAAGTAGGATAGGAGATCTTAGAAGAGCTATTTCACTCAGTCTGTAAGCCAAACTTCATTTCTGTGCATTGACCAGGACTGGCTGTCTTCACAAATAAGAAATTTGGCCAAGCCATTTTCACCTTTAGAAGTAGACAGAAGCCAGTGAACATTCATTTTTGGGGGGAACTCAGATGGGAAACCCTTATACTCAGACCAGCATTATAACCCCAGGGCAAGGTCAACATACTGGAGAAGATAAAGGGAGTAACTTTGAAAAAACTCTTAAAGAATGTCACTTAGCCCTCAGCTATGGAATACCTGCACTGCAGACAACCCAGCAAAACTGGCAAGCTGAAATCTCAGAGGAAGGAGAAATTCTCCTCACCAGTCCTTTGGAGTGCTTGCCAAGGCAGCCCTTCTGTCATGCACACACCTATTGGCATTGCACCATTTAGTAACTCAGTGAGCTGTTACCAGCATGCTTGCTTCTGATGCTGCCAGTCACTTTCTAACTTTCTTCCTGTGTTTTGAGTTTAAAACTATACTAGTTGGTTATTATACTTCATTTCTGCTACATTTGTAGATTCCTAAGAGATCAATATTTAAAAGGCATCCTCAGTAGGAATAGTCATACATCATCATATATCAGTGTGGCCAGTCCAGGCTCTAAAAATTTCCATAATCCCCACCATGGCCTTAATGGTATCTCTTTTTATTTTATATGAACAATACATTTTATTTACTATTTTAGATAGGGCCGAATGGCCAAGGTGATTTCCCTAAAAATGTTAAAGTGTTTGTGAACTCCCCCAGCAGAGCTGATAGTCTTTTCATGGACAACTTATAGAAGAACTCCTTTTGAATTTCTTAATATTAATATAGAAATTAAATAGATTTTTATTGGTATATTTTTATATCATCTATATTTCTCCCTGCCTCCTTCCCCATAACATTCCCAAAGAGCCATCCAACAGAGATTTTTTTTTTAAGTCAGCAAAATCAACATCAAAAAAAATCTGACATTAAATGCAGAGTTCCACTCCCCACCCTTTGCAAAGCAGCAAGGGGACGTAACTTCTACATCTTCTTTGGAGAAAAGCTTGTTCTCTATAATCCCTCAACATTCGTATTTGGTTATTGTTACTCTTTCCATTTACATTGCAGTCATTATAGATGTTGTTTTTTCCTGACTTTGCTTATTTCCCTTTGCCATAGTTCATTTGGGTTTTTTTCATACTTTTTTGTATTCATCATATTCTCATTTTCTTATAGCTCAGTAAAACTCACTGACCACAGTTTGGTTATCCATTCCCTGAGTCAACGGATGGCTACTTTGTTTCCAGTTCTATGGTGCCCTCACACACAGCTCAAATGCTGCTATAAAGATTTTGGCTTATATGAATCTCTAGTCAATATTAATATGTATGTAGAGGCCATTTCACACAACAGAGTTGGGGGGAATATTCAATTATATATCATATTTGAAAAGTCCAAAATCTATCAATGACTCACAAAGTTTATCTCCTTGGAAAATTCAAGTAAAAAACAGATACAAATAGCATGGGTCCCTAAAGCCCTCACAATCTGGAAGACTTAATTCACTGTATCCCACTCATCAAATAAATAGAAATAATATAATTCTCACTATGAAATAACCAATTTCAAAAAAGGGAATTATGGTTTGTACTTAACAAATCAGGTACTTTGATTGTAACTTTGGAATTTTACACTGTCACCAGAGGTCTTTGTGAATTTCAAATACTGAAAGTTGATGAGACTAAAGTGCTTAAAAGGTCTAACATGTCTATGAGCAATGGCCATAGCTAAAGTCCCATATAAACAAATTACAAAACAAAGAACAGATATTGATTGAGTGCTAGATTAAAATATTTGTTCCCACTGGTCCATTATCCAATTCATCTTTAAATATTAAGAGTTAACTTTTAAGTTGCTATCCCAAAGCTATATTTTAAGATGCTATTCCAAAGCATCCAGTACAGCTAGTGTGGTGTCCTTCCTGTGGTGTCATTTGCAGTTAAAAGGATCAGGATTTGAATCCAGTCATCTATAACCTGTGTGACGTTGGTCAGTCCCTTAACCTTCCGGGCATAGAATCCTCCTCTATAGAGGGTTGGGTTAGATCTGTGAGTTTCCTTCTAGCTCAAATTCTGTTGGCCTTTTCTATATGAACTCTTCTATCCCAGCAAGCTGTTGCAGAGACCATAGACTAAGAAGCTCATTTTATCATATCTGGTATGCCTAAAATGAGTTTTGGGGAAAAGTGTTTCATTATGTGAAGTTAATCTCTGAAATAAGGAAATTCCTGAAACAAAGTACTTCATTCCAGCAGCTGAGGAGAATCCACCCACAAAGCTTGGTTTGATGAGATGGGCGAGGGGGAGGGCAATAGGCAACACCTATTTACATGTACTTTTTCTTCTCTTCTTGTTCCATCCATGCACTCTGTTATCTTGTGTTGCTGTGGTCATGACCATGGCATGTGGTGATGTTGTATGAGACCTATCTACCTATTTTCTCATCTCTATACAATCTTTAAGAATAAGTTTCCAAGAGTATCTTGGATTAAAAATATGAAAAGAGTATAGGAAGGCCAGTACAAACTATACGTTACATAACCTTTCCTTCTAGTTTCCTTCTAAGTCTAATTCAGGCACTGCCTTTGTCTTTCTAGGTCCCTTCAGCTGCTAGTGACTTAGCACATGTCCCTTGTATTTATTTTCTATATATTTCCTGTATATATTTTCTACAAGTGCCTAGCACAAAATAAGTACTTAATAAATATTTGTTGACTGACTAATTTTAAAATTCCAAGCAGATTCCCGCTTTTGCCTGCTGCAGTTGTATAATGTTAACAGATCCAAAGGAGCAAGTCTCCCATCAGCATGATAGGTGACTTCCTGGGGAGGATTAACAAGAGGACATGCACCAGAATTGCACAGAATAAGAAGACATGAATGGGTCATACATCACTGCCACCATTAATGGGAGCATTCCCATCACTAAGATCACAAAGTCTATGGAAGTATCACATAAAAAGATAGCATGAATAAAACTTCTTAGCCAGTGACTTCAATTTTATCTTCTTGACAATAATTAAAAAAACAAAAACCTTTATCACTAACACATTTGACCAATTTTAGATTGATTTCTTTAAACTTTTCTTAAGAATTTTTCTAATAATAATGCAATAATCAAAAGGTCAGCCAGAGCAAGGAGTGATGTATGCAAACAGCATATGTGAGCAACAGACTGGCATTGTATATGTAAAGGACTTTCTATGTGCCAAATACTGCTAAGTTCTGGGAATACAAAAAAAGGCAAAAAATAGTCCCAGCTCTCAGGAAGCTCATCTTCTAATGGGGGAGAAAAATATGAAAATAACAAGGTACATACAAACTCTATGATAGAGTAGATGGAAAGTAAACTCAAGAAAGCACTGTGGGGGAAGAAGGACATGTGTGGGGAAAAAATGGTATGAATCTTGAAAGAAGCCAAGGAAACTAAGACAGGCGTGATAAAGAAAAGCATCCCAGGTGGAGGATAGATAGTGCAAAGGAATCCTATACAGGACACAGTAAGTAGACCAGTATAACTAGATCCTAGAATGTATGAAGAGGAATAAGTGTAATAAAGCTGGAAACCCAACTGAGAAGAATTTTTAATGCAAAGCAGTTGATTATTTCATTCTAGAGGTAATAGGGAACTGCTGGAGTTGATCAAATTGGGAGGCTGATATGGGCACACCAGGTTTTAAGAAAATCAATATGTTAACTAAATGGAGGAGAAATTGGTGTAGTGAGACTTGAGGGAGATCAGTCCAGCTAAGAAGTGATTGAGGCTCTGAACTAGTGTGATAGCAGTGTCAATGGAGAGAGGGATATTATCAGTCATTCAACTAGGTAGAATTTTGAAGTTCATGTAAAAGAATCTAGAACACTTGTGAGTGATAGTACTATCAAAGGTATGACCATTTCTATGTGCAACTGAGGTGTAATGAAAGAGTAGGCCACGGAAATTGAGTAGACTGAAGAATGGGCAGTTGAAATCCTCTGGTATCAAAGTAGATATTGTGATGAAACAAAGACTTTGAGCTGGCCACAGAAGTCATTGAGGAAAAGAGGAAAAATGTCCTGAGAGGAAAATTAATAGATAATAGTTGCCAGGATCTGAATGGGTGATAAATTTGAATAGCATAAATCTCTAAGGAAAATTTGATGAATGATGGTGGTAGTGGGAGGGTCTAGAAGTGATAATGAAGAATAAAGACTATTCTGACTCCCCTACCATGACCATGGTCAAGAGGTATGAGAGAAAGTCCTGGAAAAGGTAGCAAGGGAAGCAATATTGCAGGGCTGGGAGATTACAGTGAGTACCAGAAAATAAAGGGTTTAAAATGAAAGAAAATCTATTAAATATAGAGCAGTTGTTCCAGAAGGCACAATGGAAAGAGCCATAAAATCTGGAATAGGCCATGGGGTTGGGGAAGAGTTACAGCTGAGGAGGATGGGAGTAAGGGAGCAGTCAGTTCAGGATAGGGATCAAGGTTTGTACATTGGTGGTGGGGTGGGAGGGTCAGAATTACAAAGATAAAAAAAATATATGAGAACTGGAATTCATTGGGAATTGGGAATTCCCAGTGCTAACCATTGAGGCACAAATCCAGGCAACATATCAGTATATGGAGAGAAATCTGCTGAGCAGAGTGAGATAAATAGACTATTACAAGGTCCAGACTCATGGCATGTGGTGATGTTGTAGGATGTTGTGGGATGCTAGGATGACATCAGGTGGGAGTAGGTGGAGATAAGGCCTTGGGCATCCAAAGATGTCGGTGCCAGGCAGGCCAGCCCTTTTAGGAGGAAAGGGGAGTGAAGAAACAAGTCAAAAAGTGAATGCTCAAGCTCTTGTCCCTTGTCTTGTACCCAGTTGGAGAAGTCCCTGTGGCATTATACATCTAATCCTCTTCCACATAACAGTTATTTAAATTCTTAAGAAGAGAGACCTTTACTCCCTTGGTCTTATCTTCTGTAAGTCAAACATCCTCAATTTCTTCAGCTATTCCTTGTATGACTTGGTTAAAGGCCCTTCGATACTCCTGGTTGTCCTCTGGATGTTTCCAGCTTATCTGTTTTAAATTGCGATGACTAGAACTGAACACAATACTTTAAATGGCATTGGACCAGAGCAGATTACAGAGGGACTTTCACTTCTTTATTCCAGAATGCTATGCTTCTTAGGGCAGTCCAAGACTAATTTAGCTTTTTTGGAAATCACTGATTCATATTGAGCTTGCAGTTCACTAAAACGTTTATATCTTTTTCAGACAAACTGCTTTCTAACCAAACTTCCCTTATCCTGTATCTCCCTTGAGATTATCCACATTTTAAATGATTTTGTTGCTAAGCATAATGTTTGAAAGGAGGAACTTTTATTTGGGAAAGAGTTAAAGCTCCTCAGAAAAAAGGGAGAAAAATATAAATAACTGAATTGTGAACCAGATACTATGTGTTCTATTCCATATACCATTATATAATATTGATCTAAACTCAGAACAATTCTTGGTTAATACATCTTCTCAACATTTAATTTTTGATATATAAATGCATTAATGGATATTTGTACATATTGGAAGATCAATTTTTCTTATTAACATTCTAATGGAATGTTCAACTCAATTGTCAGGAATGATTTTTTTATTTCATGAAACAAATGATCTAGATTTTGCTGTCTCAGTCCCTTTTCCTTGTCAACAGACCTAGTATCCAGAGTCCATAAATATGAATTATTATCCTTATTCTCCTAAGGATTTCCTCCATAGCCTTGTGGCTGTCTTACTATTTTCTTCTCTATTGAGTAGGAACAATGGTTATCTGATGCACACGGCTGTTGAAGATTCTTTAGAAAACATTAATTACAGTAATCATCAAGTTAAAAAAAGGCCCATATGCTGTTGCTAACCATTCCAGTAGTTGGTGCGGAACTAAAACTAAAGAAATGAAAAGGGTTAAGCCAAAAATATAGCCCAGTATTCTTTTAGGGCTTACACAGATATATAATTTTGGTCAACCATTGTAGCCAATCATGCACATAACACTGGAGTAGGAATTATCCTTTATTGCTAGCCTCTAACACTCATTTTAAACAAAAAAAGGTTCTGCATTTCCTTTTTATAGGAAATGTATAATTTCTTTTCACATTAATATTTTTAAGTGATTTTTTGATTCCCCAAAGATCTCATCCTGAATCCCATCCCATCTCTCCCCCAATCAATCAGAAGAAAAAAATTATTTCGTTGTAGCTGATTATTTAATGTCAAGTTCTAAATCTACCATTTGAAAAGTATTTGAAAACCTTTCAAAGTAGACCCAGTCCTTGGTTTTCTAGGACGACAAAATCCATTTCTTGTTCTTATATATTGAGTAGTTCAAGAGGTAGGAGATCCCTAGAGCCTATCATAGGATACTTTCAGGCTTCTATCCTCAAGGAACCACATACAGTTATCAGAAGGTCATACTTTCTGGTACATTTAGAGTCAAAGCTACCCATGATAGTTACATCTAAAAAGGCCTCTTACTTTAAAAACAACAATAGAGTGATTTTTGATTAAGGTAGTGATGTGAAAGGAGAGCCCAGCTCTCCCAAATACATCCCAGAATTATCAAAAAGGGCTCCACACATCAATGATCAAGATAAACAGAGAAAAACAGAAGCAAGTCCCTCCATTCAGTTCAGGGGTACAAAAAAGGCAATGAGAGAGAGGTGCACTCCTCAGGTCATAGGGAGTCACAGTAGGAAGCAGAAGCAATTCATCCCAGGTATACAGTGAGTGGACGGGGGGATGTGTTGCAGGAATGCTGAGATCTGTGTGATCTCCAACATCTAACTGGAGCCTGTTAGGGGCACAACAGGAGATGGAACTAATTCCCAATCAGGGATTATACAAAGTTAAAAAGTGAAAGAAATGGGCCTAGGTCAGTACCCAAACACAGGAAGGCTAAAACTGTAACCAGGGATTAAGGCAGAGAAAAGGACCTACCGCTACCTCCTTAGTTCTGAATGGCATCAAAATCTAGGAGGAAGATGACAAAATACGGTCAAATACCTAGCTTATCCAAGAGTTTCAGAGAGGACTGAGCCAAGCCCTAGCACAAAGTCTCAATCTAGGTTAGAAATAATGAATATGCAGAAGAAAACGCCAACTACAATGATGAAATGGTTTAAAAGAATCTGAAGTGGTAAGCCTAGAAAAAGAGAGTAACTTCACAGCACCTACAAGCAAAATCTCAGAGGAAAAAAAGTATTTTTGCCACAAAGACTTCAAAAGTATATGGAAGAAATTAAGGAAGAGTAAACACTGAAATCAGAATTCCAAAGAAAAATAATGAGAAGAAGAATAAATATCTTAGAAGAGCAGGTAGAAGATCTTACCAAAATAGTAAACTCCACGAAAAAATATAAAGAAGCAACCAGAACTTAATTACTCCTTGAGAAAACAAGAAATGTTAGAACAAAGTCAAAAGACTGAAAAAATAGAAGACAAATATAAAGTATTTACTGTCAAAAGAATATGAATTCTACTATCAAAAACCTGAAAAAAATGACCAAACCACAAGGGCAGGGGATGGGAAGAAGACAGTTATCCATTCTCTTTCCCCAAGTTTCCCTTACAAGAGGTTAAAAAAAAAGCCCGAATATTCTATTTCTATTTCAATATTCTATTGCTCACATCTCTTAGAACCAGAGGGCAACATGAAAATAGAAAAGAATTCATAGAGCTCCTTCTTTGAGAACTGGCAACCTGAAAACACTGAGGGATGTCACAGTCAATTGCTAGAGCTTCAAAGTCAAAGGAAAAATGCTGGTGGAAACCAGAAAGAGCTCAAGTACCTGGAAACCACAATTAGGATTTAAAAAGATTCCACAATTACAACAAAGAAGAGCAAGACTCGGAATACAATATTCCACAAGCCAAAATATGAAGTCTTAAAATCTTAAATAGCTTATCCTGTAAAACTGAAATACAATCCTACTGGGTAAAACTGAATCTTTAATAAAAGAGAGGGTTTTTTTTAAGCATTCTTGATCAGAATATAAGAACAGAAACTTTGAAATGCAAGCATAGGAACTGAGAACCCTAAAAAAGGTAAAATGCATCTGAGCAATAAAAAGGTGCTAAATAAACTATTATAAAGTGTTCATATTGTTAGAGGAGACAAAAATTGGGGTCACAGAATTAGAGAAGAAAGATAAGCACAGGGCATGGATAGAATTTGTCTCATTTTGTTTCTTTTATGAGAGAAAGGAAAAGGTAGGAGGAAAGGGATACCTTAGAAAAGAAATGGGAAAGAAGGACGAGGAACTAATTTCTCATAATTGTGGTGCACAAGTTGAAATTATAAACATGGAAGAAAGGATAGAGAGAATAGTATTCTCATGATCCTCTCTTATCTGGAGGAGACAAAGTTGGGTTGAATACACATATGCCCACATATTAAACTTAATAAGAAAAGAATGAGGAAAGGGGATGGCAGGGCTTAAGAGAGAGGATAGATCTGAACTATAAATAATTTCAAGTAAAAAAAAAAACCAAGAAGGATCCTAAAGGATGGATTAAAATAAGAGAAAGTAGATGACCAGACTAAGACCTGTGTTTGATGAAGAGAGAAATAGCAGATGAGAAAAAACAGATGATTTTAATGATGAATTACTAGTATTGATCAGATAGTCTTTTGGTTCACATTCTTATTTCCAAAGAAATGAGCAGGAAGGAAAAAGAAGAAAAATTATGAGGATATAACGAAGGGAAATACACAATTAACAATCATAACTAGTGTAAATGGGATAAACACACCTGTGAAATAGAAGAGGGTAGTAGAGTAAAGGAAAGGGGAAGGGGAATAAGCTATAAAGCATATCACATAACAGGCACTATACTAAAACTTTTTACCAGTGTTAATTTGATCCTCGTAACAATCCTGTGAGATAGGTGCTATTATTATTTCCTCTTTATAGCTGAGGAAACTGTAGATTATAGATTAGAATAGATTGGAAAGTAGAATCCAACAATATGTGGTTTGCAAGAAACACATCTGACACATAAAGGATTCATGCAAAGTTAAAATGCATGGCTAGAGCACAATTTATTATACTTTAGGCATATTTGAAAAAGCAGGGATAGCCATTGTGATCTTAAACATAGCTACAATAAAAACAGACGTGATTAAAAGAAATAAGCAGAAACTACATAATACTTAAAGATACCATAGATCGTGAAATAATACACACACACACACACACACACACACACACACACACACACACATTTTACAGGTGAGGAAACTGAGACTAAGTGAGACTAATTGAGACAAGATTACATAACTTGCCCAGGGTCACACAGGTAGTAAGTGTCTAAGGCCAGGTTTGAACTCAGGAAGTTGAGAGGTCTGATGCTGTATCCACTGTGCCACCCTGCCACCCCACCACCGCCACTCCCCCTCTCTCATCACACAATATGTAAGTACTTAAGGAACATTTAACCAAATTAAATGGAGGATTAGACATTAAAACTGTACTACTTGGAGACCTCAATATGCTTCTTTCAGAACTATACCAATACAGATTTAACAAGACGATAGTAAGAAAGAAATTAAGAACCTGAACAGAAATTTAGAAAAGTTAGCTATATTAAATCTCTGGCAATTACTGAATGTAACTGAAAGGAATATGTTGTATATATATATCACCTGTGCATGTCAAATTAACCACTTGCTAGGGCATAAAAGCATCATAAAGACAAACACCACATAGCATCAGGGGATAAAGAACTGGCCTTAGAGTCAGCTAGACCTGTGATCATCTTCTTCTGCCCTTATTACATATTGACTGACTCCAGGAAAATTATGTAACCTCTCAGGGCCACCAAATAATTTTCTTGCACTATAAATTGTGGAATCTGTGTTGGTGAATAGAATTCCTCACTGGTAGATCTCTAAGTGATGAAATCCCAGTTCTGGTTAGAACACAAAGCTCATAAACAAATGTAGACATATTAAACATTTTCTTTACTCACCACAGCATAATAAAATTATAATAATTAAACAACATTTGAAGAAAGAATTAAAACTTAAAATGGAAACTAAATAATTTAATCCTAAAGAATATGTGAGCCAAAGAACAAAGTATTAAAAAAAATCTTCAAAGAAAATGAAAATAATTAGACAATGGAGCAAAACCTTTGGTAACTGGCCAAAATAGTCATTAGAAGAAAGTGCATGTCTTGAAACATTTTCATCAGCAAAAAAAGATCAGATCAATGAACTGAATATACATCTAAAAAAAAAACCTAAAAAAGAAGCAAATTAAAAATCCCCAACAAAGCACAATTATAGGAATTTTGAAAACCAAAAGAGAGATAAAATTTAGAAAAATAACATTGTATTGATAGACAAAGTTAATACCTTTTTTCATGAAAAACTGATGAAATACATAAAACTTTAGATGATCTGATCAAAAAGAAAAGAAAACCAAATAGTCAATATGAGAAATCAAACAGGAGAACTTACCAAAAAAAAAAAAAAGAAAGAAGGAAATTATTAGAAACTTTTACTCAATTATATATCAATAAAATTAATAATTTGAAATGAATGTTTACAAAAATCTAAAATACCCCTATTGCCAGAACAAGAAATTAAAAATTTAATAATCCAAATTCAGGAAAAGAAAAGAAAATGAGAAAATGTAACTGAACTTCCGAAGAAAAGAACACTAAGATGAGATGAATTTACTAGTGAATTCTGGCATACATTCCAAGAACATTTAACTCCAATATTCATAAATTGCCTGTAAAAATTGGGAAAGAATGTATCCTACCAAATTCCTTCTATGAGATAAATATGATCCTGAGAGCTAAAGCAGAGAAATAAAACTATAGACAAATATCTCTAATGAATACCAATGCAAAAACATTGAATAAAATATTAGCAAAGAATGCACAACACATTAGAGACATTGTACAACATGACCTTTGAAATGCCCAGATGGATTATTCCCATGGTTTTCCAAACCTTTTAAGGCAACAGAATCCTCTGAGCTATTTTTTTTTTTATTTCTCTGTTTAGCCCTTGTTGATCATGAAAGCGATGAAGCAGAAACCAATTAGTCCTGAAGCCATGGACATATTTTATTTGGAACCACTCCTTCCTAATGATGCTTTGTGGAATGTTTTGATTCTTCAGAACAGACTTTAAATATAGTTTTCAGAGTTATTGTAAGTAAAATCAACATGTATTTATTCCTACTAGTGAGCCTCAAACTAGGCTGACATTATACAAAAGAAGCGTAAGAAAAACTTGTTCTCTTTCCTCAACTAGCTTCCGATCATGTTAGAGAGAGGAGATGTACACATGAAACTTGCTGTTCTACAGTCTCAGCATCTCATCTTCTGCCTCAATTTTCTTGGCCGAGACTGTTCCCAAGGGCTCGAGTGTTTGGCTCCCTCTCTTTGGCCCCTAAGAATTCCTGGTTCTTTGAAGATTCAACTCAATGTCACCTCTTACAAAACCTCTTTCCTGAACTCTCTAATTGTTCTTTCTTTTCTGGAATTACTTGGCATTAAATTATTTTAGTACTTATATTTCCCTGGTGAAATGTAAACTCCTCAAGGACAGGGGATGTTTTTCCATTGTAGACTCTTTATTCCCAGTAGTTAAAACATTATTTTGTACATTCTAGGGCCTCTATATTCACTGTATTTATATATAATGAATAATGATATATATTATGTGTCAATATATTCATTAACATATTTTTTAAAAACACACCACTGATCTCATTAGAAAAGTGTTTTAAAGTTTGGAAAGCTATCAAGTTCATAATGAATACAGTCTTTGAGATTTCTAATTTTCATTGGAAGGCTAGAATTTTATCATTGACAACAAACCCTGCCTTTTGTTTTTTCTTGAAGTGAGTCTTCCTTCATTTATTCCTGAGAAAATGTCTTTCAAATACCACAGGTTGGGTAACCACATTTTTGTCTGTTGTTCCTCAAACAAAAATGGTGTTCCATGATAAAAGAGATAAAAGTTTTTTCTCCCAACTCAAACAGTTGCACAAGGACTTTTCCTCAAGACAATGTCTTCCATTATTCAACAGAAATGCATTATTGATGCTTCCCATTTCATCACATAGAATATTAAAAGGAAGTGTGTTTAAGGGTTGGGAATATTAAAATTAATCATATTTTTACTTCATCAAGGACATTCTTAAGTGAAACTGGATTATTTTTCTTTTTACAGTGATGAAGAATACAGTGACTAGTAGTATAGTTAGGTGTCACTGCCATGACTTGTGCTAAAGCATCAACAGTTTTATCTACACTTGCTTTTGTCCCATCTTTGAAAATGCAGACATATTAGTTGTTCCAGGATAAGGCATGAGATTCAAAAGAGTTATTTAATACTTTGATTATTTCAGCACCATTTGTGTTCTTTAACAAGCACTCATCTAAAAGAAGATTTTCTTTAGTAATTAGTTATTGCTGATATGGGATGGATAAAAGCAAAGCAGCAAGTTCAGACACATCTGCAGATTTGTCAGTTTGTAAGGCAATTCTGCTGATGAGCAGACTCAGTCTTCATATTTGCAGCTAGATATTTAATTCACAGGTCATGTAGGCTTTGGATAATGCCACTGACTTTGCAGACACCCTGGAAGTCTTAGGAACTGCCAGGGGTCCCTGAGCTATACTTGGAGAACCACTGGTGTAGTGGATAAAGAACTGGACTTGGCCTCAGAGAGATTTAAGGTTTAAGTCCTGTCCCTAATATATGTAATGGTAATTTAAATTGGGAGGTCTTTCCCATTCATTAATAGGCCCATGTGACCTGCGTGGGTCACATGGAAGTCTGAATAGCATGGAGCCTGTGGTGGGAGGAGTTTGCTGAATGGGTGGAACAGGAAGGGTGGAACAGGAAGGAAGAGGCAGAACTGGAGCAGAACTGAAAGGAAGTTAGGTATAAGAGCAGTCAGAACTGAAGGATGCAGGCAAACAGACAGCTGGCTAACATGAGTGAAAGAGCTTGTTAGCGATGTTGTTTAAAGGAGCCTGCTTATGATTTGTTTAATGGAGCTAGTTTGTGGGAAGCCTAGCAGAGGGAAGGCTTAGGGATGGTGTTGTCCTCTGTATTATTATGGTGTATAGATTATGATGGAATTGGCTTTCTGGTGTCTGAATAAATGTTTTGGTTTTTGTCTTTCATATGGAGAGCCTGTTGTATTTTGCGATTCAGAATTGTGCTGGGATATTCATGGCCACAGTAGGTGCCGTGAATATTGCGTTGGCACTACAATACATCCTGGCTAAGTGACCACAGTCAAGTGATCCCAGGCCAATTCTCTAAGACTTTAGAAGTTTCGAAAAGTTACTGATCTGTAGTGATAGGAGTTTCCTCACTGAGAATTCCCTACAGTAATAAAATCACAGGTGAAGACTGAAAAAAAGGGGGAAAGGAAAGCAATTTCAGTCACCATTCTGGTCACATCTTCCACTGGCATCTCAAATTCAACATATCTGAAACAGAAATCATTATGTCTCTCCCTTCTCTGATTCATCCTCTACATAGCTGCCAAAATAATCCCTATTGTCCCTAAGATTAAAAAAAAGTACATTTATTAGCCAGATAGTTAAGATACTTAAAATTTGACTCCAATCTACCTTTTCAACCTTGTTTCACATTACTCTAAAGATTCTATGTTCTAATTAAATTGAATGACAAACTCTTCCCTATTCTTGGCTGCTGACTCCTGCCTCTATCGTTTAGTCAATCTATCAATAAGCTTTTATTAAGTGCTCACTATGTGCCAGGCAGCGAGGGTATAAAACATCGGATATACAAAGAAAGGCAAAAGCAAAAACCAAAAGAGTAAACAAAAAGGCCAGTCCCTGTTCTCAAGGAGTATATATTTAGTGGAGGAGGCAAAATGTAAATAACTAGGTAGACAAATGATGTGTGTGTGTGTGTGTGTGTGTGTGTGTGTGTGTGTGTGCGGGCACGTGCGCGAGCGTGCACAAGGAAGATGGAAGTAATCTGCAAGGGCAAGAGATTAGCAGCTGAGGGGACCAGTGAAAGGTCGTCCTTTGTATAGAAGATGGTATTTGAATTGTCTTGAAGGAAGCCCGGGAAATTAGGAAAAAGAGGTTGGGGGATGGGGGGGTGGGAAACAGATATTCCAAGCATAAGAGACAGAGTTGGGAGAGGGAGTGAAGTATTCCAGGAGCTGCAGGTAGGTTTGCACGTGGATCATAGAGAACGTGGAGGAGGGCAAGGAGTAAGAATACTTGGAAAGTGGGAAAGGAGCCAGGGTGTGAATGGCTTTAAATGCCAGAGAATTTTTTATTTGCTCCCAGAGGTAATAAGGAGCTAAATGAAGAGGGGTGTGTCATGTTTAGACCTGCCCTTTAGGAGATCACTTTGCTAAACCTAGGATGAAGTGGGGTGGGGAGAGACTTGAGGCAGAGAGACCAGTTAGAAGGCTACTATAGTAGTCTTAGAAAGAAAGTGATCAGGTTCAAGGAAGGGTTTTTTTTTTAAGGAATAGAAAGACATTGGGCATGTTGGCTGGCAGCAGGGAAGGAGCCAGCAGACAGAGATGGAAGATAATGGGAAGGACAGTGGGAGTGACTTTCTGGAGCCATCAGGAAGAGACAGAATTGAGGACACACATAGAGAGATCAGCCTTGTCACAGAGAAGGGCTGTCTTTATCTGAGGAGAAAATAATGAAGGGAGATGTCTGAATGATGTTAGATGAACAGGGGAGAAGTGCTATTCATTCCTTTTCTTTTTTCTTTTATAAGTACTTGTATTTATAAACTAAATTTTCAAGGATGGTGGAGTTTAAATCTTCCTCAAGGCAGTAATATTCATGGATTACACATCATCTTCAACTACACAGTGTATTTGAGGTTTTTGGATGCCATATTGTACTAGTTTATTTAGAAGATTCCTAGAACAAGCTTGAATGCTTCTGATACATTTCTCCTATTTTGCCATATCTTTCTTATCATCCCAAAGAGGGACAGCTTTGTAAACAATTTCAGGCTTTTTTGATTTCTTTGATTCTCCCTGAACAAGACTTGGTTGTTTTGCTTCTATACTCTCCTCTTCATCATTAGATCCAAAGAGATCATGCCTCCAACATCCCTGCTGTTATAGTTCTACTTCACATGTCATCTTCTGCATCAGCAAGCCCATATGTGCCCAAAGCCCTCTTTACTCCTGGCAAGCTTGTCTTTTGCTTTCCTTAAGATTTAATGTGGTTGTACCAACAGAGACCATGGTACAAGTGAGAAGATGGGCCTGAGACTGCATCAAATACTAAAATGTCCATTAGGATACCTTGAATGTAGCTCTTGTCTCCAACTCAGGAGAGCTGTGGAACTGCTGGAGACCTGCAGGTTTCTTGATATCTTGGCAATGGTGGTAGGTCCAGGATTAAGGAAGAGTGGAAAATTAGGTTGGAAAGTTAGGTGAGGGTCAAAATGGAGAGATCCTTGAATAACAGGCTAAGGAGACTGAACTTTTCCAATTGAAGGTTTTTGAACAATGGGGTGGCAGGAACAAAATAATTTTAGAAAATCATTTTGGCTAGGGGGTACTTAGGATGAATTAAAGGTGAGCAGAGATAGGAGACAGGGAGACAGGTTAAGAGTCTTTTAATAGTCTAGGCATGAGATGATAACCAGGTCAGAAGAAGTACCTACAGTATTGCAAAAGAAGAGATGAATAGAAAAGATGGAATAAAAGAAATATTGATAAGGCTTGATGAGTGATTGGATGTGATGAGGGCAGAGGGAGAGGGACAAGTCAAGAATGAATTAAGGTCTGGGCATCAGAAAGAGAAAGTTCAAAATGAAAACTACTTTTTGGAGTAAGTTGAATTCAGATTGAGAAATGCTAAGAGTGAGATGATGGGAAATCATCTGGGTGGAAATAGTTGCCTATTTCATGGCTGTGGTTCAGGAGAGAAGTCTAGTTGGGAGGCATAGATTTTTAAATCCTTCAAAAAGAGATGCTCATGATTGAAGTCAACAATCTTCCATTTAAGTCTATGCTCACCTAGGAACCTTTTGAACTGGAAAAGCAGCCCACTCTTTCTCTTAATTTCTTGTATTTAAATCAAACTTTGATGAGAGACACTTGCAGGCACCAGGAGAGTCTCATGCTTGGAATACAAGGTTTTTACAAAAGTTTATGATGCCATAGAAGCCATTCATTGGTCTTTACTAGTCAAGTTGGCTCTTCTAAGGGCAAAAGGTCCTCTTAACAAATGTGTTTATAATCTACAGCCAAGTTGCCTTTTGTTTTTAATAAATGTGGTGCCATAATAAACATATGCTAATTTCCTAATGCTAAATTAGATTTTATCTGAATAGGGCTTCACAAGATCTCCATTCACCAAGTTTTATGCTTTTCCAACATTTTCTCTGACTCAGGGCCTTCTAATGATTCCATTTATTTAATTCCAAGAAACCTCATTGCTCTTAGCTATGAGTTGCTTCAGAACTATAAAGGAAGATGTTATTATTCTAGAACTTTACTGACAGGAAGTCTTTAATGTGAATTAGTCTCGTTGTTGGAAAATGTTTTGAAATGATTTTTAAAAATTACTGGATATGCAGAGGTTTAATTTCATAAGGTTAATTTGATACATCCTAATGCTATTTTAAACCCATTTCCCCCACTACTGCAACTTTGACTTATATTGGGCTGCAAATTTTTATGCTGTTGAATAATAGTTTTGTAAAGTATGGTGGTGTTGCACGAGTCTTTAGCAGGGTCCAGAAACAAGAAGATGAATTTCCTGATCTTCTTAAACTTCTTGCACAAATTATACCTTCATAGAAGAGTAGGAAGGACTTTTGTTTCTCCTTTCCAACTCAGATGGAGATTCTTAATCTCTTTCATGTGTCTTGGACCCCTTTGGCAGTCTGGTAAACCTTTAGATCTCTTCCTAGAAAACCATTTTAAAATATCCCAAACAAAATACATAGGTTTACAAAGATAACCACTTATATTGAAATATAGTTATCAAAATATTTTTAAAAAAGTAAGTTCATGGGTCCCTGGTTAAGAACATTTTGAACTAAGGTTAAGCACTAGTAGCATCCTAAATCTAACATTCTCCTTTCCACATTCCCCCAATGATGGGTGTCAAGAGGGCATAACTCTTGGAATGGCATCCAAAATAGTCTTAATTGATTCTAAACTCTTTAGAAGAATTACCTTCACACGATTCCATCCCCCCTTTCCTTCTTATGACAAAAGAAAAGAGGATGATTTGTTCCTAATGTAGAAATTGGGGTCCAAGTCTTTTCTTTTGCTCTTAAGGAAAATGTTAATATATCATAGAAGTACATGTTGTTACAACGTATTTATAGTTCATGACTCGCAATGGACTTCTTGAACTAAGGTTAAGAGCAAATCAGGGGATCAAATCAAGAAAGTAAAAACAATACTGAAATAAATTGATAAATTGATTATTTACTATATGCTTTTTAAAATCGTTTAATTGTTCTTTCATAGAATCTCAGACTTTAGATGGGACCTCAAAAGCCAATTAGTTCAAATTACACTTGAATAGGAATTTCCCCTATGTCATTCCTGACACATATAGCCTCTACTTGAAAATCTTCAGTGATCAAGAACATGCCACTTCCTAAAGCAGTCGACTAATACTTCCTGACTTATGAGGCTAGCCCTCTATCTGCTGTGCCATATCTGTAAATTAATAAATAGGTATCTACCATATGTGGCATACAATCTTGCTCTTTTGACTCAGGTCAAGAAAGATTTGGCTTTTGAGGATTATTTTGCAAATTTAAGAAACTAAGAATTTTCTTAAATTTCAGATGATAGAACTAATGAGAGATAGACTTTTTTTTTCCAAGATAAAATTGAGATAGCTTTTTAGAAATTCCAGAAGTAACCAAGAAAATATTTTTAATGAACTCTGACTGGAAACTCTTCGTAGAAGGAATATGTTGATTAAGAAAAGCATAGCATTGATCTGTAGCAGAATATAGGTAAGTTGGCTCATATTTTGAATCTATAGATCAACATTTGAAAATTATGCTTATGCTGATTTTCCTCTTTATCTTTTTGTCACTTTGCAGTTATACTTAATTCCTTTCCAGGAATTTAATTTTTCACTTTTCCTGTATAAATACTGTAACCGTAAACTTGAATTAGTCAAGAGGATATGGCAGGTCATTTTTTTCCTTTTCTTTTTAACATTCATTTTAAAACATTTTGAGTTCCAAATTTCCCTTCCCTACTCATTGAGAAGACAAGCAGTATGACGCTCATTATACATGTGAAGTCACGCTAAATATATTTCTATATTAGACATGTTGCAAAAAAGCAAGAAAATAAAGTTAAAAACAATTTATTTCAATCTACACTAAGAGTTTACAAATTCTTTCTCTGGAGATTGATAGTATTTTTCATTATACATCCTTTGGTATTGTCTTGGATAACTATTGATCTAATTAGCTAAGTTTTCACAGCTGATCATCATAACAATGTTGCTGTTACTATGTGCAATGTTCTCTTGGTTCTTCTCATTTTACTTTACATCAGTTCATATAGGTCTTTCCAAGTTTTTCTGAAATCATCCTGTTCTTTTCTTACCGCACAATAGTATTCTATCACAATCTTATACTACAACTTTTTCAGCCATTCCTCAATTAATGGACATTCCCTCAATTTCCAGTTCTTTGCCACAACAAAAAGAGCAGTCAAAAATATTTTTGTACATAAAAGTCCTTCCCTTTTTTTCAGGTAATTTTAAAAGTCCACACAGTATGGAAAGCTTTTTTATTTCCCAAAGGCTTATGGAGATGAACTGATTAGAAGTGCTGGCAGTTGCAATGTTGACTCAGAGTAAATAGTAAAAGTTAGATCACGTCATTTCAGGTGTACTCATTTATATTGCCCTATGTATTTAATCAACATTTCAGTGAAGAATAGTAGTTATCCAGTAAACTCATATTTATTTTTATTCTAATCCATCAAAACCCAGAAATAAGTAGGCCAATTTTGGAGAGGGTGCACTCATCCTAAATTGTATTTTTTTGAGAGAGACAAATGACAGACTGGTATTAGGATCTGTGATTTTTGTTGATGTGGTTACTAACTGCCAGTACAGATCATACCCCCTCTGACTCAGTCTTCAAAAATTGTGGCTAAAATATTCATCACCCAACACACAACCTAGTAATAATCCTCACTGAACTTAGGTAGGCTGGTATTTAGAAAATATACCTTCATTATCTGGCTTATCACTGAAATTTGTCCAGTTTATTAGGAGCTATTATAGGACTACTATATAGTCCACCAGAGTTTGAATTTTGCTGGCATAACCTACAAGAACACAAGGTTGTCACCTCTATAATAGGAGAGAAGGAACAGAGTAGCACCTCAGTGAGTTGGGCTTTGTTACAAAAAGTAATTTTTTTAAAAAAGTAAAAAAAAATAATTTTCAAAGCTTATTTTAAGATCTTTATAGTGTCATAAACCATCTATATCTACAATAATGTACAATAGTGTTTGATTTTCTAATACCCTGAAAGATCCTCAATTATCTTCCCTTCCATTAGTGACTTTTATTTGTGCATTTTTTAAAATACTGGAATCATTTCCCAACATCCACCCCCCCCACTCCCCCATCTATCTTGGAACAAGGAGAAATGCTTGACTTATGTTTTGTCTGTGGATTTTGATTACTGAAAGAGAGTGAAACTGACAACTTTGTGCAACTCTGCCTCACTTAAAACCAATTCATGTGCAAGTCAAGACATCACTCTGTGATGTCCCTGGTCCTCTTTGGAAGAAAGGAAGGATGAAACCTTTTTGGCTACTCCTTTTGTCAAGGATATGAGTAGCCATATTCCTTTGCTAAACTCTAACCAAACACAAGATCTCTTCGTAGAACTTTTTTCCCCTTTAACATTCATTTTAACTTGATTTCTCAATTTTGAGGGAGTGGTAATGGTACAGAATTTAATACCAGTGCAATTTGTTCCAGTCCCATAAAAAATTGTAATTTATGTTCTTCAAATTACTTTCAAAACAACCCTATGAAGTAGGTGGTTCATGTATCTCTGCTTTATAGATTAAGAGACTGAGGCTTAGAGAGAAGTGACTTGCACAGCATCCCACAGTGAATAAGCATTAGAGCTAGGATTTGGCTAGCTCCAAGTCCAGGCCAATGGTAATCCTGGGCATCTCAAAGTCCTTTAGGGATAGTGCTAGTCACTTAAAACTCAATTCCTTCTTACTTATACTTTATATAATAGTGTAGATAGTATAATATCATTCTATTATCCAGAAAAGGTCTCTCCAAAGACTACAGTGGAAGGTCCTACTGCCACCCAACCTATTTTAATAGGACATATATGCATAAAAGTTATATATATATGAATATATAAATATAATAAATATTTATTGAACATAGGACACATTAAGAGAATAGGATTCAGTGATTTTGGTTACAAAGGCTTTGTAAAAATCCTTTTCTCATGTATATGTCATCTATCCTTATATCTTATTACTGCTCTTCTACCTCTTTCACATTACACAAAAGGACCTACTCTACTTCCCAAAACACAGTAGGAACTCACTAAATGTTGAATGACTTGTGAATCACATGTGATATTTGATTCCTTCCTGGACTTTTAAAAAGAAAAAGGTCCCACAGATCTATTCCATTTATCTTTTTTGAAAAGATAAAGACATAATTCAACCCTGCTATGATTCAAACCAGCTTCCCTAGGGGTCTGAGGAGTTTCAAAGCTACCAGATAAATGGCAAAAATGAATAATGCTTTGATAGAAAGACATTCATCCATGGTAAGAATCTCCTAGAAACAATTCATATACAGACCATTTCAATACCCAAAGGGGTGGGCAATTTTCTAATATGAATCTCACTTCTCAGTCATTGAACTTTACTGATCATATTTATAATGTGTTAGTGATGGTCATGCTGCTCTGGATGCTTAAAAGCATAAATATTTTGCTGGGCCCCGAAAGGGAAGAACTGCAAAGAAAATGAAGGTACTCCATAATGAAAGGAGTATTCAGAGGTACCCGTCTTGTCCCTCATCCCCTCATTGGCACATACGCTTTAGTGAGGAACAGCAGTACTGAAAGTAGCAGATTAGCCAAACAGTCCCTAGACCTGGCTAACTGTGATTGCCTTCTCCCTGAGTTTATATCAATGGTCTCTTATTTATGGACTAGGCAAAAGGAAGGTCATTTACTCAGTAACTTGGTCACACTATTAAAACCTAGTCCTGAAACCCTAAACTTGGTAGGCTCGTTCACAGTAGCAACCAAATAAATGCCCATGTTTGCAATTTAAGTGCTTTAGTATCAAAGCTTTTCTTTTCAAGTAAATTTAAAGTTATTGGCCTAACCAACTACTAGAACCCTTATTAATGGAATGAAACAAAATATTCCAGTATGTACACAACGTAAAAATGCAATGACTATTTAGGCTCATGCCCCTTCTCTCCCATACACTGAATCCACAGTAAAATTCCTACAATGAATAGTGTATCCTGAGGGCAAAAATGGCAAAGAGCTAAGGAATCTATACAAACAAGGAGCTCCAGGGCCTATGACCCCCATAATATTATTTATACATTTTATTAGTAAAGTTTACACATTTATACTTGGGCTATGTTCTACATTCCTCCCTCCTTCAAAAAAAATATTGTTTTTCCTGAAGGCAATAAGCATACTTTCTTAGTATTCTATTTTCTTATCTCCTGGAGTATTCAAAATAATGTCATTTGTACCATCTGATAATTGTTGACATTGCTTCAGTTTGGATCTGCTTTGACAAAAGAATGTTTTAGTAGTTCATTTTTTTCTACTTTCCAGAAAAAAAAAAGTCCCTAGAAATTTTTCTTCAAGGAAAATTGAAAATTTTAAGTAACTAAAATGTAAGGGAAATGTCTTAAGGGAGTACCTATCTTGCTAACTGATCTAAAATGTTAATGGAAATTACACAAATCAGATTTTTACATAAAACAATATCATAATCCTTGCATCTGAATCAGTGCATATTGTTAAATGTCCCAGGTAACTCTGATAAAAATAATTTTTGAAAATCTCTACGTACTTTCTCTTGGTGATTTTATCAAGCTTCCATAGGTTCAATTAAACTGGGCTCCAGTATCACATTTTCATCTGACTGCTGGGTATGTCCACCTAAAAGTTCCATAGGCATCTCAAACTCAACAAATCCCAAACAGAACTAATTTTATCCTTTCTCCTAAGATCTAAACTTAACCCTCTTCCTAACTTCCTCATTCCTGCTGAAGGTGCTTCTGACAAGGTTTGAGGGGTGCTTGGGGACCCCAAAATACAGACATGCCAGGTCCTGCTTGAATGAATTCGACTCAAGTCTTCTTAAAGACAAAGAAAAACAGTTTATTAAAGATTCGTCATCTTGGATTGACTCTTAAGGAGCCTAAGCCTTTGTAATGCTTGTATTCACAAGTGGGCCAGATAGAATCTCAGCTAGATAGAGTCTGAGCTGGATTGAATCTAAGCATCTTCATGGAGGCAAGATGGAACTTAAATACAGAAATGACTGTAGGAGGGATCTAGGGGTGGTCTGGTAGTCTAGGGTGATGGGAGGAGGGGTTTAGGGAGGGTCTTGAGAAGAGGTCCAAGGAGGGCCTCAATGGGACTGGGGTGACTATTGGTCAAGGGTTGGAAACAACTGGAGGCAATCAGGAGATACCAGACAATGGAGGGCCTGGGTCAGAAGCAGGTGTCACCAGAAGCAGGGGTCCCAGGGATGGTCTTGATAGATCAAGTCCAGGGAGAATCCTGATGGGAGTGGCTGGTAATAGGATCAAGGGTGGGGAGTGCAACAGAGACCTGGGCACAGCCATAATGAAAAGTCCATGAGCTTCTCGAGATGGCCGGAACAAATGGGAAGATTAGATTTGAGTAAGAAAGGCCAGATTAAGTGGGAAGATTCAAGGGGAGCTCAAGGAGGCTCTGAGTCTGAACCCCATCACTTCTATTTTTCCTCTCACTGAAATTGGCAATCCCAGAATATTCCTGGACTAATCACTTTCTTTCACCTGCCACATTCAATAAGTTGTCAAACTTTATCAGGTCTGCTTGTACACCTCTCATAATTTTCCTATTCTCCCCAGTCTCACAAGCAGTCTAATTCAAGCCCTCATTAGTTCTCACTTAGGCTGCTGCAGTGCCTCCTCTTTACAATCTATGCTCCACATTGCTCTCCAGTCATTATTCTTAAAGCATAGATCTTTCTCCCTGACCTATTCAAGAAGCTGCTGAGGTTCCCCGTTGCTTCTAGGACAAAATACAAATTTCTCTGACATTTCAGAACCTTCACAATTTGCCCGCAATCTATGTTTCCAGATTGATTACACTTTTACTTCCCTTTACAGACTTTAGCATCCATCTTCTACCTCCATATCTTACTCTGGACATCCCACACACCAGGAATGTTCCCTTCTCACCTATACCTCTTGAAACCCTTAACTCCTTCAAGCTCAGGTCAAGTCCACCCTACTACAAGAAACCTTTCCTCACTTCCCTGGTTATTAGTGCCCACCCCTCTTACTTTTAATTTATTTATATTTTATATTTATCTGTGCTTTCCTGCCTGCGGAGGAAGCAACTCCACCTTCCAGGAGAATGTAAAATCCTCAAGGAGAGGAACCATTTCATTTGTCTTTGTATCCTGTGCCTAGCATAATGTCTGACACATACTAAATAGTTAATAAATGCTTGTTGAATTGAATTGAATTAACCTAAGCTATTTACATTTAGGGAAGGTAAAGCAAAAAACGGGAAGAATTTTGTCCTCAGTCAAGACAGGCTTCGGCAAATGTCTCACAGCCAAATTTCTAGGCAGAAACTCCTATTGCATTAGATTGGATTAAACAGCAGGCAGCACCATTAGGAATTGGTATTGCAAAAATACTTCTTAATGTGGCAGAATCTTTTACATAGATGCATATGAAAAAACAAACATGAGACCAGAAGTTCTTGGCTTTTTTGTGTCATGGATACAATGTAGAAGAAACTTCTTTTTAAAAATTCATAATCAAGGGAAATGCTAAGTTTCAGTTAGAGATCAGAGGAAATAAAGTCACATTTTTTTCCCCATCCAAGTTCATAGACACTTTGAAGACAATGACACCCTGAACTAAATGCAGAAAGAACTAGGTTTAACTCCTGACTCCAACACTTAATAAATGTGTGACAACAGACAAGTCCTGAACTTTAGTTTCTTTTGTTATATGGCTATACATAACAGTAATGAGGAAAATACTGCATAAACTAAAAAGCATTAGGGTAGGCACTTGAGTTTCTCCAAGATCCTGGAGAACTTGCAGTTGAGGATATGGGAACTTCTGGGTCATGGAATGAGCAATGTGGCAGATTAAACACTTTCTTCAGACACCTTTTACTCTTAAAACTTCCAGAAAACAAATTATGTGCCAATTCCAGGAAAAAGAAGGAACTCCATAAGGTAAACACTTAGGAATTCACAACAAAGAGGACTAATTCTTAAAGTCCTCAATGACCTTTGGCTTCTGATTGGAGCTCACTTTGAGATTTTACCCAGAGATTCTGCAAGTACTCTCCACTCCTTGCCAGCACCCCACCCTGAAACAAGGGCAGACATTAATTCTGCTGAGCCATGTAAGGAAGAAAATTGGGGAGGAACAAAACTAAAAGAGTGCTGCCTTATGACTCAGGCTAGCTATGATAGGGACCCTTAAGATACAGAGGCTCTCCAGAATATCCTCCCTGCCTTGTAAGAAATGGAAGAAGAAGATTCACTTCAGCCATAGAAGGAAAGAAGGGGAAGCAAGGACAGAAATGAGGTGAGACCTAGCATGCACGGCTGTACTGGGTCTGAAAGAAAAGGGCCTGAAACCTAGGTGGCCCAATTCCAGAGATTATTCAGGGTAGGAACCCAGGGTTGGTGAACCCTAAGTCCTCCAAAGCTGAAGGAAGCTGAGACAGTTTTGCAGCCCAAACTCAGGAAGATCCCCACCAATAAAGGGGGAGGAGTCAGAAAGTAATAAAGAAAATAAAAGGAAACAATTTTAAGAGGAACAACTCTCAAAAAAAAAAAAAAGACCAGAATACAACAGACAAATTGAGAGAAACCTAAAACCAGAAGAATGAGTACTAAATCATCAAAACAAGTATAAAAATGTTTATCAAATATTACAAGACAGATGAAAGTGGTCCAATTCCCTGTGTTCATCCTTCATTTTCAAAGAGGACCATGACATTAGGGAAATGATGACATGACTTGCAGTTGATTTTAATTTGATTGAGGGAAGACTGTGCAAGGTCACCAACATCACTTTCTCCTCCAGAGCTATCCGGAATCAGCGACCAGATATTTACCCAAGTTAACTGGGCAGCTTCTGGTCATTAAAATTTACCTTCCTTTGGAAAGGAGGAGAGAGCATTATATGTTAGGAATGGCATGTAGGCAAGTATGGCTGGATTCTATTGCATAGATGAGAGTTAAGGGGTAAAATAATGGAAACATAGGAAGGGCCCAGGTTGTAAAAGTCTTTAAATGCCAAATAAGAGTTTATATTTTATTTTAAAGGTAATAGAGAGTCATAGTAAATATGGAGGTGACATGTCAAACCTACCCTTTAAAAAAATTACTTTGGTAACTGTGCAGAGGGTGGATTGGAGTGGGGAGAGACTTGAGGCAAGGAGCAAGAAGTGAAGGAAATCTTAAAATAGAGTTGTGGCGGTATAAGTAGACAGAAGGGAATACATGAGAAAGATGTAGGAACAGAAATGAAAAGACTGGATATGTAGGTTGAGTAAGAGGAGGTAAGGAAGACACTGAGAAAGGAATTCCATAAAAAAAAAAAGAATGAATATAGTTCAGAACTTCAACACTCAAAGAAGAATTTTAAAACTTGGTTAGAAGAACAGAACGAATTAAATGTGGATTTAGTGGTTAAGCCTCTCTAAAGCATTAAAAAAGAGATGAATAGTTTTGTAATACTGAAGTGTAAGAAGCATGGCAGAAGGAAAGCAAAAGGCAACAAAGCTAAAATAACATATGAACCCTATATAAGTCAAAACAATTGACTTTGAAGACAGGATGTGCAGAGACATCCTGAGCATGTCTCCCAGAAGAATATGGCACATCCAAATAATAATGTAGGAAATAATACAATAAAACTATGCAGAATTTTGAACACAGAAAATAAAACATCCATCAAGAGAGTCTATATATTGCTTCTAGAGGATAAAAAGCAAAACAAAATAAATGAGAAAAAAACCCAAACCTTGTTCTTCAAATTCCAAGACATGTAGAGATTAAATTATTTTGAAAAAATATTATAGTTTTTATACTGTACCACAATAATTTTCCCTAATTTTTTTTATTTTTTGTCATAAATTTGATAAACATTTATATAAGCATTTTCAAATACAAGGAACATGAGAGGGTTGTATATGACACTATGAATCTCAATTATTTTCAACTCATTTTTAAAAAATGTTGAATTTAACATATTTTCAACACTGCTTTGCTTGTCTGACCCCTTCTAAGCTTCCTTCTGCTCTCGTCTGTGTATTTTGTAATGCTTAATTGATTTTTTTATATTAGTATTATCATGCCCTACTCCTTCCCATTCCCATAAAAGCCTTTCCTTACAACAAATAAGTACAATTAAGCAGAACAAATTCACATTTTGACCATGTACGGAATATCTTATTTCATACCTTAAGTCCATCACCTCCATATGAAGATATGGGAACCATAAAATGTCGATCTTTTGGAATAGTGGTTAGTAGTAATATTACATTAATCATAGTTAAGTCTTTCATAGTTATTTTCTTTTATAATGTATCAATCACTATATAAATTGTTTTCCTATTTCTGGTTACTTCAATTTGCATCAGTTCATACAAGTATTCTCAGGTTTCTCTGAGGCCTCCCTTTCATATTTTCTTTGGATGCGATAATATTCTATTACATTTATATACAATTTTTGTGTGTTATAGTCAGCTTTGAAGTGAGAAGACTTGGGTTCAAGTTCCACTTCTTATATATACTAGCTCGGTGACCCTGAACATATTACATAACTTCTTAGTGCTATAGGTAGCTTTTTTATAAGTTGTGGATTTGTATTAGTAGAGTTTCTTCACCTGGGAATTTCCTATACCATGAAATCACAGATATAGTCCCTATCCTCTACCATATTGATGGGTGCTCAGGCCCTAGCCCTAAGATCATATTTCTGAAAGCCTCCCAATTTCTCAGTAGGCCCCTACCCTGTGACAAAATTTTCTCTTGTTGCAGAACAGAGGGGTGCCTGGTCCAAAGATTTTTGTCCCTTGCTAGCCCAAGGACTCTTCCTCCCACCAGATCCCCAAAGTTCATGCCTCTGACAACTCCCTCGATGTCTGATATACTCCTTACACTTTCCCATCCATAGCTCCCAAAGATATCTGGAATGTTAGATTACCTAATTAGCATCCCTGGCATTCCTTTCCCATGTCCCTTTTCCATACAAACCCCAGAACCATCCTCAGGGTCTTACAGGTTCCATAAAGACCCTTGTCAGTTTTTGCTAAAGTGTTACAATAAACTTTTTGCCATTTGACTAAAAGAAGGCTGGAATGTGTGAATTCATTCCAGGCAACTCTGCCTTGGCATTCTTGGGGTCCTAGCACCCCAAACCTCTTAAATATTGCATAATATTTTCAGCCATTCCCCAGTAGATGGACACTCACTTTGCTTCTAGTACTTTGCTATAGCAATAAGTGTTGCTACAATTTTATACAACTGGAGTCCTTTTTCCTTTGAACTCTGTGTGTGTGTGTGTGTGTGTGTGTGTGTGTGTGTGTGTGTGTGTGTGTGTGTGTGTGTGTGTGTGTGTAAACGCATAGTAATGGAACTGCTGATCAAAAGAGTATGAAAAGTTTATTGACTCTTTCTTGAATGGTTGGATTATTTCACAGCTCCACCAATAGTGCTTTAGTGTGCCTGTTTTATTCTATTTTTTTCCCTATTTACTCAGATTTTCCTGGGCATAGCTGCTGCTAAAATTGGAAGGCTTTATTTAGCCCATTTACTAAGGGTTGGGCTCACTTTTTTGGTGCAACCCTGCTCCCAGACTCTGCAGGCTTCTGGACATTTTTTTTAAAGTTGAACAACCTACTTTTGTTTCTTTACTGTTGTTTCATGTTGTTTCTTTAGATCTTTTCTGAGGTGTGTTGGAGATCTGATCTTCTCTATATCCCTTTATATTACCACATTAATTGGACTTGGGATCCATGGGATCTCATGGGAAGTTTGAGATGAATTCTAGTGTTGATTGTTTCCACAATGGTTGTGTAATGGGGTAAAGGCTATAGGTATTGAACCTTGGTTTTCTGACTGATTTTATGAGCTTGACAATAGCACAGGTGGTGCAGGGATGTAGGGAGGGTCATGGAAAAGGAAAAACTTTCTGGGTCACACTTTTCCAGGGTAGGTAGGGGCAAGGTGGTAGGAATTAGATAAAGGAACCTGCATACAAGCCTTATCTCACAAAGTATTTAAATTAAGTGATTTAATGACAAGCAAAAAATTCTATTAAGTAGAGAAGAAAAAGATATCAAGATATAAAGGAAAGAGATTAGTTTAGATTAATATAAGATTATATCAATTTGACCAGAAATTATGGAAGTTGAATAGTACAGTCTGAAAAGCAAAAGACCTCAAACTGCAACTCAAAATGATAGTTTACTAATTTGAGACTAATCATCAATGAAAATTTAACAAAAGAGGGATATATAAGGCATTTTTGCAACAACAACCACAAAAAGCTACATATGAAAAGATTTGATTTACTGCTGCAAAAGATGTGGGAAAATTAGAACACGAATGCATTATGGGTGGTGCCATTATGAACTGATCCAACCATACTGGAGATAATTATTTGGAATTATGTCCAAAGGACTATAAAACTGTGCATACCCTTTGACACAGCAATATTCCAGGTCTATATCCCCAAGATATCATAAAAATGGGCAAAGGATCCACATGGACAAAAATATTTATAGCAGCTCTTTTTTGTTGTGGTCAAGAACTGGAGATTGAGGGGATGTCCGTCAACTGGGAAATGGCTGAACAAGTTGTGGTGTGTGAATATAATGGAATACTATTGTGCTATAAGAAATGATGAGCAAGTGGACTTCAGAAAAATCTGAAAAAACTTATATGAACTGATGCTGAGAGAAGTGAGCAGAACCAGGAGAACATTGTATGCAGTAACATCAACACTGTGCAATGACTAACTTTAATAGACTTACCACTTACCAATGCAAGGATCTAAGACAACTCCAAAAGCGTTTTGATGGAAAATGCTGTCCACATCCAGAAAAAGAACTGTGGAGTCTGAATGCAGAGCTAAGCATACTATTTGCTCTCTCTCTCTTTTTTATTTCTTCTTTCTTGTGGTTCCTCCCATTGGTTCTAATTCTTCTTTACAACATGACTAATGTGAAAATGTTTAATATGAATGCATATGTAGAGTCTATATAAGACTGCACACTGTCTTGCGGTGGGGGAAAATTTGGAATTCAAAATCTTATGGAAATAAATATTGAAAATTAAAAATAAATTAATTAGTTAGTTTTCTTTTAAAGAAAAGAATAGCAAGTTGCTCATAGTAGATTTGCAGTTTCATGTGCAACCATCTTTTTTATTGTACTGTGTCAGGGAAATGTTTGCCTTATTCCATAAATTAAAAATAAAACCTAATAATTAAAAAAAGGAAAAAAGATTTGATTTGCAAAACACTCCAAATAACAAAAACACAATGTAAATTACCTCACGTATAGAGGTCTTGTTTTTGTTTCCAAGAAAACTGAGCAAATGGACAAATGTGCCAGTCACACTGCTTGATTTGCTAAAGGAGTTGGAGGGCAGAGCATCAGTTTAAAAAGCATTTCTGCTTTTGCTGCAGAATGTGTGGCATGTAACTGTGTCCCTATCTTAGATTTCCAATGAGGGGTGTGGAAGGTCTCTTGCCTTCTTCTAGCCTAGCAAAAAAAGCAGCTGCTCCCACGTGACAGAGTATGTGTCCTTGGTGCTTTGTGTTTTTCTCCAAGCAGAGATGAATGAACAGTGGTCCCGAGATAGATAAACCTAGTCTGTGTTTGGGAAGTTGGGTCTTTCAGTTCCAATTGACTGGCAGTAAAAGTTTCTGCCTTGACAAGAAAAAGAACTCAAACCTTGGCTTGCCAGAAGACAAGGACTTTGAGGGAATTATTTAGACAGTATGGATACTGAGTGACAGTGATTCTTGTCAGATTAGTGATCTTGCAATCTTAGCAAGGACATCAAGCTATGTTATTCCTGACCTCAGCCATGAGGTCATTCTTTATCCTAGCCATTTATTTCCAGCCTCCTTGGCACTGTGGGTAATGCTTCCCCTGCCTTGCTCTTGGAAATAAGCATTGGAAGTAATTCCATGCCTTTCTTAGTTTCTGCAAAGGCTATGTCAGTTGAACTACCCTAATGATCCAATTACCATCCCTGTGACTTTAGACCATAATATCCCTCCCTAGCTACCATTCATCTGTTTTGGTTGAGATCTCCTATTTTAATGCACTTTTTGAGTATAGGGAATATTGGAATTTTGTATTTGTATCCCCAGCATTTAGCACAGTGTCTGGCACATCACTAAATATTCAACAACCACTTATTAAACTCCTGTGCACTGATGATACAAAGACACACAAAATGAAAGTCCTTGTCCTCAAGGGTGTTCTACTTTGGTGTGTAGTTTAATATAAAGCAAGGAGCAAAGAAGAAAAGAAGAGATCAAGAAGAATATTGAAGAGTAGCAGCTAAGAAAGGGAAGGCAGAAGAGCTGAACTCTGATGGAAGAAATCCCAAAAGTAGAGATTGCATAATGAACTGAATGTTCTGGGAATAGAGAGCAGTCCAGTTTGACTGGAAGGTAGAATGTACAAGGTAGGTAATGTAAGGGGGGAAAGGTAGGTTGAAAGTAGGTTGTGGAGGATGTTCTTATATGAAGGCATAGGTCAGTCAGTCAATAAACATTTATTAAGTGCCTACTATGTAGCAGGCACTGTGCTAAGCACTGGGGATACAAGATAAGACAAAAGACAGTCCTTGCCCTCAAGAAGCTCACAATTTAATGAGGGAGATGACATGAAAACAACTATATTCAAACAATGTACAAGATTACTTGGAGCTAATTAGCAGAGGGAAGGGACTAGAATTAAGGGGAATTGAGAAAATTCTCTTGTAGAGGGTGGGGTTTTAGCTAGGATTTGAAGGAAGTTGTAACACCAACAGGATACCCACAGCAGCCACGATGGAGATATGCATGTGTATTTCCAGGGTAACTTTACATAATATAAACTCTTTTCCTCAAAGACAAAATCGAAATATTTATTCAGATACTAGAAAGCCAATTCCACCATGGTAACAATGAAGTTTGTATACATTATCGGTAGAGTGAGCATTGCCATCCCCAAGTCTTCCCTCTGTTATACCTCCCCATAAACAAGCTCCCTTAGGCAAAATCACTCCCTCTCTCACTCAGGCTAGCTGCCCTGCTCGGCCTGTTCTCTCTCTCTCTCAGCTCTGCCTAACTCTCTCCTCCTGCTGCACCCATTCCTCCCACCATCTTCCCACCATGTGACTCAGGCTGGGTCAGAGCTCAAAGCAGGTCACTTGGACCTATTAAGGGGCAGGGAAGATCTTCAAATTCCCTTACCATTACAGAAACCAGGGGTTGGAAGAGGAAAAGGAGAAATCCTCCAGGCATGAGGGACAGCCAGTAAAAATACCCAGAGTTGGGAGATGGAACACTTTGTTTGAAGAACAGCAAGAAGTCAGTGTCACTGGATTACCGTGGTTGGGGAAGATGGAGGTATGAGGTATAAGAAAACAGAAAAGGTAGGGAGATGAGTAGGTGATGAAAGACTTTGAACATCAGAGATATTTTTTGATCCTGGAGGTGATAGGGAACCACTGGAGTTTACTGAGTAGGGGGATGAATTGGACAGACCTAAACTTTAGGAAAAATCACTTTGATGGTTGAGTGGAAGTAGAAGGGAAACCAGTCAGCAGGCAATTGCAATAGTCCAGGTGTGAGGTGATGAAGGGCCTTTGGAGGGTGGTGGTAATGCCAGAAAAGAGTATATACATGAGGTAAGTTACTAAGGTAGATAAAACTGAGACTTTGGCAAGAGACTGGATATAGTGTTCAAAGAAAATGAGTAGTTGGCAATTACACCTAGGTTGGTGGAATTGGAACTTAGGTCTTCCTGACTCCAAGCCCAGCACTCTCTCTACTGTGCCACTTAGCTACCTCAGTAAGAGACTGCTGTACCCTCAAGAGTAGTAGGAAAGTTAGGAAGAGGGGAAGGTTTCAGAAGGGAAGAAATTAAGAAGTTTGTAGAGGCAACTGAGAACTACTGTACTGTTCTGAGCAAGGAGTAACATGGTCAGACCTGTGTCTATTTTGGCATCTGGGTAGAACAACTGGAAAGAGGGCAATTGCAAATAGGGAATCCAGTGGTATCAGAGTTAGACTGTAGTTTGGGTGAGAGGTGACAAAGGCTTGGAGGAGGGTGGTTGCAGTGGGGATGGAAGAGGATGGATAAAAGAGATGAGCAACTGTATGTATTTAGTAGGTAAGGAAGGAGGATGTTAAGAATTTAGGAGATTGGGAAGATCTGAGATTTGGAGTTGGAAGGGACCTTAGGAGAAATCTTTTTAAATTCCTTCATTTTACAGATGAGAAAACTGACAGTAGAGAGATTAAGTGATTTGTCCAAGTTGATACAAGTAGTAACAGGAAGAATTTGAACCCAAGTCTTTTGTTTTCTGAACCATGATATTGGATGGTTTTGGGGCTAGAGAAGAGCTAAAGGCAAAAGCAAAGGTAGAGAAGAGGCATAAGTAAGTTCTGGAGGTGTCAATGGGACACCAGCAGGCAGCTGATGATGGGTTCAACTATTCATTATTAATATCAGGTATTTGGTCCAAGAATGCAATCTGGCTTTCTGCCACAAAAATCCTTCCTGCAATATACTAGCAAGGTGTTTGCCTGATACAGCTCTTGGCTCCTGTTTCAGATTTGATCTATGTTTGGAAATACGTAAGCCAAATCAAGAAGTAAAATAACATGTGAATCATAGGAAACCTTGCTTCAATCAAGCATGTTAATTTTATATATAATACATTTTATGTTCCTAAACCAACATAATATCTTTAATAAAGGGCACTGAAAGTTAATACTGATTAATTTCCTTTTTCTCAAGAAATTAGGAAGCCTCTACCCACAAAATATTTTCCCCATGATTTCAAAATTTCCAGAATGTACTAAGATAAAAGGAAGTCTAATTTCTTCTACTCCTTATATAAGATTCCTAGTTTCCACAGTTTGGGCACTTTCTCCACTGACAAGGACTACAATCACTCTATATTTCAGGAGATCATTGCAAGTTACTGTTGCCTGTACTTGGTGGGCAATCTTTTGGTAATAGAACTGTTCTCACTTTGCTAGGCTAGTTGACATCCATAACATTTCTAGCTTATGAGAAATTGCTAGAGCTTGTGCTCTGCTGGTAGAGACCTTCAGGAGCTGAAGTTCATATCCCATGCGGCAATGAGTGATTTTGGTGCATGTATAGCATCTGCATTACAGAGAGCTGTAGTTTTCACTGCTCTAAAGATGTAGAAATGTTTGAGATTAGCACAGCCCTTTACTGAGGCAAGTCTTCTCACCTGTCTTAGCCTGTTTCCTTATGGGTAAAATGGGGAAATGAGTGGAAGGAGATCACCTTCAAAGAGTGATTAGGAAGAAAGTGATTTATAAACCTCCCTCCAAGTGTTACATAAATATGAGTCACTACAGAATATCCAAGTCACGTAGTTCAGAGGATTTCTTGTTTAGAAGCTGGAAATTAAGAACAAAATTTTTGAGGTCAAGTCCAGTCCCCTTCCTTTCTGGACATAAACTGTACCATAGAAAGATATTCAGATGATTCTCAATGTTCCTTAGTTTATTCTAAATCTTTTTTTGTGCTTAATTTAAGTCCCTGTCATAATTTAGGCCACATCTATATCAGCACTATAGAGAGTGAGGTGAATTCACTGAATAAGAGGAAGAGATCACGTTAAATCACATTTTTCCATTTGGTAAAGTGCTCAGAACTTTAAATGACTCCAAGTAGTTTATTGCCACTGGCACCTTTATATACAATATATAATAAATGTTATATTCTGTTCAAGGTGCAGACATACTCCACCACTAAGTATTGTCTTAAAGAATTTCACAGAACAAGGAGAGACTTTAGCAATCAGTTAACTCTAAAGATAAGAAAACTGAGGCCCAGAGAGGATAAATGCCTTGCTGGAGGTCACAAAAGTAGTTAGGTAGCTTGGCTGAAGTGCTGGATCTGAAATTAAGATCAGAGTTCAAATTCACGCTCAGACATTACCAGTGTGATCCTGGGCTGGTAACTCAAACTCCGTCTGCCCTGTTTTCTCATCTGTGAAACTGGGCTAAGAGCAGCTGCTTCTCAGGATGGTCGCGAGGTTCAAATGAGTCATTTGTAAAATGCTTTGCAAACCTTAAAGTGCTACATAAATGATGGGTTCAGAAGGGATCTGAACCAGGTACTCTTGGATTCCACATCCCTAATCTACGGACTCCAAATCCGTGCTTCCCCTCGGAAGCAACACCAGAGGATCCAGGCTTACGAGGTCCACGAGGGCAAGGATCAAGTCTTATTTAAATAGCTTCCTACTTCCATCCACACCCAGCCTAGTGCGCGCCCCGGCCAACTTCCCCTTCCCCCACCATTCGCATTAGAGGTTCGGCCGAAGGAAGGCTGGGGAAAGAATGAATGAATGAATGAATGAATGGGACACGTCCCGGCGGCAGCCTGGGCCTCAGTTTCCCAGACTGGGCGGGTGCACAGGCACCCACCCTACGAAACTAGGCAGGGGCGAGCTGGCAGCTGGCCGGGCGAAGGCTTGGCCCCCGCGCCCGCCCTTCGAAGGCGCAGAGGCGGTTTTCCTGAGTCACGGGGAGAGGGAGCCGACTCGCTGGATCGCTTGCCCGCCGGCGCCCCGACCTCAGCGGGGCGATCCGCGGAACACGGGGCAGAGTGGGGGGATTCTTCCCCACCCCCTCCCTGCACCTGACCGAGCCGCCACCGCGGACTCCCTCGCCCTGACCCCCGCGCTCAACGCTCTACACCGGCCCCCCCCATCAGCGGCCGAGCTACTTGCCCTCCCTTCCCGTATCACGTGTACCCGGAAGTGTGGGAGGGTCCCAAACCGCCCACGGAAATGACGTCTACCCACCCTAGTCGCATGATGTGGCAAAATGCAAAAAAAAAAAAAAAAAAGGGATGGGGGTTGGGGAGGAAAAGTGAGAGGGAGGGGAAAGTGATGAGTCCAGAAAATAGTCCCTCGGGGTCCTAGGGGACTACGGCTCTGGTCTGAGCAAGGAGACCAGCTGGCTTGCGCACTGCGCTCCGAATTCCTGCGCCCAGCCGGGCGTCGTCTTTCTGGGGGAGGGGTACATAAGGCGGAGGGAGTACTTTGCTCGGGGCCGGTCGCAGTGCTCTCTTACAGATCCCTCCGCCGGGCTCAGCCGTTTCCGGAGTCTGCGCTGCGCCGGGTTCCGCCATTGCGGCTCTCCCAGCCCCAGGAGCCTCCGCCCCCGGCCCGAGCTTGTCCGTCCGTCCGTCCGCCTGCCCGCCTGCTACCCCCCCACGCCTGCATCCCCAGAGAGTCGCCTCGCCGCGCCCGACCTCCCCCCCTCCCCTCCTCCTCTTCCTCCCCCCCGGAGAGCCCCGGCGGCCTCAGCCCCGCAGCCCCAGTGACAGGAGGAGACAGGAGCCCCCGGCAGCGCCATGGCCCAGATCCTGCCCATCCGTTTCCAGGAGCATCTCCAGGTGCGGCCGCCGCTCGCCGGGGGCCCGGGCCGGGGGATGAGGGGGAGCTTTGGTGTGGGGTGGGCGGCTCCAGGCCTGGCCCGCCGCGGGGGCCCGCTGGGCTGGGGCGGGCGCTGAGGAGGAGGAGGGAGGGGGCTGCGGTGGGGGAGCTAGAGACGGAGCGTGCGAAGGGGGAAGGGGGCGAGGACCGACGGTGCCTGGTGTCAGGTGCTGCGCACCCGCGGCCGGGCGGGCCCTTCCTTTTCTCCTCCGGGAGTCACCTCCCCCACCTGAGGGCGGCGGGGTGGGGGGTTGTCACCTCCTGGTCCTCTCGTTCCCTTTGCACCCTCCTGTGTTAGCGTCCTGGAAGGGGGGAGGGGGTGTGTGTGAGTGTGTGAAGGGGGAGGAGGAGCGGCGGCGGCGGCGGCGGCCCTTTCCCTCCTCCCTCTGCGGCTCCTTGCGACTGGAAGGGCACCTTTCAAAGGGGGAGGGGGAGCTGTCTGCCTTTCGCCCTCCCCGAGCCAGTGGGTAGGGAAGGTCACGGCTCCTGGACCCCCTAAAAAAGAGAGCGTGATGAATTGGGCCTGCGTCTGCGGGGCACGCTGTGGGGCCAAGGTCCTTGGGGGGGGGCAGGTTCCCCCTCTCCATAGGGAAACTAGACAGCGTGATTCCAGTCCTGGTTCCAGGGATCGAGGATGACTGTATGAGACGTCCAGGGATCACTAAGGCCTGCAGGAAATTGAGGCCAGATTAAGCGGCTGTGGAGCTAGGGGTATCCCTTGGAGGTTATCAGGATGGAACAGGGCCCCCAGGTGGAGAGAATCTGGCTTTGGATTGACCTGCACAGTCCCCGAGCCCTCCCTGTCATTTAGTTTACGAGGACCTTCCCAAATATTAGGAGTCTATCAAACGGGCTTTTGTCGGGAGGCATGGGCTGAGCTGGCTCAGTGGCTGCTGGCAGGTGCATTATGGAAGTGGTCTAGGATGGGACTTTCAGCCTCTGTTCTTGGAACTCCCCCCTCCACATCAGCCTGTGTCACCTTGACTGAAATCGTGTCTTCCCAAATGAACCACCTGCCTTAGTTCAGGCTCATCAGTTGTTTTTTAAATGGGGATGGTGTTATGGATGTCAGACAGTGAAATCTAACTGTTGAACTTTTTTTTTCTCCCAATAAAGAGTATTTTTCTCTGTTACTACACCTAGGACAGATGAACAAACCTCCTGTTGGAAGAATCTGCTATTATTTAGGCCATTGATATCTAATATTAAGTTAAACCTCTTTTGTATGATATTTGTTATCTTTGCTCATATGGGCAAGACAAAAAAAGTTCCATTTTTTCCCCCCCTGTATTTAAAAAAAACTGTTTAAAAAGACTAAGGAAACAATGGTGTTTGGAACAAAACTTAGTCCAAGCTTTTCTCATCATGGATGGAATAAAGCATTCTATGCTGTAATAGAATACACTTTGGCGTCAAAGAGATCACAATCTTAAATTTGATTTTAATGGTGGAATGAGTGAAGAAAATTTAAATGTCTTATTTTTAGGTGAAGACATGGTTACCTTGTCAAAATTGAGGATTCATGTAGAGACTTGGAAAGAAAGTGAAAATATTCAAATTAAATTTTCTGCTGTATAGTTTCTCACACAGATGTATATAGAACATACTTTTTTAAAAAGCACGTGTATCTGGCATTTTTTTTAACTGCAGAAGTAAAGCCCACTAGATAATCTGTTGAATCCTAGTCCTCTTTTTTCCCCAGGTTTGGCAGTAGTAGAACAATATCCACTAACCCACTTATTTAATAAAAATGTCCTGGGTAGGTAGAAGAAAGACTTTAAAAAATGAAAGCTAACTCCTACTCATTGATTTTTTTTTTTTTATAGGCTAGGTATATCACCACTGACATTTAGTTTAGACAGGATAGGCAAAAATAGATGCCTTGGATTTTTTTTAATGTCATTTGCAAGACTGCTTTTATATAGTTTTGCACAACATCCTTTAAAAGTACATAGGACAGTAAGTTTGTAGCTTAAGTAATTCAGGATAATTTCAAAACACATAAGACCTAAATGAAATAGTTTATTAAAAATACTTTTGGTATAGAGGCTGCTTAAGCTTTTTAAGATGTTTGAAAAACTAACTATAACTTGATCTCTGTAGCCTTAAGTTCATCGACAGGCTTTAAGTCTATAGATAAAGGTCAGTTTATTTAATTATCCTGAGAAGACATTCCAAGGATTGAAGAGAGATGATCAACCAATTTGACCATATATATATATATGGTTCTCTTAGAACAGGTTTCCTTTAGGGACAGAAAGTGGGGGAAAAAAAACATTAGCTACTACTTCCAACCTTCAAATCATTGCTTTCTTTTTCTAGTATCTATAACATATGCCATTGTATTCCCAGGTTCTGTGGATTTACAGTTTATCTTACCTTTGACCTTTCCCTTTTGTCCAGTGAATAAAGATATGGAATGTGTGAGTTGGGTGGTAGAACTGCATGTTTGCTTGCCAGAGCAGTTTCGTTTAAAAGCAGGAAGCAATAATGAATTATTGGGAGACTTCTACTTTTCACCCTTTCCTCATCCTCCATGATAATTAACTGTGTTCTCCAAAATAGGCAGGTGTACCACAGTACATCCTGGGAAGGAAAGTATCTGTGTCATTTAAGTTATAGTAATGGATAGTCTCTTGAGATGAAAGTGTGATGAAAAGGGATATGGTTGATAGTTGTGAATGAACTTGTTTCACTGTGATTAAGAACAGTATATTAGTTTGGAAGCCTATAGAATTGACATTTAACTAAGCCACTTAATGCGCATTCTGCTATAACATTGTTATTTCTGATTATAATTGATTGGATCATAGATGTAGAATTAGAAGGGATCTTGGACCATTTAGTTCAGCCCTCTTATAGTTGAGGGGATTTGTCCAAGGTCACACTAGAATTCCATTATTTTGAGAGGTTCTGTTCGACTTTGCCACCATATTCCTTAAACGTCCTTGCATTTGACCTGGTGTAAAACCTACCATTGAGCCTAAAGATACCTTTTAAGGTTCTAGACATTGGATATTCTTTCTTTTTCTAGAAAAACTATGACAGTGTACTAATTTATCTTATTTTGTACCTGAGACGTTGGGTTCATTTCTTCAGTTGCTTCCTCCTCCTCCTTACATTGCTACTACCATCCTAGTTTAGGTACTAATCACCTTTGGAACATAATACTCTCCTAACTGGTCTCCCTGTGTCTCTTCTATAATTTATCCTTTGCATAGGTTTGATCATGTGTTTCTTGCTCTTCTGTACTCCCAGTGACCAAAAGGATAAAATGTAAGCTCTGCCTGGCATTTGAGGCCTTCTGCATTCTGTCTTAAAGCTGTATTTATAGCCTTAACTTAGAGTACATTCTAGACTACTCAGTTGTTTTCTAGTTTTATCTTGTGCAGACCATTCCTTGGGCCTGAAAATACTACCTTCACATTTTTATCTGTCTAAATTCCTTTTCTTTATCCTAGGGCTAGCTTTAGGGGCCACTTCCTTGAAGAAGTCTTGCTGGATTGCTACCACTCCGTATTCATCTCAGCTGAAAAACTGATCTGGCAAATTTTTCTTAGATCTGTGACTGGGTCTCTTCTTGTCCTTATAATCTACCTTGTTATCATTTACCTTTATGGCTGTCACCATATCAGATCCAGTAAAACAACATGTGAAAAATGTTTCACAAATCTTAAAGTGATAAATAAGAGGTATTATTATTATAAATTCCATGAAGATAAGGGACTATTAACATTTGAATGAAATTAGGCAGAAGACCAAGGTGAATAGATATAAATAGAACCCTAATGTGTTAATTGTCCTTTCCTGCTGAATTTGAGCTCAAAGAATTGACCTGTTCTCTAATCGGAGGTTATAGTCAACTCAGCTATGTTGAGATTTTATTAGATTTTGTATGTAATCTTTTCCTCATTATTAGTCAATCACTTAATAGTTCTCTCGGGTATCACAGATACTTCTCTCAAACATATATCCATAGGGGCCATATGCTACAGAAGAAATAGTACCAACTCTGGCATTAGAAAACTTAAGTTCAGATCCTACACCTTTTTACTCATCTGTGCCCTTCATCAAGTTACTTAACTTTCCTGCTCCTCAATTACTTCCTCATTTTTCAAATGAGTTTGGATTAGATGGCTCCTCCCTTCCAGTTTTGAGATTCTGGATGAAAGACATACAGTATTGGGATGGGGAGGAAAAGAAGCCATTTTAAGTGGAACAAGAGAGTATTCGAAAGGATAATATGAGTTTTTTGTACTTATGAAACTGCAGAATTGTTTTATTGTAGTAAAATTTCCTTGTAAGTTTCAGATAATTATATTATTTAAAAATTCTGAAGGAAAGGCAGTTGTTTCATAAATGAAATATTATTTATTAAACACTTACTACTGTGTGTTTGGCACTGTGGCAAGCTCTAGGGATAGAAATCCGAAAAGCAAGATGGTCCTTGCCATCCATAATCTTACATTGTAATAGTTGAAGATAGTAGACGTTAGGGAGTGGTGACTAGGAAGGGTGTTTCATAAGGTGCTGAATGGATCAGAAGAGCAGTTGATTGGCATGTTCTTTCTAGGAATGGTAGTGCTGGTTTGATTACTGGTCCTAGTACTAGAGGTGGAAAAGGGGGGATTGTGTTATAACATGGTAATGAAAATGGTTGGCAAGCAATGGTCATCATGGTAAATCTAGGTTAGTATGTGTATTTTGAGAACTCTGCCAAATCATGAGCACAAGGGCCTAGGATGGGAACTTGGTTAGTTTTGAGAACTCTCACCAGTAAGCACAATACAGTTAATCCTGGAAGGAGCTTTGGCTATCTAGTCTAACTATCCCTATTGGACTAGAAATTGAAAAACCTAGTAGGTTCTACTTCTGTCTTGGATGAGTCACTTAACAACAATGGGTCTGTTTCCTCATGAATCATGCAAGAGACATGGGTAGAAAGAGGGAAGACTGTGTGATAAGGACCCTTCCAGTTCTGATAATTGGTGATAGTGAGGTGGCATGGTACAGTGACAAGAATACTGTTCTTGGAGTAAGAGCATATAGGTTCAGGTCCCTATGTTAATTAATAGCTGTGTGTTTTAGAAGTCTATTCCATCATTTGTAAAATAAGGGTATGGGAATAAGTGACTGTTAAGGACCATTTCAGCTCTAATATGTGATCCATGGCTGTTAATTTTCTGTATTCTCTACGTCGCATAAAATTCAGAATGTTCCACTGATTTGAGTGATCATGCTTGATATTGTAATAGCATAAATTTTATGTAACGGATGGAGTTTGAAGGAGTCTAGAATATATTAGCCATAGTCTCAAACTGTGTATTTTTAAAAAAAGATTAGTAGGTACATCATTATAGTGTTTTTTTACACACTAATGACCACGACAAAGCTTATATGAAGCTTATCTCATGGTGGCATGCATCACTGTGGTAATTGCTAGTTTTAGGGCTTAAGGAAAACATGTTCATGCATTACTACATCACCCAGCTTTTCATGTTCCTTTTCTGTTCCAGGGGTCTGTCTGGGTTAACTGTGCACACATTAAGGCACCGTTAACCTTTGCCTTGCATCTGAATGATATGCAGTGCCACTTAAATTAATCATGACAACTTTGATTTAACATTATTTTGAATGGCCATTAACTCAGGGTTGTGCTTTTGGGAAAGCAAAAGTCAGCAACTGCCATCTACTTGGCAGGTGAAGATAATAGGGCTCTAAGTTGGTCTGTATTTAAAAAGAGGTGTTAGTAGGCAGGTGCAGGGAGAAGGTCAGGCTATTCTACATGAAGGTCCTTATAGGTCTTTTTTGGAGAAAGGTGATAGGAACATTACCAGTACAAAAGGAAAATACTCTTTAGAAATGATGTAGCAGAATACTGCCTATTTTTATTGATGTATTCTTAATGCTCATCATTGAGAGAAAAGCTAATCTATAGTCAGTTTCTAATTTAATTTTAATTTTGTGATTTTAAAGTTGAATTATAGTTCCCAGAAGAACCTATGAAACCACATAATGATGCTGAGTAAACAGAAAACCTTTTTGTTAGTATTTTGTAAATGATCTTATGAAAGGGTTTGCTCTGCCTTCTCATAGAGCAATGACTTTATTGCTTAATCTTTATGTGGACCTTCATGTTAAATGATTGGAGCACTCTCCTTAAACCTGATTAAGTTTAACAAAAGTTAATTGAAATTACTTATTAATAAAACAACAAATTAGGTCTAGGTGCTCCCTCCATTCTTGGCTGAGTGCCAATAGTTAATATTTTCAAAACTTTAATTCCATTGTTTAATCTATAATAATGCATATCCCAGCTTCCAAACTAGAGTACCTGACTGCTGACTTTGTGATATGAATTAGCAAATTTAAAATTTCTCATCTTATTTTAAGTTAACATAACACATCTTAAGTGTTTATGACCTGAATTTAACAACAATTTACCCTACAAAAAGAGTTCAGTTGGCCAAAGTGATCAGTAGAACTTCATGAGCAAGATAAGACTCCAAGAGCATAGGTATGGGATCTAGTATGCAAAAATATGCACATCAGCATGTCCTATTCTTTACTTGGAAAAAAAAATCAAGAATCACATTACCTGGCAAGAATGCTTCAGAAAGTCATTACAGTCATTGAAAGCATTTGATTTCTTTGAACAGACTTACATCATATTATTAGTGGAACTCAATCAGATCCTATCCCCTAAAGCAAACCTCTCTCCTCCACCCTCCATACCAACCTGTGTAATAGGTTCACCCAGTGTGCCAGATTGGTCACATATCTATATGGAAAACCAGTACAAAAACATTAATACTATTATGTTCTAAATAAACATATAAATAAGATCCTCAAATTTTTAGGGAAAAGCAATTTTCAAGGGCCTTTTTTTGCATATGGAAAGAGGCTAGTAATTTGAATTCTTTTTTAATTTAATTTTCCCTTGGAGAAATGAGATTATAAACTTGAGGTAAATAATTCCCTTTATAGTCAACATACTTATGTTTCAGTGAAGTGCTAATCTTATTTAGAGGAATAAATCAAATTTATTGACCTTCTAACCAGTCAGTTCTATTGCTTTTAACGGACATACTAGGAGTTACAAGGCATAATCTTGATATAATAAAAATGCTGAATCCTCTGAATGTCCAACTGTATTTTTTGTTATATCACTTATAAAGGAGAATGATTTTTTGTCAAGTAGTTTGAAAATAATAACATTACATTTAATTGCTTAGGCCATTTTTGTGTATAGGAAATCAGTTGTCCCTCCCCATTTCCTTCCCACCCCTCACTTGCTAATGTTAGCCCTGTGTCAATACTAGCTATGAGGTGTGATTTCTGTTTTGGTTCTTCCTTCTATGGAATTTTTAAACCCAGGGCCTGTGGTGACAAATGTTTAATTTATTTAAGACTTGTGAAGCATATTAAAATTTTCTTTTTGGATAGGGAAAAAATCAATATGAGTACTTGGATTTATTTCAGAACATTGTAACCTGATCCTAACACTTCTAGATACCTATGTCATTTGAATAAATTCTCAGAACCTTTATACATCTACTTTTTTTCTCTTCATTTTAGCTTCAAATCTTTCATCGTACAAAAAATGCCACCAACAATTCCCAACCTCACTTAGTCTAATCCTCTTTAGCTACTTACTGTCTTATGTATTCCCAGAAAGAGCCTGCTAAAGTTATCATGAAATACAGAGTACTATTTGGGTATGACATATTGACAATATATGGCATAAACAAGTAAAATTAAAATTACTGCCATTTTAATTTACTGTACCAAAGGATTTATGCTAGTTTAATAGCAAAAACCATGGAACACCCAAAACTATATCTTGCAAAGACCAGATCATTAATAATTGTCCCTTGAACATCCTGAATGAATCTTTGAAAACACAAGTGGACTAGACTTAAATAATTCAAATTCATTCTGGTAGTGCTGAGGACAGAACGCCCTGAGGCAGAGAGACCTGATGTCCAATTTGACCTCAGATATTTAAGAGCTGTTTGATCCTGCGCAAAGGCATTGTACTACCTTGAAGGGTGGTTGTGAGGATCAAATGAGGTAGTATTTGTAATGCTTGGCACATAATAAGCACTTAATGAGTCCTCTCTCCATTCTTAAAAATGAGGAAACTGAGGCCTACAGAGGTCACTGGCACTAGTTGGTGTAGTGAGTGTGAAGAGCTAGGATGTAAACCCAGTTGCTCTGCCTCCAAATCCTGTGGTTTTCCCCATTGTACCCCAAACACTATAAGCCTTTCCATCTTACCAGGCTCTTCTAGAGAGTTTATCTCTTACTGGCAATAGCCTTTAAGTCCCCAGGGTCAATTCTATGTGATGAAGTATTAAAATAGGACTTTAGAGCTGACTAGGTAAGTGTCATTGTCTCCCTCATCCCTATGTGTGTGTATTACCACTAGCTGAAGACAGATCTATATCCCAATACAAGAATATCCTTTAATCAAGAATCTGTGGTGACTATATTTTCCTGTTAGAACTTCAAATACACTCTGAAAGTTTTTGGTCTAACAGCTTTAAATATCTTTCTCTTACCTCCCCCTTTCTTTTTGGGGCCAGACTTGTGATTTCATTAATATAGGAGATAAACTGGTGAGGGAACTCAATATTCTGGTGACACTCATCACTGTCAGATGACATAGAAAAAATTTAGAAACTCAAATGCCTAAAATATAATAGCAGCATATTTTATCTTTTAATATCACAGTAATTCAGACTTCTTCTCTAGTATGAAGGGAGGGCCAAAAATTTACACAGATTTTCTGGTTCACTGGGGTGCTACATGCTGAACCCCTGAGATGTGAAAGGGGTAATAACTGTAGTTTCTTATTTCCTAGCAAATCTATCAACATAGGGTGGTCATGAGTGTGATGCATTTTCTATGGTAGAAAAGGTCGAGTTATATCTTAATACAGTGTCAGGCTAAGAGTTGAGCCATAAAACTACTATTGTTATGTGACTCATTAAATTTTAATATGTACATTTTAAATTTAAACTTAAATGAGAACATTTATGTTGATGCCCTACTTATTGAACCTAGGAATTCAGACATCTGATTCTAATTTGGAATGACATTAAGTTTTCCTTGGATTGGAATCTCTGAATATTAGTTTTAAATCCTTCAATGGAAATCTGCTTTAGTTCTGAATAAAAATTGTTTGTAAAAGAAGGCCATCTAATCTTCAGGTTATCAGCTCAGGGACCACTTTCTCTGTGAAATCTATCCTGATCCTCTCGGTGGTTAGTGGCTCTTGTTTTAGGTTTGTGGGCCAGTTTTATCCTGATGGTAGACCAGAGGACAAAGACTGCTTCATTTGTTAAAAACCCCTATCAGGGTGCCTTACCCATGCTTGGTACTTAATAAGTGATTGGTGTTAATAAATTTCTTGATGCCAACCAAGTGACTTTAAATAGGGAGTGTAATAGGCTCAAACAGTTAAGCTTGACATGGGGTGGGTAAAATTATTCTTCTGCTCACTACTGTTTTGCAGGCAACTAATTTTCTGTTGTGAGATTGTTTAGAAATTAAACATCCTTTCTATTTACTTACCTCTTTAACAGGTGAGTAAGTGTTTGGACAATCAGTTGGGTTAGGGGGAAGATGGTGGAGGAGGAAGAATTCTAGAACAAGTGAATTTTCAGTCACTCATTAACACTTGAAACTCCCTATCTCATGAAATATCTCTTAATCATGCCACATCGCTTTAATGGTGCTTTTATCTCTCAGATCTTGAGTAAATTTCAGTTACATGGTAGGAATTCTTTTTACTAGTTTTTGATGTCAGACTAGATGAAATCATATAGCACCTTTTTTTGAGTGACTTTTTAAAAATCTATAATACTTGCATAGAAGCATCTAGGTTTTGTAGAGTAATAGACAAAAATAATGGCTTCCCAAAGATCTTTAACCTCTCAGTTTTACACGAGTATATTCCTTAAAGAGATTCAGTTTTGCTGCTTGATTAAAGCAGCAGAATATTTAAGATAAAGCCCTGCCTGTGAATTTGCACTTTTAATTCCATTGAATGGTTCATGCCTTTCCAGTGTTCTGGGTAAGATGAGCTGCTTCGAAAGATAGCATATAGAATAGGAACAAATTTAGTTACTGCTGCTCTCATATCAAAATTCAACTGAACAGTGTGTCCCTTACCTAACACTGTCAGATCAGGGAGTTAAAGGTTTCATTTGTTTCGTGAAGATAAACCTCTGGGGCCTTTTCTGCTGAGCACAATGGTTGATATCCTGTTGTCCCCTGAATTTAAGGAATGCTGCTTTCTCAGCATTTTTCTTCTCTTCCTTTGGAAGAACTCAACAACTGTAGTTTCATATGATTGAATCTGCTGACTTCCAGGAAGGCCTCAGTGGGATGACTACTGTCAGCACATTTTCACTGGAAGTTACAGTCAGTCTCCTATTGGAGAAGGTTGCAAGGTTGTGAAATGGAATGGTGCTGAATTAATGATCTAGGATAATTGTTTCAAACACAGTTACCTGCATTTTGGTATTGTATTAGGTTACCAGCCCATAATGTCATGGGGCCTTGAATTAAAACATAAAGAATCCCAAACATTAAATCTTTAAGAAAAGGGAGCATGATGTACTAGAATTGGCCTCTAAGTCAAAATTCAAGTCTTGCAAATGACTGTGTCTGTGTGACTGTAGGGGTAAATCACTTAATCTCTCAGTTCCCTAGGCAACTCTTGAGGCCTAAAACTTAAATTGCAGATCTACACATGCCAAGGTAGTTTGCACCAGAGGAGTTTCCTATACCAATGAAATCATAGGTCTGGATCAAAAAACCTAGCCATATCTCCGTTTGAGTGCTGCTGTAGTAAGAACTATTTTCATGTCTTTGTCAAGACTCAAAAATACTTTTTCTTTTTGCAGAAAAGCTTATGGTAGCGGAAATGGCATTGTTCATAATTTCGAAATAGCTATTCATAGTTCGGTTGAATTAAGCCAACACTTCCTTTATATTCTAACTATCCAGGCAGAACAAAGAGGAAGGATCTTAAAAAATGTAAAGTCTAGCACTAATTGTGAAACCATCAGTTCAGTTCTTAGTAACTGTCACAAATACAAGATGGCTACAATATTGAAGCTAAAGCAATGAGTGAATCCTTCCCTAGTATTTCTGTGGATGTTTTGAAGTACAAGCAATTGCTTTTCAGGAACTGGCACAATTACAGTAAAGCTCTTTTCTGATGACTTTGCTTTTCAGATGTGATCATACATGGCTTAAGTGTTTCTAGTAGAAATCGTTAGACTCTGAGCCAATCTGCTTAGCACTGACAATCTTAACTATGCCATTTGTAGACACAGCTGAGATTGAATGCCAGGAAATGCCTACATGAGTTGTAGGAAAGAACTTTCCAAATTTTAGATTTTGCAAGTCAAAATATTTTGCAAGTCAGAATACTTGAGTTTATCTGAACTATGAGTATGTAGTATCCTTCCATACTCTCATTTTTTAAAGGGCTAATCTTGAACGACCTTCATGGTGGATGTCAGCCATAACTGAAATTTTCCAAGTCTTATTTTCAGTCCTTGAATGTTGTAGTAATATGCTGTTCTTTTTGCATAAAGGTTGATTCTGTGGATCTACCAGTTTATATATACTTTTAAAGATGGCTAGTTAGCATTGGGGTATTGCCTGTTTCATTAAAAAAAAACAAACAAGAAGGCTAACTGACCTCTGCAGGTGTTTCAGTAGTACAGTCCTGTAGATCAGTAGTCTTCAAGATGGAGTTCATGACCTAAACCCAAGAAGTATGTGATCCATCAATTGAAGGATAAGAAGATGAGTCACACCCAACCTTCCCAGGAATATTGTGGGATCTGCCTTTATCTTCTAGTACTTCTGCTGTACAAAACTCCACCTTCTCTCCTGAGGAGCCATCATTAGCCGTTCAGAGCTGTTAGAATCTAAGAAAAATCTGCTGTTCAGAAGATCACTTTGTGGTTATGGCAAGTTTCCTTTAGAAGCTGGGCTTTGTGATCTTCATTTGGAGTGGGACAGAGTAAGTTACACAGGATGAATAGGGACAGATAGGTGGTATTGTTCATTTCAGATCTCATTATTTACCTACCTCTTTTCCTAACTTCACAGTTATATTATCAGGATACCATGATCCTTTCAGTTATCAGATTCACTGTTTTGGTGTTGTCCACTCTTACTCTCTTCCCTATCCTACCTACTTGTCAGCTCTAGTATTTTATACCTTTCTGCATACATGAGTACTACCCTAGTTCAGTCTCTCTTTAGCTCCACTTGGATTATTGCAGTAACTTTCTAATTGGTTTCCATCTTTAGTTTTTCTCTCTCCAGTCCATACTCCACAGCTGTCAAAGTGATTTTCCTAAAATGTAGGAAATGTCATGTCATGTTTCTACTTAGTAGTAGTTTAGTAGCTCCCTATTAAATTCTCTGATCAAATATTACTTCATTTTTATCTTACCTTTTACAAAACTATTTTTCCATAAGCTTTATAATGTATATGATAGCACATATAAGCAATTTACAAGTAAAGGTGTACATGTTGGAGACATGATCAGAAAATTTTGGAGATGGCTGTTTCAGATATTTGAACTGCGTTAGAATGGCCTGTTTCTTTCAGACATAGAGTTAGAAGATAACTTTTGAGATTCTGTTTTCTTCAGCAAGCATTAGGCAAACTAAAGAATAGCATTTGGGGTTGCTGTTCTATTTTAGAAAAACTATAAACTTAGGTGGGAAGAACTGAGTTTATGATTTAGCGTAGACATTTGTGAAAATGTTCCCAACTTTAATTCTTTATTTTTAAGTTTTAAAATGTTAACAATAAGAGATGCATAGAATTTACATTTCAGACTTCTGAGATATCATTTAGCACTTTTTATTATACACTCATCATTTAATTTGAATGTCACAAACCAATGAAGTAGGTAGGTCTGGTTACATAACAATTTTGGTTTGCTTAATTTAAAAGCAGTTTTGACTTATTGGAATTAGGAGATGTTGGGAAGTTTTGTGTAGTTATTGGGAAGAAAGAATTTTTTTAAAATTCTCAATGACTTGTTGACTATAATATATTACAGGACAGAACTTACACTTTTCTTCTGTTTGACTGACTACCTTGATTTTTCATCTTTTAGCTTCCTGGGGAAAGTTTTTCATTAAACTTTACATTATGCTTGTAAACGTCATAATATCTCAAACATTTACAGAGCTATTAAAAAAAAGCATATTGGAACCAAAAACTTAATTGTCATGATTGAATTTGGGGAAGCTCTAGTAAAACTTAAGGTTCTCCTGAGAATAGGTACTGAAATAAAATATAGTTAGGCTTATTGTGGTGGCAGTACACTAACATGAAATCGCAAAATAGCAGCCATTTAAAATTTATAATTTTTCTTCTACAAGGGTGGTATTTTAGAAAGTTGAAAATAGAAGGTAACAAATTTAAATACATGGAGACCAGTAATCTGTTATCATTTGTCGTAAGACCAAATGAGATTCACACCCATTTTGAACAGCTGAATTCAGCAGATAATAAAGTGTTGATGTTCATACTATGCAAACTTGATATGCTTTGTGTGTGTGTGTACACACACACACACACACAATTATATAAGTACTATAGTTGAGCTTATAGCTTGAAAGATGAAGCTTAATCCCTAACCTTTAATTTGCAATCATGTGTTAAATTTCTCCTATGTGTGTGTGTGTGGTGTGAGGCGACTTGAGGGTGAATACTCCCAACAACTAGGAAAATCAGGAAAAACTTTTTATAGAGGTTTGATACACTTTTTCTGAGCCTTAAAGGATTAGTGGGGACTTCAAGAGGCAGAAATGATGAGGGAGAAATTTTCAGATGTGTAAAAAAACCAGATACAAAGAACAGACATTTATGTCCTCTAGGGAATGTAGGCCAGTTTAGCTGGAATGTAAAAGGTATGTAAGGGGGAGTAATAGAATTGTCCTGGAAAGGTAGGTTAGAACCAAATGGCAGTCTTTGAAATAACAAAGAGAAACATTTTAGAAATAATAGGGAATCATTGAAGTTTCTTGACTCAGGGGAGTGACATGATTGATTATTTTGAGATTTAAAAAAAAAAAAAACAATGTAATGGGAAGATGTTAATGTGGCTCTCTTAAGCTTTGAGTTGATATCTCTACTGTATGGTAACAACAATTGCTAGGAATGGTAAAATAATTTTTTGGAGAAGAGACTGGGGGTAATAATGGTGGAATGAACTTTAATTCTCATTGTGAATCAGGTAAAACTGTTCTAGACCTATGACCTTGGGCAAATCACATCATATTTCTAGGACTCATTTTTCTCAGCTGTAAATGGAGGTAGTTTACATAGATGCCCCTAAGGTCCTTTCCAGTTTTTAATCTATGATTCTGAGATGTACAAAGCAGTCAATGCTTAGGGTAGGCCAGTTTTTATATTTTCTGACTTGTTAGAAACTGAACTAAGCTGAGGTATACATTTCTGAAACAGTTTAAAACTTTCCACTAGAACATGCATTGATTATTGAACATGTGCTCATTCTACTTCTTTGTGTCATGTTAGAACTGAGAATTAATTGATTAGTAATTAATAGTCACATGATCTTACCAGAAACTTTGATCTTAAGGTACTGTTTTTTACTATACGTAGTTTCTGGGATCTCAAGACCATAAAGATTTTTTTTCCCTTACTCATTTTGTTTTAGACAGCTGGAGTTAAGTGACTTGCCCAAAGTTACACAGCTAAAGTATCTGAGGCCAGATTTTGAACTTGGGTTCTCTTGACTCAATTGCAAGGCCACTACTCTATCTACTTGCACCACTTTGCTGCTGCTTCAGTGATTAAGGCTAGGTTCTAAACATGAACCAAACTCTTAACTAGTCAAATGTTTAACAAAAGCCTATATAGGTTGGTTCTTATTGTTGTGGATTGCAGGTTAATGTGGGAAAGATTATTAAGCAATTTGGTCCATATAATCAGAAGAATTTATTTGTAAGCTCTTAGAATAGAAGATAATTATCATAAATCTACAGCTGTCATCTAGTCCAACCCCCTCTCCCTTTACAGAGGAGGAACCTAAGGCTGGGGGAGACTAAATGATTTGCCCAACGTCACACAGGTTGTGACAGAGGTAGAATTTGAACCCAGGTCCCCTGGCTTCAAATCTAACACTTTTTCTACTGTGTTGGTTCCCCACTGAGCTAACAAAGGAAGCAAATTGTTTTGGTTGAAGTAGTTTTAGAAAACCAGTGGGGATGGAGGTTAGGAATAAGCTGTATGCAAATACAGTTCCTGCATAGACTAGGCATAAGCTCAGTGACTTGATAGGGACAATTTATCACTATTAAGTGGGGTGTAAAACAGTTATATATGTATGCCACTTTGTATTCCACTTTCATGTAGTTGAATGGGCAGTCTGTTGAGTTGGTTCATTAGTACATGTGTCTTGGACAGGTTAAATGAGCTGGGCTTAACATTGAATAGAAAAAAGCCTGCTAGATTGCATTTGGGAATTGGTGCAGTGCTTAGGTAATCCCAAGATGTCATGAGACACATGTGCAGCTGTCTGTGTAACAGCAATGATCTTAGAAGGACCACAATTTTGGAAATATCAAAATTGCAGAAAATAGATGCAAGGTGGATTTAAGGCTACAGCATATTGCTAATAGTACCTTGCATGCGAAATAGTATAAATTATCTAGGAAATTTATAATTGGGAAAAGAGACTTGATGTGTAGTGAGAGTTGAGGGTAACAGATGGATAGACAGTGTGTTGCTGTATTGCTGAACACAGTGTTAAGGCTTTTCCATGTTGGGTAAATTCTTTGTGGAGAATTTTGGAAGGACTTGGGCAAGAATCACACAGGATGAGAAGGCCTGGTAGATTTGTGATCTGTACTCTTGCAGGATCCATGAACGATAATTCATTGCAGGTACAGATCTCTTAAAGAGCTATCACACACCATTTTATCTTCCACATATGTGTGAATTCAGTGGGAAAAGTGATCATTTTACATTTTACAAGTGATCATTTACATTTTACAACTATGCACTGAAGTCCAAAGTCATTTTTAGAGAGAGGTCTAGAACTTAATTTTCTTAAAGCTCATCTGTAGGCTCCTTTGGCTGGAAACATCACCTAGCACCTCTGTTATGCCAAATGAGAATAGAAATCTACCAAATACCCAAATAACAATTTAATATTTCTTATTTTTAAGCAATCTAATGAATGTTAAGGGCTTATATTGTGCAAAGAGCTATGCTGGGCATGGGGATTACATAGACAAAAAATCTCTCATGTAAGAAAACTTGCCTTCTGTTGAAGGCACAACTTATAACCAAATAAGTTTCTAGCTGAAAGCTTTTGTTGCTTACCCTTAATATCCTTTATGATATCCAGGTGTGCTTACTTTAGCTCTTTCACTGAGCAATTATTAGAAAGCTCCTGTGGGAGGGAGACAAGAAGATAGATCTTCACCACCTGCCATAGAATTTTCTCTCTGCACACAATTGGCACGGGGCTAGTTACACTAGAAAGAGAACTACAAAATCATAGGTTTAGAGCTTGAAAGGAGGTGGTGGTGGTGATGGTGGTGGTGTTTGTCCTTGGTTTTTGAAGATGGCTGCCATCAGAGAAATAATGACATGACTTGCACTTGACTTTGTTTTGAGGGAGGGCTGTGCAGGTCACCAGCCTCACTTCTCCAGAGCCATCAGGATACAGTGACCAGATATTCATCAGGATGACTGGAGACGGCCCAGGATGCAATGGGAGACCTTGACCTTTTTAGGTACTCACTTAGAGGGAGGTAATGCCCATTGTGTGAATAGGCTTCTTTAAGAATTAGTCAGGAAATGGCCTTTTTAATGAGCAAAAGAAAAAGTAAATCAAACGAAATTGTTACTATTGATAATCACTCCAAGGCAGCCATTAAGTGGAGCTTGGGCAGGGACCTATTGTCGAACCTATGGGCTTCAGAGTGCACTGGGTTTAAGGTTTTGGGAATGACAAGGAAGAAAGGAAGGACATCTAACCAGTAAATCCAAAGGAAGAGGAGAGGGAGACAGAAGGAATAGGATGAGCTGGGTCCCCACTCAGGCACAGAAGGCAGCAGCAGAGGCAGGAGAATGGCTTGAAATTGAGAAACAGGCCAAGAGAAGGGGAATTTTCAAAAAATGGAAATCCATGGGGAAAGGCTTTCACAGTAGGGGGGTGGGGGGGGCCTTCATTGAACTTTGGGCCATATTGCCTCACCTCCACTCACCAGCACTCTACAGAAGTTAGAAACTCCAATGGTAAAAAGGCGCAGCAGAATTAGGTCCCCCCCCAAAGTGTGCCCCTTGTTGTAAAAGGTTAATGTACATCCTAAATCCACCCAGAATTCAGTAATTCACAGTAGAGGGGCCTTGGATGGGCTCCAGCAGAGAGCAGAACTCTTTCCACATGCTGTGCTTGTCTGCTTAGGACAATGCTACTGCATACCTGGAAAGTATCAGAGGCAGGAAAATGACCCCAAATCTAGGAGAATCTTCCACAAAATCTCATCCTTGGGACACCAAGAGGGCCTACAGTGCATCTGTTCCAGAATTCCTCATATCAATCCACCAACACTTAGCAGACAAAGGAGGAAAAGCACAGGCAAAACTCGGCTGAAATACCCCCAAAATATGCCCCGGGTCACAATAGAAAGGAGGTACCTTAGAAGTAGAGGAAGCTGAGGCTCAGAAAAGTTAAGCAACTGTTCTGGGTCACAATTTGAACATGCCTGAGGTAAGATTCAAGCCCAAGTCTTCTGATTCCAAATTGAGTGCTCTCTTGTAGATAGTGTTAATGTCATGTGAATAAGATAGGACACTTAGTTACAAAAATTTGTTTCACAGACATTGAAGATTCCTTTCATTTCTGTCAGAATCCCTCTTTGGCTTAGGGTTGCTTCATTGAAATGGTTTAAGGTAAATCTTCTGATCATAAGTTGCTTAAATATAGTGGTGTTTAAGCAGTTTTTCTTCAATTAGCATGCATTTGATAAGCACCTGTTGTGTTCCAGGCACATTGCTGGGGATAAAGAATGATAGAAACTCTACTTTTCAGGAACTTGTGTTCTAATGAGAAACAAGAATATGTATATTGAGAATAAACATAAAGAGAGTAAATACAGGGTAGGCTGAGGGTTAATTAGGAAGGGCCTCATGTTTGTAGAAGGTGGTGTACGCTGCATCTTGAAGTAAGGGATTCTGTGAGCTAAAGATGTGGAGGGTAGTTAGTGCATTCCAGGTTTGGGATCTGGGTTGGCAATACAAAGTCACCTACATGGGACAATGTGTGTCTTGTGTGAAGATCAGCAGTAAGGCCAGTCTGACAGGCCAGCATTATAGAGTTGAGGAGGGAGGAGTAAGCTATAATGAGACCAGAAATGTAGGTTGGAATTAGGTTATGAAGGGCTTCATAAAGGCATTTAGGACTAACCATTGGAATGTGAGTAGGGAAAGCAATATGGAGGATGGCCTTGAGTCAAGGAGGTTCAGTTAGGAAGCCATTGCACTAATCTAGGTGAAAATCAATGAAGGCCTGAATTCTAGGAAAGCTGGACATCTTCAGTCTGCTAGACCAAACACTGACTATAGGTAATGGTACCTGCTGTGTTTGACTTTAAGCTTTGTAGAAGCTCATTAAATTACATGTAATTTTACTGCTTGGTGATAAGACTACAAGACATTTTAAAAATACAATGCAGAAGACTATTTCTGCTAATATTAGAGCTTGACTGGAGGCATGGTATTTTGGCAGAAATAACAAAATCTTTAATAGGTGGAGGTTTCTCAACTTTGGGGTCCTTAAAACTTGTTTTTAAAAATATTTTGATAACTATTTCAGGGGCACTTAGGTGATACAGTGGATAGAGTACCTGTCCCAGAATCAGGATGAACTGAATTCAAAATCTGGTCTCAGACACTTTCTTGCTGTGTGACCCTGGGCGAGTCACTTAACCTTGTTTGCCTCCCTGCAAAAAATGGATAAGGAAAAAAAAATTTATGACCTTATTTTGAGTTCTCAGAAGTTTCAGTTGCTTTATAGAACCTGAAGGAGCTGTTTTAATATCTCATTTGTACACAGCTCAGCTAAAAAAATTCCACAGGATCTTGAATGAATGAACTATGATTTGTATGGGCACCACACCTTTTTAAGGAGTGGCAATCTTCCCGTTGTATAATGGCCACCTACTAAGAGGTGTGGTTTCTACTTGCTTAAACAAGTAGCAGGGGTCAAAGTTTAAATGAATGTAGCAGTTGGTGATGGTTATTCCTTAGCCTGACTTTTAGAACAAAATAAAAGGCACATTTGTTCTGTGTAATTTTTTTCAGTAACAGTTACTACTACCACTTACAGAAGCATCATTACTTAGTGAACCCAGGAAGATCTGGGTTTAGGGTCCCAGTTTTGATTCAGATTGACTCTACGACCCTGGGCTTTACTCTCACTTAAACTCTCAGTATCTCTAGTCTCTGAGTAGAAGTTGAAGAAACTTTGGTTTTTTTTATTGTTTTGTTTTGTTTTTTAAGTTGAGGTGGTGGCAGAGGTTGGTATATATAGGGATTGCAGAGAAAGAAAATGAGCAGGTAATTATCAAATCTCATTTTATCAAATAACCATATGGTATTCTCATTCCCATTTTATTGGACTTATTAATAAGTAGCAGGATAAAAATTCAGGAGTTGACTTTCCTTTTTTGGGGGAACGGGATATAGTAGGAGAGAAAAGGCAATCTAGTTGTGGGTTGAAAATTCTGTCTGGACTTTTGTTCACAGTTTACGTGTAAGGCAACTGCTCACAATTATGAAATTTATAAAGTTGCTTTGATTCAGCTATGTTTTCTCTAGCTCTGCATATAAAAATTGTAAGACTTGACTGTCATAGTTTAGACAGATATCTGACAGGGACCTTTAATTGAGGGTGAAGTATATGCCTTGATTTATCGAGAGTTTAGTTTTGTTACATGATTTCTTAAAGAATGACTTAGAAGAAAAGGACATTTTCAGATGTCCTGGCTTTGAATCCTTTGAGGTAGATAGGGGATGGTTTTCCTAGTTAACTGATTAGGAAGTTAATGGAATAGTAATAGGTGAGGATTAGGAGGTACTGTCACATACTACTGAACTACAGGAGAAATATAATGCCGAATGCTAAACGGAAATAAACATAAATTGAAAAGATATTGTTTATATAGTTGTTTACATATATTATTTCACTTGGTTCTTACAGTGATATAGATATTAATTACCCTCATTTTATAGATGAGGAAATGGAGACTAACTGTGACTTGTCCAAGATCCCATAGCCAGATAAATGTTTGAGACAGGATTTGCATCTTGCTTCTAAGGTTCAGTGCTCTAGCTATTATTTAAAGAAAGAACTGCTACATGAATATCCTTTATCATAATCCATTTCGTTTACCTGTTGTCTCTGCACTGCATACTTTGGCAAGTGTACATCTGTTATCTTACCTTATTAGTGTATTTGAATTAATGGTTTGACAGTTCACTTGAATTTCAGTTCTAGCACAGTGTCTGTGACTAATTTTTACTACAGTAAATAACTGGTTGTTCCTATAAGTTATTGAGGTATGAGAGGGAAGTGAAAGTAGAGTATGAGACACCCTCAGTCAGTATTTAAGCAAAGAACAAATCAAAGAAACTTTTCTCAAAACCTTAATGCAGTAGTTCACTTATAGTAGAAATAACAAAATTTCTTTCTTTTTTGGAGGGGGGCTCTGTTTACCCTTCTTGAACATACTGGTAGTGCAAAGGCTACTCATGGGCTGGATCCCACCACTGATTGGCTTAGTATTGACCTGCTTGCTCTTTTTGATCTGAACCACTTTTCTTCTCCTTAGCCTTTCCCAAGGGCTCCCTATATTGATGTGGAACTTAATGCAAACACCAGATCTGTGAAGGCCACACTGTAGCTCAGAACTCCTGAACTCAAGATCTAGTAGCCAAGGGCGTGAAGCCCAAGTACAGGACTACAATATTAGTTTATTTTTTATAATGAATTTATTTTTAGTTTTCACTATTCACCTCCATAAGATGTTGAGTTTTAAATTTTCTCCCCCTCTTCACCTCTCCCTTTCCCAAGACAGTGTGTAATCTGATATAGGTTCTACATATATATATTCATAGTAAACATAATTTCACATTAGTCATCTTGTAAAGAAGAATTAGAACAAATGTGAGGAACCATGAGAAAGAAGAAACAAAACAACCAAAAAAAAAAGAGGGTAAATAGTATGCTTCCATATGCACGCAGACCCCAAAGTTCTCTCTGAATGTGGACAACATTTTCCAGTGTGAGCCTTTCAGAGTTGTCTTAGATCCTTGCATTGCTAAGAAGAGCTAAGTCTATCAAAGTTATTCTTTGCACAATGTTGCTATTACTGTAAAATATTCTGATTTTGCTCACTTCATTCAGCATCAGTTTATAGAAGTCTTTCCAGGTTTTTCTGAAGTCCACCTGCTCATCATTTTTCATAGCACATTTTTCATTACATTCATATACCACAACTTGTTCGCCCATTCCCCAGTTGATGGGCATCCTCAATTTCCAATTGTTTGCCACCATAGAAAGAGCTGCTGTAAATATTTTGCTACAATATTACTTTTAAAAATTCCAAAATTATTATACAGCTTTCAGTTTCTCAGTCATTGAGAGAAATTAAGTCTGAACAGGAAAAAGTACCTTTGTGAGAGCTTAATAATACTTCCCAAACCTTATTTGTTCTGTCTTGTGCTTTAGTAATAGCTATTTTCACCATTTTTCTAATTCTTTTTTATTGAAGTTTTTTTATTTTATTTTTTAAAAACACAGAGACTTTATTCTTTTTTCGTTGTTTCTAATTCTCTTCCTCCTCCTACTCCCTCTTCCACACAAGCTTGGAGGAAAGGGGGGAAAAAAGCAATTTGTGAATATGTATGTATAGTCATACAAAACAGATTTTCACATTGTTTTTTAAAAAAGGCAAGCAAGAAAAAAATGCTTCAGTTTGTACTCTTAGGCCATCAGTTCTCTCTCTGAAGATGGATAATATATTTTATGGTCAGTCCTTTGGGATTGTGGTAGGTTATTATGTTGATCAGAGTTACTAAGTCTGTTAGAATTGATTATTTTTTTTAAAAGAATTATTTTATTTTTCCCAATGGTCTTTTAAAGCAAAATGCCTTCCACACCCAGAGAAAGAACTATGGAATTCAATCATAGATTGTAACAGATCATTTTCTTTTATATTATATTTTGGTTTGTTATATGATTTCTCCAATTCATTTTAATTCTTCTATACAACAAGACTATGGTGAAAATGTATTTCATAGGAATGTATGTGTAGAATGTATATAAAATTGTATGCTGTCTCGAGGAGGGGAGGAGGAGGGAGGGAAAGAAAAAAATCTAGATTGTATGGTAGTGATTGTGGAACACTGAAAATAAATAAATTTTTAGAAATTAAAAAAGGATTATTTTTTTAAGTTACATGTAAAAACTAGTAATATTCTTTTTTATAATTGAGTTCTAAATTCCCTCCCCCTGTTCCCCTACTTTGATGTACATTATACATATGCAGTCATGCAAAACATTTCTATATTAACCATACCTCAAAAGAAAACACAGACCAAAAAAAAAAAAATCTCAAGAAAAATAAAGTTTAAAAAAACTATGTTTTGATCTGCATTCAGAATTGCATGAGTTCTTTCTCTGGAGGTAGATAACATTTGTCATAAGTTTTTCAGAATTGTCTTGTATTATTGTGTTGCTAAGAAGAGCTGTCATTCACAATTCATCATATAATATTGCTGTTACGGTGTACAGTGATCTCCTGCTTCATTTCAGTTTGTATCAGTTCGTATAAATCTTCCCAGGTTTTTCTGTGAAACTATTATGCTCATCAGTTTCTTATAGCACAATAATATTTCATCACAATCATATCCCACAGGTTACTCAATCATTCCCCAATTGATTTGGCATCCTTTCATTTTCCGATTTTTTTGCCACTACTTAAAAAAGCTGCTACAAATATTTTTGTAAATATGGGTCTTTTTCTTCTTTTCTTGATCTCCTTGGGGTATAGACCTAGTATTGGTATTGCTAGGTGAAGAGGTATGCACAGTTTAATAAACTTTTGGGCATAGTTCCAAATTGTTTTTAGAATAATTGAACAAGTTCACAGCTCCACCAGCCGTTCATTAGTATACTTATTTTTCCACATCCCTTCTAGCATATAATTTTCCTTTTCTGTCTCTTAGTCAGCCTAATGAGTGTGAGGTGGTAATTCAGAGTTGTTTTAATTTGTATTTCTTTAGTTATTAGTGATTTAGATCATTTTTTCACATTGATATTGATAACTTGGATTCCTTCCTTTGAAAACTACCTATTCATATCCATTGACTATCAATTGGGACAAGGCTCTTATTTTCATAAATTTTACTCACTTCCCTATATATTTGAGAAATGAGACATTTATGTCAGAAAAACTTGCTCCAAGGGTTCCTCCCTCCCCCATCCTGCTTTTCTTCTAATTTTATCTACATTGGTTTTTGTTAGTGTAAATTCTTTTTGATTTTAAATAATCAGAACTCTCTGTGAACTCACCTCCTTCTGTGAACCTCCCTGTCTCTTGTTTGCTCATGAACTCTTGCCCATCTGTAGATCTGACAAGTAATTTCTTCCCTGCTCTGTCAATTTGCTTGTGATATCATCATCTAAATCTAATCTATTTGATCTTATCTTGGTATACAGTGTGAGATAATGGTCCATGCCTAGTATTTGCCAGACTATTTCCCAGTTTTCTTGTTTTTGTCATAGAGTGAGTTCTTGCCCCAATAGATGGGATCTTTGGATTTACCAAGTACTAGGTGACTGTGTTCATTTGCACCTGCATATTCTGTACCTAATCTGTTAAACTTCTATTTCTTACCCAGTACCACATTGTTCTGATGATTACAGCTTAGAAGTATAGTTTGAGAGAGGCTTCCTCCTTGCCCAAATTTTTTTAATTGTTTCTTTTGATATTCTTCACCTTTTGTTTCTCCAGTGAATTTTGATATATTTTTCCTAGTTCTGCATAAGGTAATTTCTTTGGTAGTTTGATTGGTGTAGTACTAAGTAAATTTAGGTAGGTTTGTCTTTTATCATATTGACTTGGCCTACCTATGAGCAATTAATGTTTCTCCAATTTAGAGTGCTTTTGTAATTGTATTCATATACACGTCTCTGTGTGTGTGTGTGTGTCTAGAGAGGTAGATTTTATACTGTCTAGTTATTTTTTTAAGTGGAATTTCTCCTATGTCTTACTGTTTGATTTTGTTGGTAATATAGAGAAATATTTAATGATTTGTGTGGGTTTGTTGAAGTTAATTGTTTTATTACTTAATGCCTTCTTTCATTTTTTTCCCCCCAAAAGTTGCAATAGTTGGTATGCTGGTTTTAATATTCTTTACTGGTCCAGGTAGTTGTTAAATACTAGATGATTGTTTCTTCATAGTGTTGAACCACATGATTATTACTGTATTTAAGACATCCTGGACCTTCCTTCTTAGGATATTTCATTGTTCCTGTTCCTTTATCAGGAAGATAGAAGTCTCAAAAAATGGAAGGGCTAAGGTGTAGAGCATTGTATAATTAAAATAAGTGACCTTCTTTTTTGGTCTTAAGATCAGAGCAGGCATGAACATGAGTGTTTTTCATGACTAATGGAATCACGAAATCTGAGAGTTGGAGGGACCTCAGAGGCCATGCTGTCCAATCTACCTCATGACCAAAATATTATAAAGGAAATGGATTTAATAGATAGGGTGATAATCAAATGCTAAAAAAAGTCTAAGGGTGTCCTAACATAGAATTATCTTACAACTTAGTGTAACATAGTTTTATCACCCTAAACATAGTAATAGCTAGCATTTATATGGAGCCCACTACTATGGCCCTTTAAAATATCTCATTTGATCCTCACAACAACTAGGAGGCAGAAGCTAATATCCCCATTTCACAGTTGAGGAAACTGAGGCAAATAGAGGTTGTGAGGCAAACAGATTACATAGCTGAAGTCTAAAACCAGTTTTGAAGTCAGGACCTTCTGACTCCTGGCCCAACATTATCCACTGCACCATCTAGCTGTCATAAATTTAGGTGCTTCTCCATGACCAGCCGTGATTGTTCTGTCTGTTCAACTCTTCATAACCCCATGGACCATACTGCCCATGGGGTTTTCCTGGCAAAGATGTGGTTTGTCATTTTCTTCTCCACTGGATTAAGGCAAATGGAGGTTAAGTGACTTGCCCAGGGTTGCCTAGAAGTCTGAAGTCGTATTTGAACTCAGGTTTTCCAGATTCCAGGCCAAACTGCCTCTAAACTAGCTACTCTTCTCATAACTATTCTTGTATTGTATTCCAAAATTAATTACTACTTACCTCTTAATCCCATAATGATCATTTATTTTGAGTTCCTACTGAATGCAATTCATATTCTACTGAATACAGTTTAGATTCTTTACCAAGGCTTTCAAAGATAGTAGATAACCTGTGTACATTTCCATGTGTACTATGCTATAATGAAAGAGGATTATTTTGACATCCTCTAAACTCAGTGGATTTTTTTTTTCTAGAATCTTCCATGTTCTGTGCTCCCTCATGCCTCTCCTTTTTCTATATCCTTCTCAAGTGCTATAAAGCCTTCCTTGATCCACTTAATTACTAATGATCCTTACTTTGTTATATCATACATGACACTTTACACTTCTCTTTTTTATTTGTGTTTTGTATTATATCCAAAATACACAAAAGGTGAGGTGGTTGCCACGGCTAGATTGTTGTGGGCATTCTTTAGGGTAGGTCGTTTTTTTTGGTCTCCCCATGGCACACAGTGCTCTGTGTCTCATAGGCGCTTAAAGGTTTGAAGTTGCAGGAGATACGGAGGATGTGGAGTCCCTCTACACTAATTTTGTTCTTTTTTAAAGAGATAAATTGTTGACTTCATATTCTAAAATGCCTTACCTATTAGTCAGCAAGCATACATTTTAACAGCCTACTGTGTTGTGTCATGTCCTGTGCTAGGTGGATATAAAAATGAAAGTATCTGCCCTCAAGGAGCTTACATTCTGGGGAGGTGGGGACAACTTGCATATATATGGATACTTGCAAAACAGTTACAGTATAATCTGAGGAGGAGGCACTGGCAGTCTGGGATGGGGGTGGGATTCTACAAGGAACTCATGTGGAAACATAACTGCTAACTGTGGCACATTGATTTTACTATTTCTGAGTTCTAGCTCGGTAGTTTTAATTTTGTGTCTGAGCTGAATTTAATGCTCCCCAGATTCTGTAAGGCAAAAACCAGTACTACCTTTTGCCTCTAATTGCTTTGTTTGAATTTGTAATCAGGGTGTCAGCCAACTGTGTCAAATGAAAATCTTTATGGCAGCTGACATTTTACAGTATTCAGTTAAATTAAGTTTTTCTGGAATTACTTAATGGTAACAGTGGTTACCATTAAGTATTTTATTGTGTAGCTATTGTTTTGCCCTGTGCTTCTTTATTAATGGACCTGTCTTTCTTTCAGCTCCAGAATCTGGGTATTAACCCAGCAAATATTGGCTTCAGTACTTTGACTATGGAATCAGACAAATTCATCTGCATTAGAGAAAAAGTAGGAGAGCAGGCTCAGGTGGTAATCATTGATATGAATGATCCAAGTAATCCCATTCGTCGACCAATTTCAGCTGACAGCGCCATCATGAATCCAGCTAGCAAAGTAATTGCATTAAAAGGTATGAAGAACCAATTTTAATATTGTAAATTCTTCCCTTTGAAGATATAAGCTCAGTATTTGGGCTCCAGATTTCAATGTAGTATACATGTTAAATTTGGCTAAAATGACATAGATTGGCAAAGATTAAGCCTAATGTTAGAAATTTACCCGTTTGGACTGCAAAGATACTATGAAACATGATTCTTAACTGCAGTTCAATACAATCTGACTGGATTTTTACTTAGGTGTAGGTGACACTAGCTTTTGAGGTCCCATCTGATTTTGAGAGTCTTATTCCTTTGCAAGATCTTAAATAAATAAAATATGCTGGAGTTAACTGTATAATTGGACTATATTACAAGCATCAGTTTTAATAACCATGAAAGGGCAGGAAATTGCCATTGGTAACTTCAGTTGAGCCACTGTTGTGCTTTCCTCAGGAACTAAGGCCATTTGATTAGATTTGCACAGAAGAAATTTTCAAAGCTCACAGAATTTATAGAGCATGTAACAGTTTAAAAGGCAACTTGTTTTAACCCTCACAGTGTGAAAGTTGAAATTCTTTATCCATTCGTTATAATTAGACTTGCTGATTAAATCTAATTAGCTCTACACATCCTAGTTGCTTCCTTTTCAGTTCAAAAGCCTTTTCTGAAGTTACCTACTTTCTGCAGGTTCTAGGGGAGATACAGAGTCTAAATGAGTCACTGCCCCTGCTCTCACAGAGCTTTTATTGAAGTGCCTTTTGAAGGTACTCAAATACTTTTCTTAGAATACTTTCTCTAACTTCCATGTTACTATTATATTTTTTAATGCTTTCTTATGTGTATGCAGATGGTGAGTTCTCAATTTAGATTGTGTTAGTTATTGTCCTGTTCTATGAAAAGAAAATGTAATGAGTTGAAAAGGTTTCGAGAGCTCATTACTGTTAGCATAATAGATAGGCATTTGTATTAAAACCCCCCCCCCCCTTTTTTTTTTTACTATCTGAATATAATCTAGGTTCTATATGAGGGAGAATATAATATTTCAAGGCACTGTTTCCTATATAATTATATTAACTTCAAGCTACTTTTTATAAACAGGACTATAACTATCACAATTTTTCAAAGTCTGGTTTTTGCCTTTAGTGTGCTTTGCATATTGTGCAGGATGGAAATAACATTTATATTTTAAGGAAAGGTTTTCCAGACTATGTTTTAGATGGCAGCAAGTACAAAGCTGTTTCTTCCTCTCTTGAGAAAATAGCATCTTATAGGAGCTATATATTTTCTGGCCCAGAAATGCAGTCTCTGATACCTTAGCTGCTGAATTTTATCCTTATCGTCTAAGGATCTTTTTATGATTATGTACACACATGGCATGTACACACACACTTGTGTGTGTAGATAGATATTTGTTTATGTGTAAACTAAATTGTCTTTCCTTTGGGAGACCATCATGGCTTTCAAATTAACTTTTAATTATGGGCCCTTATTCTGAAAACCTGCACCTAGCTCTGGGCACATTTCAGACTCAAGGCACATTCCTTCCTTCTGGTACTAAATGTAAGCTGTCTTATTGGGGTGAAGCTTGAACTTTATTCCTGCCTCCAGCATATTAACTATGGCCCTTGAAACCTTTCCTAACCCTTTAGTGTATTATACCCTTCCTTGCATTTCTTTTTCCTTTTCCCTTATGTAATTTAAATCAAGTAGATGTAGCATGAATTCGTTTTCTTGATATGTGAGTGACAAGGCAGAGTTTAAGTGGAACCTCTTTTTTCAAGAAGCAGCTTCCATAAGTTTGTTCAGAGGGAGTATGCCAATCTTACAATGATCCCATGTTCTGTCTGTACATATACTTGTTTTGCTTAGTGTACCTAGAACTAAGTAGCTATCAAGGGAAAAAATAGGCTTTCAATTGCATTTACATGGTTAACCTGCTTGTTTTCCATCCTTTTGTCAGAGTGTTGTGCTTTGTTAGTGTTGTCTCAATTTAAGATTTAGATGGCTTTATAGTCAGACTATTATTAGCATTAACTGGGATGGTGATTTTTATTTGTCTATATTTTGTCTTTGGAAAGTTAGTATTGCCGATACTAAATAAAGCTTAAATATTGAATAGAAATAACTTAATGCTTCAGGCCTATTCTGTAGTGTTTTAGCCATTAACTCTTTAATGTTATTTTTGTGATAAATTTTAATGATTCTACAACTAGTAACAGTATAGTGCCTTTTCAGTTGGACGTGAAAAATGTGAAGATGCAGAATCTACAGAGCTAGAGTTCACCCTGAGCTTTGGTTTTAAAATCTACCCTTTTATTTTAAAGCTGGGAAAACACTTCAGATATTTAACATTGAAATGAAAAGTAAAATGAAGGCTCACACCATGACTGATGATGTCACCTTTTGGAAATGGATTTCTTTGAACACTGTTGCCCTTGTTACGGACAATGCAGTTTATCATTGGAGTATGGAAGGAGAGTCACAACCAGTGAAGATGTTTGATCGCCATTCTAGTCTTGCTGGTTGCCAGATTATCAACTATCGTACAGATGCAAAGCAGAAGTGGTTGCTTCTTACTGGCATATCTGCACAGGTACACCAGTTTTATCTAGATTAAAGAGAAATAGAGGTTCACTGCTCAGAATGAAGTAAATTTTGAAGTAAGGCTGTATGTACAAAGTCCTTTCTGGAGTTGGGGTTAACCTGCATATCAATGGGAAGAATTTGTTTACTGTACTTAGACCTATTGGTCTAATTAAATCCTCTTTTCTTTACTTACTTGGGAAAGTAACCAAAAATGACCTACAGTAAAGGATTCAAAGACTGATAACTATCTAGGGCAGAGGTATCAAAATCACACTGGCCACAATGTTTAATGAAAATAAATTGAAATGATCATAAAACCTAGATAATAATTTATGATTTTTCTAAGTCAATATAGCTGCCCTCAGGGATCCATTTCTGTTTTGAGTCTGATACCACTGATCTAGAGCCTATAATATAGTTAATCAGATATAATTATACCCTTATTAACTGCCTGGGTTTTTTTTCTAAACCCTAAATTATGAATTCTCTTAGAAGTTAGAGATTAGGTCATAGAATATGGTAGAAATAAAGAGCTGTGAATGGGCTTTGGAGACTTGGGTGTTAGTCATGGTTCTTTGTGACTTTGAGCACTTAATTTTTGAGCCTTGTTTTTCTCTCATCTGTACAATAAGTTAGATTAATTATCTAATATCCCTTCTGGGTCTAACTTTCCATAATTCTATACTTCATCTTCCTTTAGTAGGCTTATTTGAAGTACATTCGTAGGTTGCCATCTATAGAGAAAATAAGTTCTAATTCCTAAATTGGTAGCAATGAGGTTTACATCTAGTTTGAAAGTGGTTCAGTAACATAAAAGAAATAAATCTCTGATCATAAAATATTGTTACTGAATATTGGATTAATGCATTCAGGAATTAAGGTTTTGTTATTTAGAACATTTCAATTTGATAACCTTATTTTTTTTGCAGCAAAATCGTGTAGTGGGAGCCATGCAACTTTATTCTGTAGACAGAAAAGTGTCTCAACCCATTGAAGGTCATGCTGCTAGCTTTGCACAATTTAAGATGGAAGGAAATGCTGAAGAGTCAACACTGTTTTGTTTTGCAGTAAGGGGGCAAGCTGGAGGCAAGGTAAACTTTGGCTTCTTGAAATGGAGTTGGAAATACACAAGAGCTTAAGCAAACTAATTAAAAAAAAGAAGAAGACCCTAATTAACTACTTGTCTTCCTCTCCCAAAATTCATTCTTCCTTTTAATCCCAGTGTTCCTGCAATTTAAGGTGTATTTTTATCTGGTTGTTGCTGTTAATGTTTTATTTCTTCTGATATCTGTAAAATGTGTAATCCTTCTGTAGAAGCTTCAAATCATCTTTTAAAAATTAGACGACTTGAATGCTGTTTTAGGTGAAGACCATTACCTACATAGCAGGTATAGTAGTTACCAACTTTAAGTAAATTTCTAGAAATCTCTATTTCGTGAGAGGAACCCAATAAGACATCAAAGGTGTATTTTCCATTTAGATTTGAAATGATAGAATGAAAATAGGCTCACTAACTTTTTGAATAAGAAGTGATTCTTAACATCTTTGGTAAAATACCTTTTTACATAAGACTGCAAGATCCAGGTACTTTTAGTGATTTTTGTCTCTAATGCATAACATCTCTACAGATATCTCCCAGTAATGCATTTATAAACTCTTTTATAAACTGTTGTTTATTGCGTTCTGTTTTGTATTTTGTAATGAGATCTTGAAATGGTTTACCATAATAACTTTCAACCTTTCTAATTAAAAATGAATACAGTGAATTAATTTATAAAATATTCGTTGCATTGGTCAAGTCCTGCTTTCTTGAAAGAATTAAATAGAAGATCCATTCTTGGACTTACTCATAATTGCTTTATGTACTGTAGGATTCTTTTTGAAATCGAAACATTTGAGCAAAGAAACCATGAATCAATCCTTCTTTCCAAGGCAGTCTCAAATAAGTAAGGACTCTTATCAGTTTTAGGGATTGGACAACTTTTCAGTTGTATTTTGAATTTGGCTTTTAAATTGTACCTTTGTTTTTGTGAATTCCCAGCCTTTTACCAATTTTTTTATGTAAATGCCAAAACTTAACCCAAAACCCAAGTTATATAATTTTGAGGTGATGGCCAGTGTTCCCTTCTGTTCATGCAAGATGATCAAGAGCTGATTTGAGTCTTGCTATTTCCCAGTCTTCAGTTGATATTTTTGCTTGTCAAAAAACAAAAGGCATAAAGAGTATTTTTATGGAAAATATGATTGTGTCTTGTTGAACAGTTACATATCATCGAAGTTGGCACACCACCTACAGGGAATCAGCCTTTTCCAAAGAAAGCAGTAGATGTCTTTTTTCCTCCAGAAGCACAAAATGACTTTCCTGTGGCAATGCAGGTATGTTAAGAGAATTTTGTTAAAAAATAAATTTTATTCATCTTTTTCTACATTGCCAGAATTTCTCTCAGTATCCTTCCCCACATCCTTTCTAGAACTCCATCTCATGTAGCAACAACAACAATAAAAAATTAAAGGGGGAGAGTGGAAGAAAAAAATCACCAAAACCAATTTACACATGTTGAGTGAGTTAACTTTGTATTAAGTAGACTTTTTAAATTGCTCTTCTCAATATTAATTTAACCTTATTTTGTTTTATGTGACATTTAGAAGAATGACCAATTTTGGTCATCCTGAAAGAACTTCTGTAATGCTGCTCTACTTATTATACTTGTCTTTTATATAGAATATTTAGGTGTTTGATTTTAAGTTTTTGGTGACAAAAACATGCTTTTTTAGAATGGGCAAGACAGGAGTAATAGAAGTGATTGGAGTTAAATATTTAAACCTTGTCTGGTTTAAAAGAAAAGTAATGCAGAACAAAGCATCTTCTATGACCAGATTTTAATTTATTTTTGTTAAAAGTGCTAATTTTCTTTATATAGATCAGTGAAAAACATGATGTGGTGTTCTTGATTACCAAATATGGCTATATCCATTTATATGACCTGGAGACTGGTACCTGTATCTACATGAATAGAATTAGTGGAGAAACCATCTTCGTTACTGCACCTCATGAAGCAACAGCTGGAATTATTGGTGTGAACAGAAAAGGACAAGTAAGGAATCTGTCTACACTCCAATCAGGAAGCAAAAAACAAAACCTAAGTAGATGGTCTTTTTCCTTTAGCTTTTCAAAAATGATTATTTCCCTGTGGGAAACAAAATAGTACTTTTTGATACTATATGCTTGCTATACAAAGTAGATATTTCTGTAGAATCTAAATTTACAGGGAGAACTTTTTCCTATTAGTAGTTCATATTTTTTAAAAGTAATACTAAATATTTAAAGAAAACTGATGTTTTAGTAAGCATCATGGCCTGACTGAGATACTATTTAGATAGGAAAAGCTATTGGTTGACTTGTGTATCCCAATTGATTTAAAACATTAGACTCTCCAACTTTAGACTTTCTACCTAGGCACTACCTATATTTTTACATATTATACTTTACATTTTTAAAAGCACCTAAGGTAGGTGATAGGGAGGTACTATAAGCATTATTCCCATTTTACATGTGAAGAAGCTGAGATATAGGGAAGTTAAATGAATTTTCATAGCTAATAAAGCTGATCTGTTTTTTCCTCAAACCAAAATATTAGAAGTTGTAAACCTTTTTCTTTGCTGTTACAGATACATTGAAGGAAAGCCTAGTAGGTTGAATCCCAAAGTATCTGATTTATTTTAGTTATGACCTCAGTTGACATTTAATATCTTTAATTTTCTCTAAACATTGGTTAAAACTTTAAACTTTTTAATATCATTTAACAGAATCTTGGGCCTCAGGGTTTTTTTATATGTTTTTTTCTGAAGCTAACTGCTAGATAAAACATATGACCTACATTTCACTAAGGATTAGTTTGTAAACTAATTTTAGTTGTTGACTACTTTGTTTTTTCGGTTATATCTCCTTTATAACTGTCCCCTATGCTGAAAGTGGTTATGTTTTATTTTTTATCTTCCTGCTCTGAAGCCAAATGGAATGTGGGTCTTTTCAGAGCCAGAGAGTTTCTTTTAAAATAGATATTTCCCTCTATTTGTCTATCTTAATACATTTTTTTAACTATAAAAGGTGCTTTAAAACAAACCTCCCTACACGATATATTTCTCTCCAATTCCCCAGTAGTTAATAAACTGTAATACAGCAGAGCTCTGAAATAACTTTGACTACTTTTGTTGCCTCTTAGTATTAAGCTAACATGATTCACATTGTAGCCATTGTATGTGTATGTATGTATGTATGTTATTGTCTTGGTTCTGTCAGTTAACCATAATATTAAGTACTATTAAGTATCGGGTGCTAGGGATACAAACTTAAAGAAGAATCCCTGCTTGCAAAGAACTTAAATTCTAAAGCCCTGTGTTCTTTATCTTACATAATTTCATACAAGTCTTCCTGTGTTTTGGAGAACTAATATTGATCAGTATAGGGGCCTTAGTAGTAGCGTATGTTAAGTTTTGTTAAAATAATCTATAAATTGACCCTCTGAATTTGATGTAGAATTTTTAAGTTGAAGATAGGAAGGTTGGAACTTAATCTATTATAATCTCTGGAGATAGGAGTATTAGTAATAGTGGAGAGAGAGGAGGAAGAGAACATATATTAATCTACTTCCTTTATAAAAATAGGTTTTTGATGTGGGGCAAATATGTATACCTTGAAATACCACATCCACTTTGTGGTATATGTTTTCTGAGGCTATTTTAAAGGTAAAGTCAGGCTAATGTTAATTTTGTTAATGTTTCCTAGTTGAAATGAATAAAACCATAGGAGACTAGTAGATAATAATTATATATTTGATTCTGATAAGCAGAATTTAATCCTCTGAGGTACTGCTAGATGTGGGAAATAGGGAGGTGGGGCCTTAATGTCTTAGGCTAAGTGCAGTGCCACCCCTTTAAAGAATATTCTGATAGTTCAGATTTGTAGGGCAAGGATGATAACATTACTAAGATAGCTCAACCAATGCCACAGCAGAGTTGGTGGAAGGTGTTGGTCAGCTAAGCTTTGTATGAAAGTTGGGAGAGAGAATACAATATGAATATAAAGAAAGCAAATATGTACAAAGTAACTTATTTTGATGGGGGACCCACTGAACACCTTGAGGAGAGAGAGGGATGAGCAGATTTACTATAGGAGGTATCACTTAAGCTAAACATTGAAGGAAGCTTAGGGATTCAAGTGAACTTAAATCTCTTTTCATCTGACTTAAACTAAATTACCCTACTATTAGACCAATTTAGAGCTAAAAGATGACTTTAAAATACCTATAGCTTAGTCTAGGTAGGAGAAGTTATAGGTTGGTAAATTGTAAGGAAATGAAGAACTGGGTTTGACTAATTGGTCAAATGGGAACACTTTGGACTACTAAATTAAGAACCATGATACAGATTTCTAGGAGGTCTATTCCACTCCAATATTCAGATGTTCTTAATATTTTTTATCTATTTTCCATATAACTAATAGTGTTGAATCCTAATTTCATTAATGAACAATGAACTGTTACAGTCTAAACATGTTTTAGCATTCATGTCTTACAAAGTGTTCATATTGGATATCTACTAACATTTAAATCATAGGTGCTATCTGTGTGTGTGGAAGAAGAGAACATAATTCCTTATATCACCAACGTCCTACAGAATCCTGATCTGGCTTTGAGAATGGCTGTGCGTAACAACCTAGCTGGAGCTGAAGAGCTTTTTGCTAGGAAATTTAATGCTCTTTTTGCACAAGGAAATTACTCAGAGGCAGCGAAGGTGGCTGCTAATGCACCAAAGGTAAATTTTTGAAATAAGTATCAAAATTCTAAGAACATTCATGTGCCTTTTAAGTACCTTCCATTTCTAGCTATGTTAGGAAAGGATCAAAATTTTTGCCAAATAATGCTGCTTTTTTGACTGTATGAGTTTAATTAGGACCTGACTTCTAATTTCTTGTTAATTTTTAAACTTTGCTTTAAAGTGTTATTTCCCATCTCCCCACCCACTTTGTAACAAAGTATGGTTAAACAAAACAAACAACACATTAGCCATGTCTAAGTATATACTTTATTCCACATTACTCTACAGAGAGAAATGTATTTATTTATTAGTCTTCGAAATTCAAGGTTGGTCATTGCATTGATTTTAGTATTTTCATTGGCATAACCTTTTTGTTCTACTTAATATTCTCTGCATCAAGACATACAGATTTTTGCAGATTTCTTTGAACTTTACATTCATTTTTTTCTTAGTATGATAATAGACCATTACATTCATATTCTACAATTTGTTGAGCTGTACCCTTCTGAATGTGTATCTACTCTTGTTTCTAATTTGGGAAAATTTTTAAAAAATCCCCAGTAAGGCTGCCATGAATATTTTGTTATCTGTGAGACCTTTTCCTCTGTCTTTGGCTTTTTTGGGGTATAGGCCTGGTAGTGCTATTGCTCTGGCAAAGTAGATGAATAGTGTGTTTAACTTTCTAGCATAATTCTAAATTGTTTCTAAGAACTATTGGATCAGTTTATAGTTCTGCCATATTTGCTTGGGAGTCGCACCATCCCTCCAATACTTACTATTTAGGTCATTATCATCTTTGCCAGCTTGTTCTTTCTATTCACTTTTGAGAATTTGCTTCAGTAAAGCCATATAGTTTTAGCCTAGTAACATTATTATAGGTTTGGGTGTTAATGTTCCTATTTTTAACCTAGGAAGATTTGAATTTATATCTAATATACTGTTATTTATTTTATATTGTATATTTTCCTTTACTTTACTGTGGTCATGGTATAAATTGTTCTCATTCTGTTTACATGACTGTATCCATCCATTCAAAGATATCTTAAGTTTCTTTGACTTCTTTATATTCATCATTTCTTACAGTGTAAGAATACTACATTATATTCTTGTTCCACAGTCTCTCTCGCAGCCCCAATTTTTCCCCAATTGATGGCACTCCCTTGACTTTCATTTTTTTTTACTACTGTTTTTCAGAGTAGGAAAGTCAGTTTTAATGAAGGGAATAAGTGAAGATTTAGTAGGACTGAATCTAAAGTTTTTGTTTCTGTGCTGGTATTTATTCTGTCATGATTTACTCAGTTTCATGTGCCTTAAAAATAAGTACTTTTGTATATTTTACGTATTTATACAGTAGACTAGTCAGCTTGGTGATTTATGAATATATTCAGTGATAGCACAGTAAAATCAACATGTGAATCAGCTTAGTCAATTTATAATTCTGAACATGCCTATAAGAGGGAGTAGTCACAGATGTTAATAGATGGATCATATTCTTAAAGACTTATTTAAGCATAGAACTTTTAAATGAGAAAAATAATTTTGTTTCAAATCATCTTTCTTGAAGGGAATTTTACGTACTCCAGACACCATTCGCCGGTTCCAGAGTGTTCCAGCACAACCAGGTCAGACTTCACCTCTACTTCAGTACTTCGGAATCCTTTTAGATCAAGGCCAGCTGAACAAATATGAATCCTTAGAACTGTGTAGGCCTGTACTTCAGCAGGGGCGTAAACAGCTGCTAGAGAAATGGTTAAAAGAAGATAAGGTAAGATTTAATATGCATTAGTTTAATAAAATGAAATGCTATGTTAGTCTTAGGTTTGTGTTGGGGGAGTGGAGTTTAGTTCTAGATTGCACCCAAAATGTGTACCTAACATTCTGTCTCTAGAAAACAGAAGCTTCTTGTATATGGAATGGTTAGGGTTATTATCAAAGTAACTAATACATGTGATCATTCATGGAATCTGAAATCTCCTTACAGTTCCTGAAGTATTCCACTGGAGAAGAATGTTCTTTACTTACAGTAAAAATTTTGTGCAGTACAATATTGCACACCAACCCATGATTCTTTCCATTAGTCTTCCAATACCTGTTATTGTCAGCAGTCATGTCATGCTCCTAAAAGCGAAGAAGTACCATGCCAGGAGCTCCTTGGAAGGTGAATCATTCTTGGGGATAATACAGGCCACAGTAGTTCTCTATCTCTGAAAGATTTTTATTCGGCCATGTTGAAATGCTCCAGTAAGAAGTGTGAACTCTTTGGAAACTCTTTATCTCTGTGTAACATTCTAAGCAAACTTTCTTGGCTCTTATATTCAAATGAAAGTGAAAATTTACTGCCTTTTCATAATGAAACAATATCATGTAATGTACAAATTTATTGATAGCATTTTCTTGTACATTGGATGGAATTATTCTTTAGCCAGTTTCCTTAGGGCCTGGTCGTTCATGCTGCCATTCTTCTTTTCTCAGCCACAAATCAAAGTGGTTATTTATCTTTGCAGAAAAGCCTATTTTATACAAATAGGGTATTACAGAGGGTAGCCAACATTTGTTTTCCAGGCCAAAAAAATCTTTATTAATTAACAGCCAAAACATGAGGGTTTTTTTCCTAGGTTCAAACACTTCAGTCATGTACAGAGGAAGTAAGTCCACATAACGTTTTATATGTTGCACATAGGTTCCTTTTCTATTTTTATCCTATTTATCAAGATGTAGGTCCTTAAAAATCACAATTTCTTCTACAGACTAGTGAAGTTATGAATAAACAGGGTTTTTTATTTAATTTTTGGGACAATCATTCTTTTTAAAATTGGAAAATATAGCAAAAACATTTTAAAAAAATATATCATGTGTAGTTCTTATTTCATAAATATGGTTACTCTTTCAGAATCAGAGTACGTATTTGAGGACCTTGCACTAATTTGTAAGGCTCAGGTTGTTGTTTTTTTTTTTGTTTTTATATTGTAAATAAATTTCAGGAAGAAATTTTTGCTTTCAGATTAATTTGCCTGATTTCCATCACTGAGAAGAATTTTATTTCTTTTTAGCTCAAATTCCCTTCAAAGTACAATGAAAGCACCATTGTTTTGTTATAACATGGAATTAATTGGCCTGTTCTCTGTCCTGCATCAATACAATTTTGCGAAGAGCCTTGCTTTTAATGTACTGTTTTATAAATTTGATTACTCCCATAATATGTCTTAAATTGTATGTAGCCCTTCATTCATATCCAGTACAAGTGATTATCTGAAGCATGTAATGTTTTTAAGAAACGGTGGAGGGAGGCACATTTTAGAGTACTACTTGTAGACCCACATCTCATTCTAATGTCAGGTGAGTTCTCATAACAGTGCAAAGTCTGATATAATTTTATCATTTTAATTGAAAAATCCATTAACTAGATTGAAAGTGTCTCTTGTCATCCATAGGGTTTCCACAATAATATTTCTAACATCAGTTTCAACTACATAATTTTAACTGCATATATTATTCAATCCACTTGCAGTGCAAAATAGCAAGAATTCTGTGTTCTCAGTTACTTGATCAGAAAGCTCTTCAGAATACATGTTTAGTTCTCCTCACCAGATTATATTTTCAGCAAGTAGAACCATTCAAAGCTGTTTGGCCCATGATTCATAGTTACTTCAAACATATCTGTTGTTTCTGTCTCGAGTCATTGGTATTTCTCCACTGAATGAGATTTTTTATTCTTAATCAGTGGCAACCTTATTTATTTATATAATGCAGGCAGTACTTTTGATGTCATGGACTTGGTTTATTCTGAAAGATGGGATTGTGGAGGGTTTTTTTTTTCTTAAAAACTTAAATCTTTTCTCCGGGGAAGAAAACCATCTTTTTGTCTTGACGATGTATTGATAATCTTAGTGTCTACTCTGAAAAGATTTCAATCTCTTGAGTTTCAGGAATCCCAATGAATAAAAAATATCACTTTCTAGTTTGGGGTTTTTAACTAGGTTTTTGTGTTTCTGTAACTTAAACTCGTGATCATTTGATATGCCAGTTTTGGCTGCCCTTGTGAGTTTTCAGTTCAAACAAGTTAGGTGTTTATCACAAAAAGTTATTATTTAACTTAAAGACAGTAAGATAACTGGTGATAGCTTTATATTTGCTAAATTTCAAATGACTAAGTTTTTTTGGAAACCAGCTTGTATATTATATTTAAATGATGGTGAAAAATGTCACAGAAATTATAATACTTCAGAATTATGAGTTCATGCTTTATATTCCATTGCAGTGTGACAACTTCAGCACATTAAGCTGTGTTTACTCACAGTAGCTAACTACCTGTGACAATTCAATATATGCTGATTGAAATTTGTCCTGTATTATATATATTTTGCAAAATGATTACTCTGCTGTATTCACTGTTAGTTGGATGAATTTTCTGTGGTTCACTTTTGACTGGATTTGAATTTTTTTCACTGAAATAATTAGATGTATTTATGTAGGAGTTATATTTTAAAACATCCATTATTTTTGACCATTGCTTTATGCCCTCCTTGAGAGAAGGTCTTGTGTCTCATAGTTTGTAAAACTGTTCTGACACTGATCAATTAGGCTTTTCTCTTTTTTTCTTTTCTTTTCTCTTGGACAGCTGGAGTGTTCAGAAGAATTGGGTGATCTAGTAAAGTCTGTGGACCCTACGTTGGCACTTAGTGTGTACCTAAGGGCTAATGTTCCAAATAAAGTTATCCAGTGCTTTGCAGAAACAGGCCAGGTACAGAAGATTGTACTGTATGCCAAAAAAGTAAGTTCAATGAAATTTAATTAATTTCTTTTGTCATTTAATTTTGGTTCTCAGTGAAAATTGTGACTTATATTCAGAATTAGCTTTCAAAAAGTGAGGAGATTCCATTTCTGAAATTTTAGAAACACATTTAATAATTCACTTTGTGATACCTTAAAACTTAAAAAACACTTTCCACATTAAAGTAGAGAGTACAGTATTATTACCATTTTATACTAAAGGTTGAGGCTAAGTGATAAGCTTAGTGTGCTGCACAGCTGAGAATTTGTCTGAACATGGGCCGGTTGTTTTTTCCATTCAATCAGAGGAAGTATAGTGGGACAATCTTGGCTAGGAGTGATAGCCCTGGCAGCCATCAGTCCACCTTCTTTCTCTAGAGATAAAGGCTCAAAAAGCCCAGAGAAATGAGATGACTTGTTCCAAGTTGTGTCCAGCTGCTCCGAGAAGTATTAATGATGATCTTGCAAAAATGAGTTTCCTCTTTCTTTCATCTTGTCCCTCCTTAGTCTGCCTTCGTTTCATCATGCCCCACTTTCTGCTTATCACCTTTCCCTCCTAATTCCTTATTGGAAAAGTGACATTTCTATGCATGGGTGGTGGTGGTGGTGTGTGTGTGTGTGTGTGTGTGTGTGTGTGTGCGCGTGCGTGCGTGCGCGTGTTCCCTCCTTGAACCAATTCTGATAAGATTGAGTTTCAACCATTATCCATACCTATCCCCCCTCTACTTCCCTCATTTTCTCCTCCATATCAGAAGTGCTTCCTTGTGTGCCTCTTTTAGGTGAGAAAAATTTTGCCCTTTCTACTTCTCCTTTCCTCTTTCTCTAGTACAACCCTCTTTCTCACTCCTTCATTTTTTTCCAACATAATTGACTCACATCCATGTCCTCTGTAAACTCAACTGCCATAATAATCATAAAGTTCTTAGGAGTTAACACCTATTATTTTCCCATGTAGGAATGTAAAAAGTTTAACTTAAATCTCTTATTATTACTCTTTCATGTTTATCGTTTTACACTTCTTGAGTTTTCTGTTTGAATGTCATTTTCTACTCAGCTCTGGTCTTTTCATCAGGAATACTTGAAAAGTCCTCTATTTCATTAAATATCCATTTTCCCCTTCTGAGGGATTACATTCAGTTTTGCTGTATAGGTTGTCCTTAGTTATAATCCTCCTAATTCCTTTGCCTTTTGGAATAGCATATTCTAAGCCCTCCATTCCTTTAGTTTGGAAACTGCTAAATTTTGTGTAACCCTGACTGTGACTGCATATTTGAATTGTTTTGTTCTGATTGCTTGAAGTTTTTTCTTTTTGACCTGGGAGTTCTGGAGTTTTGCTGTAGTATTCTTGGTATTTTTCATTTTGGTGTCTTTTTCTGGAGGTGACCAATGGAATCTTCTAATGTCTATTTTTCCCTTTGGTTGTAGAATATCTGGACAGTTTACCTTGATGATTTCTTGAAATGTGTCTAGCCTTTTTTTTTTTATCATGGCTTTCAAATAGTCCAATAATTCTCAAATTATTTCTCTTTGATCTATTTTCCAGATAAGCTGTTTTTTCTTAATGAGATTTCACATTTTTTTCATTCTTTTAACTTTGTTTTATTGTGTCTTATGGAGTCATTAAATTCCACTTTCCTAATTCTATTCTATTTTATTTTTTTTAGTTTATTTTTCAGTTTTTAACTATCATTTCCATGTCTTAAATTTTCTTCCCCTTCTTCTCCCCTCCCCTCAAGATGACATGGCAATCTTATATGGGTTCTACACATACATTCTTACTAAACACATTTTCACATTAGTTATGTTGCATAGAAGAATTAAAATGAATGGAAGAAACCATGAGAAAAAACCACACCAAATCAAAATGTAACACAAGAGAAAATAATGCTTCATTTTACATTTCCAATTCCATAGTTCTTTCTCGGGATGGCATTTTGCCTCAAGGTCCTTTGGGAATATTTTAGGCCCTTGCATTGCTGTGAAGGGCTAAGTCTGTCAGAAACATTCCACACTGTGGCTGTTAACTGTGTATACCTGATTCCAATTTTTAAGGAATTATTTTCTTCAATGAAATTTGGTACCTCCTTTTCCATTTGACCTATTCTGCTTTTTAAGGAGTTCTTCCTCTCTAGTGAATTTTTGTGCCCCTTTTCACATTTGGTAAATTCTGTTTTTTAAGGGGCTATTTTTCTTTAGCATTTCTTTGTATCTCTTTTATCAAGCTGTTGATTCTCTTTTCATTATTTTCTTGTATCACACTCCTTTTTCCAATTTTTTCCTCTATCATTTTTCTTTTTATTAACTCTTCCAGAAATTCTCATTCAGTTTGAATCCAACTAAGCATTTTTTTGGCATCTGTTTTCACATTATTGTTGTCTGAATTTTAAGTCTTAGTCTTCCCTGCCACCAAAGTAGTAACCTTTTAAGGTTTTTTTTTTTTTTTTGGTGACTTGCTCATTTTTCCAGCCTATGTCTTGACTTTGAACTTAATGTTAAATTTGAACTCTGCTTACGTGAGGAGGCACTGTCCCAAGCTCTGGCTTTTTTGTGCTACTGTTTTGGTATCTGCAGGTTTTGGCAGTTTTTGGCACTTCCAAGGTGGTGTGATCCTGGGAGAGTTACGGTCGTTGCTCTCCTGGTCTTTACTCTTGTGTTTACCTAGGAACGGGTCCTTTATTCCTTCAGCCATAAGTACTTTTCTTTTTTTGTTTGTTTTTATTTTTTTTGAACTGCGGGGTCCCTGCATCCTTTTGACTGACCACCAATGCCCCTTGACACTCGGGAACTGTGGCCTAATACTTGGTATATGCAGTAGAGTTGCCAATCAGCACCAGCTGTATCCAGTGCCAACAAAACGGTCCCTTGTAACTTTGTGACTAGTTGTCTGACCACCCCCGCTTCAACCCCCCATCATCTCTGGGTTGAGAGCTCCTGAAGCAGCTGCTGTGGTGGTTGCTATTGCTCTGCTGCTTGTGTAGGCTCTGGATGGGTTTCCATCCCAGTGTCACAGACTCCTCTTGCAGACCTCTTAAGTTTTTTTAGGCCAGAAAAATGTCTCACCTAAATCTATTGTTGACTCTTCCACTCCAAATATGATTTGAGGTGTGACTTTAAAGTTATTTGGAGGGGAATGTTGGGAGAATATAGCTGGGTGGCTGCCCCAATCCACCTTCTTGGTTACACCTCCAGTGAGTTCTTATGTAGCAAAGCAGATAATGCTTCTATCTCAAAAATAGGACTTTTTTGACATCTACTTTTGAACTGTTTTTGTAGGTTGGTTATACTCCAGACTGGATCTTTCTGTTGAGAAATGTAATGAGGATCAGCCCAGATCAAGGTCAACAGTTTGCTCAAATGCTGGTTCAAGATGAAGAACCACTTGCTGATATAACACAGGTAAATGTGTTCAGATGTCTACTTGTTTCTAGTTTTAGATTTAAATGCATAAAAGAGGGTAGCTAGTTTATAATTAAACTTTGGAAAGACCGAGCACTTGAAGAAATGATGGCATTTCCTTTATACCAGACTTTTCCTGCTTAAAACATTTCATGCAGTTTTTTGAAGAACAGCTTTAGTAGTGTTATAGACCATAATTAGATTCCATAGTTCTGAAATTATAGTGATCCAAATGACCTGAAAATATTTTTAAATTTTTCTTTAAAATTGACTCTTGAATCTGTGAAACTGGTTTGTTCTCATGTTTATATATAGCAATATCTTCAAGCTCTTTGTCTCTGTTTCTTAGATTGTTGATGTGTTCATGGAATACAACTTAATCCAGCAGTGCACTGCATTTTTACTTGATGCCCTGAAAAATAATCGCCCTTCTGAGGGGCCCCTACAAACACGGTTGCTTGAGATGAACCTTATGCATGCCCCTCAGGTATGTTTTTTTCTTGTGTTTTTAATGTTTGAAGTATCTTCTTCTTCTGTGTATCAAATTGAAGACAGAACTTAGCATAATTCTGGTGATAACTTTTCTAAAGTTATGTAAGTTAGTCTTCATTTTTTCTGAAAGTATAATACTGCTGAATCAGTTGGCAAGCATTTATTAAGTGCCTATTACGTGCCAGGCAGGGTGCCAGGGAAACAAAGATATATGAATCTCTGTCTTAAAGATGCTAATATTCTGTCCTGGGAAGAATGTACATTTATATATATGCAAAATAATGCAAGTAGTTTTTTTGGAGAAGGGGGCGTCACTAGGAAGGAGGGCGCGTCACTAGGAAGGACAGCACTTATAGTTGGAGAGATTAGAAAAGGTTTCGTGGTGATTGAACTGCATTTTGAGAGAAAGGGAATTCCAAGAGGAAACTTGAAGAGGGCATATATTCCAAGCATGGGTTACAGCAATACAAAGGCATGGAGGTAAGCATTGAAATGCCATGTATTATTAGAATGATAACATCATTTTGGCTAAATCATAGAACGTGGGAAAGAGAATAATACTAATGTATGATAAGACTGGAAATAGGTGGTTGAGCCCAGGTGTGTGTGGGGCTCCGAAAGCCAAATGGAGGAGACAGCACTTAGAAGCAATGAAGAGATTTGTTAACCAATTAGAGTTGATTGCTACCCTCAGGAACTCTTTCAAGGGCATATAAACTATGAGCCCACTGCCAGGATTTGTCTTTGCTATTTAATAATGACATTGACCCATTTTATTGGTAATATGCTAGCATTATTAATAAAATGATTAATTGCCCAGAAATTGTCTCTTGAACTATTTAAATCACAGGAGTTATATGGAAAAAGATAATTGAAACTTATGGGAGCTGATGGTGGTCATCAAGTGAGATTGTAGAAAAAACAGCCTTAAGACACATCCACACTTCTGGGCCAGGATATGGATAATGATTCAGCAAAAATGAATGAAAAGGAATTATTAGACAGGTAGCAAAATCAAGAGGGAGTAATGGCATGAAAATCCAGAGATAAGAGAATCTTCAGGTAGAAAGGGCTGTTAACCATAAATGCTGTAGAAAAGTCTTGAAGGGGAAACATTGAAAAACATTTCATATTTACCAATTAAGAGATAGTCAATAACTTTGGAGAGAGCCATTTCAGTTGAGTGAGGATAGCAGTCAGACTGCAGAGAGCTCAAAATTGAGAGCTTTACCTACAAGTTTGATTGAAGAAGGAAAGAGTGTTTTAAAATGTTAGTTTTGAGGATCTGGTGAAGGTTTTTAAAGACTTGGGTATGTTTGCAGGCATCAGGGGAACTAGTATGTAAGGGGAGGTTGGAGATTAGAGAGAGGTAAGAGACCATTGAAGGAAATGGGGGAATTAGGTATATATGATCTGTTAATCTTGATGAGAAAATCAAGCTCATCAGATGGGAGTAATGGAGAGAATGGGGGGTGTTTGTCAGGAGGTTTTTGAAATGTAGTGAACTAGGGCAAGAGCTCCTTGTGAAGGGCCTCCGTATTTTCAGTCAAGAGGTAAAGCCCTATAAGGAGTTAGAATAGAGAATTTATTAGGAGTAGGAAGGCAGAAAAAAATTTATTAAGTGCCAATCACTGTGCTCAGCACAGGGTGTAAATACTGTGCTTACATTCTAATGAGAGAAAACTACAGAGACTTGAAAAGTGACAAGAAAGGACCACATGAATTTAAGTGGAGAAAGGGATGGGGTTAGAATTAGGAGAGGAATTAAGGCCTGCCTCAATAAAAGAGAGGCTGCAGGGGGAACTCTTCAGTGGAAGAATGGAGCAGACCTTACAGAGTGATATCCAGTGATAGCCTTGCTACAGTGAGGGTCCAGTTGAGATAAACACATTTGTAGATAATCCAGTCAGAGTCTTTGTGTACCTTCTTTAAGCTCTGTTCAGCAGCACATGAATAGGAGTGGAAGTGTTGGATAGTAGGAATAATCTAGGTTGGGGGGCGGTGACATTAGGACAACGGGGTTTAAGAGGAGAAGACAATGTGGAATTGAACTGGTTTGCGATAGGGTCAAAATGGAGAAGGAAGGGAAAAGGGAAGCTCAAATATAGGCAGTGGCCTAGGGGAGTATTTGGTACAGATTTCTACCTCCTCCCCAAAGAAATAATGGGAGAAAGGAAATGACCGATGATTCCATAATTGTAGGGAACTACTAGGTGGAGAATCTGCATGTTTCTAATGTTGTTTAGCAACTCATAGTATTAAGAGAGGTGCCTGGAGCACAGAGGTCAGATGACTTACTCAGGGCCACAGAACCTCTATGAATCAGAGGTGGAACTTGAACCCTGGTCTTCTGTCTTTTAGACTGGTCTTGTATCTCCTGTACCACACTGCTTCTCAAAGAAGGATCTAGTCCCTTTGGTACATGTTTGTCATTCAAATCTTTAAGCTAACTGTCCTGGTTTTTTATATTTCTTGTATACTTTAATTATAGCAAGTCACTAAGGAGTAGTCAACAGCATAAATGTGCTTTTACGTTATGTAGTAATAAAGGGTTTACAAATAACCTTCACAGTGATCCTGGGTTAGAGTGAGTTGTCTTGAAAGAAGAAAATTAACTGTTCTTTGTATATTCTTCTAGGTTGCAGATGCTATTTTAGGGAACCAGATGTTTACACATTACGACCGGGCTCATATCGCTCAACTCTGTGAAAAGGCTGGCCTATTACAGCGTGCACTGGAGCATTTCACTGATCTCTATGATATTAAGCGTGCAGTTGTTCACACCCATCTTCTGAACCCTGAGGTATGTCTCACCATATACCTGTCAATTTAATTTTACTTAAGGTCTGTGATCTCATTGAATTTTTTTGTTCTTTCCAGGGATGCACTGTTAACTTATATTTGTGTCCTATATATGGACATGGTAGTTTTCTAGTTTTCATGATAATTTTAAAAAATATAATGTATTTATTAATGATTATGCTGATTTCAGCTAGCTTGATCCTTAGCATGATCTTTTCCATCATTTTGTCTTCTAGTGGTTAGTCAATTACTTTGGTTCCTTATCTGTGGAAGATTCCCTGGAATGCCTCAGGGCTATGCTTTCTGCCAATATTCGCCAAAACCTACAAATTTGTGTCCAGGTGGCTTCTAAATATCATGAACAGCTTTCAACTCAATCCCTGATTGAACTGTTTGAATCTTTTAAGAGTTTTGAAGGTAAAGTTTAAGAGTTCTGCACTGTATAATAAAAACCAAACCACGAGGAACACACATTTTTGTGTAATGGACAGATATATTTGTTTAGATAGAAAGTTACTTTCTCCCTTCTGAAAAATTTTTCCCCTGAGGCTTTTTTTCTCACTCCAAAAGAGAAAAATTTAGGAAGAACAATGAAACTTAGACCTTAAGATAGTTTCATCACCACTATTCATCTCATAGTTGGTATTCCAACAGACTTGAGGCATTGATAGTCTTGACTTCTGTGTTTCTTGCCGAAAACTGAAGTATTATGTGCAAGGTAGGAATTGCAATTTCAAATGACCATTTCTGCTCTTGAAACACTTAAAACCTACTGGGAGGATATGAGATATATGCAGGCTATAGTGCATGTTTAAGGGGAAGGTCAAGATCCTGATCCAAGTAGTCTTGTGAGTTTCAAGAACCAATATCACTTCTGGGAGCTGGAGAGAGAATCAAGATACGCTCTGTGGAAGAGATGACACCTGAGTTTGATCTTAAAAAGCAAGGAGATATTTTAGTGTGACAAAATAATTCTTTTTCGGGTGTACAAGTGGATGGAGGCAAATCAGGTTTGGGGATAGCTAGTATTCTAGTTTAATTATAATTATAGTCTATTTGGAAGGAAGTTGGTATGAAATAAAAGGATTCAGGTTTTATAGGGTCTTGAAAGGTAGGGTGTCGTCCTTTAGGTAACAGGGAGCCACAACACTTTTTTTTTTGTTTTGATTTGGTTTTTTTGGGAGGGGGTTTGTTTTGGTTTGGTTTTTTGCAGAAGTATGTGATTTGTGTTAGGAAGATAATTTTGCAAGTTATACAGAGGATGAATTGGAGATGGGGAAACCAGTTAGGAGGAGCCTATCACAGTCCACCTAGATGAGAAGTGATGGCAAAATAACAAGATGCTAATCCTAGAGATTATGGTGGTAGAATTGACAAAGCTTGACAGTTGGAAATATATGGAAGGATAGATAAGAAAGGTTAAAAAGTAATTCTAAGACTTGAAGCTTGGGTAAAATGATGGAAAATAGGAAAGGAGGAACAGCAGGTTTTAGAAAAAAGATTTATTTTTGGACATGTGCATAATTAGAAACTTAGAAATATTGTTAAACTACTGGAAATTAATGATTAATGAGATGCTGTCATAATATTTAGTAATTAAACTACTATTATCCAAATGACATGCCATTTTGATGAAACACTTTAAGAAATTTAATAAAAAAAAATTTTCACCTCAATTATTAAAGGAATGGAACTTTCTCAGTGTTTTATATATATTATATATATATATATATATATCTGTATCTACACACACACACACACACACACACACACACACACACACACACCACCCCACCCCGCCAAATGTAGGATTTCCAGATTTGAAAACTTAAAAAATGTTCTAAAGTAGTACATAATCTGAAAGCAGTTGCATTTTTCACTTACTTAGCTCTTGTTAGGATTTTATTGCCTACTGTAATGTGACGGTAAGTTAGAGGAGTAAGTAATAATTGAATAAATACTTTTCTATTACAAAATGATCAGAAATTATCTAACTGGAGTTTGGAGTAAGGCATCCTGCAGCAGGTATAGATGCTCAAATTGTAATATTCTTTGGGTTGCTAGATCAATCACTTTTTTTCATTAAGCTTGTAAAACAATTAGTTTTATTGGAGGTCTGTATGTTTGGAATACTTGGTCAGATAATTTCTGTGGTACTGTCTCTAAGCACTTCTAGTGCTAGCGAGAGATGTGTGTACTTCTACTGTGCCAGGGAGGTGATTTCTCATTCAGATCATCATGCTTCTCCAGTAGATAGGTGGTCTTTGAGAGTTACTGGAGCTTGAAAATTTATCATTTTGCTGCCATGCTGGTGATAAACCTCCCTGGATTTAGTTAGGCTGTGCTAAGAGAAATAGTGCATACTCAAACCTTTCTAGCTTGTGTTACCTGCCAGAGCTCAGTTGGCTCATGATGATGTATATAGTTCCTTAGAGAAAGAGTCAAACATTTTCAGCTTAGTTCTTCAGAGCTTTTGCTGGTAATTATATTGTTCATCACTTTCTTTTGAATCTAAGGATTTCTTTTCCTTTTTGGGCTCACCAGCTACCCGGTCACCAAGTTCTCCACTTTGTTCTTTTTCTTTCCACTCAGTAATTCTGGCTTAGTGGAATGATTAAATGTGGAAATTTCAAAAAAAATATCTCCTTTCTTACAGATTAGTTCTTTTGAATCTTAATTCTAAAATGATTTTTTTTGCGTTTAGTTTCATGAAAGTTATGTATTGTGTATGATAATTTTTGATTTCTTAACTAGAGGAAATCATGAGTCTTGATTGTTAATTTTTTTTAAAGGACTTTTTTATTTCCTGGGATCCATCGTCAATTTCAGTCAGGACCCAGATGTACACTTTAAATATATTCAAGCCGCCTGTAAGACTGGGCAGATCAAAGAGGTAGAGAGAATCTGCCGAGAAAGCAACTGCTATGATCCAGAGCGTGTCAAGAACTTTCTCAAGGTAAGTTTTTCCAAATATAGTAAGTCTACAGATAATTGATTATCTTGATAAAAAATCAGTAATACTAAGATTTTTAAATTACTGTTTTGTTCCTAACCTTGTGAAACTGAATGTTGAAAGCATTTCTTCCAAGTTAAATAAACCTTTGGTTTCCCCTCATATAGAGGAGGAAACTAGTAAGAAATAGATCATGAGTCAGTTGAAAAAAATTATATTCTTAAGAAATTTTTTACTGTGAAAATCCATAGTTTCATTTCAAGTCCTTTAGGTCCTTTAAATTCAGGTTAAATTTTGTAGCTTTGCTTCCTTAAGTGTCATAGTGTTAGTACTCTACTTTAGAATTGTAAACCCAACTCATCTATGATACTATAAGAAAAGGGTTTTCATAGCAGCCAGGGATTGACACCATTGTCTCCAGGCTTTGATTATTTGGCTATGCCTTTGAAGATACAAGGCTTTCACCTTGTAAAGTAAGTGTCATATTCAGACATGGCAACTAGGGGTTGAGTAATTAGCAGAGAATAGAAAGCTAGAAATTAACCTCAAGATGCCAACTACTTTTTGTTATATAATAAATACTGAGCTTCAGGGAAATGGTACCTATTGAGTGGATCTTTGTTGAAATGATGACACTTTTTAAGAAAAATTTGAACTTTAGCTTCTTTCAAGGTAGACAGCTTAAGCTACTCAACAAAATGATTATTTGGTAGAAGAATTAAAATGGGGAAGTTGATTTACTGCTAAAAAAAAACATTTTAATCTCCACATAAAAATTGTATGCAAAACCACTTGGATCACTTTTTAAAATTAAAAATTGGAGAAAAAAATTTGTGTGCTAATAATTCTACAGTTTTTACTATTAGCACACAAATTTATTTTTCTCTTTCTAATTCTAAAGATCACCCAGGTGGTTTTACAAAAACTTGCAATTTGCCCTTCAGGAGAATCTTAACTTAAAACTATAATTGAAGGGTGCTATCTTATCAGGTAAATTGAGAAAGTTGTATATAACCTATATAATAACTATAACCTATAATAAACTCTTCTTTCACCCAAGGTGTTAATTAGAATTTTCCAGTATACTTTATGTTAAATAACTGAATTCATGGCCTTCCATTCTATGAATTATAATTCAGTGCTAAATTCAGCCTAAGTTTTAGGCTGGAATAGCTTCACCAAAAATATGAAAACTCTTGTGAAGAGCTACAGCTTTGAGGAACCTAAATTCATGTAATCAAAATCAGACTTGCTTCTTCACGTTATAGACCCACTATAAGGATAAAGGATTGGATCAATTGGATCACCTTTCTTTTCTTCGCTACCTAGTCTGGGCATCAGTTTCACCAAATCTTTATGGATCAGTAATCAAGTACCTTAATTTCTTTCTTTCCCTCCCTCCCTTCCTTCTTTCCTTCCTTTCTGCTTCCCTTCCTTCCTGTGTCTGTCTCTCTTTCTGCCTGCCTGCCTGTCTTTCTTCCTGTCTGTTTTTTTCTTTCCTGGCTACCTTATGTGCCCACTTCACTGTCTTCAGGTCAAGGTCTCATATGAGAAGCAAATGGTGTAGTTGTGTTGTATCTTTGGCCATAGAATTATCTTAAGACCCCCTAAACATTCTTAGTCCAGGATTTCTGTTGCCTCTGGAACTACTATAACTCACTTCAATTGAAATGGTACTTGTGTTTCTTAGTCTTCAGGTTCTGATCAGTTTTGGGGGAGTAGGGCACAGGTAGTGTTGATCATTAGATATCAGACCAACTTCAGCTGCCTTCTTAGGACTGTTCTTACTGACTTTATTGCTTTATACTATAACTGTTTTAGTGAGAGTGTTTATTAGTTTGATTTGGGGGCAGCACCATTGTAGAAGTCTTAAGATTCTCTGTACTTATTAGAAAGAGGTAAGAATATCCATAAATGCTCCTTTTTATATTTATTAGTAAGAGATTTGTGCTGAGGTATATACCTAATATAGCTTTGGTGATTACAGTAATATATGCCTTCTTAAGAGTTCTACTAAGAGTTTGATGCAGTCTAAAATGAAAAAACATTTTCCTCTGTAAGAAGCTGTGAAAATGTAAATTTAACATTAATCTGAAACTTTAAACCTAGCAGGAAACTTGAAACTTCTTAGTTCATATCTAACAGTGGCTCTAAATGTGTTAGGCAGTTGCTCAAAATTATTTTTAATTGTTCTGAAAATCTTAAGTCGATATGATTGGAAAGCACAGTAAATCAGTGCGATGAAAACACTGGTTACCTTTTGCCTTACATAGGATTATCAGTGAAATAATTGAACAAATATTTTAATTTTCTTATTTACCTTTTCACTTTAAATTAGTTATTGATTTTGAGTAGACTTTTTGGCATTGCTTCCAACATTAGAAACCCTTTAACCTTAAACTGTCTGATATTGTCTCCAAGCATGCTGAATTTTTAAAGGTTAAAAGAAGTATGTTATTACATTTTACATGAAAATAATGCCACAAACAGTACTTGGTTTACTTATATTCATAGATAAGGAAAAAATTATTTTAATTAGCTACCCTTGTGAAAACAAGGTAATAGAAACACTTTTCCTTTCTTGAAATTTATAGTTATTGTGGAGTGTTAAATTTCCATTACTTTAAGCCTTAGCTTGCTTTAAAGACTTTCCTAAATGTTTAAGAATAAATCTGTAGTTGGACTTCCACCTCAGATTTCTAACCCTTATGGTTGTTTTGGATTGTCAACCCTTAAGGTATAGTTTTCCTTCAACCCTCCCTCCCCTAACCCTACATTTTTAAAAAAAATTCTGGAAATACTTCCTAGCTTATTTACAGATATAACCTGATACTATTGTGACTACTGGTTAGACCTCAATGATAGATTTCTAAGTTTGCAAATATAGTTTAATTTTTACACCACTTTTGAGGAAAGTCTCTGAGGTTTCTCAGTTCTCTTTCCTCAGAGTATCTTAAAAGCATTCATTGAGGAATTTTAGTCTGTCTATATGTAAATAAATTCCTGATGGAAATTGTTGTTTTTTGTGCTGTTCCTTGTGTCTGTGGAATGTGCAGGACATGTACCAGGTAAATCTCCCAGTGCAGGTCTTTCCCACCTGTCCATAGCATCTTTCATGTCAGTTTGTAAGATTATATCCTGGGATGTGTAACACTCAACACAGCTTGATTTATGTAAGGGCATCTTTTCTTTAAGTGCCTATGCTAATCTTATTCTTAATATACAGCAACATAGGATGCTTCTGTCTTTTGGCCATCATGTTGCATTGAGTGCGTTGAGTGAAAAGCATTTGAGTGGATGGATGCAATGGAATCTGTAAATTGGGAAGGGAAGGGACTAAATGTTATCCATCTGCAACAAATGTAAATTAAAGTACTATGATTTTGGCAGAGTGCTTTACTTTCTTAAAGCAATTTTCAAGTGTTGGTCTTGCATTTATTAACATCCCAGTGTGTTAATCCTACACTCAATGCCAGTGGCAATCAAATTCTGAAGTATAGTTGTTTGTCATACCTGTTGTCCTGTGGTTGTTTAATAGTCTTGTAAATGTGGGCATGGGAAGGTCCTACCTTGTGAGGGACTTGTTAGATAGTAGCTAGTGAGTTTACTGATAACCCTGGGAACATACATACTCAGGTTATTAGGATACTCTTTATACTGAAGATAAGACTACTCTAGAAGAATTGATTGCCTTTTTGCATTTAACAAGAATATGATCATGTCTTAAAATGAACCATATGTGACAGATTCTTAAATGAAAATTTTTAAAGAGCTCTCATATGTGTTTTTTTTCAGGAAGCAAAACTAACAGACCAGTTACCACTTATCATTGTTTGTGATCGATTTGATTTTGTTCATGACTTGGTGCTCTACTTATATAGAAATAATCTCCAGAAGTATATCGAGATTTATGTGCAGAAGGTGAGTACTAAAATAAACACAAAGATTATGTGTTACCTTCCATTGGGAGTTTTGGACCATTAGACCAGCCTTGTTGGACTATGTATAAATCATCCTGTCTAATCATTATCCTGTAATTCAAAACACTTGAGGATCTAATAAACAGTAGGATTATAATTAGTTTTGGAAAACACTGCATTCGTGTGTTTTAGCTCTTTAAGTTTTCCCATGCTTTTGTATCAAATACCTACTTAACTATATGAAAAGACAAATAAACTGGGTCAAGAATTTACATCTTATATTAAGTCTAGTGCCCTGTGGGGCAGTATTTTCCTCAGTTATTTCACATAGTGTTATGGCAAAAGAAAAAAAAACTTGTACCCAAGTAAGGATAAATTTAAGTATTTCCAAGACCAGTGAGACAATTCTGTGAATATTTCTTCCATCTTTGCAGATCTTTGTCTTTTTGGTGTCTTAGGCTTCATAAGTTGATGATGAAGTCCAAAAGTCATCTCATGAGCAAACATTTTCCTAACTTAGGTAGGCTGATCCCAGTAGGCCCATACTCATATCCATAAGGCCCAGTAGGACTTACAATGTTTCTACTCTGACAAGCAGTCTTTGAACATCTGATGTCAAATACACACTACTGTAATATGTTATAGTAGACTGTTGGTAGAAGGATATAAATGAATAAGTTTATCAAGAGCATTCCTTTAAAAAAAAAAGCATTCCTTTACTTGAAAGGATGAAAAAGAATGTTATTGAGGGCAACATTCTTTGAAGGTGAGTTAATGCTAAAGTATATCACTGCCTTCTCTAGGTGAATCCAAGTCGTCTTCCTGTGGTTATTGGAGGATTGCTTGATGTTGATTGCTCTGAAGATGTCATAAAGAACTTGATTCTTGTAGTAAGAGGTCAGTTCTCTACTGATGAGCTTGTTGCTGAAGTTGAAAAGAGGAACAGGTATGGATACTCTATGTTTGCTTTTTTTTTTAATCCAAACCTAATTCTGTTTAGAAAAGCAGTCAATGATAAAGCTAACCTAGTTAATTGGGATATCTTTGTCATTGTGTGTTATTGGCCACTTTAGCTGCTCTACTTCTTGATGGTTGACTAGACTAGAATGGAAAACAGTAGATCGGGAATTAGAAGAGAGTATTTGTTTGCATAAAGGGGAAGTCTGCATAATTATTTTGAAGCAAAAGGATAATGGTAGGGATTGAGAACTGTCCTGTGTTACCACAGCATTGTTCATGTTGTCAGAGCTAGAACAATATATAGATAAATTTGGCATATGCCTCGTGCATGAAATACAATGTGACCAGTGCAGTCAATATGAGGCTAGTTTTTAATATTACTCCTGATAAATGTAAAATTCTTTGACACATGTGGTATAAATTTCAGATCTTGGTTAAGTTGTATGAATGCCTTGACCCAAGTCTATATGACAGGATATCTTAAAAGTATATTCCCTAAGTTATCACCAAGGAAAAATGTTCCTTTTTGTAGTATAGGTGGGCTTCCTGTCTAATTATGGTTAGGTTATCTGACATAGCTAAATAAAGCATACTTTACTAATAGACTAGAGAAAAACAAATAGGAGTATTGTCTTGATACTTGTAAGAGAACTTGAACAATAAGGATAACGAGTTGGAAATATCCAAAAAAGACAGGAAAATTTTAAAATTTAGGTAGAACTTTAGGTCAAGGATTTATATGAGCTGATGATGCAGTATATTGAGCATTGGTTGCAGTCAGACTGAGTTCTGCTATGGCCTCAGATACTTAGTAGCTGTGTGACTGTGGGCAAGCCACTTAATTTTTACCTGCCTCCATTTCCTCAGCTGTAAAATAGTAAATCATAATAATAGCACCTCCTTCCCAGGGTTATTGTGAGGATCGGATGAAATAATATTTGTAAATTTCTTTTCATAGTTCCTGGCATGTAATAGTTGTTTTTATAAATGCTTTTTTAAAAAATATGACATGAATGGTACCTTTAATGACATTCATGTAACTTAAAGCTTATGTTTCTAATATTGGAGAGAAAGTTTACTTGCCATAGATGGCTAACATCTGCTGAAATAACAGGAATGAAATTAAATTTAGACACTGCAGTTGTTTGAAGTAGATATTTTAATGTTTAGAAAGAAAAACAGATTTAAATGTGTTCTCTCCATCTCATTCTTAATTGCCATGTATTTCTGTCTTCCCATCGTCTTTATCTTTTCCAAAGACAAATACTAAACCACCAGAGGTCAACTAACATCTGATTTGCTAACAGTTTTGTTAAATTGCCTTAATCTGGTAACCTTAATCAGATAATTAAACTTGTCTTCCAGGCAGCGTTGAGCATCAGCTTGGATTATAGATAGTTGTAGAATCTTAAGTCCACCTTCACTTGTTTTATTACAGTAAGATAATGATTCTGTATGTATGTGTTTGTGTATGTGTATACATGTATATAAAAATCTGAATCCTACTTTCTCTTTGGCTGTTTCTGTGCAAAGATTTAAGTAGTGGCTAGAAGTAGAGTTAGTCAACCAATGAAAAGCTACTTTGTGCCAAAGCCTGCCTAGAGCAGCTAAATCTTTCTTGGAAAAGGTTTTATTCCCAGTTAATGTTAATATTCACAGTTAGTCATTATTTATGACACTTCTCCTTTTGGCCACAGATAACAGGGCTCTCCTTTTACAGCTGAAATCTAGCTCATCTTCTGGGTCTTTGGCTTGTAGTCCCAGGTAAGATTGTTCTTGATTAAACAGCTAAGGTTTTTAATATTACCTCATAGAGTTGCTGTTCTGGCTGAGTCTCCTGGATGGTTATACTTGAGTGATATTTCCCAGAGTCAGGTACTAAGTTTTATAGGTTCAGAAGCTTAATCTGTAAGTCACTGGAACATTTCGTCAGGTATAGATGCTCTGTGCACTGACTACAGTTGTTTGTGATATTACCAGGAAAGAATATTTTGCTCTTGCCTTTGACAGCCTTTTAACAATTCAGATAATGTAATAGTAATAACAGTAGCCAACATTTGTATTTTGCTTTAAAGGTTTGCAAAGTGCTTTACCAATATTTGCATTTTAGGCATTGCACCAAGGGTCAGATGAGTACTTTTATAATAAAGGTTTGTGTGTTTTCTCCTAGATTAAAACTTCTACTGCCTTGGCTAGAAGCCAGAATTCATGAGGGTTGTGAGGAGCCTGCTACTCATAATGCATTAGCTAAAATCTACATTGACAGTAACAACAACCCAGAAAGATTTCTTCGTGAAAATCCCTATTATGATAGTCGTGTCGTTGGAAAGTATTGTGAGAAGAGGGATCCCCACTTAGCATGTGTGGCTTATGAACGTGGCCAGTGTGATCTGGAACTTATTAATGTGCGTATCCTTCATATTATGAACAGAAAAGAATCAGTCAACTGTACATTGCAAGAATTTGTGGGGATGGGTTTAGGTAGTTAGAGCTGGAGATAATTTTAAAGAACTTTCATATCAGTGAATACAGTTATGTCATGGATAGAACAATAGATTTTTTTTTTTAATGGAAAATAGGTGTGGGGTGGTTTTTTGTTTGTTTTTTGGTAGAGAGATCATTAGACCTACCTTTAAGTCTTAAACTTTCTTTCTACTGTTATGTAGGTTTGCAATGAAAACTCTCTCTTCAAAAGTCTTTCCCGCTATTTGGTTCGCCGTAAGGATCCAGAGCTTTGGGGTAGTGTTCTCTTAGAGAGCAACCCTTACAGGAGGCCCCTGATTGACCAGGTAAGAATGCTTTTTATGCTTGGAAAGTTCTGGCTGTTCTTGTCACTGGCAAAGGGTAGGCAAGAAGAGTAGATCTTTAACTTGAGTTTCTTTATTTTCTAGGTTGTACAGACAGCCTTGTCTGAGACTCAAGATCCTGAAGAGGTATCTGTTACTGTCAAGGCTTTCATGACTGCAGACCTTCCCAATGAACTTATTGAACTATTGGAAAAAATTGTTCTTGACAATTCAGTGTTCAGTGAACACAGGTATGCTATGAGTGATTTCTCTTCATGGTACATTACATCGTGTGTAAGATTTTTTAAATGGTGGCAAAGGCACAGCTAAATTATTTTTGTTGTGACTGTAGCTGGAGTAAGTCTTGGAAGAAGAAAAGAAATAAAAGGAGTCCTTTCTTATATGACTATGAATACTTCCAACATATGTACACCTTTCCCTTCCTATGACCTAGATTTGATATTTATATCTATTTATGCCTAATACTTTCTAATACAACATTCAAGTGATGCTAATTTGTCCTTAATAGGAATCTGCAAAACCTCCTTATCCTCACGGCAATTAAAGCCGACCGCACCCGTGTTATGGAATATATCAACCGGCTAGATAATTATGATGCTCCAGATATTGCTAATATTGCAATCAGCAATGAGTTGTTTGAGGAGGCATTTGCCATTTTCAGAAAATTTGATGTCAATACTTCAGCTGTACAGGTAAAACTTCAGTCATCCATTTATAGGAAATTATTTAACTTCATTTCCCTTTCATACTAGTTAATAATTGTACATGCCCTTGTTATAGCAATAAAAAAGGCCAGTTGCCGCAATTTTTTTTTTTTTTAGCAGCAGAAGAGCCCAAATTTAGCTGTTGCCTTCACCCTACTAATTTTTAAAAATCTGTTTCTTAGGTCTTGATTGAACACATTGGCAACCTGGATCGTGCATATGAGTTTGCCGAGCGCTGTAATGAACCTGCAGTATGGAGTCAGCTTGCAAAGGCTCAGTTGCAGAAAGGGATGGTGAAAGAAGCCATTGATTCCTATATTAAAGCAGATGATCCTTCATCTTACATGGAAGTTGTTCAGGCTGCCAATACTAGTGGTATGACTAATAATTTCCTATGTTTCAGGGACACACATGTTATTTAGGCCCCAATTAAAACTGAATAGTGAAGAGTTAGGAGTTGTGTTGAAACTCCACAAGACAGAACTCTAGACCTCAGTTTCCTCATCTTTAAAGTAAGGGGGTAGGATTAAATAGTTTCTGAGATACCTTCCTCCTTTAGATCATGGATCAAAAGATCTGATCTGGAAATTTTAAGTTACCTTCTCAGGTGTCAACCTATCTTAAAACAAAAGACTTGAAACTATATTGCCTATGCTTAAACTTGCATAGGATTCTGCTTAAGAGTTTCTTTTATGTTATGTCTTCTCCCATTAGGAGGATGGGGATGAGTAGGAGGGAATGCCTATCCTGTCTGTTAAAATAATAAGACTTGTCTCTTAGCCTTGTCTTTCCAGGAAAAGAAATTGGTTAAATCTGTATGATAGGAAGATAGAATAATTTCATATTCATCTAATTTATCAGTGTTCCTGGGGGGGGGGGCTCTTTTTTAAGGGAAGGGTAATGAAGAGATATCCATTTAAGAATCTTCACTTTATTAATAGGGCTTTCTAGGGAGATTTTCCAAATAGCTTATTTTTCTTCGTGTCTCCAGGCAACTGGGAAGAACTGGTTAAGTACCTGCAAATGGCACGCAAGAAGGCCCGTGAGTCTTATGTAGAAACAGAACTGATTTTTGCTCTGGCTAAGACCAATCGCCTTGCAGAGCTGGAGGAATTCATCAATGGGCCAAATAATGCTCATATTCAACAAGTAAGGTTCTTGTTCAGTTTCTTTCAGAAACAATTGGACAGCTCAGGAGCTAGGTAGAAAGAGAATTATATATGGCTGAGACTGATAACCACCTGTTTTCTTTTCTCAGGTTGGAGATCGTTGTTATGATGAGAAAATGTATGATGCCGCTAAATTGTTGTACAACAATGTTTCCAATTTTGGTCGCTTGGCATCTACCCTGGTTCACTTGGGTGAATATCAGGCAGCTGTTGATGGGGCCCGGAAAGCTAACAGCACTAGAACGTGGAAGGAGGTACCTGGAAACATAATTTTCACATTTCTTTAAAAGTTAGGATAAACTTTCAGATCTTGGTTCTTCCCTAGGAGTGAGCTTTCAGTAGCCCTGTGCCTACATTAGATCATCTGCCAGCCATGTATCTGTTTTCCTATAGATGATCATCTATATTTCACATCTCTAGGTCTGCTTTGCCTGTGTAGATGGAAAAGAGTTCCGCTTGGCCCAGATGTGTGGGCTTCATATTGTGGTTCATGCAGATGAACTGGAAGAGCTCATAAACTACTATCAGGTAATGAAGAAGGAAGGTTCTTTGACATGCATTTCCCCCACATACCAAAACAAACAGCCCTTGTTTGAATGTTGCATTTCTTTCCTTCAGGATCGAGGATACTTTGAAGAACTGATAACCATGTTAGAAGCAGCACTGGGGCTTGAGCGAGCCCACATGGGGATGTTTACAGAATTAGCAATTCTCTACTCAAAATTCAAGCCACAGAAAATGAGGGAACATTTGGAGTTGTTCTGGTCCAGAGTGAATATTCCAAAGGTAGATCATCTTTGTTGAATAGTTATAACTGTAATACTGAATACTAGTCTGTTTGAAATGTGTTAATTGGAATTAGCCCACATTTATTAGTACCTTAATCTTTTTTCCTATACGTAGGTGCTAAGGGCTGCAGAACAAGCACATCTTTGGGCAGAGCTGGTATTTTTGTATGATAAATATGAAGAATATGACAATGCCATAATTACTATGATGAATCATCCAACAGATGCATGGAAAGAAGGACAATTTAAAGATATCATTACCAAGGTAGACATGTGCCATCAGAATATGCAGTCTCTTTATATATTAAATTCTTTGAATTGTAAAACAAACCTAACTCCAACCTGTATTTGAATCTTCCCATTTCAGGTAGCCAATGTGGAACTATATTATAGAGCAATACAGTTCTATTTAGAATTCAAGCCTCTGCTACTAAATGACCTGCTAATGGTACTATCTCCAAGATTGGATCACACTCGTGCTGTCAACTATTTCAGTAAGGTAATAGTTTTAACTAATCCTAGGTGGAGGTGCTTATCTGAGCCCTGAGTATTTTTCTAAGTATCTTGGATTTAAAATGTGCTACATTAACTCCATAATCTGTTTCAAAGGTTAAACAGCTTCCACTGGTTAAACCATACTTACGCTCAGTTCAAAACCATAACAACAAATCAGTGAATGAATCATTGAATAACCTCTTCATTACAGAAGAAGATTACCAGGTAACTTTTGGCTCTTTGGAACACTTAGGGTACAGTCCTACAATGAGTAAATTGGAAGGCCTTATATTTTCACTTTATACTCCTGGTTTATAACATAGATTGTAGCTCATAAAAGGTTTTTTTTTGTTTTTTTTGTTTTTTTTACACAACACTTAGTTCAATTTTATTATGTGTCTTGGAGCCTAAACAGTAATGCTCTGAGGCTTAAGACATTTTCATGTATAAATACTGAAATGATTAAAACAGAATGCTCCAAAACCACAGTAGAAATGTTAGGCTTTTTTGGTTTGGTTGGGTTTTTTGGGGGGGAAAGGGAAGAGGAAAATGCTTTGGACTGCCCTTATATAGCAATAGAAAGAATAGAATCTGAAAGTGTGTGGGCCTTTAAACCCCCAAAATTGAAGTTTTACCTTGATATAACAGTTCCAGTCATTTTATTCTATTTTTTTCTCCTGAAATATTTGATCCGAATCCTGCCCCTGATAATACTAGTCATCTGCAAATCAGTTACTGCCTCAAGTTTCCTATATATACCTAATTTATGGAATTCAAGTGAGATAACATATGTGAAATACTTTGCATATTTCTAAGTGCTACGTGTGTGTGTGTGTGTGTGTGTGTGTGTGTGTGTGTGTGTGTGTGTGAGAGAGAGAGAGAGATATGTATGTATGTATATAGATGTTGGTTTGATCACTGACAGGACAAATGTTTGCCTGTACAAAACTTTTCAGTGAGGATTCTTAAGACAACAAAGCTAATAGGTCTAGACTAGGTCCACTCATCTCCCTAGGACAGAAATTGGTTTGTAGAAAACAAATCTACAAACCTCACAACCAAATCTGAATTGTTTGCCAATTTTGAACATGTTTGAAAGAAAATTAAACCTTCGAAGTATTGCTTTTGTTGTCAACATTTTTATAGTTCACACAGAATTAGATGACAGAAATTTATTAGATGGAAGAAATTATCTATATGGCTAGCGTTTAGATGGAAAACATTATGGCAGGTTTTGTTTCAGTGGGGCCTGTGGTCAGAATAGTACTGAATACAACTTTTTAAAGGCATTACCTTAGTTGGTTATTTTAATTAATTTATTTTTCTATAGGCACTGAGAACGTCAATAGATGCGTATGACAATTTTGATAATATCTCTCTTGCTCAACGTTTGGAGAAACATGAACTCATTGAGTTTAGAAGAATTGCTGCATATCTCTTCAAAGGCAACAATCGCTGGAAACAGAGTGTAGAGCTATGCAAGAAAGACCGACTTTATAAGGTAGATAAAGTTAGAGTAGAAGGGAAAGTAGTATATTAGTCTCCAGGGCAATCTAGTTAATGCAAAATAAATTTATCAGTGGGAACTCTTTTACCAAGTTCTGCTACTCCTTCCCCATCTCCTACCTTCAAAAAAAAAAAGTCTCAAAAAATTGGAGTAAACTGAGGTTAAACTTAATTTCTTGGCAAGCAGCATTGCTCTATTTTGTCATCTAGCTTGACTTAAATCAATGTTGGATGATTTTGTGGGTGCTACATCCTCCTTAACATAAAGGGCTCATTCTGTTCCTTTCATGATTTTTAAAACTGATGTACTATAATTGTAGGACTTCTGTCTCAGCTGTTAATAAAATTTAGTCTATCCCTGTCTGTTATCCATTCACACACAAAACATTGGTTTATAAGGTTCCTTGGTTATCGTATGAGCAAAAAATTTCCTTTCCTATTCTTAGGATGCAATGCAGTATGCCTCTGAATCAAAAGATACAGAGTTGGCAGAAGAGCTACTACAGTGGTTTTTGCAGGAAGAAAAGAGAGAGTGCTTTGGAGCTTGTCTCTTCACCTGTTATGATCTCTTAAGGCCAGATGTTGTCTTGGAAACTGCATGGAGGCACAATATCATGGACTTTGCCATGCCCTATTTTATCCAGGTCATGAAAGAATACTTGTCCAAGGTAAGGAAATACCTTTTTAAGCATATTCATCAATATTTGTTCAAGCAAATGCAAAATTTCACCAACAGTCTTAGATTTCAGAGGTGAGATTCTTGAAGTAGATTTGGTTTGTTTCAAATCAGCTATGTAAAAATGGCTCTTTCTCTTGTTATTCAGGCTTCCTGACCCCATTGCCCTGCCCATATTGCAATCTATAAGGGACTGGAAAAAAGTATTTTTTAGAAATGACTTCTCGTCATTTCTAAGTTCTTCCTCTCTCCCCACCATTTTAATCTCTTGGTAAAGAAACTCATTTCTTCAGAGCAGTTCTTCCCCCAATCCAGACTTGAGACTCAGAAGTCTCAAGTAATAATTCATGTGCATTAGCCAGATGTTTGTAACTAATAAAATGAATTGCCTTTATGCCAATTATTTCCTTTAGTGGCTTGATTTTTAGTAGTAGTAATAGTGTGTTTGTAGCCTTAGGAAGCTGCACTTAACTGTTCTGATACTCTGCATCTGGTGGTATTGACCATCAAAGGAAATTGACTTAACTGTACATTAACAAGAAAATTAAACTCCGGGGGGGGGGGGGGGGCGGCGGCAATTATCCATTTGTTGAATTTTGTCTTAACAAGC